>CM037073.1:91494206-92111985 GCA_020882685.1 Aphelinus atriplicis | reverse complement strand
CTCGCGGGCTACCCTTGAACCACCTGACAAAGTTTCATCGCGATCTGCGCTCGAGCCAAAGGTTGCGAGCAGCCGCTCTCGAGTGAGATGCGGCTACATACCCGCGCGAACGTCTCGCGCATCTGTTCGCGGGCGCATCGGTAAATCACTTAATCCGCGGGCAAACGTGGCAATAACACAGGCGCAAACACGCGTCGTTCGGGGCAGCTCGTTATCCCCGCGGGTCGTCGTAAATAAAGCCCGAGTGTCAACGCGGCGCGTCTCTCCCCGCCTACCCAGAGAAAAGATGAGTACACACTGCGAAGCGTGCCGCGATTGATCCGAGCGCGCGCGACCGGCCATAAATACATACACGTGTGCTCGTGTATATCAATCGAAAGTACACACATCGCCGGTTATCTAATGGGCATGAAAGTCGCACGGGAGAGAAAAGAATAGTAGGACGATGAGTGCGTGTATGCAAATACGACGTGCCACTTGGAGCACGAGCGAGTGAGAGTGTGCACTCGCGCGCGCGTATATATGCGCACACAATCTCGTCGGGTCATCTCGTTCGAACGCATATACGTATATACCTGCTTTCGAGCGCACGTCCGTATATATATGCACTTGCCCGAGCCCTCGCGGCTCGCCGCGCGCGAGATATTATTCAACACCTCGAGCCCGAGTGGGCGACAGACCGTGCGCTCAACGTTTTTCGCGCGCCTGAGGGCAGGGGCGGAGAAAAAAACTTACGCCGATTCTTCTGTGTTGTACGCGGCCGATTCGTAACGATAACCATTTTGTGTAGTCCAGCGAGTGCCATCGGTTCGACGAAGGATCCAGTGGGGGGCTTGGCCTGAAACGAGCATCGACTCGCCGGATGCTTGTTACATCGAAAATGTAGTTATAGCTGTAATGCTTCTGAACTCACCGTTGGTTCGAATGTACAAAAATGTTGAAATGCTATATTTTGCAGCTCGTAATTTGATATAGCGTGAATGTGGGTGTAATGCAATGCTGCTCGAAAAACAGAGAAGTGATTTATCTTTAATAAACCGTCTACTGAATTGTCTATGATAAAAATGTATCTATATAATCTCCTGGCGTTCAACATAACTTTAAAGAAATCACATATAATCGTTTTAATCCTATTGCAATCGTTCAAAATCAGTGCGACGTAAAAGTGTGCCCGTGGCTCGAGTAACGAAACGATTCGCCCGAGCGAACTTCCCCCATGAAATTAGCCGCACATTCGCCGGGACACGCGCGAGAGCGCGGTTGAATAATCGCGTCGCAATAACGGCGTGTACGAAGTGGGCGCCGGGTGAAAATAGTCGAGCCGAAGAGCATAACTCTTTGGGCGCGAGCTGACACCGGCAGCACGTCGGCCGAAAAACAGCCGAACAAAAGAGTGGGCGTGAAGCCGCGGCGAGAGGGATAGAGAGAAAGAGAGTCGCGCTTGTCCGGTGGCAAGTGCAGGTGCGCGGCCGCTGCACTGCGGATGACGCGTGCAGCGCTCGATCATCCCCGCGCGCGGCCGCTCTCGCACTCAACATATCGCTCGAGCCCCGCGTGGTAAACAGCCTGTACATGACGCAGCTCCGCCGCAGCTCTCTATTATATATATTCGCGGGGTGTCTCGTTCTTCGATTTTCAATCGCGCTCTCCTCGCCGCCGCTCGGCCGTATCTCTCCTCGACCCGGCTTGTTGTGACGACGCCCAATTGCTCGACGATATATACCGGTTTGTGCTATTCAGCAAATCACGCCTGAATTGGATCGACTCGCGATTGTGGCTCGCGTTAATTTTCACCGACAAATAAGTTTGACTTTTTTTCTTTTACGTCTCCCGTTGAGATTGAATTCTTTTTTTTTTTGAACGATTCTCGTCGATGCCGAGGAAATCGCAAATATCCGCAGAGCGAATATTTGAATATACCAGCGTTGGCGTGTATCGTCATTTCGCAAACGCGCTACGCGCAATTTCGCTTTATCCTTGGACAGTAGACTCTAAAAATGTCCTAGAAATACTGCTCCAACATAAACGAATCACTTATGCAAATATTCAATATTATATATGAGCAGTCCGAACTATTTGTATAGAATTGCCGGACTAGCTTCTACCATTAAAGAAAAAGATTTGTTAACCACCGTCAAATATAACAACGGCGAATTTCAATATCAGTTGTCCAACTCAATTACTTTGATTTCGACGTTTCGGCCGTTGAACGAGTGTTCAAGACCAATAGGGATCCAGAGAAGACTGTTCGTCTTATTCGAAAATACTTGATCAGTATATATACACTCGCGAAATAAAAAGTGAAGAGAATGATGAGCTGCTTCCGAGTCGGAATACAAAATAATAAGACTCTTTCGAAATGGCTCGCGAGCCATGATGAGTGCGAAAATTTACATTGATGACATAATTGAAGTAGAAAACGCAGAGCCTGAATGACAAATAACTCATGTCAGTTATGAGTAGAAGTGTTGAAATGAATCAGCGAAATATTTGCTGTGGGATAATAGTGCAAAACTAAAGAAGATTTGACTACCATTCTTAATAAGACCCTTTAACTGACGTTTACTTAAAAGTACCCTATCATCGTTCTATGATCAATGATATCAACGTTACAAACTCAGTTCGCATGCACAGCCATTCATAGAAATGCAGTAAGCACAGATTTGCAGTAATTTTCAAGGAACGCCTTACAACTGGGGTCCGTATACAGCGCAAGTAGAACAGGGCAAGAACTGGTCGGGCGCGACATTTTTAATTTTAGTCATCAGTATTTAGCGAGGTGATGATCAAATCATCAAAAACTTAATAAATTTGGTGTAAAAACTAAATTTATAATGTTTGGTTACCTGTTCTATTTGATTTGTATGGGTACTTGGCTGTCGTAACTTTCGCAAAATATGTTAATCACGTGACATCAGAGTTCAGTCCGTACTATGACTTAGTCAAAATTGTCTTAAAATATTTTTTCAATTTTGTCGATTCAGATACGCGAGAAAAGCTCTCCAAACTTCTGACGTTCGCAGTCAGTTTTGGTTCTCAATTTCAAAGATAATAGAAGATATGAGGAAGAAGATTTTACGGTGGATTTGCCATTCCAATTCTCCAACTTATTATAAGAAGGAAGATTCTGGGGTGGATTTGCCATATGTTGGAGAACCGAAAACACAGTAAAACCGCATAATGTCACGGAACTGACGATTCTATTAAGATAATTTTCTGTATGCAAAAGTGAATCGTACCTAATTTTAATATTTCTATGTGGATATAGATAGCTAGTAAAATGCTGTCAAGTGAATTAGCAGTATGCTTTCTCAAAGAAGCTTTATGAGCCTTGATAACGGACTTTACATTGAATTTCCTTTCACTCTTCCCAACGGTTAAAGGCAATTAACATAAGTTACTAGGGATGTAAACAGCAGTAGCTTTCAAAAATATAAAATATATTGTAGATTTTAAATAATTTGACGCAAGAAATATTGAAAGTGGATTTCGCATCGATCTTTTCCTGCCATTAGCAACGGTTTCTAGGGATGTGAATGATTGCTATGGAATTCGTTGGCTTCTCATTTATTCGCTTGACCGTCCCAAGTTCTAGATATAGCACGGTTGCTATACAGGGAAGGGGTAAAAATTGCCATGAAAAAAGGATGAAGATTTTGTACGTTATTATTTGCCATCGAGAATTCTGGATTGTTTATATTGATTATATACCTTATATTGATGTATTCCATACCGCTATGGAAACTTATGAAAGATTCGGTGACCTTCGCTATCGAAAGTTGTGGAAAAAAACCTAGAACTGATTTTGCCTCCCGTGTAGCAATGGTTGCTACGGAATTCGCTGATGCAGATTCTCAATCAGTGTCTACGTCTTGCCAAAACTGATGTGAGTGAAAAATTCCAAGAAGATCGTACCAATCCTCCCAGAGATATCGCGTGCTAAAAATAGCATCAAGTATACGCACGCAAGTACATACACATCCAGACATCTCCAGGATTCGACATTGTTCGATCCGTAGAGATTACTCGAGAATCGTGAGGAACGATTTCCACCCCGTCACATCCTACGTCGGTTGCAGCTCGACTTGAATCATTTCTCATTTTTCCTCTGTATTCAATCCTTATGTAATCTCGGAGGAATGTGATCATCAGAGCCGGCGCCCATACGACGTCAAGCCCGACGAGGAAATAGTGGAGATTACCAGTAATGAATCAGCCGTTGGATTTGCCAATAGACGCCCAACAGCATCGTTCCGGAAGCGATTGAAAAGAATCGCGTAGGGCCCAGCCGCGATCCACGGAATTCGCTACAGATCAAGCAGGCGCTCGTATACATACACAGCGAGCATCGTACGATCCGGCCCGCGAAGAGGCGGCGCAGACGAGATGGCCACTTGTATACCAAGATCATTTAGCCCAAGACCATAATCCCCGTGCAAGCGCAAGCCGGAAAAACTTACACGAGTTTGACGGGCGCGTTGCTCTTCCCCCACGTATATGAAAAGGTTATACAGCCGAGGAATCCCAGACGAGCCTTCCGGCGCCTATTCCCCGCGATGCCTCGTACACTTATATACATACATCGCGAGAGCCGATAGAGCTGGCAATTCAATTTCGCAAATGGCCAATTGAATTAACTCGCTTTCGCGCCGAGTAACGCCCCGCAGCCGCGAGCAGCAACCGACGGATGGTATAGTTCGCGCGGGGCCCGAAGGCCTCACTGGCGCCAGCTGCGCTGCTCGCAACCCCCCCAATTGACGGGCCCGATAGGCCAGCTGAATTATTGGCTCTATGCATTTTCCGCGATGCTAAACTGCGACATGGTAGTGCAGCGGAGGCACGCTTACATCCATGTGTTTTTTCGTCGCTATATACCATCTTTTTTCCTGTTTCCTTCTTCCGCACTTTCTTTAGTCAATCACGATGAGTCTGGCCCTTCATCGAGTTTGCGTGCATTGACGCGATCGAAATTTTACTCAAAGAGATTGGATGAATCGAATCCTTGAGAGAAAACGGCCTTTTGAAGAATTTCATGTAACAGTTTTACTGTGATAGGCTTGTATAGTATTTTCTAGACCTTGGGAACTCTTCAAAACGTTACATTATTCATTATTTTCCAATTATGTGACTTGAAATCGTAAAAAAAATAAGCAACGACATCACAACATCATAATTCAAGCAATTAATGAGAATCTATTCAACATTCTACTTCATGTCTATAATTACGACAATTTGTCATTGATTATTCTTAATGTGAATCTCGCTCATAACACCCAGAATCGAGAGATTTTTTTTTTAGACTCATCAAACGAAGCAAGCGTCAGCGAGATATCTTTATTGGCACTTGGCAAATTCTTGACAATCGTTTTATAATCCGATGAATATTTGTGAGGCATTATGCGATGAGTGTTTCGATCCGAATCCCTCATGATCGCATCAAAGTATAGTCGGCAGATGAGCGAAGACTGGACGGATATCATTCGCACGACAGAAAAACTTCGGTAACACGTTTTTCTAATCAATCTGCGTGAACAACTGAATTGAATGACCAATATTTCGTCAACTTTGTTTTTTCGTAGTCCTAGACATGTTTACTTTGTCGCGGAGCCGAATCCCGAACGATATATTATCGTTCCTTCGAAGCAGACAAACTAATGAGTTTGATAAAGAGACAAGGTCTATTGTATTAATCAACGGATAGCTAAATCAATATTGTGACAAATCCTGTTAAAATCAAATGATCTTCTGAGTGCTAAATGAATCAAACAATTTGTAAAGGTTGGAGGTTCTTTGAATAATTTATAAGATAGTTACGGACGGTGAGCTTTGAAAAAATCGTCGATTCCAACCTTTCGTTTTATTTCTATATTTTCAAACATCGATTCAACATTCCATCTCATACTGAATTCAAATTTCAGAGAGGTGAGCGGGTTGGAGAGCAATTTTTTTCAAGATTAAATCATCCATTTGCAGTGTAATCAGAACTTTGCATACTGCATTTTTCTTCTTTTCAAAAAGGTACACCAAAAACATGATTCACGAAGAAAATAGTCATTTTATTAACGAATAACATTGATTACTTACAACGTACGTGGTGCGTCGATGCTCATTTACAACTTTTCAAACTAAATGCATATGATTTTTTTGTATTTTTCATACTGACATTCATTCAAATTAACGTTTTAAATTCGTTCATTTCAAGTATGAGAAGCAAATCTTCGCATTTAAAATTACGTAAACTACTTTGGGATGTATTTTTAGTTCATCTTATATTCAAGAGAGAAGTAAAGTCTGCAGTCGTGAAAATGAACACAAAAGACGGAGTAACTAAAAATAGCATCGAACAAACCCGTCCGCGATAGGTAAAAGTGAAGAATCGTAAAAAAGGGCTATAACAAAGCAGCTGCGTATTCTACCGAAACGAGATGAGTGACCTTGAATTCTCACGGGATTGGTTCTACGGAGAGCTCGGAACGAGGGGAGGAGCCCGCAAATCTAGTATTTTTCTTGATCTTCATTTTTGTTTCAGGAAACTCACTGCAGGAAGAACCTCACGGACGTATTACAAAAAGTAGAAACGTTTTTACGCCGGTGTAAGTATATCGCTGATGGAAGACGCGCACGCACGAATTCGTATGCAAATCTTCGGATGATCCCTTTTCAAATGTAAAGTTAATAAAGTAGAATGAAAGTTTTGTTGTTGCACCGTAGACAATCGAAGGTATGGTTCGTATTGAAAAAAATTAACCTCGCGGTAAAGTAGAAAATCTAAATTATCCATTTAAAGATCTGAAAGCCGCGGGTGGTTAAATTATTACAATGATTATTTGCCGCAGAAACGAACTGGTCGCGGTCAATGTGACTAGTTTCCGAGACGAAAACTTGCATTTTTTAAAAAAAGATACTGATCCAAGCTCATATTTGTTTACGTATTTTGAACAACGATAAATTTTTATAATACGTGAGGAGAACTCCAGTCACCGAAACGTTTGCCAAATTCAAATTAACTCCTCGATTCTGTGCACAATAAAAACACAATAAAAACACGAGAACGCGGCACTGTGTTCAATAATAGAATAGAAAAAAAATTACCGAATCAACGTGAATAGACTCGAATACGTATATATAGGCATTCACGATCATTACACGTCCCGCGTCGAGTGAATTCATAAATTCACCTCATAGCTCGCGCGTGGAACGTCGACGTCATTGACAGTTTCGAGTGATTACCCCCGAGCTCAATCTAAAATTCCTCCCGTACTCTTGGCTAATCAGTCTGAAAACGCAAAACGTTGGCGGCATTAACCTGTCGAGCGTAACAAATGCCCGGAATCCGTCATACGCGCTTCGGCTGTCGCAACGAAAAAAAAAAGATAGAAATAAAAGGGGGAAAAAAAGTAAGAAAAATAGTCGGCGGATGGTGCAATGCTCTTGTAGGCTCGCTCGATTAGCAATGATTATATGCGCGAATAAATGAGGAAACACGCGCAATTATACGGGGAGGAGAGAGGGGGGGTAGCTCGGCGCGTCCTTGTCAAGGCTGTATATACGAGTGCTCGAGTCGCTCCTTCGCCGATGATGATCCGCGAGGCTGATTTTTCCCGTTGGCATTTCCGCCGCGCTCGTTTATTGCCTCCTTTTCCGTCTGCCCGTGCCGAGTGGACGCCACCATTTTATTGATAATTGAGGCGAATTAATGGCGAGCGGGATTACCTTGTGGGCTGTACCCGCATTGCGCGTTCCGCCCTTTCTTCGTTTTGCGCGTGAATCGACTCGTGCCGATCGCTTTGCCCCGGCTTTATCCCAACTAGTTGCTCGTATATGTCATTGTATAGTATCTACTTAGATCTACCGGATTGTTTCCCCTTCGAGTGCGCAGCAAATTGTGCATTTATATAGCATTTTTCAACGACGTCTCGACGACGCGATTCTCCAAACCTCCGAGCCTACGCACGACGGAGGTGGAAGAAATAAAAAAAAATAAATAAAAACGAACCGTGGAATAATTTACAGTGTCGCTCGGGGAATTTGAAAAATTGGCAAATCGCTCGTGGGAAATGGTTTGCCGGGTTGTCCGGGCGAATCGACGCGGCCAATAAGAACGACGAGATCCGAATGTTGACGCGGGCTCTCTCGGGCAATCAGCTTGTGATGATGGACACCAACTCTCCTCTGCGGCTCGAGGCCATCAAAAACTTCAGCGTCACGCGAGTACAGCTAAGGTTTGCGGAATGCTCGCGTGCTCGCTTCTACATACATATACATATATATTTATCCGTATACACAGGCGCGCGCGCGAAAAGTAGCATTACGAGGCGGCCGGGGGAACTCGTTTGAGGCTGCTCGCGCGTCGGCAAAAACCGACGTGACTCACCGGCAGACGCTTCTTCTTCTCGTTTTAATATATCCGATGAGATCTGTTGCCCCGCGCGCGGATGTTCTTGTTCGGTTCGAGCGATGAGGTCAGCGCGTGCAGGTACGCTCCGGAGAAACGATGAAAAACGAAAAGGACAAAAAGGAAGAAGGGAGAGAAAAAGGATGAGCACCTTGTGCCTCGCGCTCGAGCGCCGAAAGCCAGTTCTAGCCCTCGCGGCCTGCTGTATGTTTGGCTCCCCACCTTCGCGACTCTGCTTGGGTTAATGCGCTCGCTCTTTCGAGTTCCTTCGAATCTATATATATATCGCGACGACGCGCGGATGAATCTCGGGCTGACCGACATTCGGCGGCTCTCGTGTAGCCCTGACCCTCGCGGCTCTACTCGCATTTCCGAGTGTTTTTCGGCGAGCTCGCTCAGGCGATTCTCTCGTTGTTCGGTGGGGCAAGTTCGCCTAACCTCTCTTGAGTCCTCGCGGTACAAGAAGAACACCGTACGAGGGTTGACGAGTGGAATCACAACGTGGTTGTTTTCGATGTTGATACGAGTGAAAAGTCACTCGAGCTCCACCAGATTTTGTATGTAGCTCGACAATTTTCACTCATTCCAGTCGTCCACCTCCATGCAGTGGTTCTTCACTGTGAGGGTTTGAGAGAGCCGAGATGTTCCTATCGCGTATTCGACCACTGATAAATATGGCAATGATGACCCGATATCTCGATTTTAGAGAGAAGCTAAAATTGAGATTCGGCATTACTCGAAGGACTCGACGGACGACCGAGTATTCTTTACTCGAGTGCCTCGCGTACAGTAACGGGCTACACGAGCGTTCGGGAGTTTATTTGAATTCACGTTCCTCAAAATCCAACCGCGAATATACATTGTGTTGAACGTGGAAGAATACTCGAAGCTTGGATCACCGGTGGTGAAAGCATATGTACACGATCGAGCTAAACGGCCGCCCACGACACCTATAGTATACCCGTTGCGCTTCTCACTCGCGCATCCAAACGGCTCATTATTTTTCTATACGTATGACAAGAGTCGCGCTTCTCTTGGCCGTATTGCGCGCGCGAGTGAAAAGCGTCGAGGCATCGTGTTCGCGGATAAGAAATGTCCTTGGAATCATCACGGGCGCAACACGGCACAGTTAATATCGGCCTCGCTGGGCCCCGAGAGACCCGTTTAAGGACTGCCTCCGACCCGCTCAATTTGCATTAGCATGTGTCTTGATGACTCGAGACACCTGTCGAGATTGACAGTGTCGCGCCGGCGCGCGACACGACACCTGCGCGTCTGATCGCTGCGTACAGATCTTTCCGATTCGTTTTTTCTCCTCCTCCTCCTCCTGGCTCTGATGAGAGGCGCGATTAAACGTATGTGCCATACTCGCGACGGAGGACTATTCGTTGCGAGAGAGGCGAGAGAAATCGACGGAGGATACATATATGGAAAGTGTCTCTCCGTGACTGCACGGGGGGATTTATCGAGCAGCTTCTCGCACTTGTATACTCTCGCTAGTGTCCAATTTCGAGCTAGCTTTCAACAAAAGCACACGTACATAAGCGCTTGAGCTGTTCAGCAAGCGAATACGTGATTGATGTATTGTACTCCCCTCTATCGGGGCCCAATGCCAAAGGAGAAAATGTCGTCGCATCGCTGGCCGTTTGATCACACCGAGATCCATCGGCGTCATTCGGTTTCGTAATTTATCCCCGTTAACTTCACGCGTAACCTACACGATAATCGTGAAGAATAAATTCCAAAAACAAACACGCCCGAACGGTTTCGCTCAAAGAACGATTCGACTGATCTTGAACGACGGGCCAACCAAAACACACCCGTGAAAGCATATTACATCCGATAATTCGGAATCTATAAACTTTGGAATCTCCACGCGAAACGAATCTGGCCGTATAATATCCACACTGCGGCTTTCCGCTCGGCACCTGTTAATTCGTTTCTCAACCAAATCAGTCTGGCGGGCGCGCATATCAAAACCGAATTAGGCTCGTGTGAAAAAGTCAATCTGCCGCGGGTGTGTGTATATCTCTCTTGCGCGCGCGCCGGCTCGGCCTGCATAAATTAATTAAATTCGCGTTTGTTCGAGCGCTGCGGTTCAACGAACCCCGGGAGGCGGCTGATTATCGCGTGCTTATCGCACCGAAAAACCAGCCCGAGCGAAATATATTAGGTGCTCGCTCGCTCGCGTATGATACATAGGCAAGGTCGGATAAGTTAGCTTGAGGCCACGCCGCGCGCGCGGGGTATACACTGTATTATAGATACGTGTCGAAGGCTGCCCGAGAGCCGGATGATAAACAACTCTCCAACTCTTTCCTGATCTTTGAGCGCATTACGTGCGAGCGTGTGTACATGTACGAAAGCAAGTGACTAAGACAAGGTGTTGCGCAACGATATCCTCCTTTATTTAAGACCCTTTATTATCCAAGCTCCTTTTTTTCTTTTCTTTCCTCGTTAGTCGCATTTATCTCTGGTTTATACACGCGCGCGCGCGCATCGAGACAAACATGTAAACGTCAATAATCCGAGAGAATTATAAATATCCCCTCCTATCCCGCATTGGGAAAGTGGAATTGCGGCCGAGGCTCGAGTGTCCGAGTACGATGACGCGATCCGGACGCGAACAGAAGCACACAAACAAACAATCGCACTCACACACACACGGAGGTGAGAAAAACTGCTAGATATGGAAAGCAGCAGCACTGAAATGATGAAGCGACAGGCCGCTCGAGACCCTCGCGGCTAATGGTGCAGTTTTGAAACGGCTTGTCAGATGGAATCGACGAAGCCTTGGTCAATCCCGCGCGCACACTTTAATCGTTCGATTTCATTTGACTTTGTGTATACGTGTGTGGCTTTTCATCTTCTTTTTTTTTCCTTTTTTTCCTCCGAGCCACAGACACGAGGATGGATTGTGCGCGCGTCCTCTCGCGCACCGATCCAATAAGAATGACGAGTTTTTCTCTTTTTTGGTTTTTCCACTGAAAACACGATCACGAGCCCGAGCCCTTGTTTGAGAGAGTTGTTCCGATAGCGCTTTCCAGTTGGGATTCGCGGCTGTATGTGTGTGTAGGGAGGCGGAAACCGTTGGGAATGCTGAGTAACGAACGACCTTCGTCGGCACACCTCTCGCGACTCGTTGGTCGTCTTCTCCTTTTTTTTATTCTTTTCGTTGTTTTCACTCGCCCAAAATTTGCTTTGATCTGTCGAGCCGCGGCAGCCACGAGTCTTCCTTGTCGAGCATCGAGGATTGATCGTGTCTCGATTAGCGCCGCGTGTCATCGGGAATCGTGTAATTCCTCCGCGGTTCCTTTCGACACGGGTATTTTATAGAGATGCAGTCAGCACCTGGTCGCGCGCGAGACCCGGAGCGAGGCATCTTTCAACGATTACACGCACATGAAACGGCCGAAAATAAAATTTGCATGATCCATCAGTCTCGGTCGGACGATACATCAAAATCGAATGTGCGCATAGCTTTAAATACCCTCTCCCGATACACCGAGGCCGACGGAGGTGAAAATGTGTTTCTCAATGGCTCGCGCGCGTCCCATCCAAACGTCTCTCGAATCTCGGGGATTCAGGAGTAATAGAGCTAAATCGATTCGATTAGCGAGCTGCGAAGCTTAATTGAGCGTCAAATGAGCCGCGCGCGCGGTCACAATGACCGCGGCAGTGGCTGCGGCGCTGGATGTGTAATCCAGATAAATGCTCATTCGCCACGATTGCGAACCGCGCGCGCAACTACCGTCCGCGCGACGCTCCGTTGAGCGCGTGATTACTTTCTCTGTAATGGCTCATCGGATACACCTGCTGACAAGCGCGGCTCTTATTGATTGTCCGCGGGAAAGCGCACACGTGTAATTTTCGCGTGTACGTATCGACGATGAGGTGATTAATCGTCGCCGCCGCCGCCGCCGCGATTGTCTCGCGCGCGCCTCTGCGCTACTGCTCCACGCCGGGGGATAGTTTCGAAACCGAGAAGAAGATAAATTAACGAAACAAACGTGATTATCATAAGCGTACAACTCGAGAGTTTATATTTATCGGCTCGATAATGGGCATACTTGGTGACAACCGACGACGAGTGCGAGAGACGTTTATACGCACACACGCGTTTGTCTCGCGGAGCGAAATTTATCGATCGTAAAAAAAAAAGAGAAGAAGAAGAAGAAGAACCGGTAGAATGAAGTGCATAAATTTGAGACCGATCGGATGTACCGTCAATAAAAGGTCGAATAAGCGCGCGGCAAAAATGACGGGGGCAAGCATGTATCGATAAGCTCGCGCCTCGTATTGACTTGCAGATCGCGAGTGAATTTTTAATTGAAAAAAAAAACCCGGCGTCGGAGCCGAAGGGGAGGGAGGATCGCGCGGTGCAGTAGCTGGCAGAGGGAGAAGCGATCGCGAGGATGAAACTCTCGAGTATACAGCGGTGCGCGAAAGAACAAAGCGCGAATGCAGCGCGCGAAATCGTATGTATGATATACTCGCGCTTTGTGTTTTAGCGCTGTGGGGGCACGGACGAAGCGTCGCGGCACCTCGTATTATCGATTGTGCGGATGTTCATCGATCCTATCTCCCCGGCCCGATCGCTTCTCTTTTATCCTTCTGCAGCCCCGACTCGCTGCTGCTGCTCGCGCCACATGTGTTTTCATTCAATAAAGCTCGCCTTATACGGCGTGTTCTTTTACGAGACCGCCGGATTTTTCCGCCGCGGCGTTTTTTCTTTCGCCTCCCCGCTCGCGCCAGCGGGATTCCGCGGTGGGATTCCGCGGCGCGGGACCAACACACAGGCGCGAGTGTGTGTGTGTGTATGCGTATATATGCGCCGCAGCTCCGATGAATTCCGCCGCGGATTGATCCTATACGCGGTGACGCGAGCGCCAAGGCCAGCCGAAGCATTCGTGAAAAATTCACGACCACACGGTGGAACGGGGTTTCCCGCGACGCGACAACCTCTTCCCCCGAGTATATACCCTCGAAATTCCTCGCCGCGCGGCCAATCGCGACTCGCTGTAATACAGTGGCTGACTGATTTTACCGAGATGCAGATGCAGTTTTCCCTGCGCAAGCTCGCCAGTGGATAATGTATCTTTTGTTGTTCATAGTCGGAAATGTATAGACGACCGCATTCAGACGACAACAAACGAACATCTGCACTGTCCGCCAGTATACTCCATCGCAATACACAACCCACGGGATTTTTCCCCGACGTTCAATCCTTGAAATCAGTGGAAAAAGTGTGGTGCTTACACAGGCCGGGTATGAATATTCGCTGATGCGGTGAAAGAAAATGGTGAAATCGTATCTATATATTAAAGGGAATCAATTCAACGTGAGAGGATATTTCGAGGGTAGCTCAGAGTCTGGTCCTGTGATGGAATTTTGGTGCGAAAAATCGATGGAACAAGGCGGCTCTATGTATTTATATATACACGTCCAACTAATTTGCCGTTGGGTCTTTCATAAGTAGTTGCTAGTAAGATTCTGCGAAGCATGTGTGTACAGATATATATGCATATACGAAGTGCGCATAGCTGACTCACACGCGTCCCTCGACGCGATGCGTACTACAATAAGCGCATTTTGTATACCTGTATACATACTCGTACACACACACACACACACACATGTTTATATATATTTATATGTGTGTGTGTGAGTGTGTAGGACGGGGAGATTGCAGCGAGTGCAGCACACGGTGTACCGGTAATGCAAACGAGCCCCCGAGGCTTGACTATGCGGATATCGGGCTACTTTTGCGCGCGGCTGCAGCACACACAGCCGCGCACGTTCTCGTTAAAGATCCAGCTCTGCAAGCCCCAACTGCCAGCTGAATATTGAGCGAGAGAATAGCCATTGGCAAAGAACGTCGACGTATTAGAATGAACATTTGGTCTCGATGCGATATAGCCCCTCCTCCCCCATTACAATTACTCCGATCGAGAATTCAATAGGTTTTACTCGCCGCGGCGCGCGCGCGCGCTGTGTACTTTGTCTCTGCTCGCTCTCTCTGTGTGCAGTATACACTCTTCTCACAGATCCCCACAGCCTCCTCCGCTTAATTGAATGGATTTCCCTTACCGATCCGTCATCCTATACTTGTGCTCTGATTTCATATGCGTTTCCAACCGCGAATGTCCTCGTGCTGTTAGAGTAATTGAGTCGCTCGACAACCAAGTGGATTTACACAAATTTAACGGTTTTTTTTTAGATAATTACAACAAACAAAAAAACCGTCCAAATAGAAAGTATAAACTTTCGATGTAGAATTATTCTCGACAACCGTTCGTATTCAGAGTCATGGCATTCTATTTGGGTTCTGAAATGGGCTTCTTTGTTTCAAGAATACTCTAGCGCATTTTTACAGTGAGATACCGTACTTTTTTTCATTCAAAATTCTCCAAATTAACGTTCGTGCCCCAGCAGGTTTCAGAGCGCCTCAATTTGTCATTCTGTCACCCAATACCATTGATGTCAACAATGGTTTACCGTGATTCCACTGCCATCGAATTCACTCGATTCAATCGGATTCACCTCGCTGTAACCGGTTGAATTCTTACAGTATATAGTTTACTACAGAAAACAAACGGCTGAGAGGCATTATTCAAAAATCAAATGACTCGTGTTATCTTTTCATGAATTTTATTCATAAAACATACTGTTGATCTTCGTTTGTTGTTTTCTCTACCCACGCGGTGGTAAATACTATGATAAAGTGTCTCGTCGCTTGTTGAAAAAATCTTTGTCTACTACCGGGGCCACATTGACAATCCACCAACTGCAATCGGATTTACTCGAATTGGGCCATTCCGATTGGCGTCAGCGAAGAAAAACCTTGTCAGTGTAACGAGAAACGCGGAGAGCACGCACGAGATCATGGCGACGCAGAAAAGGGAAAATCCAAGTGTCACACCGTCGATGGCTATTGAACGTGGGTGAGAAAGGACTCGAGCGAAGGAGAGCATCCGCAGGATTGCTCGCCTCGAGAGTATGAGTATAGCTATCGCACACATCCGATTAGATCGTATAACGCGCCGTTTTGACCGCTGCTGTGTATATGAGGGAAGAGTCGCCAGCGAGTATGTACATACACAGCGAATGAAAAATAGCCGCGAGCCTGGTGGTGGCGGTGTACACAGTATTGTACAGCCCGGGGATCGGAGCTCTGAATCAGCCGAAAGCCCGTATATATATATATATATACACTGGCTGTTACAAATTATGCGCGAGCCCGGCTGCGGAGTGAGAGGGAAAGAGCTCGCTCGGTCGGTCGCGCGCGCGAGAGAGGACGATCGGATGGGCCGATCGAGCAGGCCCGAGTCGTGGGAACACTATTAGACGCGATGCCAAGCGCTCGAGCCCGCGACTTTTGTTTCTCGCCCCGCATCTATTTTTCGAGCATCCTTTGACTTGCAATTCCACTCGTCGCGAACCTCTTGCCGTTTGCATATATAGTATACTCGCCCGTAGTCGTAATTTTAACGCAACCCAAGCGCTGATTGACCTGCGAGCCGTTCGCGAGTGGACGCGGAAAAACAAGGACTTTGAACGTTCCAAAGTTGTACGAGGAGATTTTTTTCACGACCAACGAGACGCAGATATAGGCCGTCCTCGTCCGGTACCTTATTTTGAGAGTCGTGCGCTACTAATTCTTCCGTGGGCTAACGACGAGATGAGGGACGGCACCGATACACATACGGAATATATGCAGTCCGGAGGCAGATTGCGGGCCATTCGGGGATACGGCGAGCACACTTGGTTGTTCCGGATGGTGTATGCTAAAATACTCCCCTCTCGATGTTAGACTTGATTGTACCTTGAGAAAATCGAAAAGACAATTTTTCATCGTGAGAATGATTGAAATAATTGTATATGGCCAATGAGGCAAAGTGTGAATGAGTGATCGTAACGAGGAATTTGTCAAGGAAATATAATATGCAGTGATATGTGACTCTGGATTGTTTCTCTGGATTGTTTCTCTGGATTACGATTGGATTGGTTGACTTTTATCCCACAAACGATTCAGTCTTGTGCGAAAATTGACACAGAGTTGATACAAAGTTGAAGCTGATTTTCATGGAAGTGTATCTTATCGCAATCTCCCGCCATCGTGTCTACGAAGAACCGTTTTCGGAACGCGTTTTAAACGAAGTGCAATTGACTTTTCGAACAGTCGTTCATTTTTATGCCGATTGAATAACTCTTATGTCGTAGCCGTTCGATATGTGAAAACGGGGGGTGGAAACGAGCGAGCAGGTAAAATTAGAGCGATGCAACGAGGAAGACAACAAAGAAAGGGAGAGAGGAGAGAGAGAGACAGAGTCTGACGACCGGGGTACCGTATACACAGCGTAGGCGACTTGTCCTCCCTTATAAGTCACCGAGTGTAACGGCTAATTCATCGCGTATATAAATGCGGCCGTGTAACTAACTAGCTCACGCTGCCCCGGCTGTATACAGCCGCTCTACGCCCCATATATACGAACACACACACACACACGGGCGCGTTTGTAACCGATGATAATTCACGGGGACACGAATCGAGAGCCGGATTATTAGTGACAAGCGCGCGAGCGGCTATTAATATTCGGCCCGACTCATTATACCGATCGCGTGTAAATCAAATCGTCGTTATATACACAAAAACTATTTCGCGCAAGCATTCCAATCTCGTCTCTTGTGTGTTGTGCTGCGTTTGTGCCGATTGACGCGTTCGTGAATTAACACTTTTCTCCTCGGGCTCTCGCGACGACGGGATCGATCAGGTGTAACTTTTGTTGGTTTTTTTCCTTTTTTTCGCATCGACTCGATAGTGTATTGACGCGCGCGCGGTTAATCAGTCATCGTATACGCGTCTCGCGTCTCTCAATTCGAATTCATAAATATGCGCCGGAACTTTTCTGGATTTCGCGCTACAGTCAGTTGCTCGCCGGCAACGCTGTATCATCTTTCTCGCCCCCCTCCCTTCAGAAAAAAAGAAAAGAGAGGACGGCCCGGCAAAAAAGAAGCGCGGAACGCCCGGGCAAGATGAGAGAATGGCGCGAGCGCGCGTTTCGATTCGCTCTTTCAAAGTTTCGAGCCGATTCTCGAAATTTCGTCTCAAGGCCAATTTTTGCGGTGCGGAAGTTACTAGCGACGCTACTCGGGGATCGCCTCTCAAATGCCGCGCGCCCGGTGACAATTACGTATCCTCCGTTGGTGTCTAACAAATCGCGCTTAACGGGGTACGAAATACGTGGAACGCGATTTTTATCGTGCTCCAGTTGGTTATTATATCGTTATGACAACTCCGCGTACTCTCTTCATTTTTGTACGAAGGTGAAAAACCACTGTATGAAAGTGAAAGACTAATTCGCTTGTATACAGCGGTATTTTCACCGTCATCCAAGTGATTTTGATAATTGAACTTTGAAAGTACATTGATAAATTGATTGTTCTCAAAAGTTTTTCATTTTGGCATAGTAGTTAATTATACACTTTATACACTGCGATTTCAAGTAAACAGTTAGGAAACCACTAGAATCATCTAAAAATGCAATACATTCTTAGAAACTTGACGTATAATCGCGGGAGCAGCCCTCTGTTGGGGTATTGCAATCAGAGGAATCGAACAATAAAATGACGCGTCGCTTGGTTTTTCCCCCCTTGTGTAGCGGCTCGCGCGTTGGTCCATCATCGCAGAAGCGGAGCAAAGAGACCGCGCGTATACGTACGGCCGCGTAATTAGGCTGTTATACCGAAGACGCGCGTGTCCGCGAGATGACGAGTGCGCAGGAGTCGGCTGCCGCGCCGACGAGGGTAAAAAAGGGAGTACATCTGAGGGGCCAGCCAGGCGCATGCCGATGAAACAGAGAGAGCGAGAGAGAGGCTGCTACACTTCATGTCAATCGGGGAGCGCGCGGTTGCGCGGGCTCGTTACGGCCGCACAGGCGCAGCTCGTCCGCGCGGCCCGATTACCGTTGTTAATCGAGATTTCCGCGTAATCGATGGCGATTCGCCTTGCCAATAAAGGCCTCAGCCGGCCATCTCCTAAAAAGTCGACGGGAAAATTGTGTGTGTGTGTGTGTGTGTGTTAGAGCGCGAGTCCTTTTTGAAAAGTCCCCCCCATCGTTAAGGTGTAATGCATTCCAGGGGGCTAACTGTTAGCTCGAGTCCGCGGCTCAGCCCCGCTATTGCCTCGGCGCCATACGGTATATTTGCTCTCGCGCGCTGCAGCGATGCGTATTACCTCGCGTGTGCCGCGCGTCCCCGCGATACACACCAGCCCGCGAGCCTGCGCCTATCTATACCGCAGTTTCGGTCGTCAAATCAAGACCGAGATGAATTGCCCGCGTTTGTTTTTACTCTGTATTAGGCGCGAGGCGAATCACATCACGCTGATCCACCGGACTGGCTTTATAATCGATTACATTACTGCCGCAGCCTCTAATGGGTCGCGATTTTTCCTAACCCTCCCACCCTCCATTCGCGGAATTCATATGCAATTCAGAGCAGACAATCCGTTTGGCTGTCGTCGTTATGCGGCCGTCGATTCTGTTGCGCGATTGACGAGACCCGCGGAGAACGGGACGATTAATCGATACATCATCACGCAGTAGGTATACGATATGTCGCGTTCTCTCTTCAAATTACACGGCTGTGTTGACGCGCGCGTATATACCCAATTAGATTCACGAGTGCAGATCGTTGAATCGCGCGCGCGAGCGAGCCGATCGATGAATTATCACGCGTTTATGTATATGCGCAGCCGCGATCGAAACTAAATCTGTAATAGCCAATGATTACACGGCTATCTCGCTGCGGGTACTGCATATAACGTTTTGATTGTTGGCTCGGCAGCTCGGATAGGCCAGATTCAAATGAGATAAGCGTAATCTTGAGTCAACACACGCGTTCGGTAGCTCAAATTTATTACGCCGAGATGTCGCCTATATATATATATATATATATATATATGTATACGCACCGGCGCGCGCGTGCGTGCAGTCTCGGGTGCAGCGTTCTCGAGCTCGACGTTAGTACGTGCCGGTGGCGAAAGCGAGAATTCCTCGAGGATGAAGCGCCGCGCGCGTGTGTATGTATGTATGTATATACGTTGCCGCGGGATTAATTATTTCGTTAGGCTTAATTAATGCTGTGCAGCGCCGCCGCCGTATGGCCGCGACGAAGCGCGCTCGCAGCAATTAACCGCGCGGCGCGCAACCACTCGTCCTGTTTATGACGCGATTTCGCTGTCGTATATATACACACAAGTGTGCTCGCCAGTGCTGTTTTCCATCAGCGACCTTCCTTTTTGCCAGCTCGAGTCTCGCGAGAAGAAAGTTGATTGAGTTTTTAATGAGAATAAGAGGGGTTTGTTTTTTTACTTTTCGTTTCTCGAGAACGCGACGAGCGAGAGGAGGGCCGATTCGTCGGCTCGCGGGATTCAACCGTTCAGTGACGATTTTGGCGTTCGAATCGCGGCTCGAACAAGGGCAGTTGGGTTGCACCTTTAAAATCTATCGGATATTCTAGGTAAAGTGTAAACTTGAGTTACACTGAAAAATGCGTTTGAAGCACGGATGTAGTATATTGTGCAACTAATATTTTCGGTGTTTCGGTGATTCGAGCACGAGTGGAAAATTATAGTCTAATATAGAAGATTAGACTCCGGTGACCCGCACTTTAATGTGACGAAGAACCACCTGTTCCCTGTACGCTCGCGCATACAGTGCAAAAACGTAGTTCCTCCAATCCGCGAGTAAAAATGGAACGCTTTGCAGACGCAAACATGAGAGCGAGTCGCTCGAGTATATCGGAGAAATTGATTGATACTAAAACTATAGATAAGTCGTGTACACACAAGGAGGAACACAATACGGCCACTGACTTGATATCATTAAAATTCATCAGATAAATCCGGTATTATTACGAAGATCAAAAGGATGTTTTTCAGCCAACACGATTCTGCCCTAATTAGCGAGTTCATAATTAACCTGCCGCCCACGTGACTCCCACTGTGATTATCCTCCCAACCATTTCTGGGGATTCCGACAAGGTTACGCCAAAACTATACACAGCGTCATTATTAGCTTTGGTTATACAACGGTAAAACGTCGTGGAAAATCCATACGGAGCCTCGACGATCCTCGTCGTGTATACCCACGTGTATATACGTGCTACTGGATTCCAACGAGTATGTGCACCGAGAGAAGCGAAAAATAACTCTAATGAAAATCGCGCGAATTATCGTTTTCCCATGACGAGGGAACGCGTCGTGACGAGGTATTCGAAGCCAAGACTCGCGAGAGCAGCCTCCAACAGACTGCGGCGTCCTCGAGTTACTGCACACGTGCCAAACGCAGCCGTCGTATATGTATCTGGCCGCGCCATCGGCGCAATAAATCCCGCGGGAATCCATATACACACCTCGGACGAAATTCCGTGGGTTTTACAGGCACAATTAGCGAGGGTATTGTGAATGGTAACGGTTAACAACCGAGCGAGACCGATCAGATGTCGCGCGACTATATATACCCGCAGCGAATCGCGGATGCAGATTCGCCCGTCTGTACATAACTGTAGCGGGAGGGAAAAAAATGTTGGGAACAATTTCGAAAAATAAAAGAATCGAGATTCACGAGTTTCGGAATTAATTATTCTTTTTTTGAAACCGTTCGTCTTGCGCCGTATGTACGCCGGGGAAGGTGACCGGGCCAAGCGGGGATTCATAGTTCGAGCCAAATAGCGGGATCTAGAAATTTGATCTGACTTAATCGATTGAACGGATCGAGATGAGAAATTTGAGAAGTCGAATCGGTTCGTGAGTAAACATCTGGAAATTGATTACTCCGGCGCTCGATGATGAGATACGTATCCAAAATCTCGAGTTCGATCGAGCTGTGTAACGTTATTCTCATTCTCGAGTTCAACGTATTCTGGACGTATAATTGATGGCGTAGGTCGAATCATAATGCAAAATACATCCTGTAATTGATGCCACCGAAAGATTGAGAGAATTTGCAAAATCATCAATTCTGAAAGATGCAAGATAGGCATCATGTGATTTGTGATCATCCTGTCGATGTGAACTCCAAAGTAGAATCGTAGGTTTGGCACCTAATAAGTTGGTGTCGATGATGATAATTGTTAGTTTTATCCAAATACAGATATCAAAAAAATGGCGATTTCGGTGAATTTATCACAGGCAGAGTGTCCAAAAAGTCGTCTCATTAATTGGGATTATACAAAAGTTTTGAAGATTCCCGGTACTTATTACGTCCATCTCATGTCCAGCCTGTGCATTAATAGAAAACGAGCCATTTCATGCTCTTGTTGGGGAAAAGTACGGTGTGTAGCAGCGAGTAGGTGTCCATTTAAGGTGATTGTGATGATTTCTCACTCAACTTTTTCTCGGCTCAACTCCGAGTCGTGCTGGATTGTCTTGTCCTCCGTAGAGATAGCGCGTTTCCGCTGTTTATACACAAAATAAACTAAGCTATATAAATGGTTTTGGGTACAGCTATATGTGGTCTCGGGAAGGATTTCAAAAGCTTCAAAATAAAATTA
This sequence comes from Aphelinus atriplicis, assembly GCA_020882685.1. Lineage (NCBI taxonomy): Eukaryota > Metazoa > Arthropoda > Insecta > Hymenoptera > Aphelinidae > Aphelinus > Aphelinus atriplicis. Next base: position 92,090,033 of record CM037073.1, on the reverse strand, counting down.
CGAAACAATCGTTGTTGTAGAGAATGCCGTTGCAATTGGTTCGTCGTCGCGAAACAACGCGCACAAAGATGTACATACTGATTGTACACAAGCCGAATTATGAGAATCGAAGCTCGCGCACGGCTGCGGTGTGCCCTGCCGCGATGTTTCCGCGCGCGCGCGAGCGCGGCATAATATCTCATCGTCAAATCTGGCTTAATTAACGCTTTAATAAGCACGATTTAACGGTCCAGCTTCCGTGCAATCTTGGCGCGATTCGGAAAAAAAGGAAAGGAAAAAAAAGGTGGGAGGAGGGGGGGGTGGAGGCCCCCGCGCGCCACAAGCTCTCACGCATGCGCGTAATTCATGCACGAGCTCGCTCGCGGAAGTTATGTATACCGTATGCTTTGGGGCCCCTCGTTCTCCACGGCCTATCCGTGTGTCTGTGACTCCGTCTGTCCATGTGGGCGCGTGTGTGTGTGAGTATGTGCGCGCGCGCGTGTATTACCCGAGCTGCTGCAGATGCCGTAACGTTCAGCTTTTTAAAGCTGGCGCGCGGAGTGCAAGAGAGGACCGAACTCGCGAGCGAGCGAGCGCGAGCGCGCTCTCGAGAGCTTAATTATATTCATTACGCGTATTCAAATGCAGTTGTTATCGCCGCGTAACAGCAGCCGTCCCAGGTGGGAATCGCTGTTTGCGAGCTTGTTCCCCGCCGAATACCTACACGGAATATTAAGATTCCCTTTGAGATATCATGTTTTCACCCGCCGCGCGCACGCTACACTACTTACTCAATCTTTAACGTCTTCATATGCGAGCGCGCGCGCGCCTTTTGCCGTGTGTGCGAGCCCGCTCGTGGGCGCCATTCAATAGCCTCGGATCTTTTCGCGCGTGTCGGCCCATTGCATCCCGAGACTTCCGAAAATCAAGCTGCTTCGTTGAGTAATCAACGAAATAAGCGGAAATTCGAAGTGTCGCGAATTCACAGCTTCGCGCGTCTCGTCGGGCTGTTATTTTTACGACAAAAACCACAAATTTGATAATGTAGACGGCGAACGAGACAAACGACGGAAAAAGGATTATTTATCACAAGTTTTCAAATTTTGCAAGGATTAGTATGATAAAAGTAGTCTGGTTAGGCGAGTACACTACGCTAGCCTAACGTCGCGAAACTAAGATAACTAAAGTCTAATTCTATTTGTTCTCTATATTTTACTGAAACAACAATTTTTTGAACAATCGAGTGCGGGTATTCCAAACAAGAGAATCACATATCTCTCCATTATGCATCGACTAAACTGAAAATCTCCCATCAAGGTCACGTCCCATATATGGAATTGGTCAAACTGCGTTTGTGACAAATCTCTTCTTATAAATGATAAGCTGCATTCAGCTCGATTCGGTTTCTCTGAAACAAGACTTTTTTCGCGCTATCCGCGACATCACTCAAGTGTCGCGCAACAATGAAGATGTAACAAGCTCATCTGACCTGTCTAAACATTAATTTTTCAAGATGAAGCTGTAATGGCAAGCAGTAAAAGCTAATCGGAGGCCATTCAGCAAATGTACATTTAATTATTCATATAATCGCTCTTACAATTGAGCCACACGAGTGTGTATACTCGAGCTCGGGCTTTTGTAAGAATTGTAATTTTTATTATTCGACACGCGCGCGTGCGTGAGCGCGCGAGAATATCGATTATAGTTGGAAGATGTTGGTATAGCCATTGGGTATTTAAGCACAATACACACATCGAGCCCGATCATATATTTGTATAGTGGAGAGAGGACGCGCATAAAGCGACGCTACTCCGCACGTAATTTATAGTGCGCTCATTGGCCATAAGAGTGATTTATGAATGGATGCTAATGTGTCGTGGTTCTTTCTCGAGCTCCACAACCTCGTATATATACGTGTAACACACTATGTATGAAGTGTAGTGTGAACGTCGAAATTTTGCCAGTCACTCTGTAACCACCCGATGATTCCAATGAAGCTTCTCCTTTGATGCTTCATACGCGTGTACACTGTTGCATTTGCATAAACGTGTACATCGAATCGATAAGAAAATAAACAGATCATATCACGTTGTGGTGATCGATTATCATTCGACCATCGTCCGGTTGTAACCGATCGTAGATTTGATAATCAAACTGGGTTTTTCGTCTTATACGAGGAAGTTTAGTGTATAAACGCCAGACTATCGTTCTAGAGGATATTCTGTTCTTGGCGTGATGTATATATTATATCCCTCGTAGATCATTTGATTCTAAAGTTTTTTCGTGTCGAAAACATAATCGTTAACGAAGAGAAGAAGAAATAATATTGAGAGAAATAAAAAACACGATAAACAAGCGTCGTGATCGCGAGCCAAGCGAAGTGATTTCAATGCCTGGCCATCTGCACAGGACAGACGTTGCGCTCGTATATACCCGTCTACCAGGGCATAATAGCTGCGATAAAGCAAGACGCACAAGTTCACATTCTCTCCGCGAGTCGAGTGAGAATGAAGCAGGTTCCAGGCACGTGCACTTACTTTTGAGCCTATTATAAGGGTCAAGGCTCATGCAAGAAGTTGTTGGATTGTCACACAATAATTGTTTAAAAAAAAAATCAAACTCTGCGTGAAAAGAAAACGATTGGTAAAATTGAAATTTTAATGCTTATCTTCATACATATTTTTTGACAGAATATTCTGAATAATCTATCATAGGCGGAAAATCTCTACGTACGTACATCAAGTAGGGTTGCAATCGTTGGCCTCTGTACAGGAATTGACCTTTTCTATTCAGATTTAAAAAGAATAGAGACAAACAAATATAAAATTTTAAAGAAGGAAAATGGCTGATAAAGTTTGAGACCAAAATAATAACACAGCCACACAAAAAAAAAAAAAATTTTCGACGCAGGGGGTTTGACTATTTTAAACTATATGTTTTCGGGGTCGCTGAATCCGAATCCGAGGTCGGTTTGAACCCTGCAGGTCGAGGTTTGGCCATAACCTCAAAAAACCTAGTGAATTAGAATTTCCAGGACATTTTAATTTCTATAACTGTATAACTTGTACAGTAAACGTCTAAAACCTCTAAACCCATAACCGAATAAAACCATAAGCCCATAACACCATAAGCTCTGGACGTTGTTTGGCCATAACCTCAAAAAGCCTAGTAAATTAGAATTTCCAGGACATTTTAATTTCTATAACTGTATAAATTGTACAGTAAACGTCTCAAACCTCTAAACCCATAACCGAATGAAACCATAAGCACATAACACCATAATCTCTGGACGTTGTTTGGCCATAACCTCAAAAAACGTAGTAAATTAGAATTTCCAGATTATTTTAATTTCTATATAACTGTATGACTTGTACAGTAAACGTCAAAAACCCCTAAACCCATAACCAAATAACACCATAAGCCCATAACACCATAAACTGTGGACGTTGTTTAGCCATAACCTCAAAAAACCTAGTAAATTTGAATTTTCAGAACTATGCATTGTATATAACTATATAACTTGAACAGTTAACGTCTAAAACCTCTAACTCTATAAGCACATAACTCCACAACCCCATGACATCATAACCCCATAACACCATAACCCCATAACATCATAACCGCATAACCTCACAATCCCCGTTATACTATATTATATAATCACCTAGGCTTATAATCAAATAATTCAAACTGTATAAAATCCTTTGGGTTTATGGGGTTCGACAAAGTTAACCTTCAAACTTATCAATATATTACCTTATAACCTAATAACAACATGCCCATATAACCCTGTAACCCCAGATTTTCGAGCCGTAGTATCCTATAACAATATAACTCGAACTACGCTGTCACAAGAAGAGGTTTTAGACGTTTACTGTACAAGTTATACAGTTATAGAAATTAAAATGTCCTGGAAATTCTAATTTACTACGTTTTTTGAGGTTATGGCCAAACAACGTCCAGAGTTTATGGTGTTATGGGCTTATGGTGTTATTCGGTTATGGGATTAGAGGTTCTAGACGTTTACTGTACAATTTATACAGTTATAGAAATTAAAATGTCCAGGAAATTCTAATTTACTACGTTTTTTGAGGTTATGGCCAAACAACGTCCAGAGTTTATGGTGTTATGGGCTTATGGTGTTATTCGGTTATGGGATTAGATGTTTTAGACGTTGTCACGGATACTTTGTACCGTGAGGCTCCCTATTCCAGCAGACATTATGATGTCTTATACATAGCGCCGACGAAGCATAAGGTAAGAGTGAGAGAGACAGAGAGATCGCGACATCAACACCGCGGCGCGGCAGTTACAGGTGCCGCGCGCGGATAATGAGTGTGTGCCCAAGCGCGAGCGCGACAGCAGCAATTGGCCCTTGTCCCTTACGCGACTTCCCCGTGACTTTCTCCGTGCGACCGCGCCACGTGCTGTGCTGTGCCCCGTGCCCCGTGTCTACGTGTCAGGCAATAGCGCCGACACCACGAGCAGCCTTCCCGCGCCACGGCCGAGACGAGGCCCACGTACCCAGCGCCAGCTTCCCCGGCTCCGGAACGCCGGCATTTTCCCCGAGCGCCGACGACAGCTCCACGCCGCCGTCCTCCACGTACAGCGAGCAACACAAAGGTTGGTTTCCACGCGTTGCTCTCTCTCTCAATCGACCGCGCCGCGTCCCCTTATTATTTGTACCCCTGTTAATTGCTAATAAAGCACTATTCTTTTATGTGTGCGCGTTTCTGTGGCCCCGATTCACCACCTGCATTCCTACCCACGACTCTGAGAACTCGCCCAGCATCAGCGCCGGGCGAGACTGCACTCTCTCGTGTCCCCTTTAGTTATTAATAATTACAATTGTTATTAATGGGCATGAGCCAGTGACAACGTTTACTGTACAATTTATACAGTTATAGAAATTGAAATGTCCTGGAAATTCTAATTTACTACGTTTTTTGAGGTTATGGCCAAACAACGTCCAGAGTTTATGGTGTTATGGGCTTATGGTGTTATTCGGTTATGGGATTAGAGGTTTTAGACGTTTACTGTACAAGTTATACAGTTATAGAAATTAAAATGTCCTGGGAATTCTAATTTACTACGTTTTTTGAGGTTATGGCCAAACAACGTCCAGAGCTTATGGTGTTATGGGCTTATGGTTTTATTCGGTTATGGGTTTAGAGGTTTTAGACGTTTTACTGTACAAGTTATACAGTTATAGAAATTAAAATGTCCTGGAAATTCTAATTCACTAGGTTTTTTGAGGTTATGGCCAAACCTCGACCTGCAGGGTTCAAACCGACCTCGGATTCGGATTCAGCAACCCCGAAAACATATAGTAGACATAGTCAAACCCCCTGCGTCGAAAATTTTTTTTTTTTTGTGTGGCTGTGTAATTAGTCACGAAAATGAGTGAATCAAATAAAATTTAAAATATATCAATTATATAGGGGTTGATCAAACAATCGATTATTACAAAATATAAAAAATCTTATGACTAAGACGAAAAGTACGGCAAAAATTATTAAAGATGTTGAGTATACGAAATAACTGTATTAGTAAATTAAAGAAAAACTCAAAGAGGCTGTGTGATTGATTGATGAAATAAATTACTTATCATAAAAAAATGCTTATTATGAATGTACAATATTTTTATCTCTGACATTTCAAGTTGTAATGAGTTTTAAATAAGGTTTGATCAATAAACAATTTCATGAAAAAGAATGAAAATGAGAAAAATATGCCTTCAGCTAATATTTTCAATCTATGCACTACATTTTTTCGAAGACCGTCAAAAACTCCATAACTACTCACTGTTATTACATAATTCCATTTGAAAAACTTTTATCATGTTATATTAGAGTAACACTCATTAATTCCTCAAATCGTCATCGAGCTATGTTTCAACGCGAAAAACGAGTTAAATTCAGCTGTGACTGTTAAGATGCCAATCACTACCGTTTACCCCTACACGTTTATTATTGCAAACGGCATGCGGGCACGTAATCGCGACGCGGCTGCTTGGCACGTAATGCACGATAGACGCGGTGACGGTGACGTCAATGGCCGATAAGTCTAGTGCTTCTTCCCGATGCTTGTTTGTATCATCAACGAGTCCTGCGCATCCAATCGGAAATCGTAAAAATATCCAAATTGAAAAGGGAGAAGGGACGAGGAAAATCCGGCGGATAAGTGATCGAAACGTCAAGGTTATATTTAAAATTCCACAAGATCTTTCACATTGTGGCGTCTACCTGTGTTCAATGGAGTATACACGTATGAAGTAAGACTTGCACTATTGTGACGTCAAAACATTATTTCCACTTTTTTTTTCTAATAGGCACTTGATAGATGCGCGTTTGCGCCGATCATCCCGATGAAGAAAACGCGCACCCAAAAATGTTACAAGTGAAAAAAAAGAGAGGTTCAGATGAATATCTTGTTTCTTTGACTGGCTCTACAAGGAATGGAACCAATTTTTTCGGTTATTTTTCTATCGATGTGTCTCATCTTAACCTTCGTTTATACTCGTTAATACATTAAATATGTATCTATGTGTGTACAATAAAAGTCAGGTGAAATTGGTAGTTTTTTCCTGGTATATATGTGCAATGACGAAACATGATTTATTGTATAATTAATAATTTATTGTATTCACAAGTTTTAACGATAAGTATTTATCGTTATGATTTATAGTATCTGTTGATATTAGGAAATATTGTAATTTCCGACGAGAGTCAATTTCTAGTCAAATTTTTGGTCGACTCTACGAAGCACATTAACAATTGAAAGTGAATTTGTTCAAGATAGAACTGTTACGAAGCTGCAGTGCTTAGCATTTTATCGCGAATATATACGCGTTTGGCGATCGTGACAGGAGACACTGGAGGAAAATAGTATAGGAATGGGACGTATTAGGTTTATCGTTAATCAGATGGAAGCGAGGGTTGATTTTGTCCTGGTACATGCACGTACAATCGTGGCGCACGTGTCGCGTACTTTCTCGGTCGATACAGGAGAAGAGTGACGTGTATGTGAGATAACTCTTTCGCTTATTTGGCGAAATCAAGTGGCGATGTATATAAGGGGGAACGAGATAGTTGGTGTCGCTCGAGAGGAGTTAACGTACGATTGCGGAAGGTCGCGCGCGCGCGAGGTCTTTGCTCTCCGGCATGCCCAATTACCTCAATGTTTTAGCGAGGTGCGAATATCAGCCAATTAACATGATCCCACAGTTACCATTAATTTTCTTGCCAAACAGCCTAGCACAAGTACTTTGAGGAGTCGCGTCTAGAGCAAATTAATCCGAACAAATGTGTCTCGGAAGGAAAAGAAAAAAAAAGTCAACAAAGCGAACATCGTGTCTTTAGTCTGACAAGCCGCGACGAAACGAGACGGTTCTTTGTCCCTGAATCGGGTCTGATTTCAATTTCTCCGAGGTTTGTACGATACTGATTTACGGTCGATTGAAACATCAGACAAAATGTTACGAGCTACTTGGGTAAGCCTATAACAATCTCGAGGGTTTTATTCCGATCGGTGCCCCAAACACGTGATAATCCCCTACTTCGAGGTATGAACATCGGATTAAGCCCGTTCGCACGAGCCATCCCACGAGTATATCATAGACACTCTTCGCTACTTCACTCTTTTTCGTTCCTCTGTACGAGAATCGTCTGGCTGTCGTACACACACACGCACACGCATGCGTTTGAGTTATTTTCAGTGGCCGCCGACGAGGGCCGATCGCAGGGGACAGTTTCACATATATATACGACACGAGTCTCGACACTCTTTTATGGTGTTGGCCGACGCGTTACGCCCGATGGCCGCGCTTAACTCGAGAGTTACGAGACTAATGCCTCTCGCAAATGGTCCTGTTTACGCGGACGGCGCGAACCTCTCGCGCTCCATATATACTCGCGCGGCTCCGGCGGAAAAACGCCCCGCCATCGGCGGCTGGATTCAACCGAGCGACGCGCGCAATCCTCAAACGCGCCTGATCGCCCCTAAGGGATGAAACATACCCGCGTGCTCGCGGAATGCCCGTGGCCACAAGAAATGCGGCTAATGCCACCTCTTAGACCCCGGGGCCTTCTTAATTGGTGTTGCTCGCGGCTTTTTTCGAGGGAGGGGGAGAAAAAATATCAAGCGCTTCACTCCCGGCCACGTACTCGTTATTTCTTTTTTTTTTTTCGATCCAAAGAACCCTACACAGGTGCGTGTGTGTATATGACGATTTGTCAAGTGAAATATTTGCCGACGGGATGAACGGTAGACCTCGGGGAAATCATGTTTTATGAGAGTTGCCGGAAACCTTGCATGCATACGAGTTTGTTTTGTTTTACTCTATATACGCCGGTGACAAACAGATAGACCACTTTCCTTCTCAACTTTACACTAACAGCTCACATTTTGCTCGGCAATTCCTCTGAAACTTTCGGAGGCAGCCTTTTGATCCCCAAACAGGTGTTATTAGCAAAGATTCGCCAACTAACGTTTTGATTTCCCCGGAGATATTAACTGATTGTTGTTGATTTTGTATGTATTATGCATATCCGTGCAAAATATCATGTGTATAGATGTGGGAATAGTAGAGGACAGTATACGGGAGAGTGTAGTGTGTCTCTTGAACAAATCCGTACGTCATTGTAAGTATTAATCCTCGTCTCGTCATTGGCGTTACATCCTACCCTATCCTGAACCTCACATAAATGTAAATTGTTTGTATGAAAAGATGACCAAATATCTCCAGCAAATCGGCACGTTAGCGGATGAATGACTGCATATATTACGTATTTGGGTACGTAACCATGAACCACTTGCAAAAGTTTCAGCGGAATTCGAGACCCAAATCCATCCAAATCCAAGCTCCGTACTGCACTCGAACACTTTGAATTCGATTCTTCTTTTTTCACCCTCAAGCTAAATGAAATATTTCTCTTAAACCACACGTATACTCGAATCAACGTTATACCCTTGAAAAAATCGACTACTCAAAAACGGTATTGACCAAATCCGCTGACCCATCCAGCCGATCTGGTGGTTGCGTCAAGCTGTTCTCGAATAGAATTTCACACTCGCGGATATAGCATATCCGACTCTGACGGGTTCGCGCCTCGCGGCTGAATCGAATGAGCCGGAGTGTGTGTGTACACGCGAATTCCAGTAAGGGTGACGCGCTCCGCGAGCTCGCGGATCGAAGCGCCGTACGTACGTATATGTGCTCGTAGCCATACGTTAATCCGTGATAAGATGCTAAGTGCTCGGGAAAAGCGTTACTTCTCGGAAACGGCCAGCGCGAGCTTGAGTCAGAATCTCTCGCTCATGTACTTTTATACATACATATGCACGCGTATATATATTGTATTACACACGCGTGGACTTTGAAAACAATAGGAAATACTAAGGAGCCGGAGAGTAATGATAGCTTTGCCGAGACAGAGAGAGAGCCGTTCAATTAGAAAGAATTTCATCCGCAGCGATAATAAATTACCGGATGAATCAGATCTGATTTGTCGGAAATTTATGTTGCCAAAGCTATAACGGTTCGTTTCTCCGCTTGTCTCTATACATTAATTTATCCTCGCCGGCCGCGCTTTCGTAATTAAATACACTTTATTGTGTTTTTCGCGCGGCCGTTCGATTGTTCCCCCGTCATATCCTTGACTGCGGTGTTTCTCGTGAATCCATTCGCAACGTCCAACAAACTCGTTGTCGACCCGCACGCGACTTCTCGGCGGCGGCGCGAAGTGATCGAGCGCGTTGAATTTTTCATCGTTGACAATGAAAATAACCACGCGTAACGCGCTACTTGGTACGTAAAAACCCGGAAAAATCATCAGCTCCTCGAGTTTGATTCATTTTTCCCTCTTCGCCAAATTGAAAGCTCACATTCGGATCGTCGAGCTAGATTACGCGACAACGGCAGTGTGTTGTGTGATAAACAGAAGAAAAAAATTAGATCCTGACGTCCATTGGGATTTGGCGAATCGAAGTCGATCGCGATGAAATTGTCTGGCGCACGACGAAACGGCGTACGTGATAATGTTTCCCGTGGCGGAATTACCGAGGCTCGAGGGCGTTGAATTCGACCCGTGAAATAGTCGATCACTGTATATTGTATCTCTGCGGATCCGGCCACCCAGCGAGCTTTTACGCTCGTTATTAGACTCTCTCACTTCCTCTGTCTCCCTGTCTCTCTGTCTCTCTTTCTCTCTTCGTCTGGTCCTCGTTAAACCTATTCGCGCGAGCTGCAAACTCACATATACACATACGCAAACACTCGAGCCTGTGGCGAGTGGGTAACGGTACGCGTGGCCGAGCGCATGCGCCTAATTCCACGGGAGAGAGAGAGAGAGGAAGAGCGAGAGAGAGGCTCTTCTGTTGCATGAAAGGGATCCGATACTTCAAACGTCCGGCCCGTTAAAGAACCATTACGGCTTTTGGAGAATGAGCGCGAGTGGGAGGCGAAATTGTTTGGAAATTTATGCACTTCTATGATCGCGCGAGCACGCCAAGCCGTACGAGCTGCAGCAGTGGTCAGCTGCTTTGCACGTATCACATGCGAGGGTATGCCTCATTTTTGTTTTCCCTCCTCCCAGACTCGACCTTAACGACTCCGAAGAAAGTATGTGCTAGAGCGAGAGAGAAGGCCTGTTTTGGCTTTGTGCAGATTCCTACTGTTTAGCTCGGCTGATTTATCGTTTCCCGGAATTCGTGCGGGATGGGCGCGACCGTCGCGGCTGCGCGAGCATCATCGGGGAATGGCCGTTGGTCATGTGAGCGTCGATTCCGCGAGAGCTCGACAAAAGAATCAATTGCCAGGCGAGATAGAAATTTGCCATCTAATATTTTAAAACTTTCATGACCACGAGGAACGCACGTCGTTCGAACGTTACGCTTTAATAGAGAATCAACAGTAGGTCACGCAAAATCCTGAACATCATGAAACAGTAACGTGATGCCTCTTTTCCGGTGCTTTGATTGGTTTGGACAGCTAGCCACGTGACACGTGAGTGGCGAGAGAGAAACACGGAGCACCGAGAGCAGGGCTACCGGTTGAAGAAAGGATAATCCGTTTCATCGCGACAAAATAAGGATAATGCGAGTGTTATAAAGTTACAATGAAGTAAACCGATTTTCCAAAGCTGAATGAAGTATGGATGCAGGTTCTAAAGATGCACGTATCCAGATGAATTGCGTGAAAAATATCGGAACAAGATACACGGGAACAAAACGACATCAGAATATAATTTTGAAAACGATCGAGTGCAAACTCGTGAATGCCCGTCTCCATCTGCGTAGGAGCCTGGACGTAAAATTTCGCGTAATTTTCGGTCGCGATAGCGCTCGTACTCGAGCCGAAAACGAGCGCCCGTCGCGCGTTGTATATATACGCGCAACAAGGAGGCATCCTCGCGGAATTGCCGGGTGTATATAGCGCTCGATTATGCAAATATGATCGAGTCGCGAAGTGGCGGGTTGGCGCAGCTCACGAGAGCAGTGGAAAGTAGTTAAGGACGAGCACGACGCGGCAGTAAAGGAGCGAGCGCCCGGTTTGGCTCCACAGCATACGTATATGTGTATACGTTGTGCAGCGGAGGGGGCGAACGGTTATCAGGCGTTCATCATGCAAATACGACGAGAGTCAAGCCGCGATCGGCGCTAAACTGCACTCGGCCGGCCGCGCGCGCGCGCCACTTCCCATGTGCCACATATCTCAGGCGCGCTAACTCAATGCGCGCTGACGCAACCACGAGCCGCGCGTGTGCACGTGTGTACCTATATACATACATACACTGTGCAGCCCCCCGTATACGTATGGCCGAGCTGATTCGGTGGCAAGTACCGTATAACGGCCGTTACGCGCTAATTTTCATTTCCCCGTCGGATTACCTGTTGCGTAAGAGACGATGATTGAAACATGACAAGCGCGCGCGGCGACCGCGGCGGCTTACGTCTCTTAAACGCTATACTCGCGCGCGGCTTGTTTAACCCCCATCCGCATACGACCTGCCAAACTCCGACTCTCGTGATCGATTTGAATTAGTTCGTGACCGTGATCCACGTCCCTTAGTACACGCTTCTCACTTATTGAACGAGTAGCCGTATTATACCTCCAGCTCGAGTCCGTCAAAGTCAAACTTTCTGACGCGCTTTTCGATCGACCGAATAAAGTATGAGGTTCATTGATCATCTGTAAGGATTCAACAGCCACATCACCGAGTCGTTAATAAAATTTTCACGTATCTTTAGTATCGTGCTAACTGACGCGGCAAGGGTCAGCTAGTAGTTCTCATGTATAGCGATAAGAAAGGATGACAGCTGGCAAGACTAATGTGTAGAACTAAGCGCGTTAATACTGTAATCATGTAATTCATTGAGCTGGAAATACCTCCTCACTAACGCCTAAATCTCGCGTCTCTCGTGCACTGCAATCATATGTGTTTTATCTACATCGGTGGCATCGTCGGTTTATGTATACACACTCGTTGTATGTATGTAAGATCGTTGGTTAACCAATATCTCGCGGCGAAGCGTCGACCGGCCGTCCGCATACGACATCAGTTTTACGGATCGTACCCATAAACCACCGCACGAAGATTTGCGATCGAAAAGTTGTGTTCCCTTGGGTATATGTTAAACCATAATGGGCCGGATTGATTATCTTATAATTGAACATGGATCGCGACGCGCAACGATTAGCCACGCGCGCGGCTCATCACGTCCCTCGAGCAGCTCCTCGGATGTATATATATACATGTATATATATACGCACGCAGGTGTACACGGGCGATGTTTACAGCGGCCAAAGTGAAACAACTCAATCGTTCGCCGTTCGATCATACACGCGCCCCGGCTCGTCAGTTTAATAACGCGGCTCGAAGCGAGAGACGGAGAAAGAGAGAGAGCGGCACGGGACGTTTTAAACGCCGACATCGTGCCCCCCTCGGCCTTTTTTTTCTCCAATTCATTTTTCACCCGGCACCGAATCGACCCGCTCGCGCACTTGGGCAAAAATAAAGGATCGCGGGAAGAAAATGTGTCTGCGGCGCGGTCGGCCATTACCGCGGGCCGCGCGCAACATGCATCAATTATTCGGACCCAGCGCGCACATATATGTATACATACACGAGAGCCCCGTCGTACATCATCATACACACACACACGCGCACAATGGCGCCCCAACGCGATACGCCGCGCGCCAACCGCCTTGTTATTCCTCCTCTCACCCCCCCTACTCTTGACTCGCGTATTTTTAATCGTTCTCGCGCGCCCTCCGCGTGGCCGGCCCAACGGGGATATCATCAAATCGGATTTTTTCTTCCTCGCTCTCGCGCGCACGGACGCGATAATGACGAGATGCGCGCGCGTCGAATCATGCCACCCCTCTCCCGTTCTCCCTGGAATTATCGCCGAGGACCCACGAAATAATGCGCGCCGCCGCCGCAGATTAATCATGCACGCGGCCCGCAGCTAACGAGCGAGCGGATGTTCATTTTTAAATGCGAAATTGCTCTCGGCCCGCTCGAGCGCGAGTGTTTGTTCGTGGAATCGAGTGTGTAAGGATCGCGTGCCGTTGCAGGTGTGCACACCCCTCGAGAGAGCTGTTGCTCGCGCCAAATTTAATCGATATCCTCTTCGGTCCTCGAGATTTGCCCTTTGAATCGCGCGCGCGAGAATTCCACCGTGGATCATTTTGAATACGGTATATAGCCGAAGGTTGCTCGTCTTTCGAACGAAAGAAAGGAAATTGATAATTGCAATCGGAAGGTGATTCCGGATTCGAACGAAATTGTCGAGTTTCCACACAGTCACGTGCGACTCGCGATGTATACGACATAATTTGGATGAAGTTATATCACTAGTGCACCCATGAGAATGAATAATCTGTCGGATACCGTAAGATCCCAAACGTCGCAATTATCCGAGAGTTTATGGGCTTTGGGGCGCAGTGATATTTCGTATCTCGTTGAATGCGCGGCCACAAATTTTCAGCCGTAATCTTCACACTTTGAGCCACCGCTGATGCGAAAATTCATGCCATTACATTCTACTTTATGAAACGAACGTGAAATGCGATTTTATGCAAACGATATCTCGAACATAGTATAAGAATAACTTTTATGTGTACACACGCGCGCGCGTTATGTATCCCGAAGAATTTCATAACGAGCCGACTCAACTCATCTTTAACGATTCTACAATCCTAGTTATCGATGCAAATAAGCGCGTCTATCACCATTCAACTATTGGCTGTAATTGGAGATGAAATATTAACGCGGGAATTATCCTATAGAGGCGACAAACAATTTCCATTCGTTACGTCCAACCGAACTTGTATATACCATTGAGTTAATTACGGTCCTTACATTCCTAGATATAGCGAAGGAAAATTCAAAGGGAGCTCATTGAAGCTTACGCACGCACACGTATGGTAGGTTGATTGAAAAAGCGAGCCAACAAAAGGAACACAATAAAATAGGTCGAATGATCGGCGGCAGGAGCTCGCGTTGTAAAGGAACTATCGGGCTATTCTAGTCACGCTGCGTCGGCCAGACGGTTTTCCGACGTCGGTATGTCTGCTCTGTTCTTCCCTCGAAGCATTTGGCGATGGCCGATTGCGCGCGTCGAGTGCAAGATTCGAGCCGGCCGCATTCAAATGAGCTGCGGGCTCCCTTCGGCTGATTTGCGTGCGAAAGAGTGCGCGTGGATTCACGTGTGACCGCCGCGGCACACACACGTGAATCCGAGCTCGCTTCTGTTTTATTGCACACCGCAGATTCGACGCCAACGACTCGACCTAACTCTTTCCCGTCATTTTTCGACTTCGTAATGGGTATAAACGACGCGAATTCACGCTGAGAATGCTCCCTCTCCTAACTTATCGTTCCACGCAGCTCCACCGCCTCGACCAATCAGTTGAAGGAAAAAAACGTACCCTCTAAATTTCTGCCAATTAATGTTCACCAGCGGACACACGATTAAGGCCAGTGCAAATTTGCTGACGTATCAGGAAGGACTCGCTGGTGAGCCAGCCCTCTCTTCCTCTCCTTTCTGTCAGTCCAAAGAGAATCTCCAGTGAGAAGCCTCTCGCTTCAAGGATAATCGGCAGTTTTTACGGAAGGTTTCAAGAGGTGGGGTATGAGTGTATGACACCAAAGTGGGTATGACATAAGCGATGATGTAAAAGAAAAAGATAGGAAATAATTATTATGATAATTAGTTATTGGGAATTGACAAAGAAAATTACTCCTTATCTTATGAAGTTCTCAAAAGTTGATATGAATTTGATGTATAGTTGATGTCAACCAACTTTTCATCCGTCCCTCGTAAGATGGAAAAATTAAAATAAATAAGAATATTTAAAGTTTTTATGAAGTTATGAAGTTCTGCTAAGAATGGTCTCGACTCAAATGCTAAGCTTATCTCATATCTCAAGTTGAGATGAATTTTATGCGTCCATATAGTAAAACTTCACATTGAACAGATTGAATTCATTATTGATGTTATTTTGGTGACAATGGTAATTTTTGATAGCTTACAATATTATTCTTTTACAATATTACTCCTCCCTCCCGCGAGTCAAAAATCAACCTTTATGATAGGTACCAACTCTTCAGTAATGTCTTCAGAAACGATTGCCATTCCGTAATGTAAAACTTTTTATTTGTCGAAATTATACCATCCTTCTTATTTGTCGTCTTATACCATACTTCTTATTTGTCGAAATAAAAACAAACTGCGTGATTTCAAATCCTCGACTTGTTCATAAGCAGAGCAACGTATATTCTAACAGGCGTATATACTAAAGCGCCAATGTGACTTTCTACCCTGACGTGTTCCCTGATACCCTAATTTAAATAATAGTTTTATCCCGGGCGTACATATCTGGGTCCTCTCGATCCCAATTCGAGTCGGCTATATCTCGAGGTGTTGGGCCACGTGTGCCATGTAACGATTCGTCGCGATCTCGTTCCGTCTGTCGCGAGCCGTGAGAAATGGCACGTGCGTCTCGCCATAGGCGCCTCCGCGGATATTTAATTCGCGGGGCCTGCCTTTCTCCGCTGCTGGCGCACGCGTGCGCTCTTGAACTTGAGCTTTCGCGTTAACTTTCGTAATCCCGAGGCTTTTACGTAACGGCTTCAGGAGTCGCGTAAATTTCAGTGACGAACGAGCGACGCGTCGGCTTCTCGCGTCTATAATACATCCATTGATTTTCAACTGGGATATGTTAACAGGCCTTCGGGACGGCGCCACTCGTTCCAAGCGCGATTTCAAGACTGCGGCAATGCTGTCTGAGCGCGACGTTGCGTGAAGTTGAAAATTTATGTACAATGAACACGCGAATGATTGTTTACCGTCCGCTAATATCTCAAGGATGAGTAATCGAGAGTCATTGGGATAAGATAGAACTGACAGAAAATTCTTCGTTTGTAGTAAAACTAATAAAAGTCAGATTGAGCGATTATCTGGTACAGATACAGATATATCGATGGGCTAATGGACGAATAATACTCTTTAGTCTTGCCTATATTAACCAAGAGCTACTCTTCGGATTACGATGCTCTATCAAAGCCCACCAAGTTTACCTGCTGACGAGATAAAACCGTCGGATGCCATTAGCTTTAGTACCATATGGAGTAGTAAAAAAACGATAGGAGTAAATTTTGAATAAGTACTAGAGTGAGAATTGGCCCTCGTATATCAAATCTCTCGAATGTATAACTATATTTGAATAACTTGTAGACCCAATAATATTGTCCGGAAGATTGACGACGCCGTATAATCACCACAATAAGTTCGTGCGCTTGTTAATCTTTGCAACGCGCAGTCGTTGACACCCAACAGCCGGTACCGAGAGGCTCTTTTCATCTCTTAGTCTCGGCGGAAGCAGCAGCAGCAGCAGCAGCTCGGAGCTTTACGAAATTGCATATTTGTATATATAGGCTTGGCGCAGTTGAGAAGAAAAAGGAAAAACTCGCTGCTCGTCCTTACTGCAGGCGACAGTGGCGTGGCGGAGTCGAGCTCGAGGAAGTGTAGGCTGGAGAGGGACCGTTAGGTAGGGCACGTTTTACAAATCAGAATCGAAACGCAGCCGCTGAACGAGTCTCTCGCGCCGAATGGCGAGGAAAAAGCAAAAGCAAATGCGCGCGGCCGCGGCGCTTCTGAGCGTGACGCGCTCGCTCGCGCCGTTGGCCGGGGAAAAAGTGAATCAGCACGCGAGAGTACCCAATTTAGCTTGAGGCAGCTCTCGGGCATCTAAAGCCCATCGAGGCGAGAGCGCGGAGCTCGTCAGCGGAGCGCGGCACCGCGCGCTACTCGGGTTTTTGCGGCTCGCGAACTCCGGCGAAGCGCTTAAATTTACATCAAGAGGCAATTACGGCCGGCGAATTTTTCTCTCGCGTCCCCGACACTTAGCCAATCGGACGTCGGTGGAATTTCGCTAAAGAAGCTCTATTGCTTGGACTCGCGCGCGTCCTTGCGCCTCGGGGGGCGGCGGCCGGGGGAAAAAATCCTCCGGTACAATTAACGCTCGGCCGTTGAGTTTCCCGCAATCCCCCCGGAAAATCTCGGTGGCGGCACTTTAATAAAGTGAGTGGCTCTAATGGGCGGCGGAGCTGTGCCGTACGTGCACACGCGCGTGTGTGTGTGTGTATAGCGCTCGCTCGGCGCGGGACTTTTAATCGGCAGCGCGAAGCCCATAGATCGGATCGAGCCGCGCTGCTGCGGGGCTTCTCGGAAGCGGCCCCAGCCCCAACACGTTTATCCTCGCGCCTCTCGCTGCAGCTGCAGTTACAAGGTGTGAAAGTCACATCGTATCGATAATCAAACGAGCCGGGCTATAGTAGCCTCTCTTCACAAGGACGTACTCGATCCTGTACACCGCGCGCGCGCGGCTCGAGCTCCTGTATGCACACACACGCACGCACGCCCACCTATCCTGTACCTGCACGGCTCTCGGACGAAGCAGCCCACGACGGGCCAAGATATCTCGAGCTCGATATCCCACATATACAACTCGCGCTGCATGAGCTATTCCATCACGCGTAAGCCATTTCGATGCCTCTCTCTCTTCCTCTCACTCTCTGGGTAACCAATGCTCACTTACCTGCGACTTTTCTCAACGTTTTGTTTCTTCGTGAGTATTTGTCAGTGGTGGCCGCCGTAAACGCCACATTTGGTACTCTCACGTACATAACAATAATCTCAATTTTTTCATTCACCCTATGCGATGCTATTCTCTATTATCTCGCTTCAATTCGAGTAGTCTCATGAAAGTTTGACTACGAGACGGTCGCTCGACTTTGTGTAAGGGTTTTCCCGAGAAGCCCCGCGATCGACGGTTTTTATTTCATTCCATATCTCATACTTTTTATCCGCGTCTTACTGTAAATGACGAGCTACGGTATGCGTGACGCGCGCAACCCGTCCCACTGCACCCTCCGAGCGGATACTTGGTCGGAACTTTCCCCTCGTCCGCGATCGACTCTTATTATTCATCGAGTTGCGTGATTGAAATTCTTTCGATGCACTTTTGCTTTGAACTGCGATCCCTCTCGAAACACAACTTCGAAGGATAATTTCGTACGATTATTAGTACTGTGTACACGAGTTATATAAGCGATGAAATTAATACGCGATAATGGGAGGTGGTAAAATATATATATAATTCATTTTACGAGAGGGCGTCTATGAAATAACCATTAGAGACAGTCTTTAAATTTTAATCTGCCTCGGAGAAACCATATTCGTTGTCACATAACGCGAGAATCTATACGCCCATGCGTCTTGTACGGAACACTGGGATGGCCGACAAGGAATGCGACGTGAATGATTTACAATCCGATTTCGAATGCATGAATCCAGACGGAGCCGAGAATATGTGAGTCAGTGTGACTTACGTTCGCAACGTATATATACATATAGGCGCCAACAGTCGAAAGTCACGTTGAGGTAACACGAGCCTCGATGATTGAGATGTTCGAAAGTTTAATTATAGAAGGTGACGAGTGCATATGCATGTTTATACGATTACACGAACGAGATCGTCAATCGCGCGATATTGGAAAACGAGTTGTAAATGTAATGATGCATTCACCCGCGCTCGTTTTACTCGAATATCTGCCCCGGCGAGCGCTGCGGCTATTTCGAAAGACATCAACGCCGCAAATAGACGCGCGTAACGTTAATTAATTCGCGCTATCTGCCCGGTCGTTCATTGTAATAACGCGTGTGATTTATTTTTGTGAAAAATGCCAATTCGCGCCAATATTCATCTTCGAGCTTGTCGTCGGCTCTGTCCACGGTGTAATCGCGCGGTTATTACGACAAATGAATTTCGCATAATCAACGATTCCGCACACAGCGATGATTTATACCACGCGTTGGATGTTCTCGATGACGTATAAACAGGAGGGGAAATCGGCCACCTCGAATCTAATAGAGGAGCCGCGACGAGCCTGTATAAGCGGCATCGCGAGATTGATGGACAATCATTCAAAAGTTCGCTGACGAAAACTAATGTATCTAAATCAGCGAGTGGCATCAGTATCGCGAATTAGCATAGAAACGGCTGTGGGATTCAGAAG
The DNA here is from genome assembly GCA_020882685.1 of Aphelinus atriplicis. NCBI lineage: Eukaryota > Metazoa > Arthropoda > Insecta > Hymenoptera > Aphelinidae > Aphelinus > Aphelinus atriplicis. Next base: position 92,070,468 of record CM037073.1, on the reverse strand, counting down.
GAACAAACGTATAGAGCCGGGGGAATCCCCGTTGCGGTTGAGCACGAGCAAGGTTATACGGCTGCAGCGTCTGTACGTGTATATAGTAGACGCTACTTGTGGCTGTTTTCGCGTAGCGTAGTAGCAGCAGCAACAGAAGCCGAACAATGCCGCACGTGCGCGCGCCGTTACCGACGATTCCGATCTAATCTATGGATTATGACGATTTGCCGGGCGGCTTATTATTGCCCCTCGGAACAATGCTCGCCCCGGAATATGGGAATAATCTCAAATCCACCGGCTGTTTTTTCCTTCCCGGTTTTTTTTTTCTTTTCGCGCGTAACAGGCGCCGGTTGTGCGGGACTCGTTATAGAGGTGAGCGCGCGCGAGAGAGCGACCTAATGAACAGCGGGGGCAATTGGTTGGGTGAGTCGAGAACCGCGGCGGACGCGCCTATTAATAAGCAAATGGCGAGGTTGTTTCGAAACCGTTTGATGCGGCAAAAATTGTCCGCCTCTAACTGCGCTATTCCTGTACACGTACGTGTGTATGTATATGTATGCTATTTGAACCGTGCGCGCCGCCGAGCGGGAGCACCGCATTATGCGCCAGCATTAATACTCGGCAATTCATATTGGCTCATCGCGCTTGTACCGCGGGCTCGACGCTCCACCGCTCTGTAGTGTAATTGATCATCGCTTTAATTACCCGCTGGAATAATCGTGAGCCACGCTTGCCGCGCGCGCCGCGCAGAAAGGCATCTGTCGGCGAGATATCCGCCGAAGCATCGGATGATTTGTTTCGTATATACGGCGATGTTCAACAAATCCCCCCACGAATAGCGGCGCGACTTCGGTTGTCCGTCTGTCATCTCGATTGAACGCGATTCCATTTTTTCACGAGTTTTTCTTTGGTTCACGTTCACGGGATACGGTTGATCAAACTTACGATTCATATTCCTTAGCTCGTGTAAATCTTAATATGTACCTCGAGTCGGAAGTTTGAAGAGTATATCGAAGGAATTGACTGGGAAAGGGTGGCGAACTAGCTACCAAAACGTCGAAGGCGTCATAACAAAGAAAACTTTAACGTCGGAAATTGATACTGTTGAACAGCTGTCGTATAGTTAGCCGCGAACATTTTGCCTCTTGCAGACTATCGGATACTAGTGGTACTTTGGTACAATTGATCATTTTCAAATCTTTAGTTATATGGGTATGAACCAAAAACTAAAAATTTATTATTGATATTCAAGTCAGAGTAACATATATAACCAAACAAGCCGCATGAGTCAAACTATTCACTACTTCCTATGACAATTATCAACAGAATCAACATTCGACATTGACGATCCAGTAGAAACTGAGTTAACAAGATGTGAATCACTGAGGTCATGTCAACTGTAAATGTCACCTCTTTGAGGATCATCAACTCTACATACGAAACTTTCAATTTCCGAGTAAGATTGGAGTTTCCGTCTGCGCATCGATACGGTATACGATTATTTTTTCACGACTGATATCGCCAACACAAATCGTCTGATCCCTCGCTTCAGTGCCCAGGACACAACATTTGAATCGAGGCTGGCGTATACGCCAAGGGAAAGTTTAAGAAAAAACAAAAGCCAAAGGATAAACGAGTGAGCTCGGTGGAGTGGCCAAAAGGAGAAAGAACACGTATATATCGCGTCGGTCGTGGGTATATATATATATATATATATATATATATATATGTGGGGACTCGGGTGCTGCGGGAGAGATAAAATCAGTGCGCCCGAGCTGCCGGGGCTGTGCTCGTCGTCGCGCCGTCGGCCAAGCCGCGCGCGGGCCGATTATATACGCGAGCGACGCCGCGAATTCATCGGGGAATTTATCGGCGCCGCCGTGCCGATTACTCGGCAAGTGCAATTTCGCGCGGCTGCGTCGCAAAGGCGCCTCGCCTGCTCGCACGTGTGTGTACGCGTATACATGCGCCAGGTATATACACATACACACCAACTCCCGACTAAATTATATATACGCGGCTCAAGCCTCTCGCTTGACCTGTCTCGGAAACGAATTCAGATTAGACGGCCGGAGCCGTCAGGTGTGCGCGTGTATACACGCGTGTGTCGTTTTCGTTGTGACTTATATTGGATCAATTTCCCGTGTGTCAAGCTCTATCATCGGGATTAGGACTGGGCAAATTATAAGCGATTAAACGCCGCCGACTTTTTCAAGTTTCTTTTCTGTTCGGGGCTTGTTTCGAGTATCGATGCGCACATACCTGTAATCTTTTGTACGGTATATTTCGCATGCCGAGTCTTTAAGTTGTTCGCTTGTTAACGAACGGCACGACGTTACTGTACTTCGATACCGTGAATGTGGGAAGCTTCGCAAATTGAAGCAACTCTATATATTTTATTCTCTTAAATTAGCTCCACAGTGTCTTCGAGGATGAACATAAATTTCTGCGAAGAGGCAAGTTCCAGATTGCAACGTTGGAGGTATCATTTATTCATTAGAGCGAAGCTTAGGTAAGTTCAAATGAAAAATGAGAGACTTGTTAATGTGGATGAAGGGATCGCGAAAATAACATGTCTTGACAGGCTCGTCTGTTTCTACTTGAATCCAATTTCACCAAAGCTAGTAATACCTGTATTACGTGCTGGAAGCCAAAAAATTATATAACAACGTTGATACAAAATCGAATAAATTGACTGAATATCTCCGATAATTTGAAACTTTAGACTGTGTGGCTGTGGATCAGGGCTACATTTGGGTACCTAAGAGCCCATCCGACAGTGCGGCGCAAAGCTTGAGCAGCCACTTTCCTACAGTATAATCGGACGAGGATTGCACGCGACGCTATTCGATTGGGAAAATCACATGCACGAGGAATCCAAGAAAAACTCGGTCCAATAATAGCCGAGAGATGGTAGGGCACGTCGGTGGATGCACGTACGCATCGACGCGTGTCGATCGCATATTGAAAACGGCGCTGAGCTGCTAGAGCGTGTATATATATGTGTGTGGATACGTGTGTGTGTGTATGTGTCTGTACCTGTGGCGCGCGGGCGGCAGCGAAAGGAGCCTCGTTGTCCCACGCGACGTCCTGGCCCGTAGCCAAGCCCCCCTCCAGCCGCGACACGAGCAATGACCCTGATCTTGAACTCGTCGCGCACGGCGCATTTGACGCCTGCTCCCAGCGGATACGCGCTTTATGGGAAACACGCGCGCCTCATCGCAACAGCCCCACCTCTTCGCGACCATCGGTGCAGTCGACTCTCGAGATGCCACCGACTGCCTGTTTGTTTCGAGGGTATTTCTGTTTTTTTTTTCTTCTTTTTATAAACCTACCATTCGAGAGTCGTTCCCTTGAGGCGATTGATCAAAATATATCCACAGGACCTTCTAACACCTTTTAGCACGCGCGTGCAGCTTCTATATATACTTTGGGAATTGCAATTGTTCGATGATGTTTCGCTCGAGGTGTACAAGCAACCGAGGCCATTTAAAATATTCAACGATGCGGGCAACGGACGCTCTCGAACGTATCTGTTGATTCTATCGATGCGAGTTGCTTCGACGCGCAATAATACCTTTTAAATAATTCACGAAACGAAGCGACCGGAAAATAGACCATTCCCATTGCTCAATAATTCAAGACCCGCCTAAAACCGATATGAAACAGCCATCAATAATGAAAGCAAGCGTCCCCAGCTGAGATGTCAGTCTGGAGCTTGAGATTCGCGCGAGAGGACGAGGGAATGGAACTCTACGAACATCAGTAATACGTCGGATAGACCTGAGAGTGCGTATTTCGAATTTTCTTCATCACAGAAGGCCGGGAGAGTTTTTTCATCGATATCGTTTTCACCTACCAGCAGTTATGACAGAATTTGTAGAAATAAACTTGGAATCAATAAATTTTTTATCAATAAATCTCTCAAATTCAATGGGCTCCAATGTTTTCGATATAAACAAGTCGTTGACACTTTTTCGATAGGTAGATTTAAATTTCATAATTTCGAATGTTAAATTTAGTAATCAGTGTGTGAAAAGGCTGAGGAAATCCGAATAATGTTAATGAACTTTAATATCTTCTCCGTTAGATTTAAGGTTTATCATGAATTTGTATAAACTACTTTCTAGATTAGTAAGTATTCACGATTCTTTAATCACAATTGCACAACTCGAAAAAAACAAGTAGATATTCGCTAGCATAAATGTTACCCTTCAAAATACTGAAAGTTTTACCAAGATCGGTTTCATATTCAGTACTATATATCAGTCTTTAAACTTTCCCGAACGAATAGTCATTTTCAACTATTTAAAATTTAGAGAGTGGAATGTATTTCCATCAAATATATATCTATGTGTGCATTGAATTTAATTAATATCTTTCTAGCAATGACATTTACTCAATTAAAAATTTAATGGTTAACATAATGAATCACTATATCAATCGCGACACTAATGATCAAACATCGATTGCTACTGAACTAATACAAAGTATATCACGGCTATAGAGTGAGTGTGCCTAGGCCATCGACACCCGTATCAGCGGCTATCAGCTCGGTCCGGAGGTGCTGCAGGGGGCGAAGGACGCTATATGTGCCAGCAATTCTTAGAATTAGATAAGTTTCTTTATATGAGCGATCGGATCGGGCTCGGAGGTTCGCAGCAGCACGTCTCGAGGGCGCAACAGCAGCCGACGCGCACGAACACTTATCCGCCTCGACTCTAACGCAAGTTCAAGGCTGCTGATGCAACAGCGCAGTTTAAAATAATACACTGACCGACGAGCGCACTCGTGCTCCTGTGTAGACAAATCTCCAGCGTTAACCGCCGACTCCGTTTGTTCCATGAGGTTTTCATTGATCAATGGAATTTCGGGCTGTGTCGTTCTACGTTGGTATTTTTTTTTTTTTTTAAGATTAATCATCAAATCTCGCTTATCGTTTCAGGGATTACGTCTTTTTTTCCTTCTCGATACTTATGCTACGAATCCATATCAAATCATATCGCAAGTCTCGAAACGTTTTCATTATTATTTAAATGTCGTTTCAAAATTAAAGATCAAAATGCTCTCAAAAATTCGCTAAGTAACTTTGTCTTTTCATATTCATAGTGCATGATAATACACCTTTTTCCAAAGTTACTAGCTACATTCAGACGCGCTGCGCGCGATCTACATTCGTGCGTTTCAAAACTATGTTCCAATCATTCACCTACGATAATCTTTTCCATCTACTCATCAATTCATTCACAATATTCGCATTTTTGAACCCTTCATTCATATTTCATTCAAATTTTATTTTATTCTTATTATCTGCAATTTTGAAACCTACATTTGGATTTTGGAAGCATCTGGTAAGGATTTGGTTGTTACAACCTCAAAACTTATCGTTCTTATGTTTCTTGCTTGCCTGCATTCGCTATCTATATCTATATATTTTCCGCGACTTGTCACGTGGTTAGGTCTACCCCAATCAAATCACGAGTTAAGACGCTTCACTTTGACCCCCATCACTTTTTATATAAGGATAGGAGAATAATAATGCATGTTCTTACTGTTTTAATTGAGATGATTTGTTACTATTTGATCTCGGTTGCATACGCTAAAGAGAACCAAGAATAATTGTTATTTCATCTGGCTTCTTGTAATCACGCTTGCCAGTAATAATTTACGCTCAACAAGATTACCCATTAATGCGTCCATTTGTTAAAATGCGACTCTCATTTTTTATAACGTAATCGTAATAAAATGTGTAACTACTCGAGATATATGAATACGTTGCTGATCACATTTAATAGGGGCAATTAATATATATACTTCAGTTCTTGTATGTTAACCGAAGATCAGCCGCTCGCTCCTCGCGATTGAGCGATGCAGCTGGTTAAAATGTAGCTTCGCCGGAGGTTCCATGTAGCTCCGCTCAAAGATAGAAAACGAGTCTTGGAGTGTTTGCAGAGAAAATATAACGGGAAACTTACTTTTGTAAGGTATACATTATCATACAGTTATATACCTAATGCACTTCGCGATATTTAGCATATATATACGAGTTTGGATTTTCTTCGAGTGAGTATGTGTATCGCTCGTCAAATAAAGCAACTCAAACAAGTGTCACGCGTCTTTGAAAAGCTCGGATAGCTCTGTTGGCACTGATCCGATACTCGAACCGAACAATCGCCGTAATCCTCTATCTCTCTCACTCTCTCAAGCCAATTCGTTTTTTTATTTTCGTTTCTAATTTTTCGGGTCGCGTTCGGAGAGCAAATTGTCGATACGACGAATGATTTCAATCACAAAAATCGCGCAACGGGTATCGTACAATCGTCGACGCATACAAAAGCATACTCCCGATGGAAGACGAAGCGTATAGTTGGCAAGAGCTCGCGCGACTTATGGGCTCGCGCGGATATATACATATACGCTAAATTCGCTTTCCTCGTAATGGGCGCGCGAGCGAGCGAGCGAGCGAGAGGCACAGTGGCGTGTGAACGCGCGTTGCATCCCGGCCGTAGCGCGAGCTCGGGCTCACTCATTATTCGCGGCGCGACTCGCGCGCATGAACTGGTTCGCGCTGCGCGGCTATGATTCAAAATCGCAACACGAACGAGACGACGGAGCCGCCTCCGCCCGTGTGCGAGTTTTTGCCGTGTGTGCACAGAGCCTAACGGTCCCGAGAGTTTTCGGAAAAAAGCCCCTGCGCGGCCGAGGAGTTTGCGCGATGGAAAAAGCTGCGAGCCCGGCTCTGACGCTCGCTACTTGAGCGCTCGCAGCGTAACGCATAACGGGCCCGTCTGCCCGTACGTGTTGCTGTGTATGTGTGCGCCCATCTGCGACACGATCCAAGTAGGCCGCCCCGCACGTTCGCACACCCCGCGCTACACCATATAATTATCGGAGAGAGACGGAGAGAGAGAGAAAGAGACGATTTTTGCAGGGGGCCTCTGCCGATTGTACGAGTGGATGGTTCAATCGGTCGGAGGTAACGCGGGGGTGGATGGGGCATTTGCATGAGAATGGCTCTCGGGTCAACCAGCGAAAGTGACACCCAGAAGATTGCGCACGGCCGAACCGCGCTCAAACAGTTCGTTTACAGTTAATCTACATTGGAGCAGGGGACTTTTCGCAAGCTATATACCGTGCGTCGTCGCGCTTGTTTGCGTCGTTCGGATTTTCGCTGTGGCGAACCCATATCGTCGCGCCCTCTTGGCTGATTAGCTAGGAAACGGCGCGAATTGTATCCCGAGACTGCGAGTAGATAATATACTTTTACTTACTTGTGGTGCCGGTGAAATCCTTCCTGTAGATTTTTGCTGAGAAGTCTTCGGCCAAACGAATCCATAACGAGGATACAGGATATATGAATAGAATTTGGATCGATCAATGGTGCGAAAGAAAAGAGGACAATTGCAACTGTTTTGACTGGACGTAAATGTCAAATTGAATCTACCCAAGGGATTGTAGAGCAGCCGGTAGGTAAGGATTCGAAAAAAATAGTCTTAGTCCAGGGCAGGTCATTGGAGGATGGAGGATTCGGTGGAATAACGAAATCAACATACGTCAACTTTTTGTTTTATTGAATATAATAATGAAAGTGGTAACACTATGGTGGCGATATTGTTTTTTCGTATAATAAAGGTACAAGCCTAATTTCTCTCGCACGATCATATCAGCAAAATTTCTTACCCGAGACAGAATACAAATGGAGTGTTACATGCATTCATTTTTTTTCTACATTTATATTTTATATATATATATATATGTATATGTATACATATATATTTATGTATGTATAATAATTATATATCAGATTGTTTCGCTGATTTATATGCATTAGGAAATCGTAATGAACCAAAATTCTGTGAGAAAAATCATTTTGGAAGGGTCTCGCGCGTGAAATTATGAAAATCTTGCAGTGTTTATATTGTGTGTGTACGTATACTTTTCAATTCTCATCTACGCGCAGTTATAATGTATCGCTCATAGTGAATCAATATAGATATACATTTAATAAAAGGTGCCCTTCGAGGGAACATCACTCGTGCGCGTGTAACCCGTGATTTTCCCCCGAAGGAACAGCGACTCTTCTATATTTATAGAAGTCAAAAATTGCGTCTCTGCCTCCGTCATTATCTCTACTACAATCTAAATATCTGCAGACGTTTTTTTTTGAATTCGTTAATCTAACGTTTAAACTACAAAAAGGATTAAATCAAAAAGGAGAAGTAATCAGTTCGATTCGTCGTCCCTAGAATCTAAGAAAAAAAAAATTAATCATTACAGATATTGAACAACGAAACGGCGACGTGCACACATCACAATATCATAAAATCGCTTATGCAATGAACACGATTTTATAAGTTTGACTCATCGAATCGTGTTTTCAAATCTAATGCCCCTGCATCACATTCAAACATGATCACGTGTATACGCTTGAATGGAAATTGAGCTAAAAATGGGATAATTTGCAGGGCTTAAAAATGGTAATAAGAGAGATTTCCTTTATTATTTCTCTTTTTTTTTGTCATTTGTCATACTTTCTTGACATTTACCTTCAATTTTACTTTTATATACTATACTTTTCCTTCTTCATACATCCACGTTCTATCACTCTGTCGAAGGCTAAGCTATACATGAACAAGTTAAGTAGCTAACATCCTAAAAAAAATAGGTTCTCCATTTCCCTAGAAGTCTCTAGTCTCATAATCACTTCATATTTCTCACATTACCAAAAGCAAATGTTAGGAACTGCCAAACTTCAATCTAGCGAATTACATACCGACTTCTTTTAAGAGGGAAGTTGATTCTCGATGTAAACCTCTCACCAATTATTTATTTCAAAACACCATAATAAATTATCAAGTATTTTGTAAATGTGAAAATTCAGTTTATAAGAGAAACTGTAACTTGATTTTTTCCTCAAAATCAAAGAATTCGAATTTCAATGTAATGGTTAAAATTTTTAAATAATTTTCATTTTTTAATATTGATCAATTTGTTCCGTAAACATGAAGTTATTCGGGACAGATTATTGTGAAAATGCATTTCTCATCATTATTTATCCCTCAATTTCTACATTCTAGTTTTATCCTAAGTATTGACAGTTCCAAAGTAGGACAGGATTTTTTGATCACCAGTACAGGTTGTTGAAAAACTTTAAGGGACTCGCTCGGAAAGTCGTATGTTTTCCTCGAAATCAGTTGTTTGTTTTAGTAAAATTCTTCTTTCAAAATATTCTTAACAAATATCCTAAGCGTAACGAACTAATGAGAACAATAAGTACTTTTGATTCTAGCTTGAATAATATGCGTATAGCTGTTATACATTCATGAGTGACATTGATAGTAAATTTGGTTTTATACAAAAATTAGAAAATTATTAGATTATAAAAATAATGAATTTGTAAACTCTTTACATTATCGTCTGAAGTATAAAAGTTGTCGTGTAAGCATGAAGAGTTATTACCAAGATAAATTTTTCATTTCTTCAGATCATGAAGTAGGGGAATAATGAAGTGAACTTTGAACAATGTCAATGAATAATATCAATGTGTCATATAATAAAAGCTGAGAAAATGATCACCTTGAAAGTATATTTAATGGAGGTTAGTTATTTTTTTGTACTAGCCTTTCTATACAATTAAAAAGCTCTAAGACTTAAGCAGACTAATTTTTGCTGACACATCACCTGAGTCAGATATTGCCAAGACTCGGAATGTTTTCAGAAAATTCACACGCAATTAACGACGTATCGATTCTAAACTAATTTGGTATATGATTACTCAGTTAATTTCTCACATAATCAGAAGATAGAATATCAGTTCTAGCTTCTTGTTACTTATTAATGCCTCTTTCACGCTCATGAACAGATTTTCTTTAAAGATTTGAGCTTTCACTTCTTGTTTAAATAGTTTGTGGAAAATTCGATGGAAAATGTATTCAAGTATTCAACTCAAAATTGCTGGTTAAATCGGGGCTGAGAAACTTCGAGTGTACTAAAGAAAAAGAATAACAGATTTAATATACTATTTTTTATGAAATCAATATTATCTGTAATTACATATATTTTATCAATAGATATGAGGATAATTCTATTAATTTTATTCTTTGAAGAAACATAAAAGCCAATAAGTAATTCAACAATATATATAAATATGCACATTCTTATAATTCATTGTAGAGCCAAACATTATTTTCATATTTGTTTTTCTTTGCGTATTCAATAAACAAATTTTGATACAGACGAAGAACGACAAAAACTACGTTTTGATTATCTACTTGTCTTAATATCTCATATAAATATAGAAACATGTATTGAGAATCACCATTAGTGATAATTGCTTTGAGTTCAATTGTGAAACATGTTGAGATTTTGAAAATGCTTCAAGTCGTTCTGCATCAAATATTATATGAATCGCAAAATTGATCAACCATAGAATCAAGTTATTCAATATATGTATATATTTTCATTGAACCGATATATGTATAGATAAATTTCTTAATAATAAGAAACAATAGAGATGTAGGATTTATTTTCACGTTTTCGTAAGCGGTACTACGCAGCCTAATAAATTACGCAACACTAAAAGTAAATAGTACCAGACGATTTTTCACTTTTCGATTTTTCTATTCTGTAACAATAATTCATCTTATAATCCGCATTGGAATCTATCATTATTTATCATGATTTTTCAAAACGGCTCATCGTCGATAACTAATATTCTTAAACTAAAAGAGTTAAATTTTTAAACTAAGCCAAATGAATCGAAGATATATCATCGAAGCGTTATGTTCTCGATATTGAGAGCGCGATGCTTGGTACAAGCAGTCTAAGCACTCTCCCGAGTGATATTCAGCTAACATGACTAACAATTCCTACTAGAGAAGGTTGTTACTTCTAATTAGATCGGTACTACTTAATAATTAATAGTTGTTTTTTATTAAAATCAATCCTCGTATCAAAACAAATTGAAATCAAGTACAATTTACTGAGGAAAACTTTTACACAAATAAATCTTTGATCATGTTGATTAAAAAAAAAAGTCATAGCAGCATAATTACAATGATTAGCCACGAGCGATCGATCGCGTGTACCACAACGACCTTCCGAAGACAAGTCCGGGTTTCTAATAAATCTTCTCAGCGTGTATACCGTCCGGATAAAGCATCATTTAGGCAGTACGCAGTGAGACGATTTCTTTCACTCTCTCCCTCTTTCTCTCTCTCTCTTTCTCTCCCTCTCTCTCTTTTTTTTTCTCTCTTTTTCTTCCTCTCCCAGTATCAAACAGCTCACAATCTTTTATACTCTATACACAGTAACAAATTACCTCACACAGATTTATATATAATGCTTCGGCAATCCGTCCGAGTAGTCGCCGATTAAAAACACTCCCACTCTCTCTCTCTTTCTTTCTTTCTTTCTTTCTCACTTTCTTTCTTTCTCTCTCTCTTTCTTACTAGTTCGCACAATAGAAAAGGATCACTGGCGATACATCTTGTGTAAATATATTTATATATGTATGCATATATAATGCATGTATTAAAAACGAAGAGTGCGCGACGTCCACGGGTGCGTGGAGGGCGAGTACCATAAAAAAGCTCCGACTTACAAAAGATAGATGGGATGAGAGGAGTGTGAATAAATAAAGTGTCGTACAAAAATGATGATTAGACAATGCCAGAGTGCGGTGCGATGGGGAGGTCTTGGGGGGCGCGCACGCGGCGACGTGCGAAACGAGAAACGGCGATCGCCGGCGAGCGTCCCCGCGGTGTGGTAGTCGCGCTTACCGAGCGGCGTCCGATGTCACGAGCAGCGCTCCCCGTTGGTGTGGTGCCGCCGGGCTGCAGTGGGCTGGGCAGGTGTCTGGTGTGTGGTGCGTCCGGGGGCTGGCGCTTCAGCCCAGGCCGGCCCACTGGATGAAGTCCGGCACCTCGCGCACCGGCACGTCCCGCGACAGCGCCTTCACCCGCAGGTTTCGGTCCTCCGTCAGTAGCACCACGTCCCGTTTCACTCGACGCGGTACACCCTCCTCTGTAATCGACCACCCCCCAACAACATTTAGATCCATCTCTCTTGGTTTAACACGCTATTGTATCTTTTTGGTTTTTGTATTTTTTCCCATTCGAACCAGTAGAAGGCGCTACACGGTGCGACAGAATCGATTTATTGGGCACTCTATCTAGTTTTCCGTGAAAATTAATTCTGCAAAGTGGATTCTCTTTGTTCTGAGATGAACTTTCGGAAAATTAATCCCTCAGATGATCAGCCATGTTCTACTGGCAATTCGAGGGATTCAGTTTCTGTCAAGTTCAAAAGAGAATTTACATTGCAAAAAAAAAATCAAGTTTGTCCCACTGCGAATAACAGTCCATGTCTGGCAGTGAATGATTTTACGGCGCGCGGTATTTTCACGCATGCAACGTGGATAGAAGATTGCACATCTCTCGCGTGTTTTTAAATGAGGAGAAATAACTCGTTGCCTCCCGAAAAACGAACCACTCTCCATTCGCCCTACATGCGGAAGAGACGAACGGCGTACGATAAAGGTCAAATGGTTATTCCTAACTCGGATGATGATTTTGCACTCGTCGTTGTCTCGGAGCGCCTCCGGCACCCTCGACTCCGACTCGTGCTGAATCATCTTACCCTCGTTGCTGCACGATATACTACTATGGAGATAACGATTACAAGCAAAGATTGAATCTTGAAAATCTTACTTAGGGTCATCGAGCTTGATAAAGGTTAACCCGGATCTACAAAGCTTTAGGTGGACACTAGTCATTGGAGTACCAATAATATAATGAGTTTTGAGGCATCGTTTTGTGTTTTCAAAATATAAAATATCAACGCGTCTAATATGTATCCCCTAATTTTTCTCTTATTAATCTCGATTTATTATATTGACGACACGGGGTCGCTATACTAAGCGTTTTGAAAAGATTTCAAACTCACCAGAGCTGACTTGGTCCTGGCTTGGCTTGCACAGACTTAGGCACGTCGCAAGAATTCTGTCGTCATTTCTTTGTAAACCATCCTGCAACGAGAGAATTGAGAAAAATCGTTCAACGTTCGCGTACACTCGTTGCCACAACGTCGCACCATTTCCGACGTCGTAATTCAAAAATTCATTGAAATTGCTATTAATAAAAATGACTTTGGCTCACCTGACTGGCGTCTTCTTCGACGGTGAACGAGCTCGAAGCGAGAACTGTACCCCGGGTGGTTAGGCACCTTATCGCAGGGTTCCTGCTTCTGACGAATGCGAGACCAGCCTTGGCGTTCTCCGCCACCATTGCTACGTGCTCCGGATTGAGAGCCACCCTCGAGCCAGGCCCGCAGTCCCTCGGGTCCGCGCCCCTCGACAGACCCTCCAGTTCATTCAACACTGAAATGCCAATTAATCCTGCCTGATTAGTTTTGTTTCAAGCGACGCGTCCTTAATTCGCGCCGTCTCGTTGGGATTTTACCGTTGGAACTGTACCGAAATACCACGGCATGACAAGTTTATTATCCATAACGTCATACCGTATGGATACACTTCGAGATTCGAATTCAAGCTAAGAATCAAATGCTGGCTTTTATGTTTTCGCTTATCGCGAGTCGGTTAAATTTTAACGGCTACTTTGGGATAAACGTCCTGGGCGCATTGCAAATTACAAGCTAAATGGTGAAAAAGTTAATATTCCGATGGGATATATGCGACGACGATTCGGAGGGTGAGCAGTAAGGCTTAGCGTAACGAAGTTAGTATAAATATTACGAACGACGCGAGCCAGTCGTAAAGCGGAGACAGTATAGTTTTGATGGCCGTTATAAAATACGAGTTGTTATATATATTTGCCCGCGGTGAAGCGTACACACACAAACGTGTTGCCCGCCTTGTCGAAATATGTAAGTTAACGCAGATAATAATCTTCGCCCGCTCGTTTCGGCACTCGTACCCCCCCTCGAGAGCCGAGGACGGCGACGGGACTCTCACACCTCTTCGATCCTTATCGGCCGACCCTCGAGCATTTCAATCTTTACGATGGCGCGGGTGGGAGAGCGAACGCGCTGCGGGCGCAGGGCGTTTTATTGCGTATATCTCGAGTAGCTGCCAGAACGAGGGAGGCTCCTCCACCGAGGGAACAATTTTCAATTTGAATATGAAATGGTGATTGGCTTGATCGTCACCAACAGCTCGCAACTACTTTTCCGATATTAAATTCGATGATTTTTATTCGGCTTTCACCGAATCCACGGGTTCGCGTACCGTGAGGTAGAGTCGCGCTAGAAGCCATACAATACCCTCGTGCGAGGGTCGAGGCCAAAGTACGCGCGAAAGAAAATTCGGCAAACATCGTGGGGGGGAAGGGTGTCGTCCCAAGAGGATGGACCAGCGACGCGGTAGCGACGAGCGAATTTCGTATTCCTTTGTGCTCGCTCGCTGTGGCTCGGGGATAACATTGTATATATAGAGTTTCGCGGAAACGCAATACTTTGCGGGGATGTCTCATAATAAAGCGTTACACGAAGCGGCAGGCATTCCTGAATTGGAAGCGCGACTTTTGCGCCGCGAACAGAGAGACAGAGAGATAACGGGTGGGGGTGTAATAACCGAAGACGCTGCCGAGCCGATAAGTTATTGTCAGACCGCGTGGGAGGTTTATCGACTTGTCTCGCGCGCGCGCAAACAACGGCGCGAGGATTAAAGGATTCCCACTCGCGGCAGAATAATAGCCCGACGCGAAAGAGGTGTATACGCGGCCGATCGGGGCCCCCTCGAATCGCCGCGTGCGATAACTCGCGGGGTACATTAATCTGGGGCCTAATGCCGCTCGCAGAAAGTGTGTCGCGCGCTCGCCGCGGCTCTAAATTAATATCTACCCGTGTGTGTATATATATATACATACACGCGCTCGCACCAGCGCGCGGCGACGATCTGTTAATGCTGCAACGCCGCGGTGCAGTGGGTCGCGGCTGCCGCTCCACTGACACACAGTCGCGGGTGTATGTCGTGATCGCGGCGAAATTCATTGTGGGAGGGGGGGGGGAGGGAGGCTGCCTCGCCCACGAGCTGTGGGCCAGTAGTGCCCCCCGGCCGAGCCGCCGCGCGCGGCCAGCCGTGAGAACGTAACTGTGCGCCGACTCACCGTTGTTCGCGCGGCGCGCAACTCGAGAGAGGCCCAGGTCGGAGGTCACCGCGTAAGCGAATTACCGATATGTATACATGTGTGTTCGAGCGCGCGCGCGTGTGTGTGTGCGTCCAGACGATCGCCACGCACACACTTGGATGCGATGCGAGCCGCGGCTATATTGCACCTTGCAACATTGTTTCGCGCCAATACGCACGTGCGCGCCAGTTGTTTCGCCACTCGGCCGAGCCAACGACCGGCCGGCCGAGGAGAAAGCTTCGATTGCTCGGCGCGACATGTGTGCGATCAACTTCGCGGGTCTTATTCGATGGAATGTGGGTCGACTCTTTCTGCCGATACGAATTGCGTTCTATGATTGACTCCGGTGACGATTCACACTCTTGGAACGAAAAATGTCTCGCGCGCGAGCAGTACGATTGGAGGCCCCTCATCTCCTCGTTACTTATATACCCATTGTTAGCTGTACGAGCTCGCGCGGGATAATCAATCCGAAGGAGAAATGACCGGAGCAGGATCGAGATTAGAGCGAGGAGAGCGACGGTAATGCTTAATAAATCATAAACGCAGTCAATTATAATCCGTAATTGCCAGTCGGATTTGGAATGACAGCTCTTTAGTCAAGCGTTTCCGTCCGTTCGAAACGGTTAAAGCTCGCGGTAATCGACGCGTTTTTCCCTCGGCCGGTGCGCCATTACGAAATGGGCCATTACTTAACAGCGGCAGGGGGGGGGGAGTGAAGAATTTGTATAATGCCGCTCTCGGTTTCCATACGCCCCGGGGTAATAATGACCGATCGATGAGCCGTAAGTCAAACACTTTCCGCTAGGCGGTCTCGTTTGGGGGCCAGTGCATATCCACGATAAACTCGACAATTTGATACGATTACGAGGAAGGCGGCGGCGGCGCGATATGCCCATTACTTGGGCGAATCAAGTCACGTTCGAGCTCTTGTACGTATATACGCTCGGCAGGAGCAAATCGAGCATCGGCCAATCTAGTGACAAACCCTCCCCCGGCTGGTGCAGAGCTAGCCGAGCGAGAGGAGGCTGCGGAGCGCCGCTGGCACAGAAATAAGCGAGCCGCGACGCGCCCCGTTACCGATTACACCATAATGCGCGCGCGCACTCGCCACGGATAAAATTCCTCATCGGCGAATTCACGTCTTGGATGAGCTACCGTTACGCGGCGGCGGCTGCTGCTGCTGAGCATCATACACGTGTGCTCGCGAGCCACTTGTCTATTACGCGCGTATATACGCACCGATCGAGTGACGTAATTACATCGCTCCAGATCCCCCAGCGCGAGCCAGCCCGAGTGTGTGTGCGCGTACGCGTGCCAATCATCCTCCGTTAGCACACCGAGCCATTATAACATTACGCCGCTTCCGTTTCCTCCGCTCCCGCCGCCGCTGGCCTCGCGGATTCTTGCGGCGGCTTGTTGCTTGCCGAAAATCGGGAGGACTCGGGTTGCGGGGGAGCATGACACCAACGCGTCGCGGAGAATACACGCGGAGATACGATCCGACGTGTATACACGCCGTACTCTTGGCTTTTTTCTTTCCTTCCCACATTTCTTTCCACGCTCCGCCGCCAGATTCGCGCTATTTTTTTTTCTTTCTCATAGACACACGCGCTCCGATTTGAACCGAGGATATGTGGATTTTAATTCGGTCATTGTTCTGCAGCTAACTGTTGTTCAAGGACTGAGCCTCTTGATGCCTCTCTGCGGCTCCGTACCCCAGCTAGGCGATGCCGTAGCTGATAAGCGGCTAATTACACTAATGATTTCATTCGAACGAGGTATAAGGCTGAGAACGAAAATCTTCCTCGTGATACACTTTTGTTGTTGCGTTTGAAAACTATCGAGGAGTCAGATGAGAATCCGTTAAGGCAAACTACAGCGATGATTGCAATTTATTTTTCTTAAGTGAAATATTTGATAATGTTTCATTTTTAATTCTATACCTATGAGCACAAATCACACCGGTTTGGAAATTGATTTCTCGTTTATGAATGCAAAAACGTCGATTTGAGAACTGAATTATTGGCACCAAGGTATGGCTGATATCCTAGGTGTGCTATTATTGATTCACTTCGTCTATTCGTATTCTCCTCCCGAACAAATAGGATTCCAATCCCATCGGAAATATTTTCAATTGAATGAACCGCCGAAATGGTACCCCCTACATTTGGTATGCATTAGCACGTCTGCCGAAGAAATTGCTTTCTCCAACTTATTTGCACGCCTTCTAATGTTTCCGGATCTTTTTCTCCTCGTTTTCATTCGTGATATAAAAGTTCAAGACGCTGCTCCCCCGATTGGTCACATCTGGAATTCCCAAGGACGTGCTAGTAACAAACGATTCGATTGCGGATTTTAACGTAATAAATTCATACGGATAGAATAGAATAGAATAATGTAATATCTTATTGAAATAGATTAATATCTTATTGAGATCTCTTAATACCCCTTTTGATCCTAATTGGATGTAAATTTGTTTATACGTATTCTTTGAATTAATTAATCCATAAAATTTTGTTATAAATCGAAGAAATGAACGAATGATTGTTTTCTTTGTTAAAGATTCTTAGTATTAGATGCGAGCGAATCACTATCTAGCCAATAAGAAATAGTTTATTCTTATACTATATGGCAACTCTGTTACATTTTATGATCCATTTCTTGAGCATTTATAGATTGCTTTTATAAATAAATGTTGTTGAGACAATCCCCAAGAACCAATACTTTGAAAATTAAAATTCAAATAATAATTCGAGCTCCACGTCTTGGTGCAAAGTTTCGCCAGCTATAGGTTCACTGGCCTCGACTAAGGCAATGTATTCTTTGACTGTGCAGATGGAAACTTTCGTTTCCGCTGCCACGACTGAAAAAATGTGACCATTGTGATATTAAGATTTGCCTGGGTCGAGGTCAGTGAACCTAGCTGGCGAAACATTGCGCCGAAAGACATAGAGTTGAAATTATTTTAATTTAAATTTCCAAAGCATTAGTCTTTAAAGGTCGTCACTCAAGACAATTCATCTAAAAAATCAAGGATGTTTTAAGTTGTCTTTCATCCAAACCATAATGATCATTGGAAAATATTTCAAGATGATTATTCAAGCCCGAGTATCCCCGCGCGGCAATCCGCAAAAACAACGGTGCACAATTCACATACAAAATGTCATTGTTCCCATTGCGAAAAGTCAACGAACGAATGGACACAATGAATGGACGAAGCCAGCATCCGCAGAGACAAATCGGACAAATGGCTTGGCTCTCGCGAACGCGACGGCGTCCGTACAGGATTCGCGTTGTGCGTGAAATACGCTCTCATGCAGCTGCCAAAGTTCGTCGGTGGTTTTCGCGCGTATTTATCGCCAGTTCATTTGTCGGATTGTCGCGGGGAGAAGCTCGCGCGCCGCTGAGAAGCGAGTACGTCCGCGAGCTCACGGCAACGGCGGCGCGTCGGGGCTAACGCATACTCGCGTCGCGCCGATCGGCAAAATGGACGTTCGAATGGTCGCGGAGAGCGGCTGGGTCACGGCCAGCTTCAATTGAAAAACTTGTGTATGCGGGATTCCCTTCCGGCACGCGGTTGCGCAACGAGAAAGTAAGACGCGGGAATCGCGCGCGCGCGAGGAAAGTATTCGCCGCCGCCGCCGACGCTGCAGCCGCCTCCTGACACTGATAGATGAGCCTTCCGGCCAGCGAGTACGAGGGGCTTTTCGGCTTTCAGCCCTCCTCCCGAGTGACGCGCCTGTACACAACTTCTACCCGCGATCGGGTGGATTCCTCGCCCCGTCTCGAAACGAGAGGACCTCGTTCCATTCGAATCGCCCGACTCCAGCGAACTTTTCCGCGAAAAATTATTCTCTCACGATGGCTCGTCGGGTCGTACGTTTTTCCCCTTTTCTTACGAGACATCGAAGGGGACGGAGGTTTTGGCCACGCTCGAACAGCTCGACCGAATGGTTTTTCGCGGGATAGAAAATTGATTTTCGCGGAAGACTCACCAACAATGGGCACCATTAACGTATAAACGGGCTGCGCAGCGGAAGTAGCCTTGGCGATGCTTTGCAGCTGTGGCAGGTAGTCGATGAAACAATTTGTGTCTGGTATCAAATGTTTTGGCCTCACTTCTATTTCGACTGATAACGTTGACTTCTGCAGAATTGCCTGTAACAGAATGGTGAATTCGTACGAATTATTATTTGCACAGCGAGAACCGTTACGAGCATATGTCTCGTACGACGGGGGTCTTTGATTCTCAGCTCGACTGGTGTTATGTCACCGAATAAGCATAACCAGAAATACGAATTCGCACCCGAGTGAATTCGCGGACAGGAAGAAAACATCGTAAAAAAGGATACTTTAGAGCCGTGTAAAAGACTCATAACTGGTAGAAACAAAACTTACGAGCGTGCTGTAGTGCAAACATTCGGGTGTGTAAAATATCATCCTTAATTGTTGGCACAACGCTACGAGAATCCTAATTAGTATACGCGTGTCGTTCGTTGATCCCAGCCTATGCAATGTCGCCCGCGTTGCTTAAAATCACCTTGAAGTTACAAAAGCCAGACGCATTTTTCTCACTTCTACTTCAAAGTAATTGGAACCGTCTCGGAATGAGAATGAGTTGAAACGTATCATTTCCATGTGATGGAATTCGGATTTTAACGGTTCTTATACATATATATATTGTCAATGGCAGGAGCGTAGACTGGCCAATTTCTATGTAACTCATCTATAACACATTCAAACGGGTTTCAATACTCTCGATTACTATTTTTTTTTCAAACATTTTCTTGATTCATTTTCGATTTGTTGCAATTGTTCATAAAACATAGTAAAAAACACACTATTAATTAGTCATAAAAATGTTCTCATGTAATGAACCCGATAGTAAAAAAATTGTCATTCATTTGAAAGGAGTTTAAATGTGTAATCGACTGAAGAATTGTGTGACAAGTATGTAACACGGCCGTTTATCTAGTTCAAGAATGGCTTTCTAATGTACGATTCATGACTTGTTCAGTAACCTGAACGTGGCTTGTTTTCATGAACGCCTGTCCGTCATCAGCACTATTTTAGATCTTGACCCAGGAAAGTGCTAATGCCATTCATCAACGCCTCTGATACAAAGAGTTTTAATTTTCCTCAACATAAGTATTTCATCAATTCGCAGTCCGTAAAATAAATTGGGCAATTCAAAAGACGAACAGCCCAATACACGTTATACACATTGGTGAGCTATAATACTCGAATGAAAATGATTAAATCACAAAATTCGATCCCTGTGTAGAGGGGCATACAGGGATCTTGCAACTACAGAAACGCTCGGCCTATATAGCGACCTGCTGTTCTCGCCATACCCGCACCACTCATTATCAATTCAACGCGACGTCGTTCATCCAAACATGAATCGACAAAACCCTAACAACCCTGAACTGCCCAGCTGTGCCGGAGCAAAAGTGTTTGGCGCGGAGGATGCGGCAAGTCGCGGGCGGTGGTGTATACATGGGGCGGCGGCGGCGGCGCTCGGCCGTGAGAACTCGGCTGGGATCACGCGCTCTCGCGCGACTCCGGCGCATATTAAGCGCGCGCGAGCCGATCTCGCTCTCTCTCTCTCTCAAGCTGCAGCCTCCCCCCGCGTCTCACATTGTAAATGCATTCGCGGCCTGCTGCATTCGCGGTATCGGGGACAGGTTCATGCGCCAGAGGCTGCGCGGCGGGGACTCGAGGGAGGGGCACACGTATGCGGTATACGTCCGCAGCAAAAGCCTTTCGCCCGTGGTGCGCTACACCTCGAGCTATGTGTGTACACGGGCACACATACACGAAATGCCGATGCATTGCCGATGCGATATTTTTAGAACACACGATGACACGCTGGTCGGGTGGATGTTTCCTCAAAGGGCTGACCCTGATTCGTACATACCTCTTTCGTTTTGATCGTCGCGCGAGGAAATCCGTACGGGCACACTTGGCGGGAGGTCGTTATCCATATAGAAGTACGAGCTAACAAGTCAGATAGAGGCGAGAGAGGCGTAAAATCCGAGCTTGCGCGCGCGGGCGACTCTGATGAATTAGGGATATAATCGAGTTGTTGGATGCGGCGCACCTGGTGAATCGGGTCCCTCGCGCGGCTCG
The DNA here is from genome assembly GCA_020882685.1 of Aphelinus atriplicis. Taxonomy (NCBI): domain Eukaryota; kingdom Metazoa; phylum Arthropoda; class Insecta; order Hymenoptera; family Aphelinidae; genus Aphelinus; species Aphelinus atriplicis. Next base: position 92,049,205 of record CM037073.1, on the reverse strand, counting down.
CAAATCAGATCGTCCACTATTGCCCCCTCCGGGCCTCCGTCGTAAAATCCAACTCTCGCGATCCGTCCGCGAGCGGAGCGCGCCAATTTTCACAAATCTACCGCGGGTCGCGCCCATCTATCTTGCCAAGATCATTTAAGCGACGAGACTCTGGAGACGAGTTGGAGTTCGCGTGAACGCGAGTCGTTAAAATGTAATATGTATAGTCGGGCTAGGCGAGTGTGAAAAATAGTCCAAGTTTCGACAATCATAATTGCACTGTTACCGTTGGTCAATGTCTCTTCGCAGGACACTCGAATATTTTAAACATTCTTCCGATGGTACAAATAGTTACGATACAACGGGTTTGATAACTCATTTGCCTTGATAATGAAAGGTCATTGCCGAGAGGATATCTCACTCCTGTCGTTACTACATGTCTCGAGTTAACGAGTTGACTGATGATAATTCATGAAAACTCATTAGATCTTGAATCGCGCTGAACAGAGATTGACTAAGAATTAAGCAAATCGTGGACAGCTCAATTACTACCCTGAGCAAATAATATCGGATCGGCGTTACTCTGTATCGGATTATACCGGTTCTCGAGGGGAGCATTTTGCCGAAGCACTCCCGACTATAGATTACGATGTATTGCTACTCAAAAATGGAGATTAACAAACCAACAACTTGAGGATCGAAGCTCCGTGATAGAAAAAACAAACCAATTGATAAGAAAGAAAAACAAAGAAGCGCGAGAACGCCAATAAGCTTCAGGGATCAATGAAGCGCAGGACTGCGAGGCTGTCTCAATATATATGTATAGGCAGCCGTTCTTTTCCTGGTGCGCGCGCGGGCGTGCAGCAGTGAAAGAAAAACGAGACAAAAAGTCGGAAGGGGGAGGGGCGCGAAACGCTCGGTGCAGCGATAGGCAAACATTGACATTGTCTCACACGCACACGCGCGCGCACACCCACCAGTTTCCTCGACCCGTCTCTTTCGCACTCGCGCGCGTGCGCTCGTTATATTACGTCGTCGTCTGCAATCGTCGTGCCAGCGAGGTGTGCGTATATATATATGCCCGCGTTCCGAGAGCCTCCTCGACGACTGAACTAATAAAGAGCAACGCTCTCGTGTGTAACTCCCCCGGTAATATACTGGTCAGTACAAAGATACTATGTCCCGCGTACACTTGAAATTCGTCGCGCGTTTCAATTAGCGCGAATTCAAATTTCGTTTTTTAATCGCCTCGAAAGTCGATTAAAAAACAAGACGTCACATATTCCCGAGAACGCAGCTGAACTAGTTCTTATTGGAATCAAAACTTTACGGGACACAGTCGGGAGAATTAGCCGACGAAACGGAGCGTCGTTTTTGCTCTGGATCCGGGTGGAATAAAAAGGGTTGCCAAAAGTCGTCAGTGTGTAACTAAAAATCCAAGCGTTTACTCTAACGTGAAATCCGTGAAAAGTGCGCTTCCCCGCTGGCATAATCAAACTTTGATCCGGGGAAATTACGGAGCGGGAAGTTGAGCGACAAAAAAGTCTCGGCGGCGGAGGGGCGGGGCGAACAAGCTGTGCAGCCAAGAGCTTTGGGATGGTGGACGGGGGGCCGGCGAAGGAGAGTTGCCGGAGAGGTGTCCGGAGCAGGAGTCTCTTGCGAGAGGCAAAGGGCGCGGTGCAATTCGGCGGGTGACGCGCCAGGACGTCTAGGGCTCTCTCGCCCCGTTGTGTACGTGTTTCGCCCAACTGACGCGGCGCGCGCGCGCGACCACTCGAGCGCGAAAGCAGCCACTCGACGCGAGCTAAAGCCACCCCGGCTTTCTCCCGATATCAAGCTTAAGTTTGCTCTCCCCGTCCTTATCGCTCGCGCACCGAGCAAATATCAAAACGTCCGTTCGCGAGGCCGCGCGGCGACGGGACAACTAATTTCGAGCTCTCTCGAGCGAGAATTCTATCCTCCGCTCGACTCGCTCGACTCGTTCTATTCCCCGCTGGATTCGTAGACGGATTTTCCAGGGGCTCGCCCGCGCGCTCGCGCGAACGACCTCCCGGCCCCATTCATTCTCGCGAACAAGCGAGGATGGAAGAAAAAACGTCACAATTGAAGTAGGGAAGCGATGCGAAGGAAAAAAAGAGAGAAAAAAAAAAGAGTAGTCTGGTGCGTTTCGCGCGGCAGAAGGGACGCGAGCCCCGAGCGATACGGAAGTTGAAACGCACGCGTGTATAATACGCGAGTTGAAAAGAGTCTTGGGAGGATGCGTTGGAAGGAGGATGCGGGCGAAAGGATGCGTTGGGTGGCGCGCACGTGAAAAGCTCCATCTCTGTGTCTCCTCGGCTGCAGCGCTCTCAACGCCGCGCGTGGAAATTAAAGAGCCGCGCTGCTGCGTATAGGTGAGCACGGGGGCACGGGTCGTTAGTCGAGGTGGGCCCGAACAATGCACGAGGTCGCGTGGCCCGGGTTATCGCGCCAGACGGCAGCGCCGAGGGGAGCCAGCCGCGCGGCAGCCGTCGTATAGCCCGCGAGACGCGCACGTGCTGCTGCAGTCCCCGAGAGCTCGCTGCAGCCGATGCTCTCTACCACTGCATATCCGAGAACGCGGCCGCGCGTGCTTTTTCACGAATCCCCATATACCCAACGACTCGACTTATATACCCGAGCTAGCGCGCGTTTTTCTAAGGGCTTTCATTCGCTCCTTACACACACACACCGACTGGCTTAATTAGTCGTTTGCCGCGCCTATGTACATATATCCATCTCGCACTTCGTTATTCGTTCGGTACGTATGGTAATCCATGCGAGTTATCGCTTAAAGAGCCTCAGCCCCCTCCCCGCTGCCGCCCCTGCACGAGTCGAATGTGACTCTGCCCCGTTTGGACAGGCAGCATCGTGCCAGGATAACGAGAACACGCGATAATATATTATAACGACGATGCGTGACCGACTGATTTTTTTTTTTTTTTGCCGAGCGTTTACGTACGATAAAACTCGGTTGTTCGTGGGAATAGAGCGATTATTCTCGTCAGACTAACACCTCTGTTCCCCGCAATCTGACGGTTCCGATTACATGATTCATCTTCGATTTCCCGCTTAAGTATGATTTGATCGAGGGATTTTATGTATTTGATCTTGATTTTCAAAGACTGACTGATAAAAATACTTTTCTATGGTTTAATCTTACCCGGCATCTCACTTCTCCTCTGGAATTGATTATATATAAAGAAAAATCGATCCCAATAATCAATTGAATTTACAATGTTTTGCACCACTCTCCATTTTTCCAAATGAATGTAACTGCAATGGTCTTTGACGGCTAATACTTTGGAGATTGAAATAATTACAACTTCATTTTCGGAAACGTTTCTATGTTTACTCGCTTCCTATCTGGTTTCGATTGTTCCTGTTGAGATATAGAGTGAATAAATTTTTATTTTATTTATTTCTAGATATTTGTATTTATAGAAGCCCAGATATACTGCTCGTGCATGAAATCAATAATGATTCGCGAATATCTCGTTGGAAAACGAAACGTTAGATTCAATAGCTTCACATATGACCACATTGGTATAGCCTGGAGTCATCTTGGAAAATTCACAACATTGAGACAGAAAATTGTTTAGAAAAATCAATTGGTTCACAGCCGAGCGAAAAAATGTGGCTGTCTCAGAGCTATATTTCCAATGCAAATGACGTAATAATCACATTTTTACGACAAGCTGGGTAGACAGGTGTCAATACACACGGTCATTATCACTTAGCCGATGAGTTTCAACGCCGAGCGCGACGAGACGGGTAATAACCTCGGATGCTTCGCTCACTGGCGCACGTGTAGGAGAAGAAAAAATACGTTTAGAGACAGATCTCATTGTTTGCCGGTAAAAGGAACCGGGCGCGCGCTCGCGCGTCTTTTCTCGCGCTTCCAAGTGTATAACTGTATAAAGCAAATGACGTCGGTTAATAGCATAGTGAAGAACGGAACGAGAAGCAAGTCGCATGAGAATAGCAGAATGTCTCTTTCCTCCTCCTCCTTTCCTCAACCAAGGGAATACAGGCGTGTGTACGGGTGTGCAAGTTCGCGTGAAGCATTCGTACGATTAGAGTTAACGAGACGGAAAGAGACGGCTGAAGATGGCAGTGTATATATACAAGGGAAAACTGACGTGAAGTGTACACGCGAAGCCGCGCAACCAGCGGGGAATAGAGGGAAAAAAACGCCGCGCCAAATTCGTCGCTTCCTCGGCCCCGAAACAGAAGATTATCGTCTCGCGGAGTAATGTAATTCGGCTCGAACGGGGGTTATAAAGATCCGTTGACGGTGAGTCGAGTGGAGAACGAGCGGCAACCGTGTATATATATATACATGAGAACAAGCGACGGAGCAAGGTCGTTTACAGTCGGAGGAAATAAGGGAAAGGGGCGGTGAACAGGGCGTCGAGCGAGAGCTGTACTGATCCGCATATATACACAGGTCCGAATTAACGGAACGAGGACTGAGCCAAATTGGTACAGTCGCGCTGTTTGGCGCTGCTCTGAATGCAAAGCGCCGCGGCTCTCAAAGTCCCGCATCCCGCACTCGAGACTCGGGGGGAAGGCATAGCTGCGGTTATTGGTTATCTGCTGCTCCCGAGAGGTGCTGCGCGCGACAATCTCGCCCCCCCTCGAGGTTCGCGAGGCGCTTTGCATAATTCCGAGCGATACGCTCGTCGGGGCTCCCGAAAGATCGCCCGACCTCCCCGCACTATAAACTTGTTAATCCTTTGCCGCCCGGAACTAACGGGCTTATGCAGCCGGGATATCGAATTATGGCTACGTGCATACACACACGCGCCCCGTGTATGCCGAGCCAGAGCGACGACCTTTCCACCTCCCCCTGCTTATCGTACCGAGAGCAGTTAGCCGCTCCCCGGACCCCAACGCTCGAATTCGTTGGATTATCCGGACGCCGGGGGTACACGTTTATGCAGCAGCGTGCCGATTTTCCCGGCTCCGCGGAATTTCACGTGCAGCGAATTTTACGATATTCCGTGCGCGGGCCTCGTGCATCATTGGGAGGGGGGACACGCGCGGATAATCCTCGCCCGGTGCAAATCACACGGCAGATTTATTTCAATGACTCGCGGCCGGAATGAGCTCGGCTATTGGCGCGTTAGACGCAATTGCAAAATGAAATCACGCGGCACGTGAGGATTCGTCCGTTCGGCAAGGATCACGGGACACGATTGTCGAGATGCAGGAGGAGCGAACGTGCAATCGCGTGGCAGCGCATTGACGCGCGAGCCGGAAGAAACGCGGACCCCCCGTATACCCGTCGAATGCTATATATGCACCCACGAAACAGAGCGGAACGTCTGGCCGAATCGGGCCGATAACGCGCGCGCGCGACGAACGAACGCAACCCCTCCAGTCGCATAATAAATCAGGGGTGGCGCCCCCCGTCGGATCAGCGCCACGGAGGGACTCTATCGGTTATATTGGCGATCCGATTGCGCGCACTCGCCCCGCGAGGCGTTTGCATTCGGGATCGTTCCCTCCCGCGCGCGCGCGCACATAAATAATCCGCACATTGGGAGGGGGGCGGAGGCCGTGGAGCGGCGCGAAAAGCGGACCGCTCGTTTTGTTTACTCGCTCGGCCGATAAATCGAACCGGGCATCCCCCCGCCACTGCCATTATACGCGGCGTATACCGGCTCGAGCGCATCTTATCGGGGCCGTTTATCTCGCGCGCCGTATACGATTAATACGTTAATAGAAATTGGCCGCGATTGTGCCGCACGCGCGGCCGCGCGAGTCCATTGTATAAGCGAGGGAGACGGAGCGAGAGGAAGCGAGCGGTGCATTTTCCGTAGCGTGAAAACACACGCACGCACACGTGGACGCGGTTAGATTGAATTCAGAGATTGTAGACGTTTTCGCCGCTCTTCTTCCGATATTGGGCTCGTCCGAGTGTGACTATACCGCGGGTTAACACAATTCACCTGAGCTCTCGATTGAAAATCCCGAAACGAAACAGCTTTGGACGATATCCAAGAGCTTGGGAACTCGAATATACTTCGGGTCCGACGCGACGATCCACTGTTTATCGAACTCGCGAAATCGTTTTTTCTCTCGTCGTCCGCGTACGCGCTGCCGAACGAACCTGTGCATGCATTCGTCGCAAATTCTAGCCTGAACCTATCGGTACTCGTTGCTTCCTCGTCCGGTAAACACAAAAACATATCGTCCCGTTAAAGGCAAGTCCGTACCGTATGGGGGGGGGGGGGGGAATCGAGCTACTCAAAAAATATGAATAACAGGTGTGTGCACGTGTATTCTATTTAACCTAGACCCCGGCTCGAACGATCGACGAGCCGAGTCAAGAGAGCGAGAGAGAGAGAGAGAGGGGGAAAAAAAGAGTGAGCGCGTGGAGAGCTTGCGCAGTTGTTTTCTAATAAAATTTTTTGCCTTCGTGGCTGGGCTAATGATAGGCATGGTAAAGGTTTTGCCCGGTCGGCCGGCCGGGCGCGAGTGCAGGGGTAATTTAATAAATAACTATGATTCGAGGCCGGTAATAAGCGCGGCGCATTATGTGGCCGTAGACGCGCGCATGACAACGTTCCTATGAGGTGCAGAGGGGGGGAGGGAGAATCGGTAGATTTTTCGCCGAGGCGAAAAGGAAGTGTTCTCGCGCGCCGATCGTAAATCGCGGAGAATAATGGCGATGTCACGTGTTAGTAGGTACGCTGCACGCTGTACACACGCTCGCTGCCACCCCTCCCCTCCCCCTCTCTGCATCTCTCTTTTTCTCCCTTTCTCCTTCTCGTCCATACAATTTTTCGAGCCCGCGTTGGACCCAATAGCGCCATCGACGCCGCCGCTGTCACGTTGCATCCCATATACGATAATTGCGTGTATACCCATCGACTAGTCGCTTTGTTTTATCGAATGTGCCACACTCGCGAAAGCTGTCGCGAATCGTTATCCGACATTTTTTTTTCTCCCCCTGAGACCAAACACAATCGAAGCTTATTCCAGCCTGCAGTGATATACAGTACTTCTGATAAAACGTATCGAGTTCTTTACTTGATATCGATCATACTTTCAATAGCGAATGATGCGCACGAGAATGAAATTACAATGAAATTCTAGTTAAACATTGGTTCATTACCAAAAGTGAGTTTTGTATGTCGTGTATAATTATGAGATTTGGAGGAAGTTATACAGACAACAGATTTAATATCATAACGTTAAAAAATCATTCTTCTTGTTAGGATACGGTTTCATCTTCGTGTGGTACTGTTAACAAGAAAACTTACATAATGGATTTTATGCATTTGCAGTAAATATATATGATTGTTCCCCTCAGTAAAGATGTATAATATATGCATAAGATCGGAAATGAAGATCGGAAATTAAAATAGCATTTAGTATAATCGATACGTTCAGCAAGCTGCCTATACAGATATAACTCATTGGTGCACCCAAAAATGGCCCCTGGAAGTTTAACCGCGATCGATGACCCGGAGGTAAAAACCATCACCTGTATACATCACCGATGAGCAAACAAAAATAGATGGGAAATTGAACGATTGACACCTCTATTTTCGTTTTCGGTCGGCTCGAGTTCGTCGGGCATCGAATGTCGATTAATCCGAAAATATATCGCAAGAATGCGAACCACCGATCCCATATACGTTCGCGAGCGTATTATCCTGAATACGAGCATTTCATGTTTCGAGTTACGATGAAACAAAAGAAAAAAAAGGAACCAAAAAAGTGCGATTCGGAGTAGGTTTACGGTAAATTCGACAGAGCCCTCGACACACATGCATGGCTAAACGTGCGAATTTCCGAGCGCCTCCTACGTATATATACATACCAAGCGCTACACCGCGGACCGGCCGCGATCAATCAAAAAAAACGGTAGAGCGGGGGGGGGGGAGGGCGACGCGACACGCGAATCTCGAAAGTTCAGTGGTGCCGATTCGTCGCGGCCGGCCAAGCCCGCGTAGCTTATCGCCGTGTGCGCGCGCGCTTGGAAAAACTGGTTCTGCTTGTGTCGCTCGCGGAGGGACTCTCGCGCGCGACAGTGCAAACCGTCCCGAAATGGGACACACAACTGAGCCGAGGTGCGAGAGACAACGACGTCTCAATCTGTTTCTTGTTGCTTTCGTTTCTCCCCGCCCTCCGAGCGATTCCAGTTCGCCACACTTTGTGCCACATTGCTCGCAACGATGCCTCGCGCGCTTTATTAATGGATTTTCACGCGGGATTTAATCCTGTTATGTTCCTTGTATGTCGCGTATACGTCTTCGTCCGCACGCGAGAGCGATCCACTGGCACAATTCGATTTTGATCATTATAATCGCGCAGCGACGTTTCAATTCGAAAAAGCGCCTCTCTTTCCTTCTCGCTTCCATTGGGTGGGTAACGACACTCTCAAATCACCATACACAGCTATCGGGTGAAATCACGATTGATGATATGACCCGTAGCATTACACGTCTGCGTCTTGTCGAATGAGCTGGAAGAGCCGGGGCGCACTGGTACCCCGAGATGTCTCAAAATAATGGTGAATCGAGTCTCGAAAACAAAAGTACCGGCTTGTAAGCAAGAGCAGCGTATACACATTTTACACACACGGAGAGGAAACAAAGACGCTCTCACAACACGGCCGAGAGTAAAAATAAGCCGCACTGCTTGGCGGGGGCGCGAAATGTGTGACAAAATAAAACGCGCAAGCATAGAGAGCCGAGGTGCAGAGCGAGACGCGCGGTATTCGCGCGTATGCGTGTATATCGGCCCGCGGTCGTGTACCTCGGCCCATATCCTCGGGACGAAAGCTTCATTTGTATCGCGCGGCCGCGTATAGGACCCGCCGCGCGGACACACATACGTATGTACCGTCCGGCACGTGTATGTACACCTATATACGAGTTGCTCTAGCTCGGGCGCACGCGCGGCTTCTCCGAAATACATTTTGCGATAACGAGCCGCGATAACGGCGAGCGAGAGCTGGCTCATATACGTATATACACTCGCACCTCTTTCTCGAGGTGCAGTTTTATTACTCGCGACAGGGAATGTCTCGCATGCGCAGCAACAGCGACAACAACAACAACAACAACAGGCCAAGAACAAAAACAATATACTCAGAGAACCATTCCATAATCTCGTGTTCGCGTTCTATTTTGAGCTTCGACAAGTGAATCCGTGTATGGATATCAACCCGGCTGTCGGGCCCTTTCATCTCTCTCCTCCGTTTCATTATTCAAAGCTCGGGAGATCCGAGCCGCCGCGGGGATACGAATTAAACGTATCCTTGGAATGCTTTATCGAGAAAACAGCGAGAGCTGCGTCTCGTTGCGCACCGCCCAATCGCTAATTGTACTTATCCGCGAGGATTGTCCACGCGCACAGCGGTAGGAATTTAATTGGGCCGGGGATACGACCTCTCGGCCAATGCGAGAACATCCGAGCTCTCTTCGGTCGGCGACGTACAAAAGCGCGCTATTTCGATCGCTGCGAAGTTGATCGGCCGGAATCAGGAGTGCCGCAGTGGATGTGTACCGGGCGAGCTAATGGGACGTCTAATTTCGAAAATCTCGCCGCTGGCTAATGCGTCATAATACCAGTGGTTCTTCCGCGACGCCGCGCCATCCAACAGGACTGCGTGCCGCTCGACAAGTTCGATAAATCAATTTCTCTCTCGCTTAAATACACGCTTGATTGGCCATAAATCTCGAGCGACTCCCCGACAGGGATACTGCTCCTCTGTCTCTCTCTCCTCCTCGGCGCATCTTCGAGAGGGACTCTCCGCGCGAGCGTGTCCGAGAGCCGGGGCAACAATAAATAATTACGGCGTACGGCTCGACTCCTCGGCGGTTCCTCCTCTTTTCTCCCGATACCAAATAAAACAAAGTGCGTGCGCGCGAGGACGGGGGGAGAAAAAAAGAGGCAGCGGGACATCCCGACGTGTAATCTCTTGATTTAGTTGGGGCCCGAACCCCGTCGATTTTGACCGGGCCGCTTGGCTCGCGCGCGCGCTATCGTTGACGCGTAAATAATCGCGAGAAGAGGGCGGGCAAGAATTTTTCAATTAATTTCAATCAAACCGCACGCGCGCGCGCCCGGGTCATTATTTTCCTTTACGAGTTCGTGAATCACGTGGATCCCCGGCCCGAGCCACGGATAACTCTTACGGCCGGTTGTTTCGCCTAAAAGCCTGATTTACGCGTCGCTCAAACTGCCTCATTAACTTTGAATGCGCGAATTTCTCGCGGGGGAGCCTCGTGATTTTTGCCCGGCTCGCCGGCAATTGCCGGAGTCGACTGGAAACATCTGCAAGTTGGCAAAGGAAGCGTGTTTTTCAATTAACGTTCTAGATTACTCTTGGACAGTTTTTCATATAGATTCCGTTGTTTTTCGACTTTTTCTTTCGATTCAAGCTATAATCTTTACAAGTGCGCATTGATTACATGGTCGACGTCGAGTTCCATAAATAACGATGACGTCTTAGTTAACTTGGTAGATCCATAATCTCCAAACTAGTCCAGTTCCCGAGGCCGGCAAAGGAACAAGTCCACATCCAACGGCCTCTTACCCGCAGCTGAACGCAAGCGCAACTTGGGCTATCTGAGAATCGCCATCGAGGCGCGATGCTCGCGCGTGATATCTCTATTTATGGAGCAATCGAATCGCTCCTCCCTCGACGTGTCATCACGTGCGCGGCACCGCGTATTTCATTTGAAATTATAAACCTACAGATAGAAGAGAGAGAAAAAATTACACTTGTTGCACCAGTATTTTTTTTCCTTTTCAATCATATCATTGATTTAAGTCGTGAGTTGATGCATTAAACGAGAAGGTCCGGGAAACATGAGGCCGCAATTAGCCGTGAGTAATTCGTTCATTTTTCGAATCAACTTTTTGAATATGTCAGGGTTTGTTAACTATTTTTTCGAAGACGAAATACAACGGAGATTGCAGGGAGGAATATAATCGGACGATACGGCGATCCGGTGAATTAACGATTTTCTCGATTTCTTCGCGAAGATCTGCAAAGCCCCCGGATAACGTCGGAAGAAATGAAAACAATCAGTGGACTGCGCACTGCACCGAAACGTCCTATCGCTCTCGCAATACTCAGCAGAAGGCTTTCTGCAAGCTTGCAAAGCTTAAGACCGCAGACAGCGGCGGCTATTCGAAACTCGCTACGCAAGCTTCCGGGTGGAAAAAGCTCGCCGCGTTTTTTTTTTCCTCCCCCCCCCCGGGCAAATCCGAGCTTACAGGCGAATCGGAGGGACGTAGGAGATGGGCACACAGTCGGCGCACAGTATGGGGTGGACTGGTACGCGCGCGTAACTCCATCGGGCTGTCCGTTATCTGCGCTTTTTATTCGCCGCCTCGGCCGCGCTCTTTATTTATCGCCACGCATGATATACGCGCGAGAGGAGGGGGCAGGGGCGAGGGAGAGCTAGCGCGTGTGGGCGAAATTAAACCGCTCGGGCCGATAGCCAGTGCGCGAGAGAGCGAGCGAGCGATGATGCGAGAATTTGCTTTTAATGCGCCACGTCGTTTCTCATGTATGCACGCGAGAGCCGGGAGACTTTTTGCCGGACGGCCTCTGGCAGAAGGGACGCTCAAGTAATTTCGGTTATATGATTGCATCGCTCGCGCGCGCGCGCACCGAATGCGACGCGTCGTTTTTATCGAGCCCTCCTCGCGAGAGGGACTCGACCGGACGCAAAGTTAATTTTATGGTAATATTGCCGAGGCGTGGAGCCCCGTGGGATAAGTGGATTTCGCTTGTCCGCTGCTCGGAGTTATTTTATGAAATTAATGCCTTTCGCGGCAGAATCGAATATTCGTTATCGTCAAATGTTTTTCGTTTGAACAAAAGAGAAAAAAACTCCGCGTCGGAGAATAAAAAATATGCTGTCTTCGATCTAACGAAGGATAAGTGAGTGACGATGTTCCACGACTGTCGTTACATCGACGATCGATAAAAATCATAAAAGTCCAATTAAAACTCGGTCACGTAATTTGTTTTGTCGACTGGTTCTTGCGATTAAATGAAAGCGCGAACAAAGTGTAAGAGGAGCAAGAAGTAGGAGAAGAGCCCATTGATATGCATTGAATAATATGTAAAATAAGGTATTACGACGGGGGAGTGGGGTGGGCGAGTGGCTCTCTCTCTCCCTCTCACGCGAGGCGGGACGATTGCTTACCTGCACACGCTGCCGATGCCGCTCCTGTCGTCTCTGTCGTTTTTCCAGCTGCTCCTTTCGCTCGATGAGCGATCTGATTTCGCCGGCGGGAGCTGTCGTCGACGACGTCACGCTCTCGTAGCCCGTATCCCCGATCGAGTGCCTCGGCGAGGTCGACGATGATTCATCCTCGTCCTCGCTGTAGCTCTCCACCATCAGTTCCGAGTCACTCTGCGAAATTTTGCATTTTCGTATTATTTCTTCGTTGCCACGCGTACGTCCAATTATTTTAATTGATCCGATATTTTACGTTTCCGAAATCAGGGTGAAAAAAGTAACTGGGCCGCGCGTGGGAAGAAGGACACACAGGGCGGAAGCCAAGTTCCAACGAGAAGAAGGAATGAGTTTATCAAGTTCCGAACGTCGAATTATTGTTAGACGATGAACTACGACCAATACGATCGACATCGCGCCCCTCCTCCAACTGAGGTAAGCGCAGCTAACGTGCCACCCTTTGGTGACTTTTCGATAATTTGTCTGTGGTAAAATTAGAATTTCATCATTTTGATGGGTAGTTCAAGAGCTATTACAAACCACCGATATAACCATAATTTATCCATTTCAACCCATTGAAAATATTAAACATCTAAAGTCACTCAAATCGTGCATTGTATACAATTTATTTTATTTTATAAAATTTGCGTAGTCAATGTGCCTTCCTTGTAATGCCTTGTAACCCTCTGAGATGTCTCAGCATCGGTATCTTTCATCAATTTATATATTTTCACCATCTGACAAGTGTGGAAAATATTCACACTCATTTTCATCTATACCTAATAATTATTCATGGCAGTTGTGAATATTTGACGTATTTCCGAGTATTTCCATATGATTAGCCGTATGAGGCACATTGGCTTCCCTTTTATTACACGTAAAAAAAGCATCTCCAGTAACATAGAAAATTGTTTGAGGAAAATTTATGTGACCAAACGGAAGATGACACGATTTTACATAAGACTAGTGCATTTTCAACGCGCTTCGCGCGCCTTTATTCGAAATGTATATATACATTTAGATATCTGGCGTACACGAGCGTGTCATTTTTATCCAGCTTCTGATGTCCTTTCAAAAAGTAGATCCAAAAGCTCGAATTTGCAGTTTAGCCTGGATGCAAATGAGCGAGCCTGTACGATGCACTTGATCCTTCTCCAATGTCTCCTACCTTAACCTAACTATACCATAGGGACATCTCTGTAGTCTGTACTCTATACCTATAGTCTCTATATTGACTCTATTCTATACACTACATGTCTCATGGTTTGGCCTTAGTCAATCAAATCATCGGAAGCGAGGCTTCAGATCACTTTTTTAAGGAAGGATATAGTAGTGGCATGTGCATAAATAAGAATAATTGTACACTTATTTTTCGTAATTTACTTAGCACACGCAAGCACGAAAAAAGTCCTAAGTAACAATGGTTTTCAGTGAAAAATGACAACGGTAGAGCAAAGGAAAATTTTCTTCCAATGCAACCAACAGCGGCCGAATGCAATTGGCCCCCAGAAATTACCCGAAATACCAAATATCAGATGGGGGTCGCACTACCTTCAGGGCCACATTGGCTGCATTTGCCTCAGTTTACAACATACGCGATGGTCGGAATCTATAACGAATCATAATGAATCGACCGACAGATTGAAAAATACAAGTGATATGAGTTGTCCAAGAGCCAGTGACGCAACACTTGAAAATGATTGAAGGTGATCTCGAAGGTGCGCGAGCGGATCAAATTGATAAAGAGACGCGTGCGTGAATGTCTGATGCGCATGGAACGCGCGAAAACGAGTCCGCGCGCGAGGCTGCATTCGACCAGGGGCGACAGGCTCCGACAACAATGGCAGAATTTACGAGGCGTCAGGCGTAATGATTGGGCGGGCAGATGATTAAGGGGGCTCGGGCATAGGTAAGCGACAAGGAGCTCGGGGGGCCAGGGTGGATTGCCGGCCGGATGATGCATACCTGCTCGGGGGGCGAGCCGGGCGCACTTGCCGACGACGTGTCCACCACAGAGACGTACTCGCTCTCGCCCGTCTCGCTCTTCTGCAGCTTCAGCACCGGCGTCTCCAGGCCGCACAAGAACACCTCGCCGAAGAACACGATCTTGTGTATCCTCAGGCAGACTTGCACCACTTCCTGAAACGCAACGAGTACAATCTTCAGTAACGCCAAATATCGACGTCGGATTTCGGCTCATTTTTTCTTTCATTTATAGCTTTTCAAACCGTACAGGTTTATTTTGGCATGTAAAAAAGTTTTACACATATCATTATTTACGCAGGTTGCATTTTTTTAAAAATTCATGTGTCAATGTTGATCGTGCAAGCTGTAGTTGTATCTGGAATTGTGATGATTTTCTCCAACACGGTTCACAGTAACAATGATATCTCGCGGAAGTTTCTTATCTGTGTACCAGGGTTACTTATTGTTTCGATAGTATTTAGAGAAGTTACATTTTCCTTTCCAATGCGTGTTCCCTCAGTGATATTTATAGCATTGCTATACAGATTTTGTTGGAACTGTTCACATAGGTCAGTAAATGGAATAGTTTTTGGCTCCTTCGTTTCCATTGCCTAACTTTGCGTCCGTTTGTGTATTTAGATCGAGGGGGAAAAATTGAATGATATGAGTCTAGTGCTATCTGCAATGACTAGCAAACTATGAATATTCATGAAACGTGCTATCACAACTTGTTATGGGAAAAAAGGGAGGGAGGAAGGAGTGAAATGTTGATGGTCCGGGTGGAGCACACAAATACGTCGTTAGGACGATTTGTAAGAAAACTCGAGCTAAATTATTATTATCCAAAAATGTCAAAAGAAAGGAGGAGCCGGCAGTTTCAACGGATGAGTATTCGATTAAAAAAATGGAAAGAACATTTGTAGTAGCTCAAGCAGAACGCTAATTACAGTAATTTACCTGGTACACGTTTCGGATTACTACTATTCGCAAGCACACTTATCATTACTGATCCCTCGATAAGATGGACTCGCTTTTAAATGCTCGGCTACATTTAAAAGCCAAAAGAAGTGAGCGCGTACACCACCTCCGGTTGGTTATTACTCTCCTCATTACCCAGTGCAAGCAGCAGCTCAGCTGGAAGAGACAAAAAACTGCAAGTGAACTCACCATATCTTCCTTCTTGTCAGCGTAAATCGGCTCCTGCGGATTCGACATGAGTGGCGTAAACCCGGAGAGTGTCGTGTCCTCCGGAAGTTTCACTAGCTTCAGCTCTGCAACAAGGCATCAACGGGCACGTGTATAAAGATTATGAAAATTATTTTTCGCGAATCGCGGTATCTCGTATACGCAGCCATTCGTTTTATCGTAAAATCACGCGCGGGGTAAAAGGAAGAAGAGGATTTTTAGCGGGGGTCAGTAAACGTCGCTTCCACAATATTGAAACTAATTTAAAAAAATTAATCGATATGAAGGCAATTTATTTTTACGCACAGCATCCAAAATTAGTTCGGTCGAAGTGAGCTGTTCATTCAGAGGGGTAATTTCCATAAATGGGCTCCCTCGACTCGATCGTCAATCCTAACGGCCCAAAAAAATTCCATGTTCACATTTTGAAGAATCAAGTATTGCGAGAAAATGAGTAAAAATAAGTTGGTTCGCGTACAATCGGATTATTTTCAATTGATTAGCAATTAATTTAATGATTATAAGGCTTGTAGAAAATTCAATATTACCCGAGTAAAAGAAAGATAAGGCGAACGTGTAATTATCAACTACCTATATAATTACCAAGCATATTGATTGATAAATTAGGGAAATTCGATGTTTCACGTCGCGGTGACACGTAACTGTAGATACGAATGGTTACAATTTACGGTTACTAGAAGAAAAAACCTAAATACTCGCTCAATTATTCCCGTTTACTTATACGTCGATGCGGCAATTGAATAAATGTTCATCATACATAACATCCTTATATATTATTTCAAATTACACTTCCTACTTCTTGGAGCTGAATGTCTATAATCTGGACAAAGAACCTCAAGCCGAATAGCTTGAATAAATAGAAGAGAGTTAATTCTCTCTCGGAACCCTTCCCTGAAACCGCAGTAACGAAGCAGCGTCTTCGCCGTTCGCTTTCGCCGTGACAGGTATGACAGGGACAGGTTGTTATCATGCAAATTTAGTCGCCGAGATTCGAAGGAGAAGACAATGCGAAAAAATAAAAGTGCTTTGCACGGGAAGCAGAACTACTGGCTACGCCAGGGCGTTCCTAGTTGATTTTGAAAGAGCTCTCGGAGCAGCGAATTTTTCATCCTTCCTTCGTTTCTTTATCCTCACCTGTCAGCTTGACGTGATCCTGACAGAAACATCTTACAGGGAAAATCGTCTTGGAGCTACAATACGGATGTTGTAAGTTGGAAATTTGATCGCGTACTAAACTTTAAGGATTCTGGATTCATAAGTATAGAAACTCTTATACCCTTGAGTGAAAATAAATTGCACAGACCATTAGTTGTACACAAGTGCAGGAAAAATAAGAAATTAGTTAATCAATGGCTGAAAAATGTGTCTTTGTTCAAAAAATGTCTAAATTGTGCATTTTTCTCATCAGCTTGATCGATTGCTTTATTTTTCATGATTAATGGATGTACCGGATAAGAGCAATGACATCCAATATTTCTCCCAAAATCTGTCGCATAATTTTCAAATGAGAGTAATTTTAATCATGACCCATTCAAACACGTCAGTTTTTCGAAGCGAAATTTTTAGTGAATACTGAACTATTTTCGTTTAGCTTAAAGAACATCTGTTATTTAATTAAAAATCATCTTAGTCACCTTGATGAGGCTGAACAAACGAGCGAGTACGTTACAATACAAGTTTGAAATAATTTGAATGTACTGTTATTGTTATAGCTCTGCTGAACATAACGGTACTTCAAATTTCAGAGAGAACAAATAAAAAAAATGATCAGCTCATCATTATCTTTAAATATTGAAAGATATTAAAGCATTGACAATAGCTATATAACGTTCTCATTCGTTTTGCTACATTATGCGCCTCTTCTACTCGAGCCTCTTCGAAAGATCGTGAAGGAATCGAATTGGCTATTCTTCGTTTGAATCGACTATTGTCTCTCTTTGCAATGCACTTATGAATTGGACAGTGACAACTAGTTGAAATTACAATTACGGTAAACTGAATGGCCGGAAAGCATTTGTTTGTTCTCTCACTGAATAACCCCCGTTGTTGAGACTTTGAATTTCAGAATTACAAAGTTGATAAATAATCGATAATTCGTTCGATAACGAACCAGAAGGAAGGAACACGATTATTGCAAGAATATGTATTACCCCAGGACAGGGTGGAAGAAGGAATGTGAATAATTAGTTAGGAGTGTCAAAAATCGATTTTCAGACTCCAGCAAAACATTCGTGGCTGGGTCGTTTGTCAAGCACACGTCTGTCAAGCTTGGTCTCGGCGAGGACGCGTCAAGCTCGGTGAGATTTTTCCCCGACGTACCGATCGAGAAACAATAACGCAACGTTTATCGATCACGGCTTTGCCATCTAAATTCCCGGACGTCAGCTCGACATCCAACGATTCTCGGGCAGCGGCGAGCGGGCGACACAGTCGGTGGGTGGCAATCTTCCCACGCCCATCCGCAAACAGAATGATCAGATTGCGGAAACGCCTCGCGCGCGTATGCGTCGCCCGCGGGGGAAAAATCCCCGCGCGGCATT
This sequence comes from Aphelinus atriplicis, assembly GCA_020882685.1. Classification (NCBI taxonomy): domain Eukaryota; kingdom Metazoa; phylum Arthropoda; class Insecta; order Hymenoptera; family Aphelinidae; genus Aphelinus; species Aphelinus atriplicis. Next base: position 92,031,276 of record CM037073.1, on the reverse strand, counting down.
CGGGATGAGCGAGCGCGAAAAGAATGGGCTTCGAGAGCCGTTAAAAGCACGACGGAGCGGACAAGCGCGATTATTCATGCGCGCGCGCCGCGGCGGCGGCAAGACTAACGCGAGAAACAATCGAACGTTCCTCGGCTCGGGCCCTAAAAAAATCCCCGCGCTCACCGGGATAAACCGTACGACGCGCGTACAAAGTTACGACGTCGTTAGGGGCGCTTTATGCCGATGAAAAAGACAGCTGAAACGGCGGAGGCGCGTGCGTGTCCTAATGGAACGCGGCCCCCCGTATCAACGGCCAATTCGGCTTTCCCGCGCTTGCAGATTTACCGCCCGGGGACACTCGCCGTTACGTACGCCTCGCCCAAACTTGTCCAATAAACAACTCGGCGAGCTGCCGACGCTTCATTCACATTTTCACCGGTAGCCGCGTACGACGATCGCTCGTATACCCGATCTCGTCGCCGACGAGACTTGTCGATCGATTTGCTGCTCGGGTTCGAGGATCGCTCGGGGATATACGTCTCAAAATTAAATCGTGTCCCATTGAGCGATAAGCAGCCGAACGGATGGTGGCAACGAAGTTATTTGCACTCGAAATAAAACGAACGACGCGCGCAGCGAGTGTACCGCGGAGATATCGATCGTGTACACGATATTTAGCCTCGCGTTATTTCTCATGTCTCGGCGCGGTGTGAACAGGTTTGCATGCCCCGAGCACTCGGGGCAAAAATCACCCGTCGAACGAGCGTTCGCGGCCATGTCGGTTGATCCATCAAAAGCTCGGGACTTTCCTTTTGACCGTAATAAACTAAACGGCGCGTGTTCTCGCCCAAGTGTAAGCTTTTTCGCGGGATAATTGATCGCCGCGCTCGAGGAATTATTTCCCTGACAAATATCAATTTAATGATGAAACGCTCCGCGCGCGGCAGTACAACAATGTAAGGCACTCAAAGTGAATGATACCAACTGCGCACGTCGTTTTACGAGGCTGATTGTCCGAAACGCTTTATGACGTGCGTTTTTTTTTTTCGTTTCCAAAACGAGTTTTGTCAGTATACTTGATTCCACGCGATACCACCCCCCCCCCCCCCAAAAACTAATGGATTTATTATACGAACAAAATGTCACGCGTAGTAGTAGCGCCAATGATTACACGCGCATACGTATCGAAATAAAAGAAGGATCGAAGAAGCCGGCAGAAAAGAGAGAAGCCGCGAAAAAATCCCACCGTATGTGTGTTACTCGGCTGCATCGGTGCGGCACAATCGTCATACTTGCAGTGCGCCGCACACAAGTGTGACAGTCACGCGCTCCTTAATTGTGCCCATGTTTACGTTTACAACTTACAACAAAATGACTCGAGCGACGTGTCCGAGCCTCCAATCAGGCCGCTAATGGTAAAACAGGCCGTCGCGCGTCGACGACAGACAAGTATACACCTTCCTCGCTGCGAGTGATTAATTATTTCGGTCACTGATGCGTGCGCTGGTCACACGTCGTGGGCTCTCTCTCCCTCCTCTCATTTATGGGGATTAGCCACGTCGATCATCGGGAATCTATACCGGGAGGGGAGGAGAGGAGCCGAAACGACGACACGACTAAATAAACGGCGGAATGCGAACGAGCCGCGAGAAAAAGGGCAGGCGGAGGAAGAGCCGCGGGCCTCGACGAGAGCCACAAGCCTCGGATCAGCGGCACGTCATGGAAAAAATCCCGCCGCAATCACGCGGAAAACAATAAAAGGGATGTTTGCTCGATACACTAGCTGACTCGGCTAAATGTTTTACCCCGTGTTCTTGCGTGTTAATGTAGCCGATTGTGTTTCACCAACGCCACACGGCATTAAGTTATTATTGAGCTCGCGTACAATTTTCAAATTCTCAAGGCGATTTTCTTTACGGGTGATTGATGACTCGAGCGCAATTCCCCCGAGCGGATACTCATCGTGTAACTTCACGATTTCTTCAAGCGAACGGGATAACGCGAGGGATGTACTTCACTCTGGCAATTAGTATGGATTATTCAAGAATACTCACACAAAATCAACAGCATGAACAGGTCTATTTTGAAAATCTGTATACAATTATATACAATTAGATACAATGTGTACCTTCGTTTGTTCTATTATTAGTAGAATAACATTTTTATTTGGATTTTTATCTAGCAATGATTCTGAGTATATATTCTTGCAAGTACGTATTCCTAAGCCCCGTACAAAAACTGGCTTTTATTCTTGCAATAACAAACAATTTTCTAATGTTTACAGAGGCTAACTCGATTCCACGTTCATTCATTCGAATCCTCATCCCTTCATCTTCATTAAATTACAATAAACCAATATACGATCGGATTTCACTACATTAAAAAACAACACTATTCGAGGGCAAATGTCGAATAGTGTTGTATTTGTCTAAATCGTCATTGATTTCTCCCTGACGTGTAACTTTTGCATAGCTCGTGCCAGCATGTGTTTAAATATAATATCACGTTTCGCGTTGGAATAGCGCGCGAATCCGTAGTCAATGTCGCGAGTGCCCCTCGTGTGCCCGAAGCATAATCAAAAGCAGTCGCTGCGCAGCGATCGGTCGACCCTTTAATCTCGCTGTGCGGCTGTCGGTGCTTTTGTCCAGATCACACGCCGAGATAAAACTGAGCGTTCGTTATCTGGGATGCGCGGAAGTTCATATCGGCCCTATGTATAGTAATATGCTTGTACAACACCACTTACCGTCGGCGCGTTCCTCGGCGTCCCTCGCCTGGATCAGCAGATCGCGCGAGTACTCCAATTTCTCAAGCAGGTTCACCATCGTCGCCAGCCTGCTCCAAGCGTCTCCCGGGGGCCTGCAACCACAAATTGTACGATCCGCTTTAAGTGCCGCTCGGTCCTCTTTCGATGCTTCATTTTCAATCTGATTCAGCATTAAAGCGCTGGGCCTTGGGAAGATCGACGCTCTAACTGATTCTCGTTGTTTTTCGGAGGCTTTCGCCCCCTCCCCTTAGTTGCAACGGTTAACGCGCGATGGGCAAGTAATTTATGGCAGTTTCAAATTGTTTCGCCGAGGATAAGGATCGGCAGTATAAATAATATCGCGATGCGAGCGAGCGAACGTCGATACGATGCGTAAATTAAACTGCAGCGATGATGGTTTCGTCACTTACGCCGAGGATATCTATTGAATTACTCGATATAATCAAAGTAATCGACTACTTCCTCACCGTCTTAGAGTTAAGTATAGCAATGTAATAATTGGAAAGTGTGAATTGAACGTCAGATCCGAGATCGGCGCGGCCACGTGAATGTATTCGATAACTGGATCGCACACTGTAATTTTGTAATATAACCTTGAAACTGTCCGGGGGATATCCGGCGCGCTGCGCAATAAATGAAGCGTTTACATCGTTGCTTTGCACCGCGCCATACAAGATGTACATTCTCCGCTTGGAGAAAACACTAAATCTCGATACATCTCGATTGTCGTAATCGTCAATTCAACCGATACACCCCGGTACGATAAAATTCCCGGGATACATAAAATGAAACATACCCGGCGAGGGACCAAGTAAACGCGACATTAAGCGAACGCGTCTAGCCGGAATCGTGATTATATCGCGAGATCGAAAAACCCGTCAGCCGCAGTGCCAGTCGAAATGTGCCCCCTATCTCGATTCGAATCAGCGAGCCTGAGAAAGTCGGGGAGCAGCTCGCCATGTAATAATTCGCTTTCGTTGCGAGTGTGTCAAAGCAGTAGCTGCAGCGGCGGCGGCGGCGGCATTGGGCGAAACGAGCGCGAGTGCGGGCTTAGTAGGCCGGGGCTCACTCTCCATCTCCTTGGACAGCTGTGGGTAAGGAGGAAAAACCGCAAGGACCTGTTGTGGCGGTCGCGCGGGGTCAGCTCGCAGGACACGGCGGCCTCTGACCCGGAATGTGCAATGGGCGCAACGTCGCTTATTACGCCGGGGCGAGGGTGAGCCGAGGAGGTGGTTATACCGCGCGCTCGGCTCCGCCTGTCCGTTGACCTCCTCGCTTACTTTTGCGCGACACAGCCCCGCGTATAACGGAACGGCCGATTTTGGGATGCGAGAATCGCCGGCCGCACGCGCGAACACGTGTCATTTTCGCGCGACGGCGTTTCGGTGTCGCTGTCCCAGTCGCCTGGGGACGCCGGCGCAGACGGTGTGATTACGAGCGGCGCGCCGCTCTCGGCCTCGCGCGAGCGAGCCATGTAATGAGGTATCGACAGCCGTTGTAGGAGCAATTTCGCATTATCGCTATTCTCATTTGGCGACTGGAAAAACATCACGTGGTGGAAATGGGACTCTCGTACCGAAATCATCCCGCGATTGGGTCGTTTCATTTTATTTCTTCGTCCTCCAATCGAGGAAGGATGGCATACCGACGAATGAAGCATACGTAAAAGTTTTGTGCTTATTAGTCGGCCGCTCGACATGCGACCAACTTGAACAACATCCAGCTTGATAAAACTAATCCAAACGGGTGTCCGACTTTCAGTGATGATATACAACTACCAATATTCACTAATAGCGTCTGGCCGATCGGGTCATTACTACTGAATGCGCACTGAGAGACCTTTACGTTAATGATTAGTGTATACACCTATAAAAATTACCGTTCTATCGGTAAACGCATATCCGATTGACATAATCCGACTATTTCCAGGTGCGGCGCAGAAATATTATCGGCGCACGATAATTTTTAAGGTTTTTACGGTAAATTTGTTAGTGACCACGTGTCCTACATCTGATTAACCTACCTGTCAACGTGGTTCAAAACATTCATTCAAAATCGTATTTGCGTGGCTTTATCGGCAAATCAAGAGCAGTATGGTACTGCATAATATCACCTAATCTATCATTTTTAGTATTTGTGCAAAATATTAGTTCCTTTTCACGCTTTCAATCAGTCTAACCTATAACTCAACTGCAGCAGACACAACAAAGACAGTTCTATACGGTCACGTGGTCTCTATAAGATTTACCGTAAAAACCTTAAAAATCATCGTGTCACCGATATTTTTTCAGACGCCACCTGCAAATAGCCGGGTTATGTCAACTGGATGAGCGCTTACCGATAGAGAGGTAATTTTTATAGCAATGCACACTGATCATTGACGTAAAGGTCTTTCAGTGCGTTGATCCAGAGCCCAGCAGGTACAACCGCTTGAGAATCAATCTGTCCATTGAGAGCCGCGGAAAGAAATTGAAGGGACATTTGCAGGCTACTCGTCATCCAGTGGGTTCGATCGCGCAGGCTTGATATCTCGTGTCGGATGGACTTGGCTCACGGCTGGTACAACTCGAGTCGCGCGGGAGCAGTCGATGCAATTAACTGTTGACCCTTTACGAGAGATGCCGCTGCGCCGGAAGCCATGAGAGCAGCCGCAGCGATGCGGCTGTATACACCACGGCGGAAGTTGTTAACCGATCCCGCATGCATAACTTTCTTATAGCGCGCTCGGCCTCCTTTGCATTCATGAGAGGTTTGATGATCCGCGCGGGCTACAACGCCCCGCTCAACCTGTCAGCTCTATTGATTTTGCTCGTAAGTTCGCGACGAGCGACCCCCGGGCGGCCTCAGCCTCGACGAGATAAACCGTGACGCGCGTGGGCCCGATTGCGTCAGGTCTGCCACACGGGCGGGTATGTGTGTGTGTGTGTGGGTACGCGTAACGTCCGACTTTTCTCGCTCATCCCTACTCTTCTAACGAAAATCCATCTGAATTATTCACGAGCTGGAGCCTAATTGATTAATCGCGAGACTCTATCGTACACGGCTTATTCGTGCTTTTAATTTCGAGTCAATTTACGCGTATTATAAAGAGCAACAAGGCGCTGGTCGAATGCGGCGCACGTCAACTGGTACCGGCTTGCATTAGCCCGAAGGAATCAAGGAAACGCAAGCCGAACGATATTACGCGTCGGAAGCGCGCGCCAGAGGAAAATAGATAAAGGAGCAACGCGACGCGAGATGCAGCAGAAGCAGCAGCAGCAGCAGCCCAAGGAAGTGCTCCACGTGTAATTGTAAAATCGTTAAGCAGCCCAAGGATAATTAACTTATTCCTCGTGGAGGACTCGCGGCCAGGGCAACGGGAGCGAACCCGTTTAATAGCCAATAGATCGGATCGGTGCCGGTTACGAGCTCGCTCTTCTCTCTCTTTCTCTCTCCTTTTCGCTCCTCCTTTTCTTCCCCTTATCGGCTTTCTTGCTATAATTCTGCAAATTATATTATTAGGAAATTAATGGCGATACGGAGAGAGAGAGAGAGAGGAGCCTTGGGGCAGCTGCGTACACCTGACGCGCACTAGCTTTTCTTTCGCCTCTGCTCCGAGCTCCTTTATATCGCTCACTATACTCGTAACTCCAAAGCGAGAAACTCGATGCGGCCAGCCTCTCTCGCCCGTTGTTGTTTTATTTCCCGACTGCGTTTCTTATACTCGCACACGGCCAAGTTTATTATCTCTGCCTCGTGAACTTTTATTGGCTAATTACTACCTTCGCTTTTCAATTCACCACCGTGCCCCGACCGAACTTATTACCGAGCGCGAGCGCGCGCGACTATGTATTTCACTGCGGGCAAATTTATCCATTAGAAATTAGTTTGGCGAAGGGACGTTTATGCATATATACAGTTTATTTTATGTTATAATAATACGATGATCGCGCTTGCGCGCGCCCGTCGAGCGACTATAATTTTGATGTTAAAGGGGATCTCGGGACGAGGCTCGTAAAGGAAATTTAATATATTATTTTGACTCGATACGGCGCGATCAGCGAGAATGATACGATTCGAGAGTAATGAGAATCAATACGAGGAAATCGAGCTCATCGCCTTGATTACCCCAGCGGAAGTGGACTCGTCCTTTTCTCCCCGCGTGGATATATATTTTCCCTTCGTTGAATCGCACCGAGCGCTACGCCGCGCGTGCCTATATTTATATATGTATATATATATATATACACACACACACACAGGCGCACACGTGTACATATGTGTATCAAGTTAAACTCACTTTACAACATCGGAGACGAGAAAACGTGTTTCCACAATTTGTAATTTTGATGCGAACTTAATCCTCACGACGAGCTATAAAAGCATATATCTATACACATGTATGCGAGATAGGGGGGGAGGGGTAAGGGAGGGGAGAATAAGACAGCCGTAAAATCTACAATAAGTATACTAATTCCTAATAATATGGACTCGTACATAGGCATACGCGAGCCAGGCTCGTTACGATCCGCAGTTTGGAATGAAAAAGCCATACGGGCGCGGCTGAATAATCATTCATCAGTTGAAAAAGACGGGACGATGCGGCTCGCGGCAGTCGGGAGCGCGACATTCCTGCGCTCGCCGCGCGACTCGCTCAATGCGGCGTACTTAGAATGAAAAACTGATGAGTCGCGCGAGCGCACGAGCGAGTCAATAAAAGCGCAGCGACGCCGCGGCGCATGCGAGATAACAAAAAAAAAGCTGCTCGCGACCGTAGGAGCGCGCGCGGCCCGACTCATACACTCACACACGTATGTACATACAGTTAGCCAATGAAAACGGAGCAAAGCCGAGCGCACCCCTCGGCCGCGCGCGAGGGAAGCTCTCCTCGGGGTGAGCCGCCACGATCGAGTGGCGCTCCCCGGTGTGCCCGCGGCTCTGCGGCGAGTTAATAATCCGGCTGCAGTTGGCCGTGCGCGCGCGCGCTCGCGAGAGAGGATAAAAAGAGCCGTTGCGGAATGCAAAAAGAGTTGGATAGCCGCGCGAGCGCGCGCACGGTGGCTCTGCCTCCGTGTCTCGAATCATCGCCCTCTACCCTCGGCTCGCTGCTGCCCCCCCCCCTCCCGCTCGCCTCTCAACCCGCGCGCAGCGAAATTCATCGGGCGCCTGCGAGAGAAACAGGTTCTCTATGTGAGTGTGTGTGTGTGTGTGTGTGTCTCGCTCGAGCGACCAACAACGAGAGCTGGAAAAAGTCCCGCGAAAGGGACAGAGAAAGAGAGAGGTCTCGAGCGTACGCGTACTTTTCGCCGCCGATTCGACGAAGCTTCGAGATGCGAGCTTTTTTTCTTCACGGCCAAGCTCCTCGCAGCGGAGCTTCTTCTCCTTTGCCCTCGACTAGCGTTGACAGAGCGAGATCGTTACGCCATCGACGTTACCGGGTTCGCTCCCGCGGTCATGGTGATTCACCTTCGACTGAGAGGTTGTACCGAGCGGTTTTTCGGGTAGCTGGTAGGTTCGCAGCGACCGAGAGTCACGGGTAGCTTCGGTAGTCTGATACTTATTTACAAACCTTTACGCGACGAGAATCGCTTCGATGGAAATTAATCAGGACAGTACCGCGAATTTCACTCGGTGTGTATTTATTTTCGCGTACAATTAGAATTGATCATGAGGAAATTCTGTGGATAGTGATAGGCATTAATCAATATTAACGATGTATATAAATTTCGACAAGGGCTATTGTTTTCCGTACGATCTCAACTATAAATTGTATGATTCTTTTGTGTCCCGCGTGTACTGAACATCTTAGCTTCTGTGCTTTCGTTCGATTGTTTTTTCCTTCTGATTATCGTTACTCTAAACTGATCAGCTGCACAATGCTCGGATGAATATTGCCCGCTATTAGAAGTGCACAAGGCAATAACGAGCCGCAGCCATACCCACGGGAAAATAAAAGCATGTTTCGCGAGCAGTGCGCGGCTCTTTTGTCCTCGGGCTTGAACACGCTACGCAAATACAGGCCACCGGTTACTTTTTACATTTGATCATTCGGAATTCACTCTTTTATCGTTATAATTAACCTACTGTACCACAAAGGCGTTTTTAAACTCGGCCAGGCTTTCCGAAAACAAGACGGCGGCAGAGCGATTAACGAGAAAACAACGTTTGCGAACAAATTCGAAATTCCTCGGAGCTAATTAGGAGAGCGGGGGATCGGGTATGGTGCATAAAATGGGGGCTCCGGGTGAGCACATTCGCGGCAATGAAAAAAAATTCGTGGCGAGCGTGTGTGTGTAGGCAAAAACCGTTAACTCGCGTTCGAGCTCAATTTGAATGTTGGCGTAGCGGGTTCATGCACGAAATTCAGACATTAGCATATTAACGAGCCGTAATCCGATCTATCCGTTGCCGGTAGAGAAGATAGAGCAAAGTATAGCAGAGGAAGCGTGGCTCGTTCCCACCGATTGGCCGCCGCCGTTCGATATTATACGAGCCATGCGCGCGAGCGAGCGAGCCAGCCCAGCGCCATAAATTCATTTACTTTCCTTCGTTAAAGCTCGCTTCTCACCGGAACCTTCGCTTTCCGCGGCGGAATCATTATACCGATTATCCCCGCGTCGAGTGCACTTTCACGCGAGCCAAATCTAAACTCTGCCGAAGCTCAGATGAAAAGAGTTTTTGTCAGCAGATAACGCACCCAAATTCTTCTCCCCCCTCCCCTTCGCCCCACTGGTTAATCTCGTAGAAAACATCGAAGAGAGAGCAGCCGTGCGTGTGCGCGAGCTCGCCGTCACCCGCGAACATTGCCGTTTATCCTCGCATGCACCATAGGCGCGCGGCGCATTATCCGAAAGATCATCGCTGCGCCAGTGAAAGGAGCCGGCAACTGCTGTACAGGTGTGATTTAGACGCGACATCGAGATGACGCGTCCTCGTCGCTTCTTTTGCCTCTCTTCGGAGTCTTTCCTCCGTAGGAGACGGTTTTCCTAGTTGATTTTCAATTTTCGTTGCCTCTCATTGGTTATTGGGAAGGAGAAACGCATTATTTATGCGATAAAAATGAACTCGAGATAGTCGTGTAGATTAGAAGTGAGAGGCCGTCCAACTCGCGCCTGTTACTACTGAAAGTCCAAGCTCTCGGTTCGTTGCGGGTTTTTTCTCCGTTTTTCTGATAGATAGATTAAGTTTCTGATTGAAAATTATTGATGATGATTTATGCAAACACAAAGTAGTGCTTATTCTTCGATACTCAACGGCGAGGAGGAAATTAACGAGGAGGTAATGATGATGCAGATGAGCGGCAATTAAGCGAGGAAGAAGTAGAAAAAAAGTAACGCGCAATGTAAATCAGAGCAAGCTGGGAGCGTCGATTATTTTCGAATTAATGCGGGGAGATTTTCAAAGAGAATAGCTTGCAATTATAATTGTGCTTTTCACGGGGGGAGTGCACAATTAAAAAGAGCTGAGCGAAAGTATGAGCCTGATGTATGGGAGAATGTGCGCGAGGTGATGAGAAAGTAACGATGCCCCTATCACAATCAATGTTCCCCGATGACAAGGGGAAAAATCAAAGTCGTGCCGGCACGAAAGTTTCCTCTTTTTATTTATGTTGCCGACAATCCACTTGAGTTACGAACGTGCCCAATGAAAAGTGAGATTATCCGGCGTTGTCTGCTTCATTTTCTACTTTTAGTTGTTGTGACGAGACGTGAAACCATAAGACTCGAAGCGAGAGTAATTTGACAAAACGAACAATCCGAAATAATGATTTACGATATTGGCCTATGCGAATCATCGGAGTATCATTGACTCGTCACACACGAGATCAACTAGTACAGCGAGGCACGATCACGTATGAAAACCAAAACTGAATCGAGCTGAACCAGCAGCCGGTTTACAAAGCGCGCGAGTCTCAAATCGCCAGTGAGTCCGGGTCGCAGAGCTATATGTCCACCCCGTAGGCTCCTGTTTCCCGGGGACTCGCACGAGCTTAAATTCGTGGCTCGTTTTCGTCAAGCTCACACAGTCGCGAGTCGGGCTAATGAGGAAACTTGTAATTAGTGCCTCTGTTACACTTGCGCGTTATATAATATCGCGCAATATCCCGCGCCTCCCCCCCCCCTTGTTGGGACTGGCTGATTTAACGCCCCCGGGGCCTCCGGCCTTTGCCCCGCCGGATAATGACGCCGAGGAGAGGATAATGCGCCGCGTTAATTCGAACTTCATTACCGTTCGCGCGGATCATGCGAGCCAGATAGCGAGCGCGCCTTGCGCTGCTGAGCATTCACTTCCAGAATAGAGATAGCCCCGGTGAAATGCGCCGCTCGAGCCGAGTAAGCTCTCGCCGTCGCGTTAATTAATAGCGCGAATCTGAGAACGCGCAGCTTCGAGCTTGCGCTGGCCCCAGACCCTTTTGCAAAACTTCCAATGTACTCACCCAACTCTGTAGTCTGTACACGAGGGCGGCGGGTTCCACACCGTGCTGTGGCAGAGCATCCAATCGCACCAGATCTGCAACGGAAATACAACAAATCCGAGTTTAGCTCTGCTCGGGGACTTTTTTTTGGGGCGGGGGGAGGCGAGGTATGGTTGAGAAAAGCCACGAGGATCATTCACGGCGGCTCGAAAAATTGATCGATACGCTCCTTCCGACGATTCATCCTGCTCAAGGTAGATGGCACGCGATCTCATCTGTATGAGCGGTATTAATGGTAGACGGCGCGGTGTCGTGGCACTGGGTGTGAATGCCGCGTGCAAATATAATATATGTATATGTACCGAGTGAGATAGGGATCGAGCTGTGGCGCGCGAGTGAGCCAACCGAAGCCACGCGCTCGCATAACTGAAGATCATGTCTTAATTACGCGCCCTCGCTTCGTCTTCACTTTCAACGCGCACTTCCCCGCTTCTATTCGATAAGCCAGCTTGTAACAAAGCTCGTTCCCGCTCTTATCTGTTCGTAATTTGAATTAGTCGAGAGATTCGCGGCTCCAGATTCGTGTTATAATGTGCTTGCGCGCGGTGATAATTCCACGACAACATTTCCAACTCAATTAATGTAGTAGTCTTTATTCACGGCGCTGAAAGTGATTCGGATTCCACGTGTACGCGTACCCAGTTGAAATTTTTAAATCTAGTAAAGTCGATTCGTTAGAAAATAACAAAGCTTGGTGAAAGTGTACCTTGATAGCAGGAAGTAGGATCTGCATGTCCTCGTTGACGATGAGGATTGGATGTTCTTTGCTCTCGATTTGCTGCTTCAGAAGACAAACGCCACGTTCTAATATCAGACTGAACATTTGCAACGACACCACGAGGGCTCGTTCCTGCACCTCCGACCTGTAGCCTTGCTCCATCTGCGAATCTGTAACATTAAAATAGGTTAAGTGAGATTAATTACATTGTTTTGATAATAACAATTTTCAAAGAGTTCGATAGACAGGTATGCCATTCGCTATTGTTAAAATATGTGAAATATAATGTGTGCAATCACCACGATTTGGCAGAGTAGAAAAAGTTTCTTTCAGATTCAAAAATCAATCAGAAACGTGTGACGATATTTCCACGAGTGGTTCCAACGTATTTTAGGACCATTGTTCTTTTATTCTCACGAAACAAAGCAGTTTGGGAACAATGCAGGCCGTTGGTCGAAATGAAGCTTGAAAATCCATCGCTCGGGAATGATTAGCGCGAACGGAAAAAAGGAAATCAACCGCGCAATATTGCGCGGGCTCAAGGCCGAACGGGTGTGGCTGGAACATGTGCACCGCGAGCAAGCTATACACGCACTGGCAACATTTTTCGATAATTGAAATCAATTATGAACGCGCGAGGGCCGCAAAAAACTCATTGAGCGGTGGGAGAGAGGGAGAGAGCCAAGTTCAATACACGCCCGTGATTCCATTAATTTTTTACCGATCGCAATCATTCCGCGATATTTTGCTTTTTGCGCGAGGCGCAGTCGGGATGGATTCCTGAAGCGATTGAGTGAAAAAGCCGACAGAGAGACGTCCGCGCCATGTACGTCTCGCCGAGCGAATTGCGCGCGAAGAGACCGCACGGGGAATCTGGATACACGGAAGCACGATGCGTGACTGCGAGCGCGCGCGCGACCTCTTCGACGCCGGCTTTTCATTATACGCATCCACGTAATCCCGCGCCAGCCAGTCCTTTTTCAATTTTCACTCTCCATCTGGCTTTTTTAATCGTTTTGTCTTTCATTTTCACTCCATTATCCTTACGCTTGACTTTTTTTAATACTATATTTGGGATTTATTTCATTCGACCCAATGCACGACAAACTTTGCGAGTATACATATTAATTCAGAATACCATCGGCGAGAGCTCGTGAATTTCACCAGGACTATCGAATTTGATACTATCAAACAGTTTCAGGTTAACTCATGTGACGCATTTATCGATTAGGTAACTGTCCGGAATACCACAGCTCACAATTGGGTCTTTGAGTAATTTCCAGTAACAACCGTTGTTTATTTTTGGAGCAATCATTGCAAAAGGGATTTACAATATAATTCTTTCAACATACAGTCTCCTTGAGAACACTAGTGCTACCCAACTTGGTAATATTTGCAGTCGCTCATACACTAGATGTATCAAATCAGCTGAGATTTTAAACTGGCTAAAAACTCAGATAAATCAAAACTTTAGCTGACGAACAGCTGGAAATATCATCTATGTGGGTAAAGAAAGACTACCTCGCAAAGTTTCAGTGGAATCGACGACCCACGAGTGAGCTGTGGATCCCCGGTGAGTTTCGATCATTCCCTGTACTTGCTCCACGACATCCGAATACACCAACTCGCGCAGTAATAAAATCAACTCCAGCTCGATGGTATGAGTGTGGAGTGACGACAACCCCTCCCAAGAAAAAAAAAGGAGACGCCTCATATTCGACTGTATCAGGCCTGGGGCAGTGCGCGCGCAGTTGGCGCATCGGTCGACTTGGCTGCGCACTCGCGAGTGCCGCACGCTTTCCCACGTCTCGCTCGAGCCGCAGCCCCGTCCGCAGTGCGCTGCACTTGTCCGATTTTCTCGCTGAATTATCATACCCCGTCCATCCGTCTTGTTTGGCTCTGTCTGTCGTTGGGATTTCATTCGGCGGCGGCGGCGGCCCTCCACCCCCTTCGGCTTCAGCCAGCACACGGACTGCTTCTTTTTGCTGTATACGCGCGAGCGCGCGCAGCAGTTATACATACGTCTGTCCCGTTGGTCGGTAGCCGCGCGGCGAATAAGGCGCGACGCGTTCTCTCCAAATGGCAATGGCTGTTTCGCTGTACCGTACTGCGGGCGCGCTCGCGCGAGCCCCGGCCGCCAGCCCGAGTACTTTACGAGAGTGACATTGCGCGCGGCACCTTTCATCCGCACTCGAGCCGCGCTCTTTTCTCCATTTCCCGCCGCGCGCTTTTCTATATAGTGCGTATTCTATATCTTCTTTCTCCCCCCCGGGGGCTGTTTGACTTTTATAAGGGCCGTTCGTTTGGTACTTTCGAATTCGCCAACGATCGTTGCGACTAGCGCGGGCTTTACAATTACAAATCGCTCGGTGCGGCTCGGAGGAGGATGTGAGCTCTCGAGGAGTAATTGCTCGGCAGTTGGATATGACGAGAGAGGCTCGAGCGGCCCAAATGGCACGATTTCATGCGTCGATAACTCAAACAGCACCGGCGCGCGCGCATCTTCGGAGATCAAAGCTTTTCTATTTTCGCGGGGGGGACGCGCTAATCGTATAGCTCGAGCCGATATCGCGTCGATGTTCCACTTGTCGGACGATATCCCAGCGACGGATGGACTGGAGGAAAAGGGAAAAAATGTTATATTTAGCGAGAGCACCCGTGTCGAGGCAAGACTCGATACTCGAGGAGAGCACTCTCGGCTGCCACGAGTTGTCTGGCTCTCGAGCGTATACGTATATATGTGTGTACGTACTGCGCGAGTACGAATGTGTAGTCGCGCACGTGCCAGCTGCAAAGTCCCGCAACTCTCGACTGCCTATATTGCGCAGGACACTTGCACGCGCGAGAGAGATACGCCGCATTTAGATCTACTTCTAGCAGCGTATGTCTCTATCAGCGCGCCGACTCTCTCTTTCTCTCTCTCTCTCTTTCTCTTGGCAACAAACTTGACTCTCGATATATGAGCGAGTACTCGCTACGGTGACTGCGTTGGTAAAAAGCTCTTCTCTAGAACCGCTCTGAGACGACTATCGCGGCTACGGGGGTATAGAACTATGCGATTCTTCCACGACTCGATAACGATTAATTGGGTTCAAAAGAATCGAGCAGCCCGTGATTCGCGTGATTGGCAATTGCTTTCGTCATTATCTTTCCTCCCCAGTCCCATTCGAAAAGCACTCGCGAGCGACTCTTGCCCCTTTTACAAACGAGCGGGATCGCTGACTTCTGAAAAGCGCATCATTATCGTGGCAACGTGATTTTCGCTAATTTGAGGACTTTCCAGAGAGCCGCGTGTACCCGGCATTTGCTGTCTCTGCACCGTTCCCAATTTACCGAGGATTACGCGCTGGTCCATTGCCGTTGGCAATTCAAAGTTTTAGTGCTAAACGAGCTCGCTGGAAAAGTCCCGGGAATATCGTGCAATATTGCACAATGAGGATGAATCGATAGGAGACACATGTGGCCGGGAAACAACATCAACCAAGGTTTATTGTGAATTCTCGTTGTATTTCCTTTTTAAAATTTTCAAACAACAAATCCCATAGCTGTGCTTTATTGATGAGACAGCACTACTGATACCTGTCCACCCATACGACCAAGATCCTCGATATCCTCCTTTACGAAAATTTCGAGTTAATAATCGAATGCACCCCGTCGCTTTTAAATTTTTCTATCGGTTCAAAACAAAAGACAAAATATCAATGGAAAAAACAATATATAGCGCAGTTGATTTTTCGGAGTTTATTCTTCTTTTCCCTATTCTAACAATAAAATCAATCATGTGCTAGAATTTGAAGTGCAAACAATAAGCATTCGATTGAGAGAATTGAAATTCAAATTCCACTGAGAAATAGACCAAGATAACTATTTTGTAAACTGAATTATTCACTATTGAGAAGAAAAATATCTCACCATTCAATCAAGTGAATATTCATTGTTTATCAGTCATGCAACTTTTACTAACGAATGATCAATATTCACGATTAAACAGCTTATATTAAATTTTATATCTAATCAGTAACTAGTTTAAATTCGGAGAGTCCGCTCCATACTGTACGAATATCCACTTTAGTTGGAGCACTCACAGATTTGGCTTGGCGTTTGACGGCTTAATCCGAGCTTCCCGGAATAGAAATCGCTTCGTTTGATCAATCATTATAATTGGATTCCACCGGAGATCGCACGTCTACTTAGCCGCTGTCGCTTTAAACAATTATCCTTTCTCGCGTCGCGACGCGCAAATAACTTGGGGCTCGCGCCCCTTACAATTCGGCCAATTAACGTGTGTAAGCATGGGTGCGGCGGGCACCGCAAGGGCGGCCTTCCCTAAGCCCCTGAATTTACAAGCTCCGAAAACGGATGGAGGATCCGTAGCCAACAGCGGGAACAAAGACCCGCGCGCGTCGTCGTCCGTGGCGGACCTATACACGGAGAGCCCTCTGCGACATGAATGCTGCTACAGTCAGCGCGCAGCTACATAAGACGTGTGACTTGTAACACGAATTCTGTTACCGAGCTCGGCGTGCAACAATATACCGTGGCCGCCAGGCTAAAAACCCGTGGCCGCCACGACTGGCCGCGACTTCCAAAAACGCGGACCAGTGTACCAGTGAAAAGTCCAATTCGAAACAATGAGGTCTCAAATGAAAGACAAATAATCGCAGAATAGAAAACAATTATCGTAAAGGCCATAAATACAACCGGATGTTGTTTATATATATGATTTTGACATGGAAATGCTCGAAATCGCCATTTTGCGCCGCGGCAAATTTTCTTCTTTCCACCATAACTTTGGTAGTTTTGGTCCGATTGACCTGAAATTTGGTGTGCGTACTCTTCGAACCTAAATGAACAACTTTGTCGCTGGAAGTTTTCTGTCGCTCGACTTTCCTCACACACTTTTTTTCGTCAAAGTTGAAAAATTAGTTGCTTTGTTTGCCGATTTTTTTGTATCGCTCGATTGAACTTTTTGGCCAACGTGATAACATTGTCAGCATCGCTGGGATTTCCCGCGTATGCTAAAAAATTTTCAAGTGATTCTGAGCAATAGCAGCTGAGATAACGCGATTTGCGTTTTTGGAAGTCGCGTTTACCGCGCTTCGGCCGGGCCGCGTGGCGGCCACCGTTCCAGCCCGTGGTAACACTTTCCGTGTACATGTAACAGAAATTCTGTTACCCGCACGGCCCTCGTGACTCCCCGTGCAAAGATTCGTGTTGCTATATAGTGTAACAGGATTCATGTCGCAGAGGGCTCTCCGTGTACGTGCGTGAGTGCGCGCTCAACGGACGGACGATTAAATTTATCGCGCACGGGGATAATAATTAGCATTCAACCACGAGTGCACTTGTTCGGTCGCGGCTGCGCTTGCGCGCGTGTGGTCGGCTTCATACATATATATGTGTATGTGTGTGTGTGTATGTACGTGTGGGCACACGCGATTTGCGCGGAATATAAAAGGTAATTAGTTAGCCCAGGATTTATCGACGATATATACCCGCACTAATTAGCCGTTTGTAATAATTAGCCGCGTCCTCGAGTTTGCTCTCGTTTCGTTTCCCCCCGCAGATCTTTTCGTTTTTTCTCGTCTCCGAGTGTCCCTTTTTATGGCCGTGGCGCGCAAGTTCTGAAAACTGGTGGAGACTCGAACGCACTTGAATCGGGTCGTTCGAACTTTTGCAATAGTACTATTGACTTAATCAAGCACTTGAATTCGAATGCGATTTCTTCAGCCCCTTCAGCAGAATCCCTTTTGAGATTCTTAACGATCGCAATGATTATCATGCATTATATAAGGTACCTGTGGCCAATGTGCCACCCTCTAAGAGATTGTCACAAAATTGGCTGTGATAAAATTAGAAATTCATCATTTTTTCGAACGGCATCTTAAAGGGTAGTTGCAAAATCGACCCACATTGATTCCATCTGTATCTAGTAATTCTATACGATTTACAGTATGAGGAACATTGGCTTCACTTCAATGGTAAATAGTTTGAGGTAAGTCACATATAGAGAAATAAAAATTATCATAATTTGTTACTGTATCAACCGTCCTTGTTGCCCAGAAAGCACCGGAAATATGAAATACTTTCATGATTAATTTTTAATTTCTGTAAACTGACAATGCGCATGTACCATCTTCGAAGCTGATATGTTTTTTTCAAAATCATGATCAATCCTCGTGGTAAAATCATCCCGAGAACGCGATTCAATGTCAAATCAATCAAAACCAACGTGATAATTGAAGTGGAACATTGAAATTAAACGCTTTACGCGCAACTTTTCCCAAGATCAAAGTCGCCAGTCACAACATTTTATTCTCAACGCTCGACTCACTGTTGACTGGCATTTTAATTATACAAAACTCGGCACTGCCCCGCAACAAACGACGGAATTACAGAGCCCGCGCTGGCGCGCGCCATATTTCCCACACCACAATCCGTACAGCGGAGGGAAGGTAAAACAAAATAATAAGAATAATAGCTATCTTTTGAGAATCACACATTAGCGTGGGGGAGAGCGACGAGTGAGCGAGCTCGGGCGATATATATATGAAAAAGAGGAACGGGCGCGCGCGCGCGAGAGCTCAAAGTGATTAACGCAGCTGCGAAATAACAGAGCTGTGCAAAGCTCGGGCGTGTACGAATGACGTTCGCACTTGTCTTGCTCAGCTCGGCGAGGTCGTAATTCACCCTCGGGGGCCTGCCGCCGCTGCGGAATAGCGGAATAGCGCTGCAGCTGCGGCGCAGACAACCCTCGCCGAGTCCCGGCCAGGTGCGCACCTCGAGAATTGCAGATTAGACGCAGCGCCTCGTGGAAATTTAAATAAGAGCTTGTACTCGTGCTCGAGCTTGCGCGCAAGATCCCGGCCCTCCCGGCACAATCGCTATTTCGATTTGTCGATAGGGTTGGAGTCAGGATGTTCAGCGCGGATGGCCGTTTCGAGAGTAGGATTGCGAAGCTCTCGAAGTAAAAGACACGTTGCTTCGGAGGGAGAAGAGATACAACACTCGCAACATTTCAACTGGACGAAACGGAAACGCGCGGATTTAATTCGTGCGACACGAGCGAGCGAAACCGACTAGGGCGTTTAACGAGAAAAGGGCTGGGGGAGAGGGAAAAAACGAAGCCGGAATCGGAGGTGAAATAATCCGCGGCATCAGCGGGAGCAAAAGGAGGCTGGCTCAGCCCCAAAGCGCAACAAACTAGTTTAATCGTATATATATCGAGGCGAGGTCGGTTTGGCTCGGCTGCTCTCTCCCTCGCGCGCACACTCGCGTTCGCGATCGCCCATCAAGAATTCATAATCCCCCGATGATTATAAGGTTAGAGTAATTCATACCGACGCTAATGATAAAGCGAGCTCGGCGCGAGCAGGCTGAAATCCATCGTCGTGAAAATAGCCGCGCGGCGTGTATCCGCGGCAGACGTTATTAATTATCGGTCCCGCGCACTTGCGCTACGTATATACGACTCATTAGCGCGCCAAGGGCCACGTCCCTGTCGGCTGCGGATATCTCCTCCCTCGCAATACCCGCCCGCGGAGAGAGAAGCGAGTTCATGATGCTCGAAAATCCCTCCCACTCGTACGCGCGCGCGGCCCTTTGTGCGATGCGCGCGCGCGAGCCTCCCACGCATCGCGTGCCCGCAGCCGCGAGTATTTTTTCAGCGCCGCGGCCCTGTTTGCCAAGCCATCGAACGACGCCAATTATAAGCCCCCGATGCGCTTTGCCGGGGGCAAAAAAAAGGAAAAAACAGCTCGCGCGATATGCAGGGACCTTACGCTCGCGTATACGCATACACGCGTCGCGCGGCTCAACGTCGTGGAACGTTAAGCGCGGCTAAGCACCGGTGCAAGGAGCGACTCGTCGCAAGCTCCTCTCACTCGACTTGACACACGAGGTAAAAATCCCCCAGTCTCGGTCCCCGCCTCCCACATCGCGTGCGCGCGCGCGTTCGTTATGAACTTTTTTCTGTTCCTTCGCCTCCCCGATACTCCGCTCGAGTGTGCTCTTTGCCGGGCGGATACCGCGATCGCGGCGGGCTCGATCCACGCGAAAACGCATCGGGTGTAATACGGCAGCGGACGCGTCGACGGTGAAATATTTCATGCGGCGAAGCCAAGCGGAGCCGAGTATCCACGACGACGAAGACGCTCCGGAAGGGCGTGTGTACGCGGCTGCGACCGCGACGGCGGGATGAAATTGTAAAAGTAACAAAGCTAAACGATTCTGGTTAGTCGGAAGAATGGGCACGTGGTTACCTACGTGGGGGGGCTCCTCTCGCAAACCTCAGCCGAGTAAACCTAAAATCATCCCGGTTGTGGGAAATTCGAGTGGATGCGATCCGTCGACCTTTCGGATAATAATTCCTACCCGCGAGAATTCGCGTATTACCATTGCAACTCGAGCTATCCTCCGCTCGATTCGTATCGCGCCGTAAGACCATCCAGTGTGTAATTGACGGGGAGACCTCCTCGAGGGCGATCCTCGCCCAGTATATTGAAATCGCTCGCGTAAATCGATCGGCGATCGCAATGATACACACGTCGAACGATTTTGTATCGAGATATTCCGCGCCAGACATCCAAGGGCAACCCTCGCCACGAAAGAAAGCTTCGGGTGAGTTTCAAGAAATTCCATGCCCGTCGAATCGAGATTGAAAAAGGACGCGTCGTTTACGGGTAATAATAGTCCGTGCATCATGCGAGAGAGAAATATCCGCGCGCTGAATACGGGTATATGTAAACGCGGCTGCAGGAAAAGTCAATTGGAGATGCCACGCGAGTGACCCGCGTGAGTTATATAGCGAGACGCGCGCACGCATCGACCAAGCGCGTGAAGCAGAATGTCGCTCTATTAGCGCTATCGCGCTCGTCGGATGGATGGCTAAATTTTATCAGGGCAACGAGCGGCGGCGCCTACGGCGCACGCGCTCACCGGGTTTCAACGACACCAACTTGACGGGGAGCTGGTTTGTCTCGTTCGTCGATCCAATTATCTCGATCTAAATCTTACTCGCGAGTCGATTGCGATTGGGGGACGGGGGGACGGGGGGCTTGTGCCGAGACAATAATCCACGGAGGGACGGAGGGGAAGCGAGGCGTCGAGAGGCGCCAGGTGCCGGTATAAATACCCTCGCGCGCGTGGTATAAATATATAGTGCAGCTGCGCTGAGGTGTTTGCAACGCGTAGTACCCCGGCGAGCGATGCCGCGCGCGCGAGACCAAGTATATATCGCTCTCGTAATACCGCGAGTGGCCAGGCGCGGTCTCGAAAAGCGAGCAAATAGTAAGGGCGACCACCGGTCCACCTTGGCGATTTTTCCCTCTCTGTATACGCGTCGAATGCTCGCGCGCGCACCAGTCCAAACGGTCCGCCGCCGCCGCGAATGTTTTACCTGCGCCAGAGAGTCACTCGCTGAATCAAGGGGGGAAGAGAGAGAAAGACTTATCGGGAACTGGTTGCGATTCTTTCTCCGGCTTGCTCCTCTCATTCTGTCTCCTTATGGCCAGGATAATGCGGCTATAAATAGCCCCGACGCGATATATATTTTGTAATCGAATAAAGATAGCACTCGCGAGCCGAGCAACTTACGGCCGCGCGGCTATATGTATCGGCGTGGGCCTTTTTGCTAAAGTTAAACACTATTTACTGTTAGCCGCGGAGCCGGGAGGATTTCGCGCTCGAGCCGCGCGTCTATTTATAGTTTTTAATTCGCGCGATCGCGCCGCTGTCTTCTTTCCCACCGCGCGGCTGCCCCTGCAGTGTTATTATTTGCTCGTATTAGACTCGACAATGTGCCGAGTTATTGGAGCCGTTAAAAGCCGCGATGAGCAAATCGATGAGGGCCTATCGCCTGCGTGTAATCTGATTTTGAATATTAAATATCCGTCGCCACGTATGTGTATATCTGCGCTTCGAATCCTCGAGCAAGTTGTTACGGCGCGCGAGTGACAAAATGTCTCGCTGTCGGGGGGGAGGGAGGAAGGTGGCGCGCCTGCGGAATAGAGCAAACAAGACGGACAAGCCGAGCGGAGGCTCGGGTTTAATCGTTAGCGGGGATCTGCGCGTGGGGGGATGCGCGCGATGCGCGAGGATCGAGGGTGTCGCTCGGCTGCGGAATGCGTTTTGCGCATTATACGCGAATGCCGGGGCGACGATTCAATGGGACGATGGCGCCTGGCAGATTGCGCGCGTCGGCTCTTTGGAGCGAGGCTCCGATTACGATATCTCGCGCGAGCCGCGAGCTGCGAGCACGTGGATTCCAAGCTGAAACGCGCAGATCCGACGTCAGCGATCAGGCCCCGCGTGACTAATGCTTTCTCCCCTTTGAGAAATTGCCCGATACGTTCCGGCACATCTGCCTTGGGCATCTACTCCGACTCCCTCGCGATTATCATCATAATTCAAGCTCGCCTGCATCGCGCCAGTACGGAGGCTCGCGGATTATTCGATGCGTTTCGCGCCCCGATCCAAACAGGCCCGAGCTCAAGCCTGCGACTCGATTGGTTCTTTTTTTTCTTGCTTTTTCTTTCTTCTCTGGATTCGTCCGCGGGAAATTCGGTCGAGTGATCGGATCGATCGCGCGACGATTTGATTCGTGGAAAATCAACGATCGAAACCATACGCATATCGGTTTACACGAAAGATCGCTCGAGTCGTATCTTCGTTCGAGATATGAACTATCGAGTTGTGATTTTGCACGCATATTTTATGCCGATGCTGTTGGAGAACATTCCGTGGAAAACATCACTTTTTTTAATTGTATATATTTAATAGATTCATAAGTGTCAAACGAAGTTACGTAAATTGTATTCTAAAAAATCGAATGAAGAAAAGCGTTATATCCTTGACGTTTATAAATACGCTTTAACGGAATATACGCTTTTACGAAGAAGCATCGTCTGGTTACGGAGATTTTTTTTTTTCTGTTTCTCAGAATTGGAAAGGATTCTCAAAACCAAGAACGTGTAGATTTCTCATTTTATTCTACATTTGAGTTCAACGAAAGATTGTTTCTTGATGACGCAAAAATGATGCAAGGGTAAATAATAAGCAAGAACGGAGTAGGTATCATTGAAGTGGCGGAGTGAGGTTGGACTGAAACTTGGGGAAACAAAGCACATATTTACTTCGGGTTCATTCGAAAGAGAAAAAGACCACGTTGGTCAAGTTATTCTTCCAACCAATGGAGGTTGCGAATTTGAACCGAACCACCGCTCCTACTATTTATTATATACTCGAGTGCACTTCATCTTCAACAGTGTATTTCATCATCAAATTCCGGTAAACAGAAACATCTTTGAAAAAGCTCTTTTATCGAGAACAATAGTCCAACGATGAATTTGAATACTCTGGTTGCGGTTCAACGGACTCGATATTCAGTTTGCAACAGCTAATTCAATGTATTGCAAATACACTGGATAAAACTATGTGATGATTCGCTTTCACAGCCGCACACGACTGCGAAGCGAGACACGAGTCCTAGAAAGAAACCTCGAGTGTTTGAACGAGTTTAAATTGGCGCGTGTAAAAATGCAATTGTTGCATTGAGTGATTTCTCGGCTGAAGGCGACGCGAAAATTGCAGCTCGCCCGCGCGTTGGCGCCGTTTTTTCTCCTCGGCGTGCCCTCGACGTTTACACCGACACGTCGTACACACGATAATCACTTTGGACGGTTGCGCGTGGCGCGCGAACGGCGCACGTCGCAAAAATGACACAGCGCGATCGGCCAAGCGATCGACCGCGAGCCTCGCGGGCCCAACAGCCGGTCCCATGGACCGCGATCGACGCGAGCCGCCGGTCGAAGAATGGAAAGTTCCACGCGGGGCTCTCGCGCTGCCCAGGACCGATCGCGGCGGAAATAACCCGGCGAGGTAGGGGCAAATCGACGCGCGGGCAACAGCGTAATGCATCGGTGCGTGTCGGGCTTGAGTGAATATCGGCCAGAGGAGGGAGGGAGGGGAGCAGGGCGCGAAAGAAAGAGAGCAAGCGGCGAAATGCCTCCTGCCGAGCCGCGCCAGGCTCAACGTACGGCCTTGGCGAGGCCTTGCCGAGGTCGCGCCGCGCCGGTAGCTTGTGCGCGCGCGCGACAGCGCCAGCAGCAGCCTCCCCTCGGCCGAGCAAAAACCAACTGCAGCGGCGGCGGCGGCAGCAGCAGCAGCAAAAAGAACCCATTCAAACTCGTTCGGGCCGCAGCTCGAGTGTAAACAGCTGCGGGACGAGGGAGCGGGGAGGGGGGGGGGGAGGGGAGAGGAGACACGCTGTTTCCAGTTTAATTATTGCCTCGCCTCGAGAGAAATTTCACGGGGCAAATAAGAGAGGACGGGAGAGCGAGAGAGAGAGAGAAGTGCGTCACGCCATCCACGGGGCTCACGCGACGACGAGGACGACGACGCCGCGAGCTGCAGCTCTTTTGTCCTGGCTGGCTCCACGCCCAATTTCCCTCTTCTGCGGCTGCGTTTTTTGCCTTTGTTCTCTCGCTCTCTCTCTCGCTGTCTCGGGCTCGCGTGCAACCCTCACGCCCGACCAATCATGACTATACACACATACGCACGCTCGCGCGTCCCGATCTAATGACAATCTGTCCCCCTCCTCGCCGCCCGGCACCTGCGCTGCACCAACTTGCTCCCGCTAATCAACACCGCCTCTCCGTCTTGCCGCTTCTTACTTACTCGTTACCACCGGCTCGCATTAAGAGCTTCCACGCTCCTCGTGTGTGTGTGTGTGTGTGTGTGTGTGTGTGTGTGTGTATCATCCCCATACATCTCAATGTAACCATAGCACGGAGGCTCCGTTGTCGTCTTGCATCACGCCATTTCGACTGCAGCCGCGAGATTAACGCACGTGCCTTCTTTTCCCCCTTCTCTCCGACAAATTACACGTTCTATCGAGAGAATAAAATCGAGACTCGCGACTCGTACGAAGGAGAATCTAATAGAGCGACCGAGTGGAGATCGAAGGGGAGCTATCGGAGGAGGTAACAATTTTGAAAAGTAAACATCAATATAAGCTCTCGCGATGCTATGTTATTTGGCCCCCCCCCCCAACAGTCCATTCTTCATCCGCACTGTTTACTCGTTCGGGTACACGCGGGTTCGCTGCGCGTCCGGCCGACTCTCGGCACACACAAAAAACGCTCGGGCGATGATCGGCTCGCGACCAGCATATAACTTCGTGTATATATATGTATGTACACGTGCCCGTCCGTCTCGTAAACAACAATATATAGTACGTAATCGATGGCGATTCGTAGTCGATGCACTGAGGGCGAGCGCGGGGGCGAATCCGGGGTGAAATTACTCGTATAAAGTATATACGCTCGAATGTGGCCGCGGCGAGCCGATCATCAGGTCGACGTGGCAAATCATCGGTAGAACAACGGGCGTCGATGCTATTTCGCTTATACGTGGCTCTCCGGTTTCGAGTATATACACACATATCCCTCCCGAGCGTTTTAACTCGCGCTCCAAATCGCTCGACTCGCGCATGATTATGACTGATTGTGGGTGGAAAAGCCCCGGCTGTGGCCGTGGAGTCGTAAACTTCTGCTAGAGCGGGCCCTCCCGCGGGATGCACCACGACCGCGCCATGATTACTTTCATTTTTACGAGGCGTATTCGCCTCGCCCGTGCCTCGGTGAATTCTGGATCGGCGCAGAGTTGAAAAGCGTCGCTCCCCTCGAACACGACCACTCTTATCGTAATGCTGCGATGTGTACTTTTTACATTTGAATTAGTGGAAATTTCATGACCGATGAAGATTAGTGAAAATGTATCAATGTTCAAGTGATTATACTCTCTAAATTATGAGCAGTGAAATTTCACTGCGTTACAGTGACTATTCATTATTCTCTGCAGTGACCGGTTCACTTTGTTCCTGCAGTGAATATTCACTAAATTATATGCGATGAAAATCGGCAGTATTACCGACTAAAATAAAATTAAAATCTTGTCTACGTAAAGTGTTTTTTGGAGTTTATATAATTAAATTTTTAGTTTTCACGAAGTGAATTTTGTATTATATAATTATTTTACATATAAACAGTGTTTCATCGCCGTCGCAAATAATATATATATAGCTGAAATTTGCTTGAAGGATGATTCGAAAATGTTGAAGAAGGAATTGAATATTCATTGATTACGGTACTCTAGAAAGAATCGTTGCTGAAGGTAAGAGCCGGAGGGGAGTTTTGATCTTTGAGCGGTGACCTCAAAAGAGGGTAAAAGTTAGCTTAGGCGATCCACAGGCGAGGTAAGGGTGAGCGTACCGCTGAATAGAGTAACTTTCATTGCCATTCGCCGGTGATTGCGAGAGGAGGCACGCACTAATGAAACCTCCCTTATCGAAAGTTGATCGGATTCCCGAAAACGTGATGCTGATGCCAACGGGATAATGTTTGCCTGGATTGCTACTCGTTACCCGTATAGCTCCAGAGGAAGAATTTAGCCGCAGGGATCTTTTCACCCCAATGTCAATCGGTTCAATTACTTTCGGGGAAATCGTGCCGATCGTGATCGCAAGTTAGGCGCCGTGCTCTTCTCCTCGTGCTGACTCGTTCACTTCGCGCTCAATTGAATATCGGTTTGGAATTTCGAAACGCGTGAGTTTTCAATAAACCTCCGGGAGAAAATTTGAAGGAAAGTAAATGCGGAAAAATCATTCATTGCAAGTGAAAGTGAAGTCACTTTGAACCTTTCCATTCTTGCAATAAACTTATCCAAATTTTTCTTCACCCGATCGAGTCATTTAATGGAAAGAAAGACAATTTTTCACTCTGTAAGTCAGGAAGTAAAAGATCGACAGAATGAAAGAGGTTCACGAATTCAAAGGTTGAAATAAGAAAATTCTTCTATGGAATTGGTACCTTGAAAAAACTCGTGTAAAATAAAGCAAAAGGAACAGGTAGAGCAATTTACTGGGGCAAGAGAAGGAATTCTTGTTTAGGCCTTCTTGCGAGAAACAATTATTTTGAGCTACTATTCGATTCCCGCGTTTCTGCACGAATAGCTGAAGAAACGATGCCCCACTGAATTTGCGAACGTGACTCACGAGCTGAATTCACCTCTTTTCAATTCGAAGACATTCTTTTCACTCGAGTTTCGAATTGAATAAGGGGTTTTAATTAGATTCAATGTAAATTACATAAATTATCGAGAATAATTATGTGCATCGATTTACTCGTTTCAATTTTTCAATGTTACTTGAATTATTCATTACACCGTCATTTGATTTACTGTCCACGTCTTTTTTTGCATTGCCGCAAGTAAATCACGTTATCACAGTCACGTACTGAAATTATCGAAAATTCAGTTGGGTACAAGACAGAATGCAAAACATGCTTCATGCAGTAATTTTCCAATTACTTTGGGCAAGACGTGGAATCAATCATCGAGCATAAAAAAATCGGTTTCTCGGTAACTCCAAACTGTAGTAACAACCTCGAAAAACCCATTCTTCACGCTCATTCTCTACGGGTTTTACTGTATTTTCAAATCTGCCGAATGATCGATTCATACACGCCGGCGCGCTCTTCACGAAGCCTTGCCGTTGGGAACATTTTCATTTTCCCCCCGACGGTTATCGCGGGGGGCAAGGGAGACGGCGCATCAATCGCGAGTCAACAGAGTGAAGCTCGAGCTTGGACTGGCGCGGATCCAAGCACTCAAAAGGCCAGGCGTGCGCGCGAGCGGCTGAATAATGCACGAGGTCGATCCGGAAAAGCGGCAACGAGAGGGTTGGACGGAGCGAGGGGTTGAGCCTCGGGAGCGAGGAACGCGCCGCAGTCTATACGTCTGGCCGCGGGCGCTGTCGGATTCTGTGCGAGGCTAATAACGCCCGTGGCAGTTTGGTCGGCGAGCCGCGGGCTGCAGCACGCTACACGCATTGATTCGGAGAGCGAGAATAAGATGGGAGAGGAAGGTGCGACGGCGCGGTGTACCGTTACGACAAAAATGCAAATAAAACGTTGCATAATAATAGCGAGAGGCACGCGCTCGCTCGCGCCACCATAAACGTCACACTTTGAGCGCTCGTAAAAAGCTGCTCTCGGACTCCGTGTCATTCGCCCCGGAGTCACCTGCCGGTAAAATATCCGCTACACGCGCGCGCGCCGACTTTCGCTGTCTCTTCTTTTTCTCTCTCTCCGTCTGTATACAGACAGATATATCTCTCCTCCTTTTCGAATCCGGCAAAAGTAGACAAACGCAGACGCGCCAAGTCAAACACACAGCAGCGCGGGGAGTATGCTGACCCCGCGAAATTTTCACAAGCCGCCTTGTTTATCCGGAATATTTCTGCTACAGCCGCTAATTACGGGCCGATGATGTAACGCAGCCCACTAGACAATGAATAACTGAGCGAGCCACTAACGATGGGGCCTCGTGCTTTGATTAAGAAGCAGCCGCGCGCGGCCACGCTCCTTCTCCGGGCTAGATAAAACTCAAGGATTTACGCTTTATTTTCTTAGCGGTTCCGTATTCGTCTGTCTTCTCTCCCTCCGCCGCCCCGCCTCTTCAAAGTTTATTCACACCGTTTGGAGTTTATCCCCGAACTGTTGACTCGGCAGGAATCTGTTCGGGCGCGGCCCAACTGCGGGAATCCGTATATACTTTGAATCGAAAGTGGCCGATTGGACGATCGTACCGGAGGGATATTCTCGTATTGCCACGGCAAGCACTCGGGCGCCGACAAACGATCCACATCGAATCGAGCAATAATATTTTACTGCTGTGTCAATCCGCTCGGGTAAGCCGATCGCCGCTAATTGTAATCTGCCCGGCGATTCATCCGCGTTCGTCGTGTCGAGAGTCGCGAGCCCGTTGATATACTTTGAATTCGCGTGCGGACGACTCTCAGAATGCGGCCATTAAGGGCGAAGCGACCGGATCATTGCGCCAATCCGCCTTTACCGTGCGCGTCTCTCCGAGACGGCGGATCAAGTGCTCGTGGCTGGCATTCGCATCATTATCCGCGTCTTCGTTGCGAGTTATATTTTGATGGTCGCGAACAGCTTCGCTTGCCCGAGAGCGAGCTTATTTCCAGATGCGGATGCGCTCGATAAAAAAGAAAACGGGATCCCCGAGTACTCGAGACGAAAACCGGGAGCACAATTGGAAACTGCGCGTTTCCGTGAAAAATCTCCGGCAACAATCAGTCGTACGGATCGTGCCCCGGGTGTGTACACAGCTCGCGCTCGGCCGGCGCGCAGGGTAAACAAATAAGAATTAAGGAGCACTCCCGAGGAAAGCGAGACAAATGTGGCAGAGCGATAAAGCGAACGATGCCGCGGAGGTGCGAGCCAGGGCATTTTAGGAAAAGTGCGATTCCTCGAGGGTAGTTTACTGCGGGAAACGAAGAAAAAGTCCGCGCGAAGTGAGAGAGAGAGAGAGAGAGAGAGGCTCGATGAATTTATGGGGTAATTTTCTCAAGTGCAGCGCGAGGCTCTCCTTTGGGAGATCCTCTCTCTCTCGCCCCTCGTGCCTCGCGCACGCGTCGGAACGCGCATACAGGAGGATAGATGCGCGAGCGCGATGCCACGGAAGGCGAACTTGCGCATGAGAAAGCTAAAAGCGTGCCCGAGCCGATTAATCACTCGGATAATGTCACGAGAGCCACGTGTCTCTCGGCCGTACGATACATTTGGATTTGGTGAGCCCACTGTGGCTCTTGTCACGCAGCTTCTACGGAGTAAACGAGCAAATTTTAATTATCCAAGCCGTCTAGACAACAACTTCATTGCAGGATTTATGTAGCTCGCTCGCTTTCGTGGGCTCGCAAGTTACGCAATGCGAACTGCGCGAAATGTCCAAGGATTCGTTATGATTTAGTTGCGACCTTGATTATTTGGCAAGTTTTCGCCTAGCTATTACGATACAGCGTTGCGAAAAGTATACGTAATCTCGGTAAGACTTGGTAAGATTACCGAAAATTGAATGAGCTTGAAGTGATTTAGCCGTATATGCTAACTCGGAGAGACTTTGAGAATTAAGAAGTCTTTAAAAGACCTTACACTCAATTTTTCTCCCTCTTTTCAACGGTCATTAGGAAAATCAACATGAATTGACACAATGATGAGCAACGATTCATTTGAAAGGTGAAATATTTTAAAGATTTTGCAAAATTTGACCGTAAAAGTATTGAGAATGGCCCTTATTCTGATTTATTTCACCCATCCATAGTACTGGTTGCTAGACATCTGAACAACGATTGTTATGGAAGACAGTGATAACGTTTACACAGTCATTTCTGGGATTCGACATTATTCGAACCGTAGATGACGCAATGGACCGAAACCCAAATCCGATTTTCACCATACCAAAATTATTTAAAGGGAAGAACGTTACATCCGAATGCTCACAAGCATTCTACGCGGAGCTGCAGTCCGTTGGAGCGTTGTTTCTCGCGAAAAGCGTTTCCTCCGCAAGACAAATAAGCCGCGCACGAGCGATCAGCGGAACGAATCGCCGCGAAACGCTCGAGCTTTTAGAAAACCAAGCCGAGACTGAGCGTGGAAAAAAAGCGGTCCAAGATAAGGGTACATACGGCAGGGCCGGAGCGAGACGCGTACGTGAGTCGGCGTAATGAAACGACTCGGAAACGAGAATTGGCCTTGCAGCAGGAAACGACGCGCGCGTATATATCCAGGGCTGGAGAGAGCCGCTCGGGAAAAAGGGTCTCGTGGATGGGGGCAAAGTGGCGAAATGATAAGGAAACGAAAAGAGGAGCCGCGGCGTGCGCGACGGGCTTTATTCTCGGCCGAGCCGCCCGGTGGAAGTGGCGCAGCGAGCGCGCGCGCGCGGATGAGTTACGAGTTATTTTGAAGCGTGCACGGCGAGGCTTATCGGGCGTGCGTGCGCCGCTGAAAAGCGAGAAACAAGTGGCCGATTGCCGAACGCCAAGACGGATTGCTCGATCTCTCTCTCGCTCTCGAGGTTTCCGCTCTGGCAGGCTCCCTCCCTCCCTCCGTCTCGCTCGCTCTTTCTCTCTCTCCGCTCCTGGGAGGCCTCGTGTACCACGGATTAGCTCGGATAGCAGCGCTCGCCGCCACTCTCCGCGCTATCATTATACAGACATTCCGAATCGCGCTGCGTTTCCGGCAGGTGTACGGCTTTTATTCCTCCTCCCGCAGCGCGAGATGAGCAATCCGCGCTCGTCGCTCGTCGCACGGCCGGCTGCTGCAGCCTACTCAGAATTACCCCGGCGTCCGAATAAATTCGCGGAATGTATACTGGTTACATTTAATTTCTTCGTCTCTACGTATCCTTTTTTCTTTCCCCCCGTCGACCGAACGGAAAGATGGGACTCGCGGGCAAACGCAGCACCAGGTGTATTATTAAAAATGGATTTGCAACGCGCGCCCATCTCGAGTGTACCGAAGCCAGCCGAAGATTGTTGGAACAGCTCAGCTGCTTCAATTCGAGCGAAATACACGCGTGTGCAGACGTTACTCAGGAGCGTTTATCGCTCTGCTCGCGCATTGTTCAAAATTACTCTCCTCGGCGTAGAGCGCTTGAGAGCTCGCACGTGAAACACGATTTTCACTCACTCGAATTACGCGAAAACGTGCCGAAATGCTTAGTCTTCCTATGACAACTGATCTACTATTATTTATTATTCGTACAGTTCATATTGGAGTTCATTTTTTTCAATGCTATCGTTAATTTATTCCAAGAGAAAAAAATATTCGTAAAATCTTCAACGTTGGTGCATGATAAACAGTACCAGACTACTTTCGGATGTTTTTCAATAAATCGTTATAAATGGATTATAATAACATTTTGAATGTCCAACTATTCGCATTACTCCAGAACAATTGTCAAAATGTTCGTATTTTTCATTTGTAACGCAAATTACAAACAAATTCAATAATCATCTTGAATTGAGGAACAAAACTGTTAAAACTATTCCGGATTTATTGTATGGTTATCCAAGAGGATTATCAGGGAAAAAAGTTTTTGTTGGTAACGAACCAAATCACACTCTGAGGGATTTCACATCAGGCCATGCCACTTTTCCCAGACAAACAGGCCAGTAGAATAACGAATTGCTCGTCAATTCTTGCCGGAGGGGATCGCGCGGTGGATTTACGAATCGGCTCGTGTGCGTTCGCGTGAGAGGGCAAATTCACAAAATGATCAATGCGCAAATTACGTTGACACAACAACGGCGCACGTCTACGGTTGAAGTCGCAGCATATTGCCGTTAGACAGCCCCCTGGTGTTCGAATCGACAATTCACGCTGGCGACCAGTTGATAATGTCCGTATATACCGAGTGTGGCTTGGACGCAACAACAAACGCGCCACGTGTACCCCCCGTCCACGCGAGCCATTCGCCACTTATCGCTGAAATATCCCCGCGGCTCGAGATCCGAGTCCCCCGCTGCTCATTAGCATACAATAATATTTCGCGAATTCTCCCGACTGAACAACGGTTAATTTTAATTGAATGCTCGAGAGAGTGAGAGAGGGGGGCACATGGCTATACAGCGGGGTGCACCTAGCGCACCGTCGCATGGGACGCGTTTTGACGTGAGTAAATCACGCGGGGCGCGCATAAAGGGAACAACGTACGCTCGGCGACAGATAGAGAGAGGGAGAGAAAGAGAGGGAGAGAATTTACGGCGACACGGAGGCGCGCTATTAGCTGAACTTGTCCGACCCCGCGCGACACAGCTGATTTATGATTTTTTTTCTCCCTTCACCCGCGGTCAAGCCGCCCAGCAAAGCATTGTCGATCGATTAGCCCAGAGTGTGGCACGCGTCGCGCGCGCTCTTTATGAGCCCGCAGATTTGCCTTTGAGCTACGGTCGAAGGGCTACCAGGTGGACACACCACGTGACTCCTCGTGTAACACGTGACATCATCATCCTCTCGTGTGCTTCGCTTCCCTCTGACTAAGCTACATGCCCTGCCGACTTTACGACTCGACCGGGCACTTTCGTAAATACTCATTTTTTTTCTTCGCCGTTTTGTGATTATTCGTGAACGAATCAATGTGGTCGCATTTTTCGTACGTACGAACAGTCGGAATGAGCTCGAAAAGTCATTCGCCGACAGCAATTAGCTTCGTAGTCGATTTCATGTTGATTCACGTCAATGAACATGGAAAAGAATAATTAATGGACGTTCGGTACATTGACCCCGTCGATATGCTTCCCCACCAGTACTCACGTGAACTAGATGAAATTGAAACCATTTGATCATTGAGTATAGACTCACCTGTAACAAAAAAATTAAAGAACAATATTAGTCAACGTGTTTCGAAGTATTTTCTGAGTACATTACAATTCCAGATCAAAAGTACTAGAGGGTGAATCGACGATATTAACGGATAAAGCGACCGTGAAAACATCCGAATCATCGATAGGCTAGTGTACGTATCTTTGCGCTCGGTAAAGAACGAGCGCACTCGTCTTATCCAGCACTCGGTGTGCTTCATTCTCGCGTCATACGGTCTCTCTCTCTCTCTGGCAATCGTCGAATTTAGCGCTATACTAATTTAACACGAGCGAAAAGCGTTTGCGCCTTTTCTCGCGTACCACCGAAAAAAGAACGAGCCTCGTTTCAGGCATATATTACGCGTTGGATGGCGGCGAGAAGAGGTCATTTCCACGCGGGATTATGCAAATGCACCGAGGCTCGGTGGTCGTACGTATCGTGTGTGTGCGCGACGGCCGCCAAACTGGCCGTTTTCACAAATTAAAATGGCGGAATAACGCGTGTCGCCCGAGGCCACCGCGACCGCTAGCTCGTGCCCTCCTCTCCTCGAGCTGTTTATGTAAGGGGCATACGCGCGCACGTTCGATCGAGATCCCGCGCAATTAATTCATTCGACGCGCGCGTTATCCCACGCGCGTTAATAACATCGGGCCGCGCGTTGTATTTGCTGTGGGAAAATGCAATTTCAAGCGCGTATATACGGTCAGATTTCGTTTGCGAGGCGAAGGGCAAAATGATCGGGCAGGACTCATTCGCCATCGAATATCAATTTCAATGGAATAATTGGTAGGTGTGCGTGTTCTACCGGGGTGTAATGGCAGGAGGCCCCGGGTCGAGCGTCCACCCAGTTAAAATGTAATCCATTGCCCTTCGCGTCGGCTGATGAAACTTCGCATTCATTGAAATACAGATCGAGTGTGTAATAAGCAAATAAAGCCGGAGGGGACGTTAAACGCTGGCAAAAGAAGGAAGGAAAGAAGGGAGAAGGGAAAGAAGCTGTGGGGCAAATGAACGAAATTACGATGGGCAACGCGAACTCGGGCAAAAAGCCGGAGCGTAACTCAGAACTGGGTAATTCAAGCGAGCGAGCGAGAGCGAGTAAATAAAGCAAATAAATAGCAGCACAAGTGAAAAGAGCTCTAACGTGGACGTAAAGCAAGATAAAGCTAAGCATCGGTATTACACTCTCGGTGCCGTTCGAAAAAAAAAAGAAAAAAAAAAGTGACCGGAGCGCGGCTGGCGTCGGTGGCGGCGGCGGCGGCGACGGCATCGCGAGGAAAAACGATCACGGGAGCAAGAAGAAGCAACAGTTGCTCGGTCGCTCGGCCACGTAAGCACGTAAGTGGCAAGAAAATTATGATTCCCAATGAGAAGCTGGTCGCGGGCTCTCTCTCTCTCTCTCGGGCAGGTGTGCGCGCATTCTGCGACGTAAACCCGAGCTCGTAGAATAGCTGTGTGCCCCTCTCTCCGGCTGGCCGGCGTCCCCTACTACCATTACAACCACTACTACCACTGCGACTACTGCTCGCGGCCGACGCACTACTTTCGTCCGTTCACCCGACCTTCGCAAGGTCACTCGCGGCGCTTGGTAAAAAGCCCCTCGCTGCTCACAGCGCTGCACAGTCGCCCCACCAACGGCAATGCAAAAACGACCGAGCCAAGCACCGGACGACGAGGCCTGCACTAATCAACGTCTCGCGTCATGCTCCATTGGCCGACCGGAGCGAGCGTGCCACTCCGATCGATGCAAACGAGACAGGGAGAGAGAGAGAGAGAGAGAGGGACACAGAGAGGGATACCGAGAGCGGACAAAGGAAAATAGCTATACGTTAAATTAGCCGCGCGCGTTCAACGTCCCGTACGCGCGGCACACACATGCACGCGTCTGTTTTTCTCGTGTTGCCGATCGAGCAACAATGAACTAATTGGCCAGGCCAATGTAAACTATCGCTGTACTTCAAATCGCTCGGTTCGCCGCAATTTGCTTTTTTTGTTTACCACTCCCCGCTAGCCCCTCGGTCCTCGGTACCGGCTCGTTTTTTCCCGCTGTACGTCGGTGTACACCCGCGAATTACCTCAAACTGCGCCTCATTGCGGTCGTCCTGTCAACCGCCCGAGAGAAAAACAAAAACACAGCCGAACAACAGCTCGGGAAGAGGGAGAGGGAGCATACACGCGCGTGTATACGAAAACTCGTAGCGGCAGGGGAACGCGCTGTTTGTTTTGCGCGAAACCGATAGATTAATATACGCGGTCGGCGCATCGATCGAGGTCGTCCGGCGTGTGCGCGCTGCACTCGATGGTAAAGTGTCCGTGTCGAACATTGGGGAAACGGGCACGGTGTAATTGAGTGAATCGAGGAGCCGAGTAAATCAAGGGGGCCCCGCGTGGCGCCGCCGCGGCAGTAGCAGCTCGGCAGGCAGCCAGCCGAGAGCCGGCGGAGAGCAGGGAAAACCCGGGGTAAAACGATACGAGAGGGCCCGAGGCGAGACGAGAGGAAAAGCAAGAGCGCGCGATAAGGAAAACCGAGCGGATCGGGGGAAAGGCGCTGTGGCGCGCACGGAGGCAGCGGCGCGAACAGTTTGAAACACGAAACTGGCGCGCGCGCGCACTGGCATACTATAAATAGAGAAGGATATCTCGCGGCTCGATCGGGCGCTTGCCGATCGCGCGAGATTTTCCCTCGTTGACACGTTGCCGGCTCTCGCGGGGCGATATTTATAGCCGCGCGCGCCAAGCTCGCTGCCGGAAAGAGGGATGATGCGCGCTCGCAGCTCGAGCACTGGAAAGAACTGCCCGAGCTCGCACCTCGACGCGCAATCCAAGTCCTCCTCCTCCTCCTGCTGCTTCTCATGCTTTAACGCTACCGTGTCTTCTACATCTGAGATCCCCTTTTCGATATAGCTCTGCTTCTTTTCAAGACCGATTCATTAAACTCGTCTAGAGAGGGAGCCGAGTATTTCTGTAGAATCGTCACGGCATTTCAGTTGGTTTGTATATGCAATGATCACTTCTCGCGTTCGTTGCAAATCACAATATTTTGGTGGATGAGAATGTTCCTCGTATTCGCTAGGAGATTCAGCACAACGTTTGGCAAGCCAATCGCTCGATGAAACTATGTAAGATATGGTTCTGGTTACCCTAATAGCATCAAATTCAAGTCGTACAGTCTAAAGTTTTCGTTTTCCGAAGATATTCTGTGATTTTATGCGCATGAATAGTATATCTATATGCTTGCAAAAAAAAGAGATATGAATGTAATGTTTATTCATAATATCCGATGAATCGATAGAATATGACGCGTGAGCACAACCTTCCATAGTGCAGGTTCCTAGTTGGATTATAAATTCAATCCGAAATGAAAAGAAAAATAATTTCGATAATAAAACACTTTCATTTGGCAAGAATATTTCGTATTCGTTGATCACGATAAGCCGGGATATAAATAACAATGAGCGGCGAAGGTATAGTTGTACTCGGAACGGAAGGGACGATGAGAGAAGTGGCGCAGTCGGTATAGCGCGAGCAAGCGCGCAAGCGGCGTAAGTAGTAATAGTCAGGGTACGGTGCGGCAAGTGCGTTGGCTGCGCGGAGCCGCGGGTGCAACGCGCCCGGAGCGAGGTGGCCTTGATGCGGGCGAGGGCAAGGCCGACCGCCCGGGGCATTTTTATCGCGCTCCACGCTGCAGTCACTGACCCCTCCCGTCTCTCTCTCTCTCTCTCTCACTCTCCCCCCCCCTACCTCTCCGCGCCTCTCGTTCTCTCTCGCCACTCGCTCTCCCAGCGGCGCGGCGGATGTTATATCTCCTTTTTGCACCACTAGCCGGGTCCGCTGTTTTTTCTATCACGAACTTTGCTCGGCCGGCCCTCGTGTGTCTATATCCATCAATTCATTTTGCACGAGCTCGGCGTGTGTACGCACCTGCGATAGACAATGCAGCCGCGGACGCGTTCGCTCGATACTTCTCCGTTTTGCCTCGAGTCTGTTTCTCTCGTTCAGCTTCGCGGATTCTTTCGAGGATGAATTTCCGACGCGAGTTTTTTTTCCCCAGTTGGGATTATAACTCGCGACGATCGTCTGCCGATCGTTGTGTTCTTATCACTCGGAGAGATTTGCCAGATTAACGATAGGATCGTAAATTTTCAAGATAAAATCATCATTGTTATTGATTGATGTGATTTTTCATGGACAAATTCATATGTGATTCTAATCAACATAATTATTTATATTCAACGGCAGGTCAACACAGGATACAACATAACATGCTTCTTTGTATGAGGTGAATGTCCATACGATTGATTCTAATTATGGATTAAAGTAAATCATACGTTGTTTGACTAAAAACATAGAATGGACCAAATTGCCTCCATCATCATTTTCTTTCGGTAAAAAAGCTACAATTACAAGGTACTACAGTACCTCGCTGGACATTCAAAGAATACGAAGCGAGTACGAGGCTTGAAAAAGAGCGAATCATACGTACACATACACATACACACACACGCGCGATAAATTAGGCGAAATGAAAATTACGAAAAACAAACATTGCTGCATTACGAGTGCAATAACTCGCTCGGTCTTGATCCGCGGAAAGCTGGAGAAGGGCCATAAAGATAGAAGGGCGTTTATCTTAGGCGCTGTTCTACAACGACGCGCCATCGAGCTCCGCTGCAGTTGCCTCGGCGAAATTGCCCAGAAATCAAGACGCTCCCCAGGCCATTCGGTTGTGCAACTTACGACTGAACCGAACGGCCCGAGAGAGGATTGTCGGCTAATGCAGCCACGCCTCGAGTGCACCGAGACCAGACCACCGAAAGCACTTTTTACCCTCCCCACCGAGTTTTATCTCTGCCTATTTGCGGAACTGGCAACTCGTGAACGATTCCATTCTTTTCTTTCGGCATTTTTCATCTGGTTTTCATTTTCTGGGGAAATCTTATGAAATTTCAACGGTGCTGCGCAACGTTCAGATTAGTTGAGAATTTAGCGTGTCGTAATAAAAACTGTGAATATTTTTGGGCGAAGAATGAGCAAGCTCAGTTTTTCCATTTAAAAATCTAGTCAGAACAAACTTCTAGAAGAAGAAGAAGAATTGGGAGTATGCTATATATACGGTTTTTACATCCTTTCGAAACGAATCAAAGCAGCTATAAATTCATACGTTCGGATGATTCTTAAACTAATTTTGAAGGTTTGATCTATATAAATAAACAATATCTTCGATCAATATGGGCTAGATAATGATGAGACTGATTTTGCAAGTAGGCTCTGCTGAGAGAGATACGTTTATGCGATTTCTCGGAGAGTAAAGAAATTTGCATCCTCTACACATCCCTTATAGCGAGAAGATAATCCAGGAACTCACTCTCAAACTAAATGATTCAGCGAATGTAGTAATGAAATATTTGCAAAAGTTTCATCATCAATTGAATGAAAATAATTTCGTGAATGTATAAAAAATAAAACTGGAGGCGCCGGGTATCGATCCCGGTACCTCTCGCATGCTAAGCGAGCGCTCTACCATCTGAGCTACGCCCCCTGTTGACAAATAAATACTTGCTCTTTCTTGACGTTCATTCAGAGTTACTTTTGGTGAAAGGCTCGCGTAAGTATACATCACGGCCATGCGTGCCGGGTCGTTGTTTCTCGAGTGCACTGACGCAACGATCAGCTGCTCGCTCGGTAAGATTGGGTACATGTAGTACACTCTGGATGCACTTTTCTCACGAGGATTTTTTTAAATGAAATTTGGTCAAGAGCTCGTGGTATCATCAACATTTCAAGCTGACGATGCAATTATGGTATTCTGTCGATATTTTACAATCTACATGAAGGTAAGAAAAAAACTAATGAAACAATTCGTATCCTTATCACCGATGCTTCATGAATTTTCAAGAGAACGAGGAATACACTGTGATTAAGTGCATACGAGTTTTTCAGTCCAATGATTGAATTTCGAGAAATGGAAATATTCATTGAAAATATGCAAACTACAAATATTTACAATGAAAACATCAAAAAGAGATTGTTTAATTTAAAACAGTTGCAAAAACAAATTGGAGGCGCCGGGTATCGATCCCGGTACCTCTCGCATGCTAAGCGAGCGCTCTACCATCTGAGCTACGCCCCCGTTGACAAAATTGAATCCACTTGGCATTCAAATTGATTTTCATGATCCAATTTGTATGTATAGGATTGGGATAAGTCAAAACGTCCAGTGTCAAATCAGGAGATCTCTTATCTGAACAGGTGACTGGTTTGAGTCGAATGAAGAGCGAGCGGGAGAAAGCTGTAACGGGTTTCACTTTTATTTAGAGCATATTACATACAAAAATCAACGTAGACCAACTCTTCGCACCAATGTACGATAAATTTATTCGACTAATACACGGACACCATCAATCCGACAATCCAACACGATTCAAATTCATGAAATCGGTCGAATTCGCTGCTTCTCTCGATCTACCATCTGTTAGCAGCGAGTATGCATGGAAGGTTACACCCGAGACACTGGCCAATTGAAAGGACCTTTCACTGGCTCGCACGAGTACAGTTGCATTGGGTACACAAACCAGATTGGCCGCTGGTTTATTTCAACGGGGGGCGTAGCTCAGATGGTAGAGCGCTCGCTTAGCATGCGAGAGGTACCGGGATCGATACCCGGCGCCTCCAAATTTTTTTTTTCCCAACGGCTATCCGCGAAAATTGTTTCATCCATCAAAGAACCGAGGATCGAACCGAGTACGTGCGCGCACACACCCCGAAACTGGATGTACTTCCCGACGCGTACACAAAATATTCCAAGCCGAAGACACCGCGGAGTAGTTGGAAATTCAAGGGACGACGCATAAAACATGGAGCCGGGGGGTAACGCGAGTTGATGCAATACGTTTGTTACGTGATTTACGAAATCAATGGGCAAGAAAGGGACGCGCGAGTGAGCGATGAAAAAGCCCGGCAAGAAAACGTATGGTGGCCGTACCGTAGTAAGAATACTCTCCGCGGGTATACAGCATCGCGAGTCCGCGCCATGACTCTATTCATGTTTGTCCATCGAACGGCAGAGCGCGTCAAGAGACACAAAGGACTCCTCTCTCTCTCTCTCTCTCTCTCAGGGCGGCTTGGCGTTTCTTCGGGCTTTTTCATTCAGAAATCTAAACTTTTTCCCTCGATAAATCCAGCCGGCCAGTCAGATTCCCCGTGCTCGCCGTATCTCTCCGCTCTATCCCACTTTGTTTGAAATAATGTATGATAGCGCGCGGATGGTTTATCTGCGCGGTCTTCGGTGTGTGTGTGTGTGCGATCGGAAAGCGATGCGCTCGGCGATAAGCGAGCGCGAGGGGGAGGCGAGCGCGGCTCGTCGCGAGGCGAAAAAGTAGATAGCGGCGGAAAATAAAGCAGGAGAAGACTCGGGCCTCGTGGCGTCGGCGGCGGCGGCGGCGGCGAGGAACAAAAAGCATCGGAAAGAATAAAGGATCGAGGAGGCTGTGATGGATGAGCGGGGGGGTCGGGTGCGTGAGCCGCCGCCGCCGCTTAATGCCACCCCGCCAATGATTCATCGGGCGCTCCAGCTTTTGCGGCGGCGGATATGCGCATTATTACACCGGGCACCAGGTAGGCGCCAGCGAAATTGCGAGCTTATTCAAATTACACGGCGCGCGCGCGAGGAGCTCGGCGTCGCCGCGGCATGCGTGTGTGTATATATAGACGCGCCAAACTGGAAAGGGAGAAACGACATCCCTTTCTTTTTATGCGCGTCGTTCGCGTGTTTTGCGAGCTCGCGCGCGCAAGCGGCGGATAGCCGGGGCAGCCGGAGAGCCCGGGGTATACCTACGGCTAATCGTCACATGCGCTTTCGGCATTCGATCCTTAACGTTTATAGCTATAGTGCGACGAGGCTCCTTCTGGCCTTCTGCCATCCGCGCGAGTTTCTTTGCGGCGCGGTACTGCACTCGCGACTGTAAATACGCACGCGCGCGCGCGTGTGTATAGTTACGCGCTTTTAAACGAAACGAGATCCATCTCGC
Source organism: Aphelinus atriplicis (assembly GCA_020882685.1). Classification (NCBI taxonomy): domain Eukaryota; kingdom Metazoa; phylum Arthropoda; class Insecta; order Hymenoptera; family Aphelinidae; genus Aphelinus; species Aphelinus atriplicis. Next base: position 91,990,106 of record CM037073.1, on the reverse strand, counting down.
GCATTGCAGATAATCACTTGATAATCAATAGACGCCAGTGGTTTTTTCAGGCTTATTTCGTTAAGGGGGCTTCAGCGAGTTATTATTGTATTATAGAATGAACTCAAACTTTCATAGAATTTACCTAGCACAACCAACTTTCAATTGCAACAAAGAGAATCATGGGTCAACATGGTCATTTCCATATGAGCGCCGTAACAAAGATGACGTTTTTTACATAGACTCTTATGGCGAGAATCGACTAATCCCTTCTCAACTAAATATGATCTTATAGAAAAATTTGAAAAAATTACAAGTAATTTTTATAAGTAGATTATAATATGATCGCAAAAAACGTATGTCGCCATCGAAATAAGATCGTAAAACTGAAAAAAGTGGATTTTGATGAATTTGACAAGTGTTTATGTGCAAATCTTGACTTAGTTATAATTTATTTTTCCTTTTTAAGCATCCATAAGTAGTCTAGGATAATACTGATCTACTTTAAAACGATAGAATTGGGAGAATTTTTAAAAGTAATTCAGGCACCCCAGTAGGACCCCGCATTGGTACGGCACCTAACGCTGAAACCCCCTTAAAATCCCGTAAGATTCAAATGCGGCTTTACGACGTGATAGTGAATTTATATAATATTTAATACTGAAATTTATTCGCAATGACATGATCTTAATATGTGTACGTGATTTGTCCACTTGTTCGAATTCATTTCTTTGGCGCCAAAACGAACACCGCGTGTTCCTCAATATCCTGAAATGCATCATCTCATAAAATCGTGGGATGTCATGTTTTTCTCACTATTATTACTAAATAGGCCATTATTTTTTTTATTCACTCAATAAAACATGTATATAAGATGGATATTTCACGACTCTCATAAATAGGGAATATTTTTAAAAATGTTCACAGCTTCTTTTCCGAGAAACCCCCAAGCGGTCTGAAATCATTTAATAGAACTTTAAACGTGAAACAGCATTTTTCAAACTGGTCATTTTCATCCACTTGACTTGAAATCTGTAGTTTCTGAGATACATACTCTATACGACACAATCTTTGCAATCAATAAACAATTTCATTTTTCATTAACAATTTAGATTTTTTCATGAAAGAAAAGTCAATTCTCATTTGTTCCAGATGTTATTTGGAAATTGCTAGCCTGCGACGACATTTTTGTAATCTTCATTAGAATAAAAAATATTTGTTCATGCTTTGAAATATGCTCAATAAACCCTCCAAACTTTGTCTCAATTCCTTTATCAGTTGAATAGAAAAGAATATTCGAATGAGACCTCTTTGTCAGCCCTTCAAAATCGACTAGAAGCCCTCGAAGTACATTTTTTTGCACGATTCCTTCGAACAACATAAATGATATCGGTCTCCATTCGAATCCGGGCACACCGATGATCGGAGGAAGAAAACGAACAATACAGAAATCATTGCATGTAATGTAAATCTGTAAAGAGAGCGCGTTATGTCGGTCGAATAAAAAGCCGATCGAGTTATGGGAAATAAAAGACGAGAAGAGTTGGTCTTACAAGAAGTTACCTGGTCGTTAGGGGGGGCTTGAACGTTGAGTACGCGTGTAAAATGAATACTCGATTCACATTTGATACGTAAAAGATAAGTAAAAAGCCAGATCGGTACGTACGTGGGGAGGATGTAGCGAGTTAAGGTTGCATTAAATTCGCGGGTAAATGACTGGGTGCCCATTGAATCAGGCGCACGAAACAGAAGGCTTGGGCGCGCGCAGGCAAATTACATGCGCCCGATAGACTGGCGGCGGTGGCGGCGGCTGGGCTCGCGCGCTCGCACGCCGCGCAAATGGATCGTTTAAGCTACTCTTACACAGCGCGAGAGCGAGCGAGTCCGCGAGGGCTAAATTAAAGGGCTTTATCGGGGCATTACCGCTCGCGAGTGAATTAACGAGGTGCTTTAGACTCTCGCCCCCCTCCCTGTCTCACTCTCTCTCTCTCTCGCGCGCGCCCTTTATTACAGATATCGCTTCGCATCGGCGCGGGAATCAAATCACTCGTCCGTCCTATTGTCCGCCGGTAATAAGAAGCGGCGGCAGCGGTGGCGGCGTCCGTAATTTGCGTCGCTTAATTAAAATCGCTTTAGCCGAACGACGCGATCGTCGCCGCGGCTAAATGTAATGAATTATATCCGTTGCGCGGCGCGGCGCGGCGGCGTAACGTATCATTATCGCGCCTCGGCGCGCGCGATTGAATATTATTTATCCGAGCCCCGACGACGACGCTCGCCAGCGCCACTGACGCCCGAGTCGCCGCACAAATCAGCCGCGATCTTCCGGCTCGCCGCGTGCCAGCCGCGCGCATGTGTGTGTGTGTGTATGTCTTTGACTTACTGCTCGCGCCCGTGCAAGAGCCGGCCGGACCGATCCAATTTGCCGAGAGGCGAAAGTGTTATGCTCGAGTGTCGAGGCTTAAGAGCTCGCTTATGGAAATCAGATCGTGTAATCCATTTCGCTTATGAGAGCTGACAAGAGACGCGGAGCCATGGCTGGAGTGAGGAACGAGTCTCCCCGTATCCTCATCTTTTTGCGCGCGCTCGATATGATCGGCCACCATGCGACTCGCCGAGAGAGAGATGACGCGGGGCAAATTTAACCGACGATCCAATTTGATCTTGCGGAAAAATCCAACGATCGACCGATTGAATCTCGTGGAAATTGCAAAGGCCCCGGTGGGAATTACCCCGCGGGAAACTTTGCTTCGACGCCGCAGTCATCAAACAGTTTGGCCGGCCGTCGAAAATTTCACTCAACTTGATTATGCATCTCTCGCGAGCGGGAAATGCACGTTGGACCCAAGTTTGGTCAATCCAACGGCGGGCTTTGATCGAACGAAGCCGCACCTGTCGAGTCCTTCCTGGCGAATGGACGTAAGGGCGTTTTACAGAGGCTGACGCGACGTCTGTCGTCGAGCGAATCTTTTCGTGGAATATATCCATGGGCACACAGGAGCGTCAGTATCTCTTCCTTCCTCTATTTCTCTCTCTCGACTATTCAATATTCATAATGGGCTTTGGCAAGTGGTCGGGCTTCACTTGCCGCCCACGTGCGAATGCATAAGAACGTGCGAAAACGCACGCGGGAATATCTCGGAGTACATGGGCTATTGACACTGGGCGAGGGGACGAGTCGTAATTCGCGCCTCTCGCACACGCCTCACCATGGTAAATAGACGAAGCTCTCAGTTCAGCTCTCCACTTACTTTTACGTAATTTCTGTAGCGCGCGGCCAAAGCGCGCGTAAAGAGCCGGGGGGAAATGCCCTTCATATATATACACACACGCACACACACAGACACGCACCCATGTGCGAATGTCTACATATGTGAGTCTCTCTTTTCCTCTGTTGGTTTAGCGTCGATTAACAGTCGTCTACAGTGTGGTACGCGACCGTCCTCGAGTGGGTTCAAGCCGGGATACTGGCTGAGAGAAAGGATGAATTAATGGATGAATGACCCTAGTTAGCGCTTACATAGTAAGAAGCAAAGAAATTTCTTTGCCAGCTACAGCTTTTTACTTCTCTTTATAGTCACTCGAAATTCCTCTCAGTGAAAATCTCACTGTGAACTTCAGTGAAATGTTTTTCACGGTACTTACAGAAGATTATTCAGTATAGCTACAGTAAACCAGATCCGAACGTCCATCAATAGATGAGTCACTGCAGTTACAATGAATGTTCACTGCAGTAATATTGACTACAATAAATATTGACCTTGAATACAGTAAAACTTATAACCGTAAGTAGGAATTTAGAGAGTAATATATAACAGATTGTGTATTTGTAATAGATTACTGAAAAGTATACATTTTAAACGACGAATAAATTAATTTTAATCGGGCTTGGTGGACTTTCCCAAAGTGATATTGCGAGAAAAAAATTCCACGCTCCCCGGGCTGGATTAAAATGAATTTATTCGTCGTTTGAAACATGTAGACGTTAAGAATAATTATTTATACAAGATTATTCTGAATATCAGCACTAATCTTGCTGAAACTTTGCGAGATGGTTTTTGGGCAGCCAAACAGGTGATGTATGCAGCCACAAGGCAGCTAACATTTAGTTTCCGATACTCATTAATCATTCTTGACTTCATGTATAATCAGTTTATCTATATATAGAGATATACTCTGCGTGCCTAAAACCAATAGTCAGTCTAGAATATCTCGAGGGAAACGAAACTTTACAAGCCTTATGGCTATACACATCACCTGTTTAGCTGCCCAAAAACCATCTTACAGAGTTTCAGCAAGATGACTGAGATCCAAAGGTTTGATACTCTCCTTGGTAGGAGCCTTAGTCATGGGAATTGCTGAATTAGCTGAACATAACTGATAAAACCATACATCCGTCAATTGGTATGGTAATGGATAAGATCAAAACTTGAAATTAGATCTTTGTGCAAAAAATTTTGTAATTATTCAATTACTCTGGACAGATTCATGAACTCAACCTTATTTCGGAAACACATATAAAATCTAATACTATAAAAGTGCCGGCATTCAGAATAAATACTTGGTATTAATATTGGCACTCGTCACAGGCGACTTGAAAGTGATACCGAGTATATTTCCATTAAATTAATTTACTATCTCATTCAACTAATTCTATCTGTCTTTTGAAAGTAATGCGTTTCAAGTTGTTTCTCAATAATCAATCTACTTTGCACAAGTATCTCAATACACTTGACATCAAGACAAAGTCATGATTTTAAAATGATTTTTTACTCATATCTTTGATGAATTTTTCATTTCAACTTCAGGAATTCTACCACTACCAGCTACATTCAATCATTCACATACGATAATCTTTTCCATTTACTTATCAATTCATTCACAAAATTCGCATTTTTAAACCCTACATTCAACTTTTATTTTATTTTCATTATCCGCAATTTTAAAACCTACATTTAGATTTTGGAAGCATCTGGCAAGAAGTATTTGATCGTTACAACCTCAAAACTTACTCATTGTTCTTATGTTTCTTGCTTGCCTGCATTTACTATCTATATCTATATTTTACGCGACTCGTAACGTGGTTAGGTCTACATCAATCAAATCACTTTTTCACTTTTTCACACATCAAATCACGAGTTAACTGGCTTCACTTTGACCCCCATCACTTTTTTATATAAGGATCAACGCATTACTCTGGAAAGGCTAATAGTATCAATAAGTAGCTTCGCGATGATCGCGAAGATTTTCCTTTCCGTTAATCAACGGTTGCGCCTGCGATTTGTAAATTCGAGTGTAGTCAAATTTCTTTGAACTACAGCTGAGGCGACGGAGGCAAAAAATTACCGGGAATGAAATTTTCCCTTGTCATGAATAAAGCCGCTGAGCGAGCGTCGTCCGCTCGCAAAGGTGCAGCAGCTGCAGCAACAATATGCTAAAGCTCGTGTGAATTTTCGTATCGGCCCGCAGCCATATACGATAGGGAGATCAGGCGTATCTTGATGGTCGCGGTGTTGATGGTGATCAGGGCGATCGCGGGATGATAAACTCGGTCCGAGGAGGAGCATCGGCTCGCGGAAATGGACGCGGGCAACGCTGCTTTCGGAGGCGAGCGCATAGCCCGCGGTCCAGCGGATATCGGCTCGGTTAGAAATAGCCAATTACGCGTAACATTCAATTTGGACGAGGCAGGAGGGCTGCTCTCGGGTTTCGTATTAATTAGCGAGAGCCGAGGAGGCGCCGCGCGAATTGCCTTGTTCGCGTATTGCGGACGCCGCGCGAGAGCTCCCCATCCAGCATCCCGGCTATATGCCGCGCACGACCACCTCATTGTTTCGCCGGACGATTTATGAGCCGGCGGACGCGCGTGTACACGCCGCCCTTCTCCTCCTCCTCCTCCTCCCCCGACCTGCCCGGCAATCATTCGCCATGCAAATCCACGCTCTGTTCTGGACAGCCGTATCCACGAGCTCCCGTTCGATTTTACCCGTTCGTTCGATACGGCCAAATTTTACACGCGCCGAGACCTGGCATGGTTTTCTAAAAATATAGACCGTAATTCGGTTCACGGAGCCTGAAGATTTCGATTATCTGTATAGAAGTGCAAGTCGGACCAGTGGGTTTTTACGCAACTTCGCGAATACTAACCTCTTTATCTTCTGTTTGTTATGTGCAAATAGAGCCTACATCTTCCTACAATCGATGAATTAAAATCACTCGATATTACACTTACGAGTAAACATGAAAATGACTTAATTACTGCACGTGTACCCCACGAGTAATTTGTAAGTCAAATATTCACTTCGCGTGTCTGGTCGAAATAGTGCGGATAGTATGGAAACTTTTAATGGCAAAATCACCATTTAGTCATTCATCGAAAGTGTGGCCAACTCAAATATTTGCCAATTGTTGCCAATCCTCGTGTCGGGCTGAACTGATACAAAGTTCAAACTGGTAGAGCGAGCGAAGCTAAGCAGCTTACCGAGTTATTCAGGTCCTCGCGAGCCCTGGAACGGAATAACACAAATAGGGGGACCAGCTGTGTTGCGCTAATCTCTCGAGTAAATCGCCGCTCTCTACGCAATTCCTCGCACACGCGGACCGACGTTTCACGGCTCTATTCTCAATGCGACCGCGAAATCGTCGGATTATATCGTATACTTCAGGAATGGCTAGGCCAATGCACCCACAAATACGGGGGTTTCGTTTTTTCTTTCCATCCTTGTACCCGATAGGGAAATACCGTTGATCGATGTTCGATCGCTGAATAACTTTCGATTAATATCAGACGAACAGAACCGAACTATTACAGCCAAGATACTGAAGTCGTACGGAACGTTAACAAAGAGGAATACCTATAGAGATTTCTCAACTATGTTTCATGCAAGTACTGAATATCTTGCACGCCTTAGAACACTCGCCAACAAGTAAGGTAGACATAACACAATATACGCTACTGCCCAATATGCCGCACCCTTTTCATTTTATACACACATACATTTTGTTTTATTTCCAGGGGTTATCAAACTTGATTCGAACAAGAAAACGAAACTAATATCTCAAAACGGGTACCGACTAAGGGTAGAGCAGGTCGAAGGCAAATACGTGCGTCTAGAGCAGCGCCGTGGCACAGAATCTTGTCAGCAATACAGAATAATTACGGAAGAAAACATTTCATCCGAACGTCTCGAACGCTTACACCAACTTGTTGAAGCTCATTTTCTCCATTTTCCACCAATTTTGATTCTTGATCTAATTTTGCATAATTTAGTGGAAATTTTTTTTAATACTCTTAGACTAGGTCAAAAAAATCGAGCGACATACCATTCGATCGGCTTTCCATCTACATTATCCCATTTTTTTCATGTCCTTTTTATCAACCGTTTCAATAGGTCTTCGTTATTCTTGTCAAGTGTACCCACTGTGCGCATTTTCTCCCAATCATTGATTATTGATTTTCCTCTCGATTTTACGCGTCTCATGACCGAAATAGAACATTTTTTGAAAATGCTATTACTCAGCGTAGAAAAGTCTAAGCCAGATGCGGCCTGGAAGATATTGAGATATTGAGTAGACCTTCAATTTACCGCCAGCTATATTGAAAAATTCATTTGACGTGATGCAGTGATCTTTCTTGCTTAGGTGGCGTATATTGGGTTCTAAGTACCTTAGTTGATTAAAAAATGCGTAAAACTGGCTTGACACGCATCATGATAAATTGGTAAAGTTCGGATGCTTGAACGGATTCGGAACTTTGAACGGATTCTCGGTTGGAAAGTGCTTACAAGTTCACGACTAAAGCGTCACAAACCTGTAACGGGCTATTATGTAATGGCCGTGCACTTGGAGCAAGTACCCGCGGTCGCACGGTTGGCCGTGAATGCTCCTCGGCACACCTTTCTCTTTCACCGAAAGTAGTTCACGGCACCGATTCAACAAAACACATTCCCCGTTTTTCATGTGTATACCAACGTAAGGGGGGCGTAGCTCAGATGGTAGAGCGCTCGCTTAGCATGCGAGAGGTACCGGGATCGATACCCGGCGCCTCCAAATTTTTAATTTCATCGACGACAATTTCGTTGTTTTATTATTTTTAAGACGAGTAATCAAGTCGATTATTTTTCCGAGCTTACGACAAGGAAAGAAATGATCAAATCCTTCATTTTTATTTTCAATCTATGGAAAGAAAGATTTAATCCAAAAGGACCTCGAATTTCGACAACCGAGAAAAATGATCACCATGCATTTCACTTCAATGTTCTGTTGACTCTTTGTTATTTTACAACACAGATATGTCAAGCGAAATTGAAAAAATGGATGGGTACTTACTACAATGACCACCAATATTTGTACATATCCCAAAAGTACGTACCTGAAACAGATTGAAATTGCATTCGATTAGAAACGTGAAAACCACGTGACCTTACCTACATATATATAGGTTAGTTGCATGAAAAGCAATGTGTATATAATAACAAGAAGAATTATTTTGGATTCACATAATAAAAAAAAGTGCACGTACGTACGTACGTACGTACATACAGACATTTTCGGATTTCCATGTTTTTCGACCCGTAGATTACGAAAATCGAGGTCCCGAAGTCCGATTCGGTGGGTCGATTTTTACCCCGTTACAAAGCTTTCTCTTTGAGAAAGCAATAAGTTTAGTCATGATTCCGTATTATATACGTTTAGTGCTTTCTGGCTCGCCTGTGCTTATATCAGCACCAGCGCGGGAATCGACCACATCGGTGCTCTCTGTACTGACTCAGGGAACCGAACTTACAAGGTGAGGTCATGACCTTTGGGTCACAACATTTTCTGGGCCTGAAATATATGATTCCTTGAACTGAAAAAAGATTGTGAGACATGTACTTCTGCATTTTGCTGAATTAGCTCTTTTAGCCTTGTTTTGCTTATACATTAATTACATCGAATTTTAAACTTTTAGCTTTTAATAATTTGTAAACTGATTAAAACGTATATATAGACTCTTCGAACTTCAATAACTCTGTTGAAACGGCATTTATAAAAGAGTAACACGAACAATATCTACGCATGGTTTTTCTGATGAATCAATAAGCTTTTCAAAAAATTGCTTCAACAATAAAAATAGCAAAAAAACGTTAATTTATAGACATATTTTAAGTTTTTCTAAAATATACGTATCTTTGAAACGATTTTTTCTGAAACTTTGAAAATCAATGTTATTAACGCATCAGTGAAAGCTGGCTGCTGGCTCATTCAACAAAACGCAAAAACACCTGTCTTATTTATTGGTAAGGAGAATCAGTCTCAGCAGATGTGGTGACCCAGAGGTCGTGACCTTTCCTTGTTAGCGCAGGTCGAGCTGAATAAATAAGATTGGTGAATAAATCAAGGGAGCTAATGAAGCGCGCGCGGCAACTATTCATATCGCATCTTCCTTCGAGGAGGAAAAAAATAATGGTAAGCACTTGGGAGGTGAGTCTTTAGAGCCTCGTACGAGCCATTAAACCGCAAACCGACCGCGCACTACTAGAAAAATTAAATTTTACAAGCTCAAGAAGCCATAAGTTATAGCTGTTTAAGCAGGCTTTGGCTCAGTTCCGCTTGACGCTTTTGAGCGGAGGTCTCTATAAAGGAAGACGCATGGCACGGCGAAGAGGCGCGAGATAAAGAGAGACGAGAGGAGGGCGCGCGAATCAACAGGCCTGATGCTCCTGATGACAATTAGCGCGAGAACGCGAGAGATGCGCGCCAAGGACCGAGAGAAGAAGAAACGAGAGATGCGCGCGCGCTCGCGTGGGTGGCAAACGACTCGCCACGGAGAAAGAGAGAACGAGTGGCTGGTTGTTCGCGGCCCGCATTCTCCCACGATTCGAGAACGGTCTGCGACCAACGAGACTCGGCCGCTGATGCTCTTGCTCCAATCCCCTTTTGCTTTTCAAATTTCAACATTCTTTAATTCATTTTATGCTGACTATCGCGTGAATATCCCGTTAGGTGCACCTAATCATGATGGAGGGTGCTCAAAAACATTGTAAAATTCAGATAACTTTGACTCAACCTTGCTCAAAGATCAAATATCGAAAATGACGTTTGGCGTAAACAAAAATGAGTATTTTAATGTAAGTTTTTATTGAATTTTACAAATTTAGTATTTTCCATATCATATATCCTGCTTGATTTATTAAAATATCAATAACATAAAATTCTGTCCTCACGAGTTCTCGCAGATTTTTTTTTACTTCCAGGGGTTATCCTTACTAGGAGAGGTGCCCATTCGTAGATTTGCTATCGCATTCGGAACTTTAGGACCATTGAATTGATATAATGAAAATATCGATTCCGGCGAATTTTTTGAAACAGCCTTCTCAAAACTTGTGTCTAATATCATATTTATTATTTTAAAGCAAATCTCTCAATAACCTAAATCTACAACGTACTTTCAAGAGTAAAAGTCGTCAAATTATTGAGATTGATGCACAGTGAACAACGAATCAGATGCTTTGTGAGGCCATTAAAGTCCGATTGAAAAAGACTACTTTGAAACACTTACCACTGATATCTGAATAAATATTTCGAAATACAGGTACGCAGATGTTTAGGTAACTTTCCTTATATGAAAACTGGAGGCCTGATAAAATTCGTGATAAATTAATTTAGACCTAACCGCACGTGGCATGAGTTCGTTTGAGAGCGCAGGCGAGATTTAAACAGGTAAAACTGAGCAGGGCTAACAGATAAAGAAAAAATATACTCGAGAGGAACCGGGTCATAAAACTTACTATTCATTTTAGAAACGCAGGAACAGATTGCTGTTATGACACTTTTAGTAGTAGCGCTTGGAAAAAATGACAAAAGAATGATAAATTGCACTTTATTTTTTGAATTTTCTTTTCAAATGTTATTGTTAATAGTGTCGAAAAAAATATTAATTTTCACAATATGATTCACTTCTACATAGGTTAGGGTAGATCGTTTAGCGATGAAATTAAAGTGTTTCCGGGTGTATATTTTCTTCTAAATAAAATGTCTAATTTAAAAATTGCTATAAAATGACACAGGTGATACTATCTAACTATTCACTTTAACGAAAGTTATTTGATTTTTCAATCATTGAGTGACTATCGAAAATCGAGGTCTACAGAGCGATTCGCATACTTTAGCTTGGCTGCCAATGAAATATTGTACGTCATATTGGAAATGTTCACTTGAAACATAGACACATCAATTAAAATCAATTACATGAGCTAGTCACACTAAGGAACAAGTAGGAAATCCGTTAAAACGATTCTCCTCCAGCTGAGCGGACAAATGGACCGACTCGAGGCGGCCTAGGCCCGAATCACGGCCAACGCTCTTAGTTATTAATTGCCTCGGATAAGATCGGAACGCGGGCATTAGTCGAAACACGGGGGCCTGCTCGTCATCCATCTTGAGCCAGGCACCCGTGGAGAAGCGAGGGTCGCTTCGGCAGCACAGGTGGCCGAATGACCAATCGGACCTCTCCGATTATGCAATCTACGCGGGGCTCTTATACTTGCATTCTTGCGGGCTACTGTTCTTATTTTTTCGCTTTGCTTCGCTGGAATTTTTCCGCGGGAATGAATTCTTACGTCTTTGAGATTGCTGCGGAATCACTTCAGTGTATACACATTTATCGTTCTCGAAACAAGCAAACATCTCTCAATTTTAACGGGATAGGACGTTCTTGATGTTATGGCGATGTTCTCATGAGCAGCTATTCTTCTTCAAGAGCTTTTGCTTATGTTTTCAATCATACCTTTAAAATATCAACTTTAAAAAATTAGAAAATTTACTTATTTCCAATAGCATTTCCAATACGCAAAATAATATTATGAATAAATGTATTGAACTTTATGAAAGTATTAAATTTCAAATTAAGTAATTCAACCGATTACCAGTTTTTACGGTGAATGATCATAGCCAGTTATGGATGAAGACACTTCGAATGTGTACTAATGTAACAAGACTTTCAACTTTTGGAACATCTGTCGAGCATGAGATAAAATCAACCAGGCTAATAACTTTCAGACATATGTTATGTACTTAATGATCTTTCAGACATATGTTATGTACTTAATGATCTTTCAGACATCATTTACATAGATTGAAATTCCGCCGGGCACCAAGATATAGAAATAATTTTTTTTTCGACATTTGTAGTAAAGTAACGAATAATCTTCTTTTTTCCATACAAAAATATCTCATAGATGAATGGATCACACCTCCAGTATTCTATACCGCGGCGAGAATCTGCAAAATCCACAAAATCTACACGCAGACCAAAGTACTAGCTGAAAGTCTTACACAATTTCATAACGAAAAACGCAAGAGTATATGATTTGTTGGTCAGATACACAGCATCAGTCGATCGGTTTCGGTGCGACGGCTTTAGCAGCCGCAGGAATCCGCATGACAAGAAACCGACGAGACTTTTTGAGCTGGCCTTGCCAAGGCTGGCATCTTCTCGGAATTGCGCGCATTACATGAGCTATACGCTACTCATTGGCTCCGGCTGGAATGTGACGTGTCACGTACTCGCCGAGGGCGAGCCCTTTCCAACACGCGTACCTATAATAAACCATACTCTGCAACTGCTTCGAGCGATCCACGTCGTTTAGCTAAATTAGCTTGTTTTTCATCCATAGTAATTCGTTCAAGTCCAACACTTTGTTCTGTAGATTAAATCTACTAGATCCATGTTCAGATAATGGAAAAATACTACTAGATGTTTAATGATAGATTCATCACTTATATCGATATCGAAGGGTCATTTTGAGTTGATTTTTTAAAATTACATTAGCAGACCGAATCGTGAATTTGTTTAGTACACGATGTTAAACATGTGTTCCAATATTTGAAGAGAAATAATCGGTCTCACTCGAATAATTTTATCATTTCGACTTTCCACATCTATGCACAAAAGTGGATATTCATAGAAGAATTTTCAAACTCGTAGATAAGGTTCTATCATGCATTATAAAAAGTCGAGGGAATCCAAAGATTTTCAGTCTACCGCCTTGCACTCTCTTTGTAATACACGGTAAATTCCAACGGAAAAATGAAATTGTTACTTGTTCTCCTGTTTGTCGTTTGTATCGTAACAATCCAAGGTAAGAAAGTCAACAATACATTAATATTTCTTTCTACTTCTCTTACTATCAAATTCTTCCCCGCGTTTTAAACTTACAATCTTCATAAAAAGTATCATATTTGGACATTTTTCCACCTGAAAAACTAAATAAGCTACATATACCTAATATGCACCACTTATAAACGATAAAGATCGCTACACCACGGCAACTGAGAATTTTTCGAGGTGGCTAACGGCAAACGAAAGGTCTACTCAATATTTTCGAAATGAGCTAAACCGTATTTAATTTGGATTTTTCTACGCTGGAACTCTGCACTGGAAAAATTTTTGAGGAAAAGTCTGAGTGTAACCAATATACGCGGCTGGATAATACTTTTTTTCACCCTGTCTCTTTTTGTAGTTCTCTGGTAGAAATTTTAAAAGATGGTATGAAATAAAAATAGGTTTAATGAATACCTTCAAAATGAACCAAGCCACCCCTGGCTTAGACTTTTCTACGATGAATAATAGCATTTTCAAAAAATGTTCTTTGTCGGTCATAAGGCGCGTCAAATCCATGATTTGGGGGGTGTTCTCTTCCGTGATTACTTTGTATTGCTAACGAGATCCTGTGCCGCAGCATTGCTCTAGACCTGCGTATATATGAAATCCAAAAGGTAGCGCATATTGGGTATACCTGCCTCACATCAATCGATCTTCTTTGAAGTAAATTTTTGCTCTCTCAAAGCTCTCATTTGTGCGTAAAGTTCAATAAAGTGAGGTTTGTCGCCTGAGCGAAGACGATGCAAGCTCACAAAACTGCACTCGGGTCGCAAACTTTTTTCGTGCTAGAACGCTTAACTTCACTCAAACTCTTAATATATGAACTGTTCGTAATATTGATTTTATTTATATATATGTCGATCGATGAAATGACGTATTTCTATTCCTGATTTGCAGCAAACAGCACTTGCAATTTCAGAGACTGCAAACACCTTCATTGCGAGTACCGAAAATGCGTGGGTACAAATTGTGAGTGTGACGTAGCTGCCGTCTTGGATGATATCAACCAGAAATTTGGAAAAATATTACAGCAATGACGTAAAAAGATATTGTAACATTGAAAATAAACTTTTCTATAAATTCTTCTGCAACTTTCTTTCTTTCATCCAAAATCATTAGGTAACTCACTAACATCTCTCCGGAACTACAAAAGCAGTTTGATACGATATTCATCATCATGTGTGTGTGCAAAAGCAACGTCCAAAGACCAACTTTTCCACCCAGAGTGATGAAATAATACATTTCGAAACCAGAGCAAAAGTCGAATCCTAGGCACGTATGAGGTTTGCCGCCCGAGCGAAGTGAGTGTGGTAATCACACGAGCCTAGAAATCATCTTTTGCCCTAGTATCGAACAGATATTATTGGGGATCAGTGAAAGCTTGGTTCATGAGCAAGGCGTTAGAATTAAATAATATCTAGCAAAAAACTGGTGAAGTACTCTGAAATCCGAGCACGATCAGAAAACAAAACTCGTGAAAGGATCCGTGAGGATCAGAGCGCCAATGATATTCCACTCACGACCAGAGAATTTATCTAGCTGGGTCATTGATTAGTTATTCGAAAACTACACATGAATACATTCGCGTTTGTTCACGAGAGCATTCGAAACGGTAAAATTTCATCAAAATGTAGCAAAATTCGGTCAACTGTGGTGCATTATAAGCTAACAATAAACCCCACAAAGACATGCAAGTTTCTAACAGTCGATAGAATAAAAACGGGTACAGAAGAAGTGTAGACGAGCAACAATGTGCTGGTGAGAGTGTGGCAAAAGCTGGTATACGGTAACAAGGTAAACGAATAGAGCGCGAACCGGCAAATTACAGAGACCGAGCTTCGAAGTTGGCCCTCGGGCTCGATATGTAACTACGCGTTCGGTAGCTGGAAGGAGCAGCGCGTCAGAGAGGCTAATGCCTATCATCTCGAATCATCTGCATCTCTCCCGAGCGTAAGCGAGTCGGCGCGTCAATATATACGTATGGTATACGCTTTAGCCTAATCACCGGCACTTTCGATGCTCTGCCTACGTGGTCGTCCGGTCGAGCTCGAGCCGGAGCGGCACGACTATCTGGGTTTCTAGTTACAACCGAACGAATATCCCGGGCTGGATACATGCAACTGCTTGACCTTGCCGTCACGAGTTCATATTTCATGAAAACGTGAGAACTGCTCTGCACCACGTACTCGCCGATTGTAATTCCCGGTGCCGTTATGCACAGCTCGCTCCATGTTTTCTCCTAATATATATCTTGGCTAAGTATCGAGCGTTTTGCACACACCGGCTACATGTGTCCATCACGCGTTGAACACTTGGCGCGCAGCTGATTCTCTTGGAGGAACACCTGATTTTATAGCCATTCTCCATTCGCGGCTACGAGGCTGCATGTAGAGCAGTATACCGAAAAAAAAAATTGCCGAAAAGAGCACCAGTGTCGGACATTGTCGGTGTGCGCGCGCGCAACCAGTCAAGAGGTGAAGGCCGGTGTGTGTGTGTGTGTATAAATATATTGGGAAAAGAGATAAAAAACACGCGAGGCGCGAGAGAATCGCGAAAGATCGCGAAAAGACAGGCGGCGCTGCGTGGATATGTTGTGCTGGCGCGACTGCTATTTATAGGAAGCAGGTTGTACAAGTTGTACTTATATATACCCACACGCGCGCGCGTTATATGCGCTTCGTGGTGACTCGCGCGCGCGACGCATATCGCGGCTGCGCGCATGAGGCCCATAATTGCGCAAACACGCCAGCAGGCCCGACGTCGATGTATGGTGCCGATTCACCCGAGCAAAAATCTCCGTATCCTCCATTTACAAATGGCCGCTATCACGATACAGCGTTTTACTAAATGTCCGGCACGCGCACGCCGAATAATAACGGCCGCGCGCGCGACCGAGACTCACTTACTTTGCGACGCTCGGCACTCTTCGTATACTGATTGCCCTCGTATACTTTTATGATTTTGTCGGGGCAATATTCATTGTGACTCGCAGTGGAAAAACTACATTGGAGAGTCGTTCTTAAAAAGCACCAACTTATCTCTCTATATATTGAAAGTCGAACCCCTGTTTTTCACACCATCTTTAATTTTAAAAATTACTGTCCGACAAGTATTTAAATCAAGTGGCAAATAAAAAGTCTTCTGCCTTGTCATATCTTAGTTAATAAAATCAATGCAAGAACAACTGGATTCGATAAATCCTCTAAAATTTGAATTTGATAAACAGTAAGTCTGAAAACAATCAGAGTAATAGGAACTCATCAATAAACATTTATGTATTCACACGATCTCTTGGCAGTTTCTTTATCAAACTGTCATACGTATGAATAGACATTTTTTAATAAAAATATTATAATAAGTTCGTGAAACGTTAGCTTACGAATGGCTGGATTTATTAGCAGATATCATCCATTCGGGTATGAACCACCTCTAAAAGTTTCAGCGAGATCAGACACCAAAATGCCAAGTGGTTTTCTGGTTGGATGCGTAACAAACAGATGCTCTCTTGAAACCAACTCAAGTACACTAGTTTGAAATCGTGTATTTTTCAACTGATTTTTAATACCGGTTACATTCCCGCGCACTTTGCTCCATCGACTTCCACGATATTTCGCGAATTAATATCGAGTTGGAAGCTAATGCGAATGGAAAAATGTTGGGAAACATATCAATCAAATCGCAGATGGGTCAAAATCGATTCGACGAAAGAGTGCTTAACACGGCGTCTTACAATTCAATGATAGAGAGAGAGAGAGAAAGAGAGATGGGGGGGGGGGAGAAAGAGAGAGAGATGAAGCTATTTGCCGGTCAGGGGCTTGGGATCGATTTGAAATAATGATCTCGGGATGAAGCCGCGGGTAATCGATAGCCAATCAATAATAAAACTCGGGGCGCGAGCGCGTGCGCGCGCGGGCCCCTCCCAATCGCATTAAATCTCATGAATCAAATTTCCAGGAAGTGAGCCGCGCAACTCTTCTTACGTATATACGCAGGGATGAAAGAGAACGCGGTTCATTGGCACTTCCGAGCCGCGCGCGCCGCGCTGTAATCTCAGCTGCGCTGCGGCTTGGCTATGGGGCGCTCGCGCGCGCAGTTACAAGCTCGCGGGACGTGTCGGCAAGGAAACTCCCTGAAACGTGCTCGATCACGGATGCCAGCCAATTTGGCAATGCCTTTCTCCCCAACGTCTCGCGGGAAGTTCGTGGAAAAACATATTGCGCTTTTTTGTTGCCCCCTCGGATCAACCCGAGCGAGCAAGCTTAATGATGCAGATGTAAGTACGCCTGCTCGTTTCTGAAAATTTATCTAGCGGATACACAGGATGCGATGCGTGTAAGCTCACGCGAATTAGCCGGGATGAGTTGGAAGCCGAAAATTTTTCTCGCCGCGACAGATCGTTGCGATCTCGGCAAGAGCATCCCGTCCGAAAATAAATATCCGATGTGCATCATGGCTAATGTTCCAAATTGATTGGATATATATACCAATTGCATCGAATGCGGTGCTAACGAATTCCGCATTATTCAGCTAAATCCAGCAGCTTCGCTTGGATCCCACAACTGCGTCAGTGTCTGTTTTACGGCCACCGATGTCGTAAAATTAGAATAAAACCATTGAACGGTGAGCCGGATGGGAAATAATGGCCGGCGAAAGAGCAGGAATAGATCTAGCGCGTCCAATTCGCCGGTTTAAAAGTCGTATTTATGTAAATGTATCGCTGAACGGATATCTATACGCATCTTTCACGAAGAGTTTGTTGAAAAGCGACACACGGGTCATGATTTTTATTTTTCTTGCACCGATATCCTTCATATGTCTTTCCCGGCTCTCGCAAAGATTGATACGTTTTCAACTTTAGGTAAAAATTCGAGCAATAAGAAAAGCAGACAGGGAAATGCGGACTAAACCAGTATTTTCCGGAGAAACGAGTTGCAGCAGGAGCAGGAGCAGGAGCAGCAGTAGCAGCAGCGCAAGGTAAAAATGGAGAGATAGTCCAGCGAGAGGAAGTAAGGAGCAAGTGCTTTAATAAGGATTCGCTTGAGATGCGGGCTTGAGCGCGGTTCACCGCAGGGGTGTTAAACTTGATGAAGCTGGGAAGACAAGGCGCGTCACCGGCTTGTGTGTCAACCGCAGACGGCTCATTGGTAGCCAATTGCCACTGGCTTTTATGAATTCAATTAGCCACAGAGAGAGAGAGAGAGAGAGAGAGAGAGAGAGAGAGAGAGAGAGAGAGAGAGAGAGAGAGAGAGAGTGGCGACAGTGGGCAAGTCTCGCACACTCCCTTATCACCACCGCACACCCAAACGCTCCTGTGCATATTGGGTCCAACCGATAATCTATCCCAACTGCAGTTCACACGTGGTATTTAGTAGCATAAACAAAGGTGAACGATATCTCAACATTTCTCGATCGTTCATCGCGATAGATCCTGTTCAATGTACGTGGGACATTCTATCGTGACTTACGCAATATATGACATATCAAATTTACCCGATAATATGGTGAATAAATTAGGATTGAAAAATCTTGTTTGGAATTTTTTTCTGGAATCATACATATACTCTCCAAACTGATTCATCATTCTTGGCCCAATTTTTAAGTTACTCTCTTTCAGACCTAACTCTGAATATTTTATTTTAATGATGATAAGTGTAGCCGTCACATTTTGAATTCTCCTTCACATATTTTCAAGTACTGAAAGATGCACAAAACAAATCACACGGTGTTAACAAATTGGAATTCAGACCCTAATAAGTTGATTAGCTGAAGAAGAATATCAATTGTATACAATCGTCCTTTTGATTTATTTGGAGAATAGTAATGAACAAATCATCACAACGACGATCTGTTACGTTGAACATCATAACGACGGCCAAGGCAGAACTATCCATCGTAGTCGTGACAGGGGCAAAATATTACAATCATAAGTGAAGCACAAGCTGTGTAATATAAAACACTGGGGAAATAATACAAGGCGGGCAGACGGATGGATCACGTATTTGAATAAAAAGGCGAAGGAGCGCGAGCACGTGTCTATGCGCGCACAGGCTCGCTCGCTCGCCGCACGAAGTAGCGGCAGCCGGTATATATATATACAAGCCATCTGGCTGCAGCCCGCGCCGGGGACGATCGAGGAGGTTAGCGGCCGCGCGGGATCGATTGGACGATAGCCAAGGGGCCATCGACTGAGAGAGCGGCTATCATCGCGTGCGCGGTATGAATCAATAAGCAGGCGCCTCGTCGATTATGCGGCTGCCGCTAATTGCCGGGGGGAGTGCGATAAAAATTAGCGGATACCAGTTTGCCGGTGAGGCTGTGTACGCACGCTCGCGTACGTATACCGGTTGCGCGGGGCCCCGACGTAATAACGCCCCGCTGCTGCGGTATCGCCGATTGCGCGCCCCTCCCTCCCTCCCCCGCTCAACCGAATTTCAACCGTAGCAGAGCCGAGACGTCGACGGGGGATTTGTGGGACGCGAGCACGCGGGAGCAATCGACCCAGCAGCCGTGCCACGGAGGCAACGTCGACGAGCTGGCTTGTGTACCTCCCCGCCGACGGCTTCCAATCCCCGAAGACTAAATAAATCTGGCCGCGCAGTAGTTTCTCCGGGCTCGATCACCGTTTTCCAACGAGCTCCTTCGTTCGATCGGCTGCCGGGGAGACACCCTTATCTGCTCACCCACCCTTCTCTTGCCGCCTTTGAGATTTATCCGAGCGGCCGAGGGGGGCCAGAGGAGGAGAGAAAATTCAATTACAAAAGTTGGCTCGCAAAATTGAATCGAAGAGCAATCGGGCCAATCGAGGCCGGATGCCGTACGAGTGACTTGATTTACGACACGCGCCCGCCGCGAGGCGAGATCGTCGGAAGGGGGTTGGGGCGAGCCAAGGCAGTTGATTCGGCGCACAGCTGGGACCAATGAGTATAAGATCCCGCGGTCGCATGATTCTTACCTTTGAGCTGGGTCGTCTCTATCGCGAACATGTTGAGGGCCAAGAGCTGGAGCAGCCGCGAGCCCGGCAGCGGGAGGGGCGAGTGGTGCAGCAGCGTACGGAACTCGCGCAGCATCTGAATCGCCGCCTCTTGGAACGTCTCCATCCTGCAACGAGAAAACAGCCGTAGCTTTATCATTCGGCCCAAGTACCGGATCAAATTTTCACAGGTTTTTTTTGGGGGTCTGGGGAGCTGGGGGGAAAGAATGTAATATTCGGATAGGCGTTGCTCTCTAAATTCCTCTCCAAGTCGATCTTCATCGATGCGCTCGTTGAAGAGTGAAAGATTATCATCTGAAAATCACACTGGTAGCGTGACGGCCCGATATACGTGTTACGTTCGATGAATCGTTTGATAATCCCGACAATAACGGGCTTTGAATCCCCGGCAGCGGCCCCCTCGTCTCTATTTATACCCGCGCACCAGTGAGTATAGCTATTCTTAGCCGGTGTACAAAGTTAACAGCTCGAACGTGAGAATCTCTCTGATTCTGTTCGAGTGGCAATCAATCAAGGCGCGCAGGCATAGGGAGAGCACGTGCTGCACAACACAGGTAGCGCATCGAATGAATGCGGCTAATGCATTTCACTTAATAAATCCATTACCTCCAACAAGCGGCTTATCTTTTTCCTCTCTCTCGCTCTCTTCCCCACCCCGCCCCCTCGTCTCCTCCGCTATACCCAGGTCGGCTCTGGCGCGCCGCGGCTCGCCGCACGAGAAAGCTACGCACGTGACGCTTTTTACGCACGCGCGCGTACAAAGGTATGCGCGCGCGTGGCTCGAGCTGAATCAACAAATCCAGCGAGTGTCGGGAGTTGGCGAGGGAACCTCGCGACCACGACTGCACCCGGAAGTCGGATCATCTGACCGGTCCACGCGTAGATACGTACGATCCCGATCGCGACGAGGGGAATTCCGAGGAATGAAATCAATTAGTCGCCCTGGTTCGCTCGGAGCCGCACGAGGCTTATCCCTCCGGAGACTGGATTAACGAATGATAAGGGCCCCGCGAGCCGCTCGATCATTGGATTCGATCGTTTACCCGAGACTCGCTCGTTATGTGATTTGTCTCGACTTGAAGATCTCGGATCGGCTTGATGCACGCGCGAGGCTACTCGCGTGCAGCAGCAGCTGCAACTTCTCCGTTGGTCCGCGGGCTTTTATTGCCCCCCGAGCTCCCGAGGATTCACTTCGCCGAGCGAAAGTCACTTCAGGCGTGCGTATACGCGCGAGCTCGTTTTATTCAATAATCGTCCCGGTGGGATGCGGACGTCGGGTATAGCCGGCGCGCCGCGCTTGATATTCAAAATACCTAGTATACGCGCGCGCGCCTTGCCCGAGGCGTCTATTTCGTCCCGTCAATAAGGCGCCTCGATCATTTATCTCGTTCAAATGTGTCAGCGTTCGGAGGGTGTTGGGAAGTACGATCATGGCCACATACTCTTTTAAATCCTTTTTACATCAATTTTCAAAACCATCACATCACACGCGAATCTTATAACTTTAAATTACAGTATAATAATTCCGTCTAATCGCTCATGCAGTGATTTTTCGCTTCAAGGATTCGAGTCATCTCGTCTCGTTCCGACCATAGCATCCGTCACCGTAGGAGCGCGCGAAGTAAAACGTTTTTCCGCGTCGGCCGGGTCCCCGGGGTTGTAAATTATGAAGAGCGCGTTCGACAGTCGTCGGGCAAACGTCAAACGAGCGTCGCGGCACTTGGCCGTAGGATTCGCCTCCGGTCGAGGGGGCGCACGCGCGCAAGAAGCGCCAAAGGAACGATCGGTGCGATCGGCCGCGGAAAGTGCTGAATAAACGATCTCCGCTCCCCCGGCCGCTAAACGCTTCCCAAGCCACGCGTGGCGTGCGACAGCTGGGCACGAAAATGCCTCCGGCTCCGTGATGAACGGAAAAAGACGAGAGGGCAAAAAAGCGTCGTCGTCGTCGTCATCGTTACGGGTGTAAAAACTGGTTCGCGCGCTCGAGTCCCGCGCGGATATAAACTTGTGCGCACTGCAGAGCAAACTCAAACGATTGCGATTACGCCGCGAGGCGATCGACTGATGCGCTTTCGCGACTTCGGATATTCGACTCGATGAGGAAACAACGCTGCGGCTGCTAATATATCACTGTGTTTCAACGCGCTCGAATAATCTCTCCGGGGGAGTCGTCGGGAGGTGCAACGTCGAGGATATTGTCTTCGAGCGCCAAAGTGTTCATCCGCGCGCACTTATCCACGCTGCCCCGACGTTTCGGTGTAGCATTTCAAATGTACGGTATGGAATTGAAACGAATGTTTTGGTGGGAGATCAGGGAACGGCCGCGTTCGCGGAAATACGTCGGGTGTAATATGCAGAGACGCCGAGCTCGAACGGTTCTCCACGAGGGATGATAATTGGACCGGCCGCGGCCGCAAGCTCGCGTATAATTCCGCAAACACGTGACAATCAATTGGCTCGCGGTCGGACGTCTGTTGGTCGCGTTCCCACTTAAAATGCAAATTCCAAACTACTCGAGGGCATATCGGATGCTGGCGCGGCCCCGATGTGGGATACACACACACGCGTGCGTTTGTCAGCGGGGCAAGGTGACGAAACGAGCTCGATCACGTTCACGCGTCGCCGAGATATATTAGAGCGGGGATCGGTGGCTCTGCAGGTATATCTAGTGGCGCTCTCGCGTAATTAGGATAATGGCCGGGGCGATATAATGCGAGATACCGGTGTGTGTGCCGGGCTACAAATGGGCCGATCCAGCTCGCGAGCTCCGTTTGTTCCGTAATTAATGCGACGCGCGTACGGCAATTAGCGCTGTTTTACCCGGGCTAATGCCGCGCGGCGGCCGACTCGTCGGTGTATGGTGTCGCGCGATCGTCATTGGCGCGCGAGCACCGGCTCACTGTACCGCGATCTAATGCGATTATGATTATGTAACGACTCGCGGGTATATCCAGAGTTGTTTAATGAGCTCGTTGCCACCGCGCGCGAGTTTGCCGGCCGTGCGCGCGCGCCTGTTGCTGATAAAATATAACGATTGTTAATCGCAACGGTTATTGCCCCCGGGGGCCCCGCTCAATTTCAATTGAATATCGCTTTACAGTAAGGACTCGACTCGTGTAGGCCACGATCCGCCAAGTCGTAACAGTTGCCATGCCATGCAAACTTTGAATTCGCGAACCGAGCCACGACGCGTTGTTGTTGACAATGAGATAAATCGTCAGAGTTTTTTTCGTGACGCAAAAGAGGGTTACACAGGACTCATGCCAACTTTCAAAGACTCACACGGCCATTGAAATGTTGCGAGTCAAAGTCTGCTTTAGCTCGAAAGGTGAGCCTTGACCTACTACGAGCAGGCCAACCCTAGTGACCATTTTTCCAAACATTATTGTTCAGTTCGATTATAAAAACATTTGTTGATTGATAATTTCTTCACGGCCACGATAATCATTGAACGAATACAGTTTTCACATGTTTGAGCTGAGAAATTGTGTGGTACGACTAGCTTACTGCTGTACTATGTATAGTACAATATAGCATTGAAATAGTAAAAACCTTCACAAATAGAAAGATAAACAATAGTAAATATTCACTAGTAAAATATTACTAACTTCCATTCGTTATGCAATTTATTTTATTTTAAACTTTCAAATAAATCCAAAAGTAAGACTATGAGTATAGAGCGGGAGAAAGAGAGAAAGAAAGAGAGAGACTGCAGAAAACGGCCAGTCGAGTCGGTCGAGGTGTCAGTTCAAGTTCAAGATACGAAATCCAAGCACATCGAGCTGATGTAGATGCAAGTATCAAGAGGCATATCGCTCAGCTGAATGCGACGCGTTAAGCAATATTTACTGATACGCAATAATCCGGATAACGAGCGAGATCAGTTGGATGATGAGAGAGGAAGAGAGAGAGACAGGCAGCAGAGCTGCGAGCTGCTCGGCCGAGTGATGTGTCATTCTCGCGGCGTGATAAGGGGGCCCCGAGAGCGCGCGGCTTATCTGCTCGCAGGATCGGTTGGCGCGCGAGAAAGTAATGGCGCGCTGAAGGCGGATTGAAGCGATAAAGGAGGACGCGCTACTCTCCTCCCCTTGCTACACTGGGCTACCTGTGCCCAGTGCCATCTTCCCACAGCCTCCTTTTCCCTCTTCATACTGCCCACATCGCGCCGGCGCGGCTAATTTACGCCCGACTGACGTCTTACTTCATATATGTATACCCGTACCCAACAAAAAATATCAACGATCGTTCTATCGTTCGCTTCTTCCAGATTGAGCTGTTCAACATTAATGTAGCGTGGCGAATTGAGTCGGCAGTGTGAATTGTGCGAAGTAAATTTGCCCAACTAACGTTACGGCCTTCTGCGATGCCCCAGGAAGAAATCCATCATTTTTGCATTGCAAGATTCGTTGGGTGAGAAAACGAGAAGAGCTGCTCCAAGCCCGATGGAGTATACTCTTCGCGAAATAAAAAGTGTAACTTTCGTCGCGCAAATTGAAGCCTCTCTTGCGCGTATTGTGTTGAATTCAAATCGAATTTTAATATTGAATCCGAGCCGACTCACAGCGGGATTATCTAACAAGGAAGGCAAAAAAAATATCCGAATCGGAACGACGGGGAATAATGAAGGCCGAGTCGAGTGTCGATCGGCCTGGGAAACAATATTCGCAACAATCGAATCAGTAGTACGGTGCCGTGACGGGTCGGACAATAGGCCGCACGCGTGCAGCGGCGCACGGCACGGCACACACCACTGACTCGATTAATAAATCTCGAATCACGCTCTCTCTCTCTCTCTTCTCTCCCCCCCCCCCGTCTTTCTCTCGGCAAATGGGTCAACGATTGGCTCTGTTCCTCAGCTGAATAGTCAGCCTGGGCACGGCATCGATTGTACAGCATCTCCGTTGGCCGGCGAGGTGTTGTGTTTGGGCGATGTGTCGGCGTACCGTTAGCCCGCGAGGGAATCGTGCGCTCGGGCCGGGATGACCGCGAGGCGCGTCTCTCTCGCTCGCTCGCGCTGGGAATGGGAACCGCGCCACGCGCGAAAAGCCTTTCTTCCCTCGCATCATCATCGGCGTCGGCGGCGCGACTCCGATCATCATCCTGATTATCCTCATCATATCCGCGCGATTTTTTTCATCTTTTCGAGCCTCTCTTTCTCTGTCCGCCGCGGCCAAGCGTTATACATGCTAACTGTCGAGCTGGCGCTCATCCGTACGTCCATTGTAAATACATCGCGCTAATTATACGTGCGCGCGGCTGACTAAGCACTCGTTGTAGCCCCCCCGACAGCCCTCTCGCGTACGCGAATAAATCCACACGACGATCGATCTAGCGCTAAACGATTGTCGGGTGTGATCGATACCACGAGGGTTTATATACGTCGCCATAACTCGGCTCGGTCCATTTCGCACGTCGCCCAGTGCTTTCGGCTCCAGGCAACGGTGTATCAATATGTATGTGTGTGTGTGTGTGTGTGCGCTCACAAGCGAGCATTGTGCTCGCGCCGATTGATTCCCGATAATTTTATTCATACTGCCGCTATTACTCAGGATACGCGGGTTTTGCGGGGTGCGCGCGCGAGCATTTGTCGCCGCTGATCCGATGATTAATAAAACGCCTATCGATGCGCTGTTAAATCGGCTCAGAAGCCTCATTCATTCGTAATAGACGGGCCATAACGGTCGTCTTCGATAATCTATCGATTGTTCCGAATGATCAAGTGTACTGCGCTGGATGAATTTCAACGGTGAACCTTTTGAACAGGGAGCACGTGAAAAAAGTGACGTGTGCAGCTGAAATGTATGCGGGATTGTATTTATACTCCTGATGACTTGAATGACTGTTATCAGTCACGAGACGACTCCATCAACAATATATAGGCCGTGACTGACATTCAACAACGAGTTTTTCATTGGTAACATATTACACGGATTGTATATAATAATTTCGAAAGATAAATGTGGATAAAATGTGAGAAATCTTTCTCGAAATAAAGTGAGAACAGTACGTGCGAACGCGTAGCTCGCCGTCTGCGTATGATGCGCGTGTGCCATTCGATTCAATTCGACCCGCGCGTAAATAGACTTGTTCTCACGAGATAAAGTACGCCGGAACGGCGCATTCGAATCAAACGGCGAGGGGGGGGGGGACTGCAGCTGTACACGTTGGAAGCGCGAGCGCTCGCGGGAGCCGGTGCGCAGCGTGGAATTACCGCGCGCTCAATCAACGGGGGCAAAGTTGAGTCGGCTCGATCGGAGAGCGGATTCTAACGCTGCGCTGTTAATCGGCCGAACAACGAGGCACGCGTTGCCGCGGCGGCAATTTGAGCCGGGCGCTCATCGGCCATTCATACGGGGCGCACGCTTAAATTGGAAAAACCGCTGTGTTAATCGGGAGTCTCGTCCGCGGCGCGGAGCAGGCGCACGTGCGCGCAAAGTAGCCGCGAAACTGCTGCAGCTGGGCCTCGGGCAGCACGTCCGCGATTCGCCTCTCTCTCTCTCTCACGACCGGAGCCACACTCATCGCCATAAAGCGCTCTTAATCGATCGCCCGAGATTCGTCATACCGTTCGTTCGATATCGGACGCTTGTGTTCCTCCGCAGCAGCAGCAGCAGCAGCCGGATCTCACGGTATACGTTGATTGCTCGTATTTGCAATTCGATGGGCCATTGTTGAGATGCCCCGTCGCTATACGGGGACGACGACGACGGGGCTGACATTCTTAGACGGGCGCGGATTTGTGCGAAGCTCCGGGAATCTATTATTTTCGAGCGCGCGCCGTGGAACGGCCGCGGATTTACGACGAAAATGTAGAATGCGGATGCGTCGCGGGCTCGCCGTGAATCGCGCGTTGATATCGGAGACGAGAGAGCGAGCGAGAGAAAAAGAGCCGCGAAGAGATTGAGCGGGTATGGATTTTTAACGGCCGCCGTCGCGCGTGCGACTCCGAGCGCGAGAATATGAAACGTGGAAACGTATTTTATGAATCGGCCACCTCGAGCGACGCGCGTTTGGCAGAAACGTCTGTTAATAACGAGCCGAACGGGCTGGTGCTCACGTTGGTTTATTGAAAATAATATCCGTATAGGTACGGAAGGCTTCTCCTCCCCGGCGGGATTATCCAACGCGACCAGTCTCGCGTCGAAGCGTCACACGGATATTATGAAATCGGAAGGGCGGCGCGAATAACTTTGCTGTAATCGCGCAGTCTGCCGAGGATCGCCGTGGATTCCACGCGTTTGAGAAAACGAGTCGTGTGTATACGTTAGTATCTGCGTATAGAATCGGGCGCGGCCCGCCGATAGCGCCCCACGCACATCCTCGAGGTGCGAACGTCGCGCCCGGCCGCCTCCTCTCGTGTATATACATATTCACATCTGCACGTACGTTTGTCGCTTCCTAATTGGCCCGCGGCCAACGGTACACTCGCGGACGGGCTCGCGCGCGCGCCCTCTCTAATTACTCTCGGGCCCTTTGTTCCCGATAAAATTCGACGAGCTCGCGCTCGGGCAAAGATGCGGAATGAGCCGGGGCTGATAAGTGCACCGCACTATTCACCCGTGTATTATTCGGCCGCGATTAAAAATCCCCAACTCCCACGGGAGAGCCACCAACATCCCAGGCAATTTTCCAGCTAATCCGGCCTTGCATCGGGCTACGCGCCGCGATGGAACCCCCCCTCCCGAGTCGCAGTACTTAATTAAGCAAGCCGACGATGCCGCGGGGAGAAATTCAGCCGAACCCGATGGCTCGCGCGGATACAGTTGTTAACCTCGGCGTATATATGCCGAATAATTCGAGCGAAGCGTTTACAGTGGATTGTTAGAGGGAGGAGAGAGGGAACGCCGAGTGGACACTGGATTTATAGGACAAGCGAGATGAATAGCATAAGGTGGCGGGCGCGACCCAACGACTTCCTCCTTCGAAAGCTGGAACAATGCGCGAGCGAGCGAAACGTCACACATTCCACCGGTGCAGTCGCGGCGATAGTGCCCCCTTCACATTACGCAGGCACGGGCTGCAATTCGAAAGGGCCACCAGCCCCTTAGCGCTCGAGCGTAGGGACAAGCCGCGGCTAATAAATTCAGCCTGAGGCGCGGCTCACCGGGCGTGTGTGCGTTTAATGTACGCCCGAGCCCGTGTGTGCGCGAGCGCTTGTCCACTTGGCTAGCCTCTCCCGACAGTGTAATAACTTTATTTTAACACTTCGGGACGGGCCGTTTGCGCGACGGCCGCCTCATCTCCACTTCCCGCTCGTGTCGAGTCCCGATTGAGCGACGGCGACCGGCTGTTTTACAACGATCTCCGCCACCAGCTTGGATTTTAATTCCGACTCGCGATTTTATTGTTATACTCGCGCGAGTCCCGATACGGGGATATAGTTCCCGAAGCTGACACGTATCAGATGCAGGAAGTGTATGTGTATGTATAGTTTTTTCGCCTCGAGACGTTGTTGAAAATCACCCCGGGAGAATATCCAGGCGATTTCTTTCGAGACTCGAGAGAGCCTCGTCTATCCGAGCGACTCTCGTCTACACGCGGCAAACGCCCACACATAACGTCTCACATACGATTAGGCCGATCACGAAAACTCGATGTCGTTCGAGAGTCCTCGCGTATATTGGGCCGAGAGAGCATATATATTATGACGGTCGCAGAAAAGTCAGGTGAACGAATCCGGAAAGTCTCGAGATCGGCACACGTGTGGGACACGAATCGCTGCCCGGCGGGTGTATAAATTAGCGGCGAGGGCCGGGATCGCGGCGCAGGCAGGGCTTCCGCTGGCGCGGAATCAGTGGCGAAAGCCTGTACGTATATCGGGTGTATGGGTGCGTGGGGATCGGCGAGCCAACGGGTTGGCTTATAATCGCGAGGGACGCGCAGCTCGCGTTCCCACCGACTCGCGGGACTGCTCTTCTCGCATGCGCGCTGCAAAATCGCCCGGGCGTTATTAGGCTCGCGCGGCTGCTGCACCGCGCGCGCGCGGAAGCTCTCGAGTTGCCGCGCGGCTTATCCGCTCGGTCGGTCAGTCGCGCGTTTAGCGCCCGGCCCCCGTTCCTCGCGATCTTCGGCCGCGCACGCGAGCCGCGCGCTAATGCGAGGAACCGTTTCTCCGCCGAGCAGCAGCATTTCAGTCGCGGGGAGGAGGCCGGGGGGCGGCACAACCGTAGCCGTTGAAGTCGAAGTTCGCCGCCGCGGGTAAACATTACCTTCGCGACGCCCCGTATATACATATACGTGTGCGGGTATCGTGTAGCTAATCCAGCGGATGCATCGCGCAGGAGCTTCGCCCCTTCCTGGCGTTCCCTGAGTTGTTTTCCCGGGGATATTTGCTTTCCTCGGCTCGTCAACATTGGCGGCCCGTCGTAACTTCGGGCCCGAGCGGCTAATTCGTATATACCCCCCGTGGGCCAACGGCCCCTAGAGGCAAACTTTATGTGTCTCTCATTAAGCAAATGAGGCTGCGGGTTTGAGAACTCGTCGATACGAGCCATGCGGAGCACGGAAGTTAACGATGTTCGCATCTTTCCATGATATACTCTTGGCCAAACTTACGTCATTATGTGGAACGCATGCCAGTGAGAAAATTAATATACGATCTGGTGGGTCTATAGGAGAAAAAAAACTGCTGTCGAGTTTTCCTCTGGTCCATTGTATCAGGGCCATGTACGAAAGTAATTATATACAATTTGTATGTAATCTGGCTAGAATCTACTGGTTGAAAATTCGATGTATTCGTGGCTGTTATTCATTTCTTGGTATCTGAGAGGGTTTTAGTTTCGGAGAAACGAGGATCTCTTGAATCAGGCAAAATCAGGCGAAAGACTGGATATGATGGACGTTTATTCGGGTACACTGAAAAACAACGCGGAAGAGTTTCAGCGAGAGCCGCGATCCATAGACACGTGGCCCCTCCTCGCGAGGATACGTCAAGCGTGAAAAAGTTATGATTACATAAAACGAAATACGCGCCGACGAGTCCCACGGCATCTCGAAGCGCTCGGGGAGAGCGAGAGCCCGAAAATTGTGATGGGGGGGGGGAGAAAAAAAATTAACCCGAAGTAAGATTGGTCGGAGGGGAACATTTCATAAACGAGCAAGAGCCGATGGGACTCGGGAGAATGTGTAGCACCGATATAACAAGCTCGAGAATTGGATTTGCTCCGGTTTAACGGGAAAGGCCCTTCATTACCAGGAGGCGTTTAAAAGAGAGGGGAAAAAATAAAAAACACGCGACGCACATGTCAAGTTTAATTCAGTTGATCTCGCGCCAAACGACCGGCCTGTGGAATCATCTCGCCTTACCAGGCCGCCGAGGAACGATCAACTTTACAGCGTTTTTACAGCGGCAACTTTAGCTTTTCCAACTTTACCGGTGAGTGCAGTATACGTGCTTTCCCCCAAGTGACATAACACAAACGGCCCGACGCGCGGCATCGAGATAAGTCCGCGCATCGAAACAAGTGCGCGAGGATATACTTGCTCCATTGCTGTATATTCCTTATTCGAGGAATCCTGCGTTAATACAGCCGCAATAGCTTTACCCCCGGCTCCGTCTCTCTCCCTTTTCATTCTTCATCTACCTCCTCCGCCTCCTCGCTTGGTTTTGCACTTGTCCATTTCCTTTTGGGATTCCTCCCTAGGCGAGATTATTTTATGAAAGGAAGTGGAGATTTGTTTAGCAATTTGCAATTCAACTGATTGCGGTTACATTTATTAGATACATTAAAGGCATTCTGCGCGCATCTCCGTATTTCATTACCGAGGATCCTCGGGCCGCAGTCCCTTTGGCCTGGCACGAATTAATTCAATGAAATATGGCGTGTTACCGTTGATTTTGCGCCTCCTGCTCGCGATCGCTAATCGCTTTATCAATCGCCGCGAACGATAAGATGAGCATGTAACGCATTTTATTCGCCGCCCCCTCCTTCTCCTCCTCCCCCCCATTGAACCGTCCCGATGCAGTACAATTTTCGTAATCTCGTGATATATACCCGAAGCGAGTAATGTTGCTCGCCAACAAAACGCCAGGGAAAACTTGCTCGGACAATGGGGTAGTTGCATGATTTACTCCTGAACGAAGCCGAATGTGCCAACTTTGGATTCGAACGCGTTGATATTCTTATTCGAGAGAAAAAAATAAAAAAGAAATTAATGTACTTATACTTGGAGATGTTGCCAACTTTGGGTGGCCAATAATGATGAAACTTTTCGAAATGCTTTTTTCGATATCTGATACCGATATACAGTTAGATATTCAAGCTAACGTTTTGATTTCCCGGAGATATTGATCAATAACATCTGATTTCTTTCATGTATACAACATCTATATCTATACGATGTCTATCATAATTAACGATAATTTCCTGTATGTATAGATGTACTGTAAATGCATGAGATATCGAAACTAATTGGCAGTATATTTCCGGGAAATCTTAACGTTAGACTAAACGGCCGTATATATGGCTTATCGAGGTATCCAAAGAGCATTGCGGAGAATTTCGTCATGATTGGTAACTCGACCTTGACACCGTCTCATAATTAGTTCGAACCAGTATCAAAATGTCAAAGACCTCATGGAAAATGATAAAAAAAAAGACCAAATATAAATACGCATTAATCAATGCGGTCAACGGACTATACGAGAGTAAACGAGCGCGTCGACACTCGTGCCGATCGACCGAGTTCGAAACACCGTGAAAAATACACCACGCAACACCATTGTCTCGGCGTGGTCGGGCAAAAAATGCGCAACACAGCGCAATGATCGAGAGAGAGAGAGAATCGGGCACAGGCATAGAGCGGTGCGAATTTTTCGAACGGAAAAGTATGGGACACCTACCCACACGCCGTAGGGGTAAAAAACGGCGAGTCGTCACAAGTAATTAACGGTGCGCACGCGCCGCGGGACAGAAGAGCCGAGAGGAGAGGAGAGCTAGTCGCTCGGGGTTAATAATCGCCGCACGTCCTAAATTCCACGGGACGCGAGGCCGAGAGCGCGCAACGAGGCGCAAATATACGAGCCGAAGAATAGAGCCGCGACAAAAGAGGGTAAATGGTACACGCGCGTCGCACCGCGCTATCTGCGAGCTATGCGGCGAGAGTGCCATATACGCGACTTTAGGGCATAACGGAAATCAGCTCGGACGCGCGTGGAACCACCAGACACCAACTCTAGAATGGAATGTGTTTTTTCTTTCATCTTTTCGTTTCTTCCGTTCCACACTCGATTGCCGCGATACGATCGAGCTGTATGAATGACTGACTGTCTTCGGTAACCGTTCGCTCTGTGATGATTCCTCAACGAATAGCTGGATCCTTTTTTCGTCGGGCGCGATTCGATTCGGAATCGTATCTCTTTACCCTTTCTCTTTCTTTTCAACGGTTGTTTTGGCTAAAGAAAACCCAGAAATTATATCCTCGTGAGTGCATAATTGAATGTGTTTCGCGGCTCGGTTCGATCCAGGGGGCTGCAGGATCGCGCGCGCCAATTGACCGCGTGCGAGTTTGACCGGCGCTCGATCGAAAGCGAATCGCGAAAGGGAGAACAACGAAGCGCGCGAGATCTGTGGGAAGGAGAGAAGGAGGTTGGACAAACAATAGGCGGGGGGGGGGGTCGGAGAGTGGATGAGTAAACGTCGAGGCGTACGCTCGTAAGAGGGCGGGATGACGGGCCGGATTAACGGGGTTAGGCGTGCGCGCGCGGATTCGCGTGCGGCTGCGTGTGTCTCTGTTGCGGCTCGACCGATCGTACATCGATATACACGTATACATAGGTGTGCGAGCAGCGAACCATACTTATAGAATAGCGCGCCGCAGCCGCGTTTATCGAGTGTCGGCTCTCGAGCCGGGGCACGTATATATGACCAACAAGTTTGCACTTTGGCGCTGGCGCGCATATAACGGGCCGTAGTCGGAGAGGAGAGCCCGGGGTCTGTGTGTCGGCATTGCGTGGGCCGCAGCCGCGACCTCCTTTCGCACAGCCGGCTCTCTATGCCCGACGCTCTTATCTTTTAGGCACATCCTCGCAACCCCCCGGCCTCGCACTTCCTCCTTCGGCTTTTTGCCCGCGCACGCGCCAAATTAGATGTCCCTCTTTCGCCGAGCGGCTCGCTCGTATGTGTATATGCATGCATGGGCTGCGCTCGATCGACGACGTCATACCTCTATTCTCACGCTCGCGCCAAACTCGAGCTGCTCAATTCTCGAGAGCGCGTATACGAACATACGCGCGGAAAAGTTAGTTTTACAGTCCGCGCGTAATTCTTTACTCCCCCGCTTAATTCGCGCGTCGAGGAAAATACGATGCTCCGCGGGATAGTGCTCGAGAAAATGAAAAATTCCATCAGCCTCGAGACGTTTTGCTTTACCACCGCGTATACTTCGTGTACGTATACGATGGGGAAACTTCTCGAGGCTGATGATTGGGGCGCATATCACCCGAAGAATAGAATTAAGGTTTCCTAGCAACACCGGCCCACTTTTCACCGGTGGCGCTGCGATTGAATTTCACGCGGTAGCTACTTAATTTTCACGGTCCTGCGGGGGTACTGCAGCTCGACAGCTGATGCGCACTGTATCAGCTGATATCCGACGTACAACAGCTCAAGATGATTTATCGCTCGAGTTAATAGTGGTGATTCGGTAACGGTACTTCACCATAAACCGTAATAATCTATTTGATTACTCTCACTAAGTCCAACCTAATCGACTCCAATATGTTTTATTACATTGTATATCTCATTCGATGCTCGTGTGCATCAGAGCTGCGACTATTTGCAGTGTTCACGGACGAGAATCGTAAAAACCACGGAGCTACTGATAAATTCGTTGCGCTAACTGTAAAATATCGGCTTATGACGCTCTCCAATATACGTTCGCCGCGTGAGACCCTCGATTTTTCAATCGATGCGGACCCTCATCATTAGCTCAAAGTTCAATCAGTTGAAATGGATCATTTGGTGATTCGGGTATCGGGCGAGGATGGGCCAACTCGCCGATCGAAGTGATATTATGAGAAAATACAGCGGAGCCTCGTCGGTTAATCGAGCTCGAGAATGAGCCTTGGAGATACTCGCGGATACAAGAGAGCTCGGGCCAGAATTAAACGCGACACGCGCGTATCTGCTGGACACGGGCCGGTCTTTGGCGAGCAACCGGTTTTCGATTATCAACGAATTCGTATTAAAGTTCCATTATTAGAGCCGACGTGGTTATTTTTAGCCTCGCGGAAATAAACGAACGAACGAACGAACGAACACACATGCACACCGTTATCGCCGAGTGCCTCTTTGGGCCGCCGCACAAATAAAAGCGCCATACACTCGAGAGAGCGCGCGCGAGTCAAGTTCATCGTTTGTTTCCCTCGTATATTTCAATATAAACGCGTTAATAAAAGTCGAAAAGGTCCGGCTCTGCCCCTATCTCTCGCGGCGGTATGAAATTTTCATGAAACAGGAAGATCTTCGGCCGAGGTCCCGCGAGCAAGAGAGAGACAGCAACATTATTACGTACTTTACTTTACAGCCTCGTTCGAAAAATTACTATCACACGAGCGATCCCGAGCGCGCGTATTAAAAGCCCTCGAAAAGTCGGCTTTAAAAGCGTGTAGGACGATAAAACGCGCGCGCGCGCTGGTCGAGAGAAATTCCCTCTCTCTCTGTGTTTCGCGCGCGCGCCTCAAACAAAACGAGAAAAAACAAAACGGGGGAGGAGGGCGAACAAGCTGCACGTTACGATTTCCCGTTATATTACCATCGGCAAATTGAGCCGGAGCCCGCGCGCGAGAGACCGCGGCGAGTCGAGATGTAACATCCTCATTTCAGCGCGTACCTACACACAAACACACGCGGCCTCGCGCGCGCGCGCGCGCCCATATCGAATAACGATCGATCGATACTAATCAAATCAGCCCACGACACGACGCGGAATAAGTCGGAGCGGTCGTTTTCATTCATGGATTCGCGCGCACGAGTCTATACCACCTGTGTATGTATATACATATGTATCCACAAGTGTAGCGCGTCCGAGCCGTAATGCCTCGGGACGAGAGGCTGGCTCGCGCGCGCGCGCAGCTCTGGAATCCACCTACTCCGTTACGCGCGCGTCTTCCCCCAATCCAATTGGCCGCGGATTTTACGTGGACTTATAAGAGCTTTCTTCATTATCGCCGAGTTGCTACGCCTCATCTTCCGAGTCGAATATCCTACGGTGCAGCGCCTTTGATTTATTCGCGAAATTGCCCGGCCCTGTATCTGGGCTCTACGCCGAACGGCCACCGCTTAATGAACGAAAGAAGCCGGCTAAGAAGCTGTATATACTCGCTGATGTTATCTTTTGAAAAATGATATTCCGGAAAATGTGCGCTCACTCGAACTGCATGCCAAATCAATCAAATAAAATCTTGCGTTCGCATGAGTGTATGCGTAGGTGTCAGCCCTGCTTGCGGTCGAAGATTCACTCGATTGCATATGTACAAATTACACTCGAGGAATCGTATTGACTATTAGTGGTAAGCCGGAGAACAAAATCCTCTTTTTTCTCATTCTCTAAACTAGAAGACTTTCAAGAAAAAAATCATGATCTGTTAAGTTATCCAAACAGCGTTATGCATCATCTAGAGAATTGGTCGACAGAATTTGAATTGCTTGATGAAATTTAACGATTCTAAATTGGACAATAATAATCTTAATTAATTTCTCTTTTGAAAAATAGTCAGCCTGAGAGCGATGATTCTTTTGAATTTTATTGGGTCTGATAAAGCACGTCAAATCCGCATTGACAGCGTGCATTGGAAGATTGATTGATAGACAGTTTAGTTCAAAATTAAAGAAGAGATTCGTTTTCCAACTTGTAAAATAAAATGAAACTCATCATTTCTTGATGTATAACTTTGCTCTTTTCCTATTAGAATAAATTCTGTAGATATACATTCTTCGTATGAAAAAGTAACGATTTTTCATGACCTTACTTTTTAAAAAATTTGAAATGGTCCACTAAACCCGATATATAAATATTTATCGTATATTTGCAGTGGTTCTCAGTTAGAAGTGAATTTAACAATTTTTTCCAATTGCCAAAATACTAATTTTGGAAATTTTACAAATTCATCACCGTCGTAGGTGACAAGTACACCTCTATTTTTTCATGATTACGATTGCGATCTATATCTGATTAGTTTGAATTTTACGTTCATAAAAGTTACCAAAAGTCTTCATCTAATTAAAAAGTTACACATTTTATAGAGTCAAAAACAGCGGAGAAGCGCAATGGAAGGATCCAGATGACGGAGACGTGTGAAATAAACGAGACCACTAATTATATGCGCATTTTTAATGAGCCCCGGATATTATCTCACCTTTAGTACAATACCTGGAGCCATTAACCAAAAGGAGAGAAAATGTCTCGTTATGAAAAAAATTCAAGACGAGCAAGAAAGCGAGAAGAGTAGAATCCAAGCTAAAAGGAAGAAATTAACAGCTGTTGCTCTTGATGTTGCTGCTGTTGCTGCTGCTGCTGCAGCAGACGGAAATTGAGGTAACGTCAGGTGTCAGTGATGAAGGTAAATTAACATTATTTAAGGCACGTAATGGACACGTCAGCAATTTGAAAATTACGGGCCTGAGATTTCACCGATCAAGCGCCGAGAGCACGAGTTCGTTCAACTACCCTTTGAGTCAGTTGGACGCAGACGCGGTGCAGACAGCTTAGGCAGAACTTTAAGTGCATCCCAACCAGCAAAAATTTGTTTCATTAACATTCATAATGGAACGGCTCGCCTTCAGACTACTCCGATGTTCTCAAACTCCGAGTGTGATATAATTTCTCGCATAGCACGTGCATGTCCTTTCGAAAATACTTCCAATCCGAGTACAAAGGAATATAATATTTTTTTTTTTCAAAACCGTTCTCGATAAGCACTCGAATTTAAAAATACATCGGTTCACTATACACACTTCTCAACTCCTCGTTACCGGCCATGATTCATTACTTCTAGCGGTAGAAATTATTCGCTAATAATCCCTTGTAGATACACCAGTAAAAATAATCATCACTATAAACAACTCTGTCAAATTATCCAAGAACTCCATATACTCGAGTCTGATAAATCTCGATATTATTGCATTTAATCCGAAGATATTAATTGCATTTAATCCGAAGATATTAAATAAATCGTCAAGTAATTGAACCGAGGCTCAGTTTGAGAATCGTTATTCAATTAGAGCTTTGGACGAAATTAAAAAGCTTAGATGAAAAGGAAGCGAGGTAAGTTACAGGTCGAATCATTAAATTTAATTTACTATACCTCTTCTGACCAAAGATTGGATGGGGATTACATAACAAATTACAATGAACCAGCGCTAATCAAACTTTGCAAGAAAGTAAAATCATTCCAGAACAAAATGAACGAAGCAATTTACATCCGTTTCCGATGCGGCGGGAATCCAAAGTACAGCTACGCAACTACGCAGCTACACAGATTAACCTGCGGTTTTCTGATCTCATTCACTTTCAACCTTCGGTTTCAAAAGCTGGTTCTTTAGAAGTAGCTCTCGCCGATTCAACGATTCTTTAGCAGCAATGCCGATCTCGCTTTCATTCACGAGGTCGTTTTAGTTTTTCAAGATCGGCCTATCTATCGCTTGGATTCATAAACGGAGCTTTGAATTGCGAACATCCG
The DNA here is from genome assembly GCA_020882685.1 of Aphelinus atriplicis. NCBI lineage: Eukaryota > Metazoa > Arthropoda > Insecta > Hymenoptera > Aphelinidae > Aphelinus > Aphelinus atriplicis. The sequence goes on along the minus strand of CM037073.1, from coordinate 91,952,312 downwards.
ACTGACGGATTGTCGAGGTGAATTTTCACAAAAATCACCTCCCAATGGCCAATGATCCGGGGGGGGAGGGTAATCCGATTTTCGGGACAACGCTTGACCAAGCACGAGCTACGGATGTTTTGGCGAAAGCAAAACAAGAAGACGGAAGGGAAGGAGGCATGAGTCGAAGAAGGATGTGCTCAGTCTGGGAAAAGGGTAAAAAGACGGGGCAGGAAAGAAGGCGAGCTCAGCACGAGGAGTAATCGTAACGGTAAAGCGTTGGCTAGATGAGGAGCAGCGCTAGTGGCATGTGGACGCGGAGAACGCGGCTAAAACGCAAACGTACTCTCGGATTTCACTGCCGACGGAATACAAGCTGAGCAGCAGCAGCAGCAGCAGCAGCAGCGGTAGCGAGTGTGAGAGCGAGAGAGCACAAGTCCACGCCCCAGCTGGTATGCAAATAATTAATCAGTCAGAGCGAGATACGAATCGGGGAAGCGTGTTAAGCCAGCGAGCAAGCTCAGCTGCTATAAACAACGAGCCAACCACTCGCTTGCGCGTAGAGTAGCTCTCGTCCGGGACACGCATTATATCGACTTGCCTTTTATAGATCCAGCTGCTACCGAGAACGCGATTGAATTCATCCCGCTGCTCGAGGATCGCTTCTCGATTCCCAATTCGCAATCGCGTTTCTCCCATACACATTTTGTCGACATTTAGTCAATATATGATAGAGCCGACGATCATTGGCTATCTTATTGGGAAACAGGCCCCGAAACGACTCGTGTCTATACTGAAAAACAAAGCTCACGACTATCTTTGTTGTGGTGTTATGCAGCCTTTGAAAATCTATCAATGTTTCTGCGGTACTGTTTCGATCTCAGTGTATGCAGTCGATATAATAGGCCTCGACATGACCTCGAGTAACCACGCATTGGAATAACATCAGTAGTGATATTGCATGAGCAATGCTGAGTACTTTTGAGTGGGTATATTAGCTTGAAGAATGCTATTCGTCTACTCAAGAATTGATACGAAAACAACGAGTCCAATTAGATTTCAAATATTCATTGGCTTCGTTGAATGGCTATTAAAACTAGATAAAGTATCAATACACCTCGAATTCTGATCGGTGCACTTGATTTACACAAGAAAAAGATATTCGAAGGATAATAAATTCACGCAGTGATAAGCAACACGAGCAAAACTCTCGAAACTCTGATGAATCAGTTTTCAATTTCAACGTTCGGAGACAAACTGTCGGAATGTTGCCCTCAAAAGAGGAAAATCACATCTCGGATCGGATGAATTGGCATCGGAGCGAGAGGAGCGTGCGGATCTCGTGAAAGCCCGGCAACGTTTCTCGGGCGCATAAGTAAATCAATTGTCGGGGAGCCTCGGGCTGATTGTTGGATTTTTCCACGGGCAACGAGGTGAATTGGTCGGCTCGGCAAGTGCTGCAGCTGCGCGAAGGTGCACGCGAGCCTTTGTGTTGGGACGCGGCCGTCTCCGAGGCTCGCGTCCGCCGCGCGATTTTCGTGCCAGCCACGAGGCTAATCGAGCGCATCCGTGACTCGCGCGGGAAAAAAATCCCACCCCGGCTATCCCGAGTTTGGCTCTACTCTTCCCGCCCGGCACAATCTCGCTCGGCTTGCCGATTCGGATCGAGTTTACATGCAAATTGTCTTCAATTATTGTAGAACGAGTGAACGGCGATGAATGACCCCACGAGGAGTCGAGTGCCAAGGATGAAGAGGCCGTATGTACCTTCATAGAGACGTTTCAACGATGATTTTGTATTCGGCCAAAGTACAAAATCGACTGATGGATTATCTGCAAAACATTTTCCTGGACGAACTATGAAGGAAAAAAAAGGTATCGTTTCAACGTCACTATCTCTAATATTACAAATGCACGAAACGGTAGAAAACCCCCATCTAGTTTGCGTATTTCCTCAATCTACAATAAAAAAAAAAACGTCAATCCGATCCCATCGATAACAAAGCGTGCAAATGCCAGCGAGCGAGGGAATGAAAATTGGGGTGACAAGTGCAGTGAGCGCGCGCGAGAAGTTGCGCGACGAGGTCGACGCACCTCCAGCTGGTCGCGTTCACGGGCAAGGTTGTTGGCACGCTCGCGTTTCAAGGGTACAATCAAGCCAAAAGAGAAAGTATCCCAGAATGAGCGTCGGAGCGCGAGCGCGCGTGGGAGCGGTTGCATAAGCCAACGGCAGCCCGATTACGCGAGCCCGAGCTCCACGTAATCATTGGGTTTTGCCCTTCGTTAGCGCCTGTATCCTTCGCCGCAGCACAATGCCGAGCAGCTTTCTCCGTCCGCTTGGACTTGAACTTGAGCCGAGTGGCAAAGTGCCCTGTTAGCCACGGATCATCGTACCTTTTTTTCTCTCTTCGTCCTGCCGACTCGATCGATCGACGTGTCGAGTGTTTACTGTGTTTCGAGTTACGAGGTTCTACAAGAGAAGATCGTTCATAGATTGTTTTGGTTAGATAATCAACAAGATAATTGCAATGCTGAGCCACGAACTCGCCACCGACGTTACCTTCACGCCAGACACGAGAAATATGCATAAATCACGTTCACCCGAGTCAATATTTTCGTCGACGATATCTCGTCGCTTGACTCGCGAGTGGAGGAGAGCAAGGCCGCGCGGATACATCGTGGAAAGGGGGGAAAGTTTCATCGCGTCGCCCATCAAAGTTTAAACGGGCGAATTTCGAGATGGCGCGTCCGCCGCTCGCGGGGACAGCCCGACGACAAATCATTCCATAAATCAAGCGCGCGATCCCCTCGAAATTAAAGAGTCGAGTCGGCGACGACGGCGGCGGCGCGAAAAAGAACGAGAGCGCGACGCGTCCTAGTCGCGCCGGGGAATTTCGCCATTCGGCCGGGGCAGTTATGCGCGCGTTTGACGCATCGCCGTCGGGGGGGCAATGTTGTCCCGCGGCGGCGGCGAGCGCGCGCATAATCTCCAGCCGCGGAAAGCGAGCGCGACGCATATATAGCGGGCACAAGGGCACATGCGTATGTATGCGGCCGGGGGTATGATGTAAAAAAAGTGATTTATCGGGTGCGCGACCGCGCGAGGACGACGAAAGCTCGCACAATACATGTACATACACATCCACGCGCGAGTCCTGCGCGCGAAATACGAGGAATTCTCTGAAAGCTCCCGCTCGACTCACATATCGATTGCGCCTTTCTTACCGAGCCATCGGACATATATGCGACCATTGCCGGAGACAGCTCGGGTAAAAACGAACGTTTTATCCGCCAGGCGTATACGTACGTGTTGGCCCTTTCAAGCTGATATGAGGGGGCGCGCAATCCTTTGCAGTGTGTCTACTCTCTGAATTCGAGATATTAAAAAACACTGTTTATCAGTATAAATGGCATACCTTGTGGATGATAGTAAATTTTCATTAATTATGTAGTTTTTACTATTTTAAATCTCTTGAGTATATATATTTAGGTATGTCGGGAATTACACAACAAAACCAATTCATTAAAAGTGTCGCAGTACTGAAAGTTCATTGTACTTGAACGGAGTTCAAAAAAACTGGATTTGTCTAGATTCAATAAATTTCGTACATAGTCCATTAAAATCAGTCAAAGTAATAAATTCATCTAATATTTCTAAGATTCAATCGTACTGACATTTAGTTTCATAATTTCAAAAGCAGAAGATCTTCTGCCACACTGAAATTTTTTCCGTCCCAAATTAAGTACGATTTCTCACTCGAATCAAAGAATCGTTTTCGCTGTGTACGAAAACTTTGGATATCCATATTCAACTGATTATTGAGTTGGAAACAAAGTGAAAAAACCCAATCTATTTATTTTTCTACACTTTGTGATAGAACACGAATACGCTAGGTTTTGTGAGAAATTCTTCTACACCCCAACGCAAGTGCGTGCGTGCGTCGTCGGATCTTTTACGTCCCCGATACGATGTTTCGCCTAGAGTGGGAATGGACGGGGGAGGATGCGCTTTTGACTTGAAATATCCGTGCCCCAAATGGCCGGGAAGTCGGACGAAATTTTGTATTTCGTGCGTATTCGTTTTGAAAGGAGCTATTGTGCCTAAAAGCGGGTTTCGGGAGAAGCTCAAACGCGCCGAGTTTGCGGTCGAAACGAGGAGAAACCCCATCCAAAAATAGCGCGGGAACCTGTGACGGTATATAGCGCAGAGTGTGGCGCTGCAGCGTGTTTTGCGCTACTCGCGCTCGGTCGAGTGTTGGTGCGCGCTCTTGCTCGCTCGCTCGCTGGCGAGAGGGTGTCCTTGAAGCGGGCGGGGTCGTCGTCACTGTCGGGCGCGCGGGTAAACGACCACTGCAGCCGCCGGTGTGCAGCAGCACACATGCCCCCCCTCCCCCAACCTTCCTCTCTCGGCCGCGCTGCTCTCACTACTGCACCGTGCACTGATATGGCGCATGCACTGGCAGCGACGACGGCCAGCTCGAGAGCAAAAATATATATACGCGCGGCCAGCTCGAGAGGAGTGCTCTGCTGCTCAGCCGCGCGACTGCACCGAGAGCGAGTGTACAGGTGTTTTATAATACGTTGCGCTGCGAGCGAGAGAGGCTATCGAACCCAAGGCGCTCTCTTTTTCTCTCTCTTATCGCGTTCTGTCTCTCTCCCTCTCGTGTGTCCAACTGCTCCGCGTGTTAATTGATGAGCGCAAGGGGAGTGGCTCCGAGCGCAACTCGCCCAGGACTCATTTGTACCTTCTCCTACTGCGTGTATATAGTTCCGTCCTAATGTTTCATTGCAGCTATTGCTGCGTAATTATTATATTGTAAGAGATAGAGAGAGGGAGAGAGCCATGTCGCGGGCGCCCTTTTACAACCTCCTTCGGTCAGCTTTTTTCCCCTCTACACGCGGGAGAACTAGCTTTCGTGTAATTTGACGTTTTATGAGACGCACCGATCCCCGCGTCGTCCAATAGCGCATCCCAAAGCAATACAGCTCGGGGATTCAGTAATTGCACGGCGGATGTCAATGGCGACCTTGACTACCTTTACCATCGCCAAGGCAATATCCCGGAATGGCTCGAAGCTACGAGCTGCTGCTGCTGCTGCTGCTCCTGCTGCTACGTTTGTTCGAGCGTGCAATCTTTATAATAATTTATCCGGCAGGCTTCGTTGCCGGACTCGCCTGCCGTTCACAATCAAACTCAACAACTACTCATCAGTGAAAAGCTACGGAGCAGACGAGCTGTCGGCCGGATGATTGGTATATATTCACAATAATCCATCGAGATTATTATTTACTCAGCTTATGCTGCGTGCACGAGATGCGTGTTGTTTTACCCCGCCCAACGAAGTTTCGAAATTCTTAACGAAAAGCAAACAGTGTTGCGAATATTCCTCGAGTGTCCTTTTTTCGTCCCTCGGCCAAGTGGAGCCAAGCCGTGCGGCAGTGGAAAAATCAACTGGACTAGTGAAGTTAAACGATACGGGAGAGGAAAACGGGAGAGGAAAGTGGGGGGTAAAAAAAAAGGAAAAAGCGCACCGCGCGAATCAGCGCTATGAAATTGCACTTACGCCGGTGCAATCCCGCGCGAGATACCACCTCGGGTGTTTGGCCGCGGCTCTCTCCTCGTTCGCGCGAGTGATAAAACCCGCGAGGGGAAAAAAGGGAGAAAAAATACCAAAGAAAAAAGAAGCGGAAAAGTGTAATGACGCGAATCGCGGCCTAGCGCGAACGCTTAATCTCGGAGGGGGGGGAGGAAGCCGCGGGAAATCAAGTCGCGTGAGCAGCGAATCCTCGCGGCTGGGCCTATACTGCACCCAGGGGACAATCGGCGCGAGATGAGATCCGCCGCGAATTTATAGGAAGAGCGTGTCCGGCGGCGGCGCAGCTCGCGGCGGCGAGATATGACGAGGAGATTCGGCGACGGGTCGAGCTCGTGTTGATATCTCAACGAGGCGCATTCGAGGGAGAGAGAAAGGGAGAGGCGGACAAAGGGACACGGCGACCAAGAGCGAAAGCGACGCAATCCTGCAATGGAAAGAGACGCGGCCGGTGCTGATACCGCGTTTACCTGATGATTTACCCGAACGCCCGTGTGTATGCGCCTTTCCCTTGCTCCAATCCTGTATTCTCCCGGGGCGACGCGAGAATCTCGCGCTGGATCGGCTCGGTATCGTCGTAAACGGATTATGGAACACAACGAGTCCAGTGGAAATACAGATAAGTCGAAGATATCGCGTTGCATTCGCGACGTAACATTCCGGGACGATGGAAAAATATTTGAGATGGTATTTATTCCACCGAGGATTCGCTGCGCGCTCGTGTGTGGCTCACTCCCAACCCCGATTAATTCCAGGCTAAACGTTGATAATGCGTAATTTTTTTTCTTTTCTCGCGCGGCGTGTCGAAAATCGAGTTTGGAAAATTTATCGGCGCTCCCTGCAACTTGTGCTCGGTTCGATAAAATATCGGTCTCCTCGACGGCTGCAATAAACGTCGCCCCAATGACAGACGAAGTAGCAAAATGGAGTATCGGACGAGACGAGCACGAAGTCAAGCTGTGTCGGGTGGGATCTCATGTATATATATACGCGAGAGAACGATGCATCCATACAGAAAAACGGCTGCCCTGCAAAAAGCGATGAGCACAGCGAGATCAGCGCACAGCGTCCTTGAGCGAGCGAACGAACGAACGAGGCGCAGAGGTGTATACCCATACTGCAGTATATATATGTTACAACACTCGTGGATACTAGGCTGGATCTATGAGACAGTGCGAGGCTCATCACTGCACACTCAACATCACCAAACACAGTATACTCGCGATGCCTATCTGCTCAGTGCTTCAACTATTTTTGATGAATAGCTGTTACTTCTCAGCTCAAACGCACGATCTTTTAGTGTTGTAAATAAATGACATCATACGTTCGTATTCGAAATTGACGTGAATAAAAAGATGGGCGAATCGTGAGCTGAGGAAACGTCCTGCCTCAAGGAGAATCCGTTTGATTCCTATTCACTTCTATCTGTTCTTGCTGGAAGATACGTGCAGTAAACAGTAGATTCAGAGAAAGAGGAACATCGACTTGGATATCAAATTAATATTATTTAAGCTCAACGTGAATAATTTTCTTCTCAAGAAGTATATCAGGGTTGCGGGTTTCCAATCTTTCTGAATCGTTGCAAGGTTGGGTACCCCAAAAATCTGTCCGGTCGAAAATTTTGTCCGCCGAGTTATGCCCGTGAATCATGCATAAAAATTTGGGATAATTGAGTAGGGAAAAAAGACTCGAAGCAGGATCGGAGAACCACAAGCCTTGTATACTCTTCTCGGTGCGCCCCGAGAGATCCACCTTGAGTAAGCTTTCGCGAGAGCTTTCTTTACACACGAAGTCGAAGGAAAATCGACGAGGCGGCAGGCTCGGCGTACACATGTTCGCGAATGAAAACTCTCGCGAATAATGCGTGTACAACAGTATACATACGGACGGGGGGGTCACGGCGTGAGCGAGATCAGCCTCGTGGCAGAGGCGATAATTCCATAGCCGCGACCACACCGGTATATATGTACATATAGTTGAAATGAAACGCGAGTCGAGGATGGAGCTGGAGCTCGCGAAAGTATATCGCGAAGCGATAAGCTCGGCCGGCGAGGAGCAACAGGCATTCCAGGCTCGCGAAATGATTATCGCGCGTCGCTGCCCCTCGTGTAATCGCTGGTTAATTAAAGAAAAAGCCACTCTCTCTCTTGGCCTGGGCTCGAATAGCGCCTCGCGCGTCATTACATAACTCGTTGTTTTTCAGCCGCGGCGCGCACGAGGCCCGCGAGGCTGCAACGAGATCGCGAGCGCGAGCCAGCGACCGGCCCTACCCTGAGCGCACACACTGGCGCCGCGCGATTGTCAATTAAAATTTTTATAGGCGCGCGGCCAGTCGGCGCCGGCCCATTATCATCTCACACGCGCGCCCGACCGATGGATTGATTATCACCCCCTTGTTATTACTGCGCCAGACACAGACAGACGGGGAGACAGAGAGAGAGAGAGAGAGAGAGACGCACATCCCTCGCGGCACTTTTTGCGCGGCGCACCGCGCCACCGAGACAGCTCAGTATTAGCCGGCCATTAGCGCCACTTTCCGCGTCCCCGGGCTTTTTTCCCTCTTTCTTCCTTCGGCTTTATCGCCGGCTCGTTTCCTCCGCTTCGCTGAGAAAATACCCGAACCGTCGCGGCTCCACATCCGACGTGTGCAGTCTCGCCGTTGTTACCCCGTTGTTTCGCTTGCACATACATACATATATATGCTCGCGGCTCCTCGCCTCGCTCCCATGACGCGAATAATCCCCAGAGTTGTTTTGATCGTGATCGTATCGTCCAACACAATACCCGGCGTTGAATCAATTTGCGTCAGCTATTCGTCTCTCGGCCGATCTATAACGCACGTTAGAATTACGATTGTAGAGTACACGCGAGAATTGTTCGTCTCACGGATCAAACTGACAAGGCTTTGCTCTGAGCCACACGATACTCTGTTCAGAAGCTCGCCTTCAATGATCTCGAAACTATACATACGTATGGCTGATACCATCGTATCGACGTGTCTTACGAAGAAAGACACATCTCAAACTGTCCGCGAAGAAAGACACATATCCGAATCTGTCCGCGAAGAAAGACACAACTCGCGTCTGCTCGCAAAAAGGATACATGGCGCACATCCCACAATTTCTCGAGGTAAAAAAATATATGGAATGAAAGCTTAGAATGTGTAGGTTGCAATTGACAAAAAAACAAGCCTTTTCTACAGTTTAAACTCTTTTTTCGTTAATATTCGCGGGAGAATAATTCCGACATTTGTCTTTCTTCGCGGACAGATTGCGAGTTGTCTCTTTCTTCGTGGCTAGATTGCGAGTTGTGTCTTTCTTCGCGGACAGATTCGGATATGTGTCTTTCTTCGCGGACAGATTCAGTTATGTGTCTTTCTTCGTAAGACATGTCGGTATATAGCTCGCATAATTTATGTCCAGGTCTATTTGAGTGATCATAATAGGAAAAATTCTAGCACAATAAATAATACACGGCACAGATGTCCGTTTCAATTTTCGATCTTAAAATTGCTCGCGAAGTCTGAATTTTATATCACCAGACTAGTACGACCTTTTCGTGGAAAAAAAATAAAAGAACACCCAGAAATACATAAAACTCATATGATAATTACTTGATTAATTCATTAGCTTACAACTGAAAGGTTTCTCAACGCGTTAACTAACCTCTGTGTGTCAAAATCAAAATAAATCCAAATTTACAATACTAATCTCGGGGGTTTCAAGAATCACAGGTGTTCACTTCAAACGGGAGTCGAGATACTCAAGGATGAGATAACGTTTCGTCGCCTATATTTACGCAGCGCTCAAGGCCAAATTGCGTTATGCCGTATTAAAATCGTTGTAAAATAAGCAGAGGAGGGGGGGAGGGAGGTGCGCGATCACGGGAACTCAGATTGCGCGCGCTCCGAGCCGCGGAGGATAGAGCCGTCGAGTATACGCTCGGGCGAGTGAGAAAAGAGAGCTAATAAATTCGCCCTGTTAATTTCGCGGCAACTCTTTTGACGAACAAAACATTGCGCGCGCGTCTCCAGCGTGATTATTCCATCATGCGTTAACGAGTTATCTCATTAAGGCAGCGTGTTTAATTCGAGGGAAAAAAGGAGGAGAGAGAGAGAGAGAGAGAGCGAGCCGAGTGTGCATGAGCTCGCGCGCGCGCGTGTGTGTTTACTTGTCAGCGTGTGTAGCACCCGGAAATTCTCATGCTCGCTGCAGTCGCGAGCGAAAAAAAAATACGTCTACACACTCGTGTGTGTGTGTGTATATATGTATATTATGCAATGTAACGAGTCGCGGTGGAGCGAGCGAAGGGCAAGGTCAGATCCCTTCCCACTCCTCGAAAATTCACAGAAAGCTCTCTTGTACACACCTGCACGCGCTCGTGCACTTGTTTTTTACGGCTGCTGCACTTGTGCTGCTGTTGCTCCTGCCGCTGCTGCTGCTACGATCGTTAAGGTGTTGAGCGCGCGAGTAAAAGTGCGATGTATGGCGTGGCGTGCCCGCGCGCAGCCGCGGGTTAAAAGTGCAAGTAACCGAGTGCACTCATGCGACCAAACTCCGCTGATTCTCTGCCTCCCCTCTCGCATGTATAATACACGAGCTCGCTGCTATTTTTATCTCGTCCGCGTTGAGTGTAACGAACGATCCGGATCCTAATTAGCCGCACTAACGTCCGTCGACGATTGTCTTGGCGCATTCGACAGTGATTATTATTCGCGCGGATGAATATTCGCCGCGGCCGCAGCCCCGCAAGCTCGATCGGCGCGCCGGGAGCGACTCCAACGCGCTGCTGCAGTGCATCGTCGAGCGAGGCTGCTGCACGGGGGACACAAAGCTATCGCTCGATCTCGGCCGCGCAAAACCGCGAGGGTTATACGCGTGACAAAAGCCGCTCATCGGGCCGGCTTGAAAAATGCATCCGAGCCGTATAATGCATATATATACACGTGAGAGCTGCCGCGGGTGCGCGAGCCTCGTTCCCAGGGGAAGCCCAAGACGTGTGTGTGTATATAAGCGGGCGCATCGCCTATGCAGTTTGTAACTCGGGAGGGGGCGCTAATCGATCTGCGGGAGAATCCGCGGCGGCGGCGACGGCCCTCGTATCTCGCTCACCCTCCGCGACTCGATAGCTCGAGCAGCATCTTTATGGGCCCAGGCACCGGCTCCTCTGCGTCCCCGCGCACTGCACCTGTCCAACCGCTCGGCCGCGCTTTATACGCGCCCCGATTCACCTTCGATGGACCACCTCGATTCCCCCTCGTTTTTTTCCCGCTTCGTATTTCAATCCTGCCCCGTTCGTCACGGCCTCTCCTCCTGGATCGTGTGTGTATATACGCGAGGATCGCGAGCGGTCGATTGCGCTTGTATATGTATAGGGACGCGCTTCGAACGTGGCCAAGTATTTCGATGCCGCGCGAATTACACCGACACTCCACTTTTCCCCCGCGTTTTTATCCCTCGCGAGAGGAGGGGAAAAAAATGTACTTCTGAGGTAATGGCCTTGGTGGAATCCGAAGGCCAAAGAGAGCATCGAACTCCCCTCTCTCGCTCGCTCTCTCCGTCTCGCTCTCTCTCGTCCCTTTTCGCTGTAAAATTAACCGAAAAAATGCGAAGCGCTTTGGAAATAAGGGTAGGCGTTAATAGCCCTGAATAAATTGCGCGGCTGCGCGGAGCGGCCCGAGCACGACAATTTGTCAGAGCGATTTGCGCCAATTTGAGCCGCACTTGAAATCTTACGGCCCGAGCTTAGGAACTCGATCGTTGCGGGCGTACATATACATGTATACATGCATACATATAGGACGGCTCGAGGGGGGTGGTGCAGCACGCGTAAAACGCAAATCCGCGCGACTCGCTTACGAGTCAGCGGGGAGCCGTTGCTCTGCCGGCCGCCGCGGCAACTTCGGCAACCCTAAAGGCTGTTAACTCCCGCGGGCGGCGTAACTCAGCGAGCCAAGCCACGGCTGAACTTGCGGTCGAGCCGAGTTTGCCGCTGGCTCGCTCGCTCGCCTATATATACTCGCGCTCCGTAGCTGAATTATGCGCTACGCTCGCCGATTGTTCGGCACTTTGCCGAGACCTGCTCTCCAATATACGCTTTGCTTGCCCTATCGATTAGCTCGGTTGATCACTGGAGATTACACACTGCAGTCTTTGGGTGTGTCTGTGTGCGGTAAGCTGCGAGCCTCTTCGTGACGGCGCGTTCGATCGTTTAATTTCGTCGACGGACGCGAAATATCATCGGTAACTCTGTACTCCATTCGTTGGTTCGCGTCGGGCTCGATGGACCGAGCAATACTCGTATATCCCCAACAACACAAAGGAAACCAAGGGCAAGAGCAAGGATGAAAAAGAGTGTGGATGGTCTAGAGGAGCTGGCACAGTCTCTTTGGGCTTGGCGCGCAATGCTAACTGCTCAGTAATTAGCACGCGAATGGAGCGCGAGCGCGCGCAAGCTCAAACAGAACGCTCGCCTGGCCGAACAACGATCGACTCTTCGTCCCGAGGAATTCGATGCGCGACTGCTCGCGCAAACGAGTACTTTCACGGCGTTAGCTTTGACAGAGCTTCCGCGAAAAGACCACAATACTCCATCTCTTTTTTCCTCCTTCTTTCTTATTTCGCGCGGAACAAGAGGCGCTCGCTTTGTGCACTTGCCAGCCGCGATGCTTTGTTCTGACATCGCCCTCTTGTCCGCGTGGATTCGCAAGGCTTATTTGAATATCGGGGTGATTTAGGAAACAATGAATCCCCTGACAGCCTGCCGCAGGATTATCCCAATAGTCAATGAACTCGAGAGACGCTTACCCTATTCTCGTTATCAGCTTGCCATGTACGTGCAGGTACGACGTCACGAAGCGTTTGTTGAGCTGTAAAAATAAATCGATCGTTATTGTCAGACAAGATTTTCCGAAACGATGAATTGACAATGTGATATTTCAATCGACAGCCTGACATGGGATGTATTTTTCAATAGGAAGTATCTTATGTCATAGGAGATCTTGTGAATGAGTTGGTTAAGTAAAACGATTGAATAAACGGAAACGTTCAATTTCGACCTGTAACTCAATAACAAACGGCTTTTCCGTAAAATCTTGAAATGTATACTGCATATGACAGCAGACTACAGTAGTAGTAGAGAATATTCCGTTAGCCTGTTTAAAAAAATTTCGTCGAAATGCTGAATACGGGATGGATTTGGTAAAACGATGAAGTTACGAATGTTAGAAGCCAATAACGAGGCGAATCGTTGACCAATCAGTAGCAGCTTGCAGATACTGGTAATATTAATATTATCATAAGAGAGTCCTATTCCCGATTTTTCATAGATACTAATTGATTAAACATATATTTTTATTTTTTCAATTCAATTTTTATCCGTTATATCCCAAAATCGATAATTTGTCACATTTTTAATGCACGCATCATAACACAGCTGGGCTCATTTTGTAAGGAGACGTATCAAGAGCGTCTTTTCGAACTACATTCACTAGTGAAAAGTGACAGAAATCATTCACTGAAATCTGGAAAAAAATTTTAATTCCCCAAACATGTCAGTTTTTTCAACAATTTCCTTCAACTTTTCAGGATTTTTCTTCAATATAATTTCAATGGACAGGTCAGAATGAAGCTATTCCAAAAATAAAATGGACTTCTTGATTAAGATCTCTATTCATTAAAATTCGTTAATTTCTTAATATTTCAACATTTTATATTATCTTAATATTTCAGCATTTTATATATATTTAATATTTTATTACTTATTCATTGCACAATCGATCAATTACTACTTAATAAAATGTATTTCATGAAATTTATATGATCTATAAGAGCAGTTCCATCTTCGGCGAAAGTGATAAACGATTGTTTGAATAAATTTAATGATTGTTATTTTTACCTCAACACTAGTTAATTGTGAAAGATCTTCTAGGTCACTGTCAGCGAACTTGGCTTCACTTGCCGCAGAAGCCGATGTTGTACGCCTCATTCGCTTTCCACCAGGATGAATCCAAATTTCTCTCCGCAGTCCACCACCACCACCAAGATTGGCGCCTTCTTTTTCCTTCATTCTTGCTCTTTCTTTTAATTCTCGTTCCTCCTTACGTTTACGTTCGGTGGATTCATACTGTATGAAGGTGAAAACATTTTTATGGTTTTGAAGAGTAACACAAGCATGCTGCAGCTACATATTGTATGCACACAGTACATGAAAATATTCTCATCACACATTTCGTCTTTAGCTTGCTGTATTCAAGTATTATAAAATAAACGAAAATATTACACGCTCCAAGACATTATTGTAAAAGCAGCAAATTCATAACGCAATTTTCCGAATGAAATACACAATGAACTCACATATACTCAAAATTTTTATGACAACATTTTTAGTAATACATAAAGTAATAATTACGTGAAGGGGAAGAATTCTCTATCAGTGGAATTCAAACTTTTGACCAGTGAAAAAAAAGTAATGATAACCATTCGACATGTAGCAGAAAAATCAATTAAAACCAATCTCAAAAAAATTAAAATTCATCAAGTGACTTGTTATAGTCTGTGATAGTATCATGAAATAAAAAGTAATTGCTGTAATATACAAAAACTCGCTCACATTTCAGCACACCTGTTGATTCCAATAACAATTTATGGAATACATTTAAAATCCTTCTTTCATACAAATTTATAATTTTGTTGTTGCTGCCTTTGTCATCTATGTTTTCAATAAAAATGGTATTTTCACAATATTTTTGCACCATTAAATCAGGTTGAATATTAAAAACAAATATTTTAATCCGTGAATTAAATATAGCTTTGACTGTATGCAGAAAATATACTAGCTTTTTTTCTAAGTTTGTATAAAATTGTCTACATAGCCATTCAATTAACAAAAAGTTAACCACTGAACCATTGAAAGCTTAATATATTAGAAAAAAAATTTAATCAATAAATCTGATCGATTTTATATGCTAAAGTGAAAGAATTATAATGCAGTGCACAAGTAGAAGAATATATTCAAGTTTACAAAAATGTAAAGCAAGAGATTGAACAATTTAAATGTTGCAAATCATAATAGTACAGATAAAGCCTACTACAATAATTTATATGGCCATGAAATGACTGGTGAAGAATTCACATCAAGTACTGAACTTTACTTACATAATGTAGATACTGGCAGCGACACAAAATCAAAATATTATTAAGGATATAATTAAAGACTGGATTAGTTATCAGATTCCTCCATCTTTGGTACAAATTTTTACGTACCTTTTTTCTGTTTTCATCAAACATAGTTATGAGACTTTCACGAGCAGAAGGAAAAGGATTCGAAGCCATCAGAGACCGCATGTAATAGTATACTGCATCTAATTTTCTTCTCTGAAATATTGTCCATTGTTAGAAGATATCTTTTACGTTAAACACATTATGTATATCACTCACGGCATATGTTGCTAACAGAGCTAATTGGCTGTATGGCCTTCCATTTTTCGGGTTGATTTGTTGTGCTTTCAAATACCACCTGAGAAGCATTAAGAATTTCATGAAATTACACGAATTTTGACTTAAAAAGGGAAATACAGTAAACGATACATACTGTCTCGATTTGCCGTAATTAACTGATTCATTAGCTAATTCTTTGTACCTCGCTAAATCGCCCAGGAATAAAAAAATTTTCTGAGAACTAATTAGCGCTAAACCTAACATTCCAAGACCTTTTGGTGGTACAGTCGACATCAAAAAAGTGTCAACTTTAAAATTGTACGTATTTTCTAAGACCGTTAGTAAGTTCATAAAATACGTCGTTCCTTCATCAACCATTTTTAATAGAAGTTTCTTGTATTGCTCTCGAAGTTCGGCATCTTCTTTAGGAATAGGTTTTCTTAGAATTTCTATTATATTATAGAATATCATTTTCCAAAAATGCTGTTCTATGTTTTCAGTTTGACAGAATTTCATGTCGGTCGTAAGTAAAGTTTTCAAGCTTTCTTGATGAAAATTTCGTATATGAGATATTTTATCCCAACTAGATAGTAAACTACTAGAACTAAGAATATATTGCAGTTCTAAATCTGCCCTCTCAATATCCAAGAGTAAGTGTGGATTTTTTGCCGATCGGAAACTACAATAAAATATATTAAAGATTCAATGATTCATCATATCAAACTCTCTTAAATATCAATTATAAATTTACCTTTCAGAATATGGGTCATACCACGAAGGTCGCAAACCAGCATATTGATCAGAAACTTGTTGCATAACAATATTATCTACAAATGTACTCTGAAAGCCATGATGAATAATTGGTTGCATTCCATATTGAGGTTGAAATACAGGAGCACTGGCGGTTCGGACGGGCATTTCATTATCTCTGTAACAAAAAAATAGATGTCAACTCACAGATACTTTTCTTTCGTTTTTAATTGGATAATCTGGGCTAATCTGAATGTTTGAACATAAAATACGCATTTATAAGCATCAATTTCTTTGACGTATTATTTTTCCTTTTTTTTAAAACGTATGAACCGTGGAAATTTTAACTTTGTTTTTGATTTTAAATCAAATCATCATCATACATAGAAAAATAATTGTTTGAATTTAATTGATTAACCATTGAACTGTTATTGTAATTGTTAACTTTAAAATATTTTCTGTTTTCAATCCAAAGTATTTCGCTATTTTTACCTATGTTGGGTCACTCTGCTTCCTGGCGATGTTACTATGATTGGTTTATTTGGATTATTAGGATCAAACAGTGTTCTTTTCTGCTGTGATGTTTGTTGTTGTTGCCTAGAATGAGAAGTATTGATAGATGAAATCTGAGTTTGATCCGGCAAAACTAGAACACCTGGTGGCTGAGAATTAGTGTGAGTTGTTGGTGATTGGCGATGAATTGAGCTAGGACCAGAGTTTGTCGCTGACGAAGGATGAGACAATGGAGTGCGGCGGCCATCATCAGATTCACAGATGGACGTTCTACCAACTCTCCAATTTTCTTCGATATTTTGAGATGTTCTAAAATTTTTTCACGAATTCATGTTACAGTAGAATGAAATGATGAGTAGAGAATAGAGTGAATATTCACATACCTGTTTCTGAAATATTCATCAGGGCCTCGACTACCTCCTCGATAATTTCTATCCTTACTAGTCTCTCGGCTACGGTGTGCATTACGTCGTCTATTTTCAAATCGCTTACTGCTGCTACTGCTGCTATTTTTCTGGTTATTATTAAAATTATCATTCTCTCTATTGTTTTGATTGTTGTGTCGCTCTCTACTCCTTTCAGGTTTATCTTTGCTTCTAAAAAAATAATTCATTAGTTAATTTAATTCAATCATATGCTCACGATTTAGACTAAAGTAAATGGACGTATTCTCACTTGTCTCTGTCACGGCGCTTTGATTTCTTTTTCTTAGCACTTTTTCGCCCACTACTTCTTCCAGCTGTTGGTTGAATAATTGGTGCACTTATGTTTTCACGTAAGCTTGTAACAGAAGAACTTCGACTTATTTGTTCTGCTTCCAATCTTTCGCTTAACTCTACTTCTTCATACCAATCCTTAAATATTAGATATAAAACGTATTAACGAAAATAGTCAATTTATTTCAAAGACATTACAAAAGACCGCAAGCTCACCAATGTAACTTCAGACTTTTCATTAGGCACAGGACTATTGGGTTCACTTTTTGTAGAACTCACAATTGAAGTTTGTTGAGACTTTCGCTTCTCTTTATCTTGCATTGAATTTGATTCACTTACATTATTATTGGCTTTTTGCCTGTAATTGATGCAAGTAGGTATTAAAAATAAAATAGAAATCACAAGTGTTTAGAATAATGTTTAATAAACACAAAAAATCTCTTACGCTTGTGGTGTTTTTTCGTCTCTACGTTGTGAATTAAATGAAGGCATTGGCTCGCGTTTACGACTATCAACAGGTGATTGACATCTATTAGTATTAGAACGATATGATCCTGGAGATGAGGCTGGTGGAGGCATCAATAAACTATCAACACGGCTTAAACTTTCCATACTAGTATACATAGTACTGTTACTTCCCCGACGCTCAGATGACCTACAAGTTGTTAGAAATATAAATTATACTTTGAAGATATATTTTTATTTTTATCGTAATATTATATAACCTTACCTATTTACATATTCTTGGCTAGGTGTATGTGATCTTGAACTTGGTGCAGAATACTGATCAGGTGTGACAGATCTGAAAACTTGTGGTGGCTCTGACTCATCTGCTCTGATTCTACCTCTCCCTCTACTCCTTGCTGGGACTGTATTTGACCAATTAGTTTGAGGTGGAACAGGATTATTAGGTGGCAAACTTTGTATAGTTTGTGAATGCTGCATGGAAGATGGATATCTAGGGGCTGAACCCTGTCAGGAGAAATTGTATGAATAAATTTATAAATTGAAAACGTTTCACAAAATTATAAAATTTGATAACAATCATCTTATTTTTCAAAGCTAAGAGTTTTATCATATAATTCATGCAATTCGTGGTTTATATGTATACATGATTAATAAAAAATGATATAAAGACTCAATTCAATGAGTTCTAGTGCAGATGGAATTGACTAATTATTTTGAACAAAATGGCAATTAAATTTATTTTGCTGATTGAATATTAATGCTGTAAATAATACTTCATCAATTGGTGATAGATAAAACTATCACAATTGTAGGAATAACAAGAGCGCAATTTTATTTACCATACAACTAGATAGAGTCTAAATATCACATTGAAAACATTAGAAATGAAATGTCTCACTTGAAATGTGACTGTACTGCCATCCCAGGAATCTTCTGAATTTGTACCAATAGAACTATTTGGTTGTGGAAGTAGACCATGGTCTTGAAGATATTTAGCTCGTAAACGAGGCGGTAGGGATTCTATTTTTAAGATTTTTGTCATAGTGATTTCTCTATTACTACGTTTTCCAGAAGGAGGTTTCCCTTGAAATTTATCTGGATAACCTGAAGGTTCAACACTACGAGTATCTCGAGATCGATTAAAATCACTTGAGTTTTTTGGTGTTATAAAAAGTGGTTCAGAACCCTAGAAAAATTATGAACATTTGTAGATGACACAATATTTCACAAAATTACATCATTTCCAATTTTCAATAAAAACTACCTCTCTTACTTCTCGAGAAGTGTCTCTATTGCGGTTTCCAAAATTTCTGTTTGAAGCTGGTGACTCTGGTCTTCTCCGGTCATCATTTTCAGAAATATTGCGATTTCGACGATTTCCCGAGAAACGTTTTGAATGATCATCTCTACTGCGATTACCACTGTCATTATGATTTCCACCAAAATTATTAGAGCTATTTCTACTTTGGTAGCCATCATTTCGTTGACTTCTGTTTGGCTGTGAATTCCAATCTCTATTATCCATTGATTCCTTGTCTTCATGCCAGTTGTTTTGTATTGAGGGTCTGAAGAAGAATCGTATACATCATTGTTAATCATTATATATATATATATATATATATATATATATATATATATATATATATATATATATATATATATATATATATATATATATATATATATATATATATATATATATGTACATTTTACTAAAAATTTTGACAGAAATAATTCCAAAATTTTGTCAATAGCTTATAAGTCTTATTATAAACCATAGTCAAGTTGACATATACCTAGTGGCTCCATCTTGTTCTGCCATTGCTTCTTTAACTTTCTTAGGTACATACAATTGTTGTTCTGGTTTTTTGTTTCTCCTATTAGGAGAACTTCTCCTTCTAGAATCATTAACTGAAACATGGTTATTCTTGGATGTGCTCTGACCATGATCGTCTTTATGATTTCTGCAGTTGACATGCACATCATTCATTTTTTCAGTGATACTATCAATTTGCTGAGACCTAGAACTATTATGTGATTGATTTGGATTGTTGAAGTGCGATTGCTTCAAACGATCTTGAACTGAAGACATCCTTGGTCTGTCTTGTGAATGGTTTTCATGATCATATTCATCTGATCTGCCTGATTTTCTCAAGGGCCCACTCCCTGGCCTGTACAATGCTCGAGGTGGTGCTTTGTTTCCTCCACCCCGCATTCTGTCTTCCTCAAACTTGTAATCCGCTGAGTTACCTATGAATCAAATGGCATCATATGAAACAACAATCATCAAAACGTAAACAGTACATTGTTGACAAGAAGAGTGAAGTATTTAGAAAACAATGGTAAGCGGAAATAAACACGAAATTGGACCGATTTTTTAGTTCGAACCCGTTAAAAGTAAAAAACCAATCATTTCCCCGAGCAAAAGTCGATCAGAGTGATCAAACAGAGCAAGCCCGGCGCGAAGGAATGCCAAAGTTGTTTGGCGACATAGCCGTGATCACAACAAAAACATTGAGATTGCGAAGCCGTCGCTCGCGACGTATAGCTTGGCCGTGCTCCGGAAAAAACAAAGAGGCAGACGTGGTTACATAAGCCAGAGCTGGAGTAGCCCAGGAGAAGAGGCGAGGGTGAATGAATCGGAAGTTGGCGCTATTTATATCGCGAGGAAAGCCGCGTTTTCGGGGCGATTCGCGCGGTTCCCTCGGGAGCTTTTGAGGTTAGCTTGTCCTCGGCTCGAAGTCGCGGAGGTTAAGTTCGACGGCGTCGGGCTGGAGCTCCGGGGAGGCTCGGCGACGAGGGACAGAGACCCGGGCCTTATCAACAGGCAGCATAGCGGGGTAGCTTCTTCCGGCATACCTTGGGAAACATCTCCCCAGCACTTATTTCTGCGTCCTTTGTCGCGGTTCGCCATATTGAAGTACGTACGTACATTTGCCGTCAAAACTTTGCCGTGGAAGGTCAACGACGGCGGAGAGTCTACTGATGGCTGCGCCAGCGCCGCTGCTGCCGGCGCTGCCGCTCCGCCGTGCCGTGTGCCGTGCCAATCGCGCAATTCGCGCTCTCGCCAACCATCATCAGCGCATCTGATGCTGCTGCACTGCACCTCCGGCATCATCTCGATTTATTTCCATCTCCCAATCAATTTTTAGTATCGTATATAATTGAGTATATGTTTAGCCATTGTTTATTTAGCAAGGTTGGTTAGATATGAAAGAAGAGTCTTCACAGAGACTCTGAATAATATCCATTGCACAACACACTATTTTGCCGCGATATGTATAGAACATAAATAATGTATATAAATTTATGTTACAGGCTTCGAATAAGATGGCAATTGATTGTTCTTTACAGACCATTTATTTCTTTTCATTACTTAAAATAATGTGTTTCTAGTCTACTCCCGGAGACGACATTAGAATGAATTCAATTTAACTTGGAAAAAAGAAGTAAAAAATTATTTTCACAAAATAATTCGCAAGACATATATATCAGCAATAATCGTTATGGTATATAAAAAAAATGTACACCAATTGAAATTTTCGTCGTTTGCTAAGCTTATAGCATAACGATATTCGTTATATAGTAGACTATATGAAAAATTGTTGATGATTGATATAAAAATCATGATCACCAAAATTTTAAACTTGAATATTTTTCCTATGCGCTAACTCTGGGTTTCCCAGAAAATAGACGGCAGATTTTGATAACAGTTGCTTTAATTCTAGCCCGCAGAAAATAATTACTTTAACAATGTATTTGCACGATTCTCTCAGAAGTTATTCCCAGAACGAATTCGAAAAGTGATAATTCAAATAAATACTTATTCGGTCAATATGGCGTCTTGAGCTGTAACCCTTTCATTATGTTCTCTATATATGATAAAAGTCCCGAAGAACTCCCGGATCCCTTTTGGATTCAGATTTTAGATGCACATAGTCAGTCACGAAAGATCTTCGGCACGAGGATCTTATGTGTGCTTTTCTGAAAAATGCTATATAACCTTAAAGAGATTGGTATGTCGTGTGTGCTTGGAGATAATTTAATGGAGTCGAAAATTTATAATGCGAGGACGAAACTGAATCCATCATTTGATTTTCACGATTAACATTTTAATTTTGTATGATGTTTCGATTGGCAAAAATAACTTCAAAACGTGGAATACAAATTTTTTGATTTGTTCTTGATACTTATCCTTTGAGTGTAAGTGATATTATAAATTTTGTTCATTGTATTTATAATTGTCTATTGAGAAAGACAACGCAAACTAAATTTGAAAAAAATGTAGTTTTAAATCGTCTTATTTATTTGCAGGTTATTTGATAAAGATCGTAAAATGAAATTAGTTCATAAAAGTGTTGATAAAGATGGAGAAGGGTAAGTGATCAAGAAATTGACATTTTCTTATTATTGAAGCAAAAGTAATTTGAGGTTTTTAATGTTTAAGGACTGTTGGCCTTGTTCCTGAAAATACTGAAGATATGTGGCACGTTTATAATTTGATAGCGGAAGGAGATTGTGTTCAATGTTCTACCATAAGGTAATCAAATGTCTATTCTATTCGTGATGTTGAATATCACAACATATGGCATTGTATTTGATATCAATTTGTCTTATAGAAAAGTACAAACTGAATCTTCTACTGGGAGTTCAAACAGCTTTAGAGTGAGAACAACATTAACAATATCTGTAGAAAATATAGATTTTGATACTCAAGCTTGTGTTTTAAGACTCAAAGGTAGAAATATAGAAGAAAATAAATATGTCAAGGTGAATATACATATATTACTATTTTAGCATTGTGAAACTTTTTTCATCAAAGTTTTTTTTCATCTCATACAATTATAGAATGGTGCATATCATACCCTAGATGTTGAATTGAACAGGAAATTTTCCCTGAAAAAAGCAATATGGGATTCGATTGCCCTAGAACGGGTTGATATGGCATGTGATCCTACACAAGTGAGTATTTCAAATCTAAATTCTTATCTTGAATTTTTCAATTCATCTCTCTTATAGAAATCCAGATTCAAGATATTGAAATCTTTGAAAATTCAGAAAATTAAAAAACAATTTTATCGCAAACCAAACAATAATCAATGATGATTCACTTTGTATAGCATGCTGACATAGCTGCTGTTGTGATGCAAGAAGGAATTGCACATATATGTTTAATAACTTCAACTATGACAATAGTACGTGCTAAGATTGACCAAGTTATTCCTCGCAAGAGAAAAGGCAATGTTTCACAGCATGAGAAGGTTTGTATTTTCAATGATAAGTTATATATTTTCTGAACTTTGAAAATGATGAATTATGATCTAGGGATTGAGTCGATTTTATGAAAGTATAATGCAAGGAATCTTGAGGCACGTGAACTTTGATATAGTAAAATGTATTATCCTTGCAAGTCCTGGATTTGTTAAAGATCAGTTTATGAGTTATATGATTCAACAAGCAGTTAAAACTGAAAATAAATTGATCATTGAGAATAAGAGTAAATTCATACTTGTACATGCAAGTTCTGGTTTTAAACATTCATTAAGAGGTATGAATTTTAATCATAATCCTGATCTATATTAAAGAACTTCAATTAATTACTGATACAAATATATTTCCTATCTACAGAAGTTTTGACTGATCCTTCGGTTATTTCTCGAATATCTGATACTAAAGCGGCAGGAGAAGTTAAAGCCTTAGAATCTTTCTATACTATACTTCAAACAGATCCGTCAAAAGCATTTTATGGGAAAAAACATGTTCAAACTGCATGTGAAGCACAAGCTATTGAAACACTGCTCATCTCAGACAAATTATTCAGGTAATGTTCTTTTGAATCATTTGTAAAATCAATGCAAGATACAATCATTTAATTTAATATTCAATAGATGTCAGGATATTGCTCAAAGAAAGGAATATGTGAGCCTTGTTGAAGCAGTTAGAGATAATAATGGTGATGTTAAAATATTTTCAAGTATGCATATATCTGGTGAACGTATGTTAGAATTTTTATTCAATCTTAATCAAATTATCAATTTGATTATTCAACTAATTATGAAATATATAATTCCAGAACTTGATCAGCTCACAGGTGTTGCTGCAATTTTGCGGTTTCCTATGCCAGAGTTGGAAGATGAAAATGATAGTGAAGATTCAGATGACAATGATTAAAGATTCCAATTTGTATATTAATTTTTAATCATGGTATTTGTGCTGTGCGCAATTGCAAAATAATGTTACATACAATTGGAAGTCATAAAATTGTTTTCAAGGATGGTGATTAATGACAGTACAGGAGACTCACTATTTTATTTTATTAAAAAATAAAAAGTTTGCTATATTTGTATGAATTCACTACAGATTATTTGTAAATAGTTAATAACAAAAAAAATTGTTTGAAAAATGTATTTTAAATTGAGAAACATCTTTCAGTGCTATAACCATTCTAAGACCTGTGATATAATTCAATATCAAAGTGACAAATTTAACTTTCAAAAAATTTGTACAACTACTAAATAAATCGTTTTTATTCCATTTAATTGTTGCACAACTTCCAATCACAAAAATATTATTAATAATTAAAACTAATAGAATTTCATATTTCATAGTCATACTCAAGAAATTCAACGTATAATAACTGAATACTGATTGAGAACAAAATTTATAATGTAAATTAATTGTTTATTAATAAAAAAAAATTTCATGTACCTACTGTCCCATATTTTTTTCGCAAATCTGACCATTACGATGAAAATTTCGAACATATGTTTCCTACAAAGGGAAGGGGGGGGACAACCCACTGCAGAGTGGGAGTAATATATATATGTATAAATATACAAACTATAACCTCAACAAAACAACGATCTCAGTCTTGACATTGCGGAGCTCCGTTCTGATTTTGACGCGTTGATGACATCATAATATTATCATAGAATACTAGAATACTTTATTCTTTTCAAACGGCAATGTAATGGAGAAATCATCTACTTATTATCGAAGAACTTAGTGCTGACAAAGTAGTTTTGAAGCAATGACAACTTATTTAGGATCAGTGTTCATTAGATATATTTGCTGGAATACTGATCACTGACTGTGAAAGAACAAAAGACTTGTTCTGAGTCATATGATAAGTGTAGATTTATCACTGGGATATATTTTACTTCTCTATATTCCAACTGAGAATATCAACAAAGAGTTGAAAAATGATAGCATCAGATATTGGATCAACAAATGCAGAAACAATCCGAATAACTGGAGATAAAGTTCCCCTTGTGAGAAATCGGGGCGTTTTTTACAGATTCAGCAATTTACTGAGATTCAGAAATCGGTCAACTGATGATAGAGATGGCTACGTTGAGTTTAGTACCTTGGGCACTGACAGTAGTCGGACTCTGGGAACTTTTTCTGGAGTATTCAGTCCGGTCACTTTGTCTATGTTTAGTGCCTTAGTTTTCATTCGTATGGGTGAGTTGATGAACAAAGATAGTCAATCAATAATATTTAATATCTGCAAATATAAAAATACTTCTCCTTTGCAGGGTACATTGTTGGCAATGCTGGACTCTTAATAACTTTGATACAGTTTGCAATAGCTTATGGAATTTTAGTTTTTACTGTATCATCTGTATGCGCAATATCTACAAACGGAGCAGTTGAAGGGGGAGGAGCTTATTGTATCCTTAAAACTGTTATTAACTAATATATCTACATCTACTTATTACATAAAAATTAATCTATATGAAAAACTATTTTCCTCAATTGTTGGAAATAGTTATGATTAGTCGAACTTTAGGTCCTGAGTTTGGGGGCTCGATAGGAACATTATTTTTCATGGCAAATATTGTGTCTAGTGCATTATGTATATCTGGGTGTGCTGAAGGCTTGGTAGAAAATTTTGGACCATCAGGATATTTAGTTGGAGAAGATGCAGTAATTCCAGATGGGAGATGGTGGCGATTTTTATATTGCTCATTACTTAATACAGCCAATCTTCTTGTTTGCTTAATCGGAGCAGCTATGTTTGCAAAAACTAGTGTTGCTATTTTAGCCATTGTCTGCATTTGTCTTGGTAGTGCTTTTGTTAGTTTCTTCGTTCAAGGTCCTATGAATGTGAGTTTTATCAAATCTTTAATGGTATCAATAATGAATACTTTGCTCTGTCCAACTGCATCTTTTTTTTTCCACTTTTAGGTACCAATACCTGACGCGAACACTTTAGTTCATCACAATACAACTAATGCAACGGATCGTATTTTTGGGAATTATACTGGTCTTTCATACACTACATTATTAGAGAATTTTTACTCAAATTATAGTGCAGATTATTCCAGCCCAGGAGTCGTAAGTGATTTTGCTAGCGTATTTGGTGTTTTATTCAGCGGTGTTACAGGAATTATGGCTGGGGCAAATATGAGTGGTAATATTTCATGAAGAGATAAATTTTTTATTTGAAATAATATTATATTTTATCCATTGAAATAAAGAACATTTAAATTTCTAGGGGAATTGAAAAATCCAGGACAAAGCATTCCACGTGGTACACTGTCGGCAGTTTTGTTTACATTTGTATGTTACATTTTATTGTCAGTCCTGACAGCAGCTACAACAAGTCAGTTTCTGCTCCAAAACAATTTCATATATATGATGCCTATAAATATTTGGCCCCCTTTTGTTGCAATGGGAATTTTAACAGCTACTTTCAGTGCTGGCTTGAGTAATCTTATTGGATCCAGCAGAGTTCTAGAGGCATTAGCTAAAGACAATATATTCGGTAAAAACTTTCAAGATCTTATTTTCCACCATTATGTATATATATTTATTCCAATGCAGTTTTAATAATAATTATTCATTTCAGGTTCCTTACTCAACTTTATTGTAAGAGCTACATGGAATGGTAACCCAATTGGAGCAGTTTTTACTTCATGGACTCTTGTCCAAATAATTTTACTTATTGGGTCATTGAATACAATTGCTCAGATAAATTCAGTTCTATTCTTATTGAGTTATTTAGCCACTAATTTAGCGTGTCTTGGACTAGAATTAGCTAGTGCACCAAATTTTAGACCAACTTACAATTACTTTACTTGGCATACAGCAACAATAGGCCTTTTGGGAACACTCATTATGATGTTTGTTATAAACAGCATTTATGCATCAAGCAGTATTATTTTATGCCTCCTACTAGTTATTGTTCTTCATTTATTCTCTCCAAGCAAGAATGCAGCTTGGGGAAGTATTTCTCAGGCCCTAATTTTTCATCAAGTTAGAAAATATTTGCTTATGTTGGATTCTCGTAAGGATCACGTTAAATTCTGGCGACCGCAGATACTTCTCATGGTTGCTTCACCAAGATCTGCTTGCCCACTGATTGATTTCATTAATGATTTGAAAAAAGGAGGACTTTATGTTATTGGGCACGTGAAAGTAGGAGAGTTTACTGGAAAAATTGATCCGACTATTGAAGAATATCCTCATTGGCTAAGTCTTGTAGATCATATGAAAGTGAAAGCATTTATTGAATTAACAGTTACTAAAACAGTTCGTGAAGGTCTACACCATTTAATAAGATTGTCTGGCATGGGAGCAATGAAGCCAAATACTATTATCCTTGGCTTCTATGATGATGAAGCTCCAAAAGATTTCTTTCAGAATTCTCAATATTCAACTACAATCTTTGAAAATGTGACAACCTATGCCAATGGCAAAGTTTTTTCTCTCAGGCAGTCTAATACAGATAAGACTGTTGATGAACTTCAGTATGTCAATATGTGTCATGATGTTCTGAACATGAAAAAGAATCTATGTCTTTGCAGGAATTTTCACTTACTGGATAAATCGCAATTAACAAAGTGAGTTCGATAACTGAATTTGTATCTTGAAAACAATTAATTGAACCTAATAATTCCAATCAAAGATTCTACAATGCAAAAACATAAATACAATTTTATACTTTACAGATATTCGAATTTCGAATACATTGATGTCTGGCCTGTTAACTTTTTTCAACCTTCAGATCAAGATCCTTTTGATACAACATCTTTATTCATGTTACAATTGGCGTGTATTATTAACATGGTACCTAATTGGAAAAACCTACACCTCAGAGTATTCCATTGTCAAATTTCTAAAAGCAGTAACTCAAGTTTAAACATGTCTGAGTCTCGTAGTTCAGTCAACGAATGTCCTGGAATTTCTGACGAACACAAGCTGAAGAATTTGTTGAAAATGTTACGGATATCAGCCTCTATAACACAAATTCCAGATTGGAGTGAACAAATTGGCGAGCTAAATGGTCGTTCCTTGATTGAAAGTAGAGCTGAGAGTTCTTTTGAAACGAGTGTTGACGTCACTGAAAGTACGTTGAGCAATGTATCTCGATCGTATATTTTAAAGTGAGTAAATTATATAAAAGTAATTGTAATTCAATATCAAACAACATATGTTTAAAATTATTTTTTTTCTTTCATTTAGTGTTAATCGACTGATTAGAAGACATTGTAGACAAACAGCTGCGGTTTTTATCTACTTGCCAGCACCCCCCAATTTTAACACTTGGGATAAGGAAACATTGCAAAAACAATATCTGCAACTTTTAACCGAGTTAACTGCAGACTTGCCACCAACGTTACTAGTTCACGGAGTAAGTGCTGTAACATCAACGACTCTATGAAATTGAACTGGGTGAAAATGCTCGTGAGATGATTTACCTTTTTAACTTAGTTTATAAGAAATTATAATTATTGGGGAACAGAAAGCTATATTGGAATGTTTCTACACTTGATCAATTCAGTGAATGAATGAAATTATTAATTTGTATTAAGTTCTTTGACATAAGGCTCATGATTAAGTATTCTTAGAAGAAAAAATTGGAACACTATAAGAGAATTTTTAGTATTACAGAGTGAGTAGAAAGATTTTTACTTGTATTGTTCATTGGCAATAATGTATGTAATTCAACTATGAGCTTCTTGAAATTTAAGACTGCTGTACAAAATTTTTCCGTGATATATATAATGATTATATTCATGTTTCTTAATCTTAGTTCCACTGTTCAAATCAAGAAAAATGAAAAAATTCTTGAATGGTTGAATAATTTTTAGTATGTTTTCTGATTACGAAAAATATGTGATAAATAATCAGGTTTGATTTTGTTTCGTCATCTAAAGTTCATTTGATAGCAATGTTGAAGATAATTAATCGTTTTTATACATTTCTTATTAAACTTCTTGAGTAATACATTAAGATTTCTGAGCAAAGCATGATCACGTTTTATTTTTCGGATCGAAAATTATCTCGAAAGGTCACAATTACCTAGCCATAAACGTATATATGCATATATATGAATATGAAATTAATATGAAATTATTACTCTTTTATATGTAAAACTCAACTTTTAATAAATATTTCTAATACAAAAATGAATAAATACTTTTATATATATATATATATCTTCCAGTGTTTCGATTCATTCTAAAACATTCAAAACTCTCATTGTATTCCTTAATTAATTTGATTTCAATAGCAACCTCTACAACTGAACTTTGGCAAACCAGGCCCTACACAGGGACCATACTGACAATAGCATCAAGAGGAAAATTCCAGTAGTGCAGATTTTTTAGTCTAAAATTTTATTTTTCAAGAAAATTCTAAATACAAATATGTGTCAATTGAAAATACCTGGCTTACATTTGAAAAAAATTATTTCATTTTGAAATTAATGCAATAATTCGAGAGATTCCACTTTCATTAAAGAAAGTAGTTTCTCTATAAAAATATGTATACTACATCAAATTTTCATCTCGCTATCTCTAAAGAAGCATCTTAGAAATTATAATGACCTTCCAAGAATAGACGCTAGTGAATTACTATAAAAATTAGTGTACAGTACTAATTACTAAGTACGTAAGTACGTAAGTTACTAAGTAAGTTCGATCTACATCTGATCTACTTCATTCATCTACCAAAGATTGAAAATAGGAAAAAACTAACGAGATTCAAATATTGGCGCTAATATGCGTGCGCATTTTGCGCATCAACATTGGATTCATATATATATATATATATATATATATTTATATATATATAGGCACTCAGTGATCAGGTGTAGCCTTTGGAAGAAGAAAAAAAATACAACAGTGCATGCCAAAACATAGCAGAAGTCTACAGAAATTTTTATGATAGTGTTACTGAAGTTGATCTTTCTTAAATTTATTATTGTCAAACTATAAGTCTTACTTCCTTGAGTAACATAAATCAAAAATATACGCAAAATGTGTAACGGGGAAAACTCATTAATGAGTTAAAGATAGAACTAACATCATACTTATCAGCTGTCTGCTGCAGTTCACTGTAAACAATCATTAAAATAAGTTTTTCTCATCAAACTTATGACCTTTGGTTAAAATATTTTGGCTGTTATAGTAGCTGGTTAATAAAATTAGTTCAGAATGGAAGATCTTCCAATTATCAAAAATGTCATACATACAGGCAAAAGATGTGTTCCATTTTTTCCTGGAACAAAAGTAAGTTAATTACATTATTAAAATAACATTTGTGGATATTTAATGATGATAACTCTTATTTCAGGTTGTTTTTCATTTTCGAACAACAAAATGTGATGCTCTAAAGACTGAAATCGATGATAGTAGATTAATGAAAAAACCAATGGAATTGGTCTTAGGGAAACAGTTTAAACTTGAAGTGTGGGAAGTTATAGTCCAAAACATGGCTTTGAAAGAAGTAGCTGTATTCACTTGTCACAAAAGTGTAAGTTGAGTGAAAGAAAAATCATTTTGAGTAAATAATAAGTAATTTTCTACCAGTATATTTCACCTTTCAGCTAGTCTCTGCGTATCCATTTGTATCAAAGACTCTTCGAGAATCCATTAAACCTTCAGGAGAAAGACGTAATCACCATTGTTGTGGTGTGACATTACAAAATGAAGGAATAGGATATGAAGATCTTGATGATCTTATAAGAAATCCCCAAGATTTAGAATTCACTATAGGTTTGATGCTAGTGGATGCAAACTTACTTCTATTTAATTTAAAAATTCTAAGTGATGTTTATTTTTCATAGAATTATTGGAAGTTGTACATCCAGACGAATATGAAAAAGAATCATGGCAAATGACTGAAGATGAGAAATATAAAAACATTCCAATTTTAAGAGAAAAAGGTAATACACACTTTAGAGAAAAAAACTATGGTACTGCAGCTAATACATATGCTCAAGCAATTGGTCTAGTTGAACAATTAATGCTGGCGTAAGTTGAGATTTACAAAATGTACAATACCAGAATGAATATTTGATTCTAATAATAAATCCTGTTTCAATTATTAATTTATTCAGAGAGAAACCCAATGACATAGAGTGGCAAAAGTTGAATACTATGAAACTCCCCCTTCTTTTAAATTATGCTCAGTGTAAATTATTGAACAAGGAATATTATACTGTAATCGAACATTGTACTACTGTCCTTAAATATGACCCTGGTATGTATCTTTAATCTACTCTTATTGTACTCATTTATTATTTAATCATTCAACAAAATTTCACAGATAACGTAAAAGCTCTCTATCGAAGAGGGAAAGCACACATTGGTGTTTGGAATGAGCATGAGGCAATTAAAGATTTAACTAGAGCATCAGAATTAGATAAATCTCTACAATCTATTGTTAATAAAGAAATACAAGCATTTTCTTCTGCTATTAAAGAAAGAAATAAAATCCAGTCGAAACATTTAGCAAATATGTTTATAAATTGAGTTTTCTTGAGAATAGTTTGAACTTATTGTTGTTACTAGTTTGATAAGAAATGAACTAAAATACACGATATTCTATACTCTGTCGCATAGACATACAATGAACTTCATCAATATTTAAAGAGTTAGTTTTTATATTTATGTCCTCTTCAAGTTGTATCTGCATTTTAAGAAGAAAACGAAGAGAAGCTTGAGCCTGGAAAAAAAAGATTAATTTTATGAAATCAAAGTATTTATAATAAATAGTATATGTTTATATGAAGGATATTCCTATTGACTAGTGAAAGATCTTTATGTTATATGAGAATATAAAAATGAATGGTAAATATAAGACTATTGTTGATGGTAAAGTACTAGTCTTTCATTCATGCATCCTTCCTTTTCATTTCATCTCATCCATATCAATTCATATCAATTGACTAACTTCAAATAATGTTTGCTGAAGTTGTCCAAGAACTTTTCGTAAATCAGAAACTTCTTTAGAGAGGCTCATTTCTACATTGTCTTGAGTGAGTTCCAAGCCTGGTCTCTGGCATCTATTTCCCAACCTTGTATGTGCTAATGCTACAAAGCCTTCTTTTTCAGCTATTATTTTTTCCAGTCGTGTAATGTTTCTTGTCATTTCATTTGCTTGACGCATAATCTGAACAAATAATACATGGAATTCTTTTCTACAGGAAATAAGTTCTTCTCAATATCTAGTTATGCTCACTCACCTCTGAATGTTGCACTTCTAATTTTCCTTTAGTAACTTTGATTTCTTCAATCCGGTGTGTAAAAGCTTCATCGGTAACATGTTTCTGTTTTATCAAATCACTTATAACTTTTTTCAGAACATTATCAATATGAGAACGAGTTTTCTTAGCATTTTGAACTTCTTTGGTCGATGATTCTATATTTTTTACGGTTTGCATTTTCCATTCATCAATGGTGGTTCTCCTGTAATATATTATTTATATATCTAATTTTCAGTACATAAAGAATTGTACCCTAAGTTTGGAAATGATGTTAAACATTCAAATGCTCACGAAGCTTCTAGAGCTGACTCTCCTTGGTAAATACTAAGATTCAAACTTGTTTCTTTAAGAGTGTAATTATGTCGATCAATACGTAAATTATTCTCTTTGTCTTCTAAATCACGATCTATAAAGTACACTGTGGATTTCAAACGTCGAAGCTGTTCTTTAGTATGTTCTAATGTTTGTGACATTAATCGATCTGCACATTTTATGCCTTCACATTCTCTACGTAACTGTTTTTC
Organism: Aphelinus atriplicis; assembly: GCA_020882685.1. Lineage (NCBI taxonomy): Eukaryota > Metazoa > Arthropoda > Insecta > Hymenoptera > Aphelinidae > Aphelinus > Aphelinus atriplicis. The sequence goes on along the minus strand of CM037073.1, from coordinate 91,919,831 downwards.
AACATTGTCATTCACCAAATCTATTCCCAATCTACACTCTCTGAAATATTTGATTGATTACATCACTTACGCTACTTAAAAATGTATTAATTTGTAGAAACAAGATTTTACCTCGCCGCTAAACATTTATTACAAATGTTAAGAGCATTTTGTCTCAATGAATGTAAAGAGTTGATCAAGCGATCTCTGGAAGTTGTAAGGGCATCTATTTCCAATGGTAATTCATTTCTGTTACGAATGAGCTCTTGTTTACAGAAATCAATTTCATTTATCCTTGCTTCTAGACAATGATTAGTTTCATCTCTATTTTTTTTCACAGTTTCAGTAGTTTGCTCACAAACTTGATCTGATTTTGCTATTACTTGACGGGCTAATTCCTGTTGAGCATTTGAGCAGTAACAACTACAAAAATTTAGATCTGATAATTTATTTTCTAATAAATTTAAAAAGGCTTTTTAATAAATTTGAAAAATGAAAATTTATGTTTTTTATAATAGGCGTTGAATAATAAATACCTTAACCGATCATTATAATACCAATCATCCAAAGTGAATTTTGATTTTGTTGAGTTTGTTTTGCATGGGGCTGTTTGTTGATTGGTTTGCTGTGAATTTACCATTTTTCTAACTAATAAGTAAAAAGTACGGTACAGAAAGTTATTTCAAGATGTTTTATCCATAATAAGTACGCGTTTCTACGGAAACCGTGACGACTGGTTGGAATCCCAATCCAGCGACACGTTTAAGAATGTAATCCATTATCCCAACCATATTGTTTTAAAAGTATCCAGCTACGAATATATTATGAAAAAGGATCAGTAATGCAAGTAAAAAATGAAAACAATCCCAAATCCTGTACATGTTTTTGAAAGGTCGCGCAACATGTGACAGAAAAGGAAATATGGCCGTCAGCGCAAGAGCCAATCAGAAAATTTGTAAGGAGCAGCAGGCAGGATATTTAATCGGTGCGCGCGGTCGCGTGCAGCAGATTTACTTATATATATACGACGAAACACCGGGCCTTTTCGCCCGTCGTAACGGTCGGTGTAATTATTGTCATTGGTTCACCAAGTTCTTTCGCGTTTTGGCGTTCCGCGTTCAATTTTTTTAGTATTTTATTTGTGCACGTTAAGAAAAATTGATCCAAAATGCACGACATGCTGCATGTGGAAGTTTGTCAGAAAGTTGACAGGTGGGTTGCAGTTTGTTTTTGTTCTAACTCAATTATCATGGATTATCCGTAGTACGAGCTGAATTTTGGAGTAAAATCACTTTGTTTTGCAGTATGTTGACAAAAATGGAAATTGAAGATCTAGTGCAAGCTGAATTGGATTCTATGGAAGAAATTGTTCTAAACAAATCTTTGTTACCTGAAAGCTTTTCAGTTGAAACTTTGAAAATGCATATCCAGTCGGTCTTCTGCTCTTGTGGCCTGGAAGAAGTGAGAATTCTTGTATTGAAACATTCATTTTCTATTCAAATAGTCCTGTTTTATCATTTTCTTCTGTTTCTTAGAAAACTCATGTAAAATTACGAAACATGTCAGTCAAGATGCATATTTATCGTTTGAACGAAGAAGAAGCTGCAGTTGAAACAATGCAAAAAGATGGAGAAGAAGTCTCTGCTGCTTCACATTGGATATTACCATCAGAAGAATTTGTAGGAACTTGGGAAAATTTGTTTTATGATACTGGTGTCAAGGAGAATGTGAGTAGTGTATATCCTAAAATCATTAGTATATACTATAATCTCTTAGATTACAAAAACAATCAACTTATTCATTACAGTTGCTCAGCTTTGTTGAAACTGCTATGCTCTATGCTGAACGCGAAGTTAGTCCTCATATTGTTAGTTGGAACAAAGTGATTCTTTTGTACGGACCCCCTGGAACAGGAAAAACTAGTTTGTGCAAAGCTCTTGCGCAAAAACTGGCTATTCGTTTTGGAGATCATTTTACTCGTGGAGAGCTTGTTGAAATTAATAGTCACAGTTTATTTTCAAAGTGGTTTTCAGAGGTAATTGATTTGAGATATTAATAAAAAAAAACCCTTAATGAAAAATATTTTATAATACATCACATTCTATTTTTCAGAGTGGTAAATTAGTCATGAACCTTTTTAATGAAATCAGAAGACTATTGCAAGATCCAAAGGCTTTGATTTGCATATTGATTGATGAAATTGAATCATTGGCTCATGCTCGCAAAGCTTGTGCTAATGGAACAGAACCTAGTGATTCCATTAGAGTTGTAAATGCTCTGTTGACACAACTTGATAACATCAAACGTTACCCAAATGTTTTGATTTTAACAACAAGCAACTTAACTGAAGCCATTGACTTAGCATTTGTTGATCGAGCTGACATCAAGCAATATATTTCTCTACCAAATGATCAAGCTATCTATAAAATCTATAGCAGTTGCATCAGAGAACTTATGAGGGTAAGGAAATGAACCAAAATGTTCAATTCACATTCAATCTTGAAAAAATGTATTTACAAAAACTTTATCTATTGTAGACTGGCTTTATCGAAAATGAAACAATTCAGGAATATTCTTATTTGAAGATGTTGGGATATGAAGAAACTTCTGAGACTAAACACAGTCTAATGCTATTTGAACTATGCCGTGAAAGCAGTGGACTAAGTGGTAGAGCTTTGAGAAAGATACCTTTCTTAGCTCATGCACTTTTTCTACAAATGAAGTACTGCACATTTCTTAAATTTCTGAGAGCCATGCATCTTGCAGTCCAAAGACAAAAAGAAGATTGTTTCCAATGTTGAAGCCTTATTTATATATATATACATGTATTTTCAGCCATTTATTTATTCAGAAACTTAATCAGCATACTCGAATTTTCTTTATATTTTGTTCTAAAACTGTTTTCAAATTTAATCATGTTGAATATGTAATATGTATATTTTTAAGTGTACATGACACGTACTAACATTTTATATCAGAAATTTTACCAGTCAGAACTGTTGATCAGGGCGAAATTGTTTATATATTCAATGAGACTCAAATACTTGGTACAAAAGCCGTTTACACAAGTGTTTGTTTCTGAAGACTATGTGTGTAATTGTATACTGATTAAGTATTTCATCCCGCTTGTATTTATGAAGAGAAAACTCTTCACTAAAATAAGTATATTCACTAATTACGATTATTGTTAATTTTGTACACTTTCAATAAATATTTTATAGTAAAATCTGGACGTTGACAATGATTTAAAAGAATAATTTGTTGATCTATTATAATATAACTTTAATATTTGAAATACCGGGTATATGAGTATACGCGCGCGAATCGCGACTTATATAGCTATATATATATATATAATTTGGATGAGCGCACCTCGCGGCAAAGTTTCGAATGATTCGGCCCCTTTTCAATGCGCGGGGGCCATGGTTTGCCGTCGTCGGTCGTCCCCCTGCTGAGTGCTGTACTGCTGTCGCGCTTTTATGTGGATTGTGGATGCGCTGCATGAGGCACGTACTAGGCTGGTCGCGGCGTACAATGGCGTCTTCCGTTAGGAGCTGTGTGGCTCCCTGAGGCTGCTCTAAAGATGCGTGGATCATCGAGCTGTTATCTCAGTAGGTCGACGCCAGGTCTCAGCAGTCCGCGACATCCAAATATGACGTGATCCGCGCTTTCATCTCAACGCATCCTCTCGGCAACGCAAAGGTCACGGCCCACGGGCGCGTCTGAGGACTCGAAATTTTTTTACGCCTAGGTATTATTCTATTATGGCCCACTTCCTAATCATCAATCAAAATTCCCATCAAAATTTGATCAGCAGTCAGAGGCAGAGCCTGAGATTTTTAACTACTCTGTTCGCAGGTTGAGCAGAGCACCAAGCCAGCAAGATGTCTAAGAGAGGATCAGACTCCCTAGACTCGGGCTCCCAGCCTCCCATCAAAAAAGTCCAGTTTGAGCCCACTCTCATCGGACCCATATCCACTCTGGAGGAGATGGACATGAAGGTTCTACAGTTCCAGAATAAAAAGCTTGCGCAGGTATACTTCCTCGAACAGCCTAATAAGTACTAGGAAATGTTTGATACCCTACTGAGCTGAACATTGCCAATAGTTAGATCAGTAATTACTTTGATTTGAAACAGCTGTTCTCAAAATCTTCTTGCTCATAAACAATATGAGTTGAAAGAAATGAAGACAAAATAAATTTGACCCCACAAGAGCTTGCAATAATTCTGTAATCTCTATTCAAACTAGACAGATTTTCTTCTTTCTTCTCTAGAGAAAAGTGATAACTCATTTTCTCCATTACAAACAAACTTTCACTTAGCAATACTGATGTAAGCTACAATGAAAATATGTTCACACTAATATTTGAATAACTTTATTTGAGGTTAGCTTGGGTCATTCAATATCACTGTCTTATGATTAACTTAAATTTATTCAGTCTTCATGTGAAGTAGAGCAAGCAACAGCAAAACACATATATTTCTTATCTTGACAGAGATTGGAACAGCGGCATCGAGTAGAAGTAGAGTTGAGGCAGAGGATAGAACAATTAGAAAAAAGACAGACACAGGATGATGCAGTACTAAACGTAGTAAATCGGTATTGGAATCAACTTAATGAAGATATACGTGTAATACTTCAGAGGTTTGATGCAGAAACTGCTGATGAATCTGAAAATAAAAGTTAGTCACGTTTCATTTAACAATACTTGCGCAAATCCTAATTGTTTAAAATTACTCAAATTCAATTCATTATTTCTATAGATGAAAGTGAAGCAACAACTTCTTTCCTAATGCAATTGTCTTCCTGGGATAAAGAAGAGTTAGATGACAAACTAGCCAATCGTGTTCAAGTTTCTAAGCGAGCTGTTTCAAAAGTTGTTCAGGCATTTGACAGACTCTCTCAAAGAAATGAGAAAATAACACTTGCTCTAAAAGGAGATTTTGATGGTGGTGAGGATAAATTTAAAAAATTTCATATTTTCACACTCATCAATTTTTTTTACATATTTATTTAATATCTACAGAAGATACACCAAATATTGATGAAGTAGTACGAAAAGCCAATCAAGATCTCCAAATGGAAAATAGAAATTTACAAGCAATAAATATTCAATTACACGAAAAGTACCACACTATCTCATTGAAAATGTCTGAGCTTCAAGATACTATTACTGGTAAAGATACATTGGCTGCTGAACTTCGTAATCAAGTAGATGATTTACAATATGAGTTAAATAAAGTGCGGGCAAGGAATGATAAACTAGAGCATCATCTTGGTGATGCTATTGAAAAACTCAAAGCATTCCAACAAATTCATGGTACAGATGATAAAGGAACTAATAATAAACCAAATACTCTAGTAGCTGCTGGTGTATCACAAACAAAGGTATAATTTTACTTTGTGTATTTGTACATAAAAGACGCGCATTTATTATTATTGATACTAAACCTATCGATCATTTCATTGGTTTAACTATAGCTGGAAGATCTACAGAGAGAAATCGAGGAAACTCGTGAACTTGCAAACAATAGGTTACAAGAATTAGATAAATTACACCAACAACATCGTGATGCACTAAAGGAAGTAGAGAAATTGAAAATGGATGTGAGTGAAGTTTCAGTGACTTTTTTTCTGTCACGAAAACTTATTATTATTATTATTGTTATTATAACTATAAATATTTGAAATAAATTTCAATTTATCAGATTCGCCAACTCCCAGAATCAGTAATTGTTGAAACTACTGAGTACAAATGTTTGCAATCCCAGTTTTCTGTTTTATACAATGAATCAATGCAATTGAAAACTCAACTAGATGAAGCCCGACAACAGCTTCAATCTAGTAAAAATGCTCATTTACGTCACATAGAAATGATGGAGGTAAATTCATAACTATTTTAATATTTTTATTCACTTGATAAAATTTTGATCTTTCATTGGGAATAATATTACAGAGTGAAGAATTGATGGCTCAAAAAAAACTTCGAGGGGAATGTATACAACTAGAAGATGTTTTAGCTCAATTACGAAAAGAATATGAAATGTTACGAATAGAATTTGAACAAAACTTGGCTGCAAATGAACAAACTGGTCCTATCAACAGAGAGATGAGACATCTCATCACATCACTGCAAAATCACAATCAACAGTTGAAAGGCGAAGGTCTTCGTTACAAACGTAAATATAAAGAGGCCTCAGCTGAAGTTCCACGAGTAAGTCTAATTTAGATTTATTTTATTAAATTTTTATCAAGGGGCCAATGAAACCAGCTATACACTAATGATTTTAGTTGAAAAAAGAAGTGGAAGAATTGAAGTCAAAACTTGGTCAACAGGCATTACAAGAAAACAAAGAAGGGAACAATTCTGATGGAAGCGGAAAAGAAGAAGATGCATCGAATTCTCTTCCTGGTTCTGGACAGGTATGTGACTTGTAATAAATTTCTCCTATGTTTTTTATGCTTCTTATGTAATATAACTTTTATGTCTGAATTGTAAAATTAAAATTGAAGAAAGCTTAGTATCGTTTACTTGAAAAATGTAATTTAATGCCGATAAACAATATTTTTCCGAATTTTTATAAAAATTTTCATAACAATGAAAAAAAAATTTTAGCTGTAACTCTCTTACTGCTGTATATTTTTAGATAAAAGAAGAAGGTAGCAACCAAGTAAAGAAAGAACCTCTGGATGAAGAAGATGAGAATGAGTCTGGAGAAGGAGATAAAGGTATTTCTGACTCTCAAGCTCTATCATCTCCGACTCTCAAAAAAGAAAAGGATATTAAAAAAGAAAAAGATATAAAGAAAGAACCAATAAAAACTGAAAATCGCGATCAAACGCATCGAGATAAAAATGCTAAATGTGCGGAATCAGAATTAGTTAGAGATTTGAAAGCACAAATCAAGTATGTACATAGACTATATTTTCTGATTTATCAAGAAACTTTCGATTGAATTTTAGTAGATTAATATCTCTTTTTATGGAATAGGAAATATTTAAATGATAACAAAGAGATGAAACTTCTTCTGGATATGTATAAACATCTTGGGAAAGAACAACGCGATAAAGCAGCAATGATGGCTGCAGAAAGAAAAGCTAAAATTGAATTGGAAGAATTGAAACAGCAGCTCAAGAAAATTCAAGTAAATATTATTTAAACTAGTCATCATCTAAACAATATCTTGATTTCTTATTACAATGCGTATTACAGGATAACAAACGTGAGGAAAGAAAGAAATTAGCTGATGAAGATGCACAACTCAAAATTAAAAAACTAGAAGAACAAGCATACACACTTCAAAAACAAGTTGCTACCCAGAAACAGGTAATTTGTTACTAGTTATTTTACAACATTCATTCATGTCCTGCTCCTACTAAGCACCTAACAAATAGTAATACTTTATCAAAATTCAAAAATTTACTGAGTTTTATCAGAATATCTTGAATTTTTAAATGTCTAATTTATCAATTGGATGGCAATTAATTCATTTGTTTATTTAGTATCAATAGACTCGTTTGAAAGATAAAAACACAATAGTTGTTAAATTGTTTTTTATGAACGTCAGCTAGTAATTTTCAAATATTTTAAAAATTTGCTCAGTGAATTTGCATATTGATAAATTGTGTACTACTAACTACTAGTGCTGAAAATGAAGGGTTTCTGAAACTAATATTTAATATTCTTATTTCTACTCGAACGGTGATTTAACACTAAATAGGATTGTACCTGGTTGCAGGAAGAAGAAGCTCTTCTAAATGAAATGGAAGTAACTGGACAAGCATTTGAAGATATGCAAGAACAGAATTCTAGATTAATTCAACAATTACGAGAAAAAGACGACGCTAATTTTAAGTTAATGACTGAAAGAATCAAAAGTAATCAATTACATAAGCTCGCTAGGGAAGAAAAAGATGTTCTCAAAGAACAAGTTTCAACCCTCACAACACAAGTTGAGGCAGCTAACGTAGTTGTGAGAAAACTCGAAGAGAAAGAACGTCTCTTACAGAATTCTTTGGCTACTGTTGAAAAAGAACTTGCATTAAGACAACAAGCAATGGAAATGCACAAAAGAAAAGCTATTGAAAGTGCTCAGTCTGCTGCAGATCTCAAACTTCATTTAGGTAAAATAAAGTTTTAGATATTGTAGAACTATGATTAGTATTTATTATCGGACATGGATAAAAATAATTGTGCAGTGAGGCTCAAGATTATTTTAGAGAATTCCTGTTGATAGAAAATATTATTCTTTACTTTTAAATCATTCTTTGATTAAAAAATATTGATCCATATTTTGCATAATTTTCAGAAAAATATCATTCTCAAATGAAAGAAGCTCAACAAGTCGTTGCTGAGAAAACGAGCTCATTAGAGGCAGAAGCGTACAAAACAAAAAGATTACAAGTGAGTTTATTTACTATTTTGATTCAAGATTAACTGTCGACTTCTGTACTTGACTGAATATTAATTTTCAGGAGGAGATTGCGCAACTCAGGCGTAAAGTTGAGAGAATGAAAAAGATTGAATTGGCTGAGACTGTTGATGAAGTTATGGCTGAAGAATTACGGGAATACAAAGAGACATTAACGTGTCCATCATGCAAAGTTAAACGAAAAGATGCTGTACTCACCAAGTGTTTCCATGTGTTCTGCTGGGACTGTTTGCGTACTCGTTATGAGACTCGGCAGAGAAAGTGTCCGAAATGCAATTGTGCATTTGGAGCCAACGATTATCATCGTCTTTATTTGTCGACTTGAAGGAAAAAGCATTAATTTATTTGCAAACAATTTTTCGTACGTACGACCTTTTGGTGACGCTAGTAACTTTTTCACCAAGGCTATTTTAGATCGCATTTCATTTTTATACTTTTGTTACGATGCTGTACACTTTTTCCTTGATGGTGTAAGATGTGAAATGTACATAAGACTAAGATATTAGTAAGTAATACGTCAAGATCGCGCGCCGCATGTATAGTGACTGTGTATGGTAATTTATATTGTGAACCAGGATCTTAAATCATAGATTTCGGTTAAAAACACTTTTTCGTCGCTTGCGATTCCAAGTTATCTTATATATATATAAATAACTTTTTAAAATTTAGGTAAATTATTTTTTCCTAAAATTTAATTTTCTAAATTTTCATTTGTAATTTATCCAAATAATGTAAATAGAAAACACAATAAATTAAATTAAAACATATTTCTCCAGAATGTGATGCTGTGATCAAGCATAATCGACTTTGTGTAAAACGAATTCATACATTTTACAATTCATTTGAATGACTGTATCTAACATGTAATCTATAATGAAATTATTCATTTTTGTAAGTTTTTCAGGTAATGTAAATGAAGAATGTAAGAGTTGAATGACTTGGGAATCTTAATTTGTGAAATACATACTGATAATTTATTCGACTTGTTTTCGTTTTTTCTAAAGAGAGTTTGAATTCAGAACAGGATTACAATTTTATTTTAATAAGAAATACATTCAAAATTTTCAATTAATTAAAAATCAAAACAAAAAATTATTTTGGTTTCCAAATTTAAAAAAAAATAATGTTTCCAATTCTTTAGTATGCCTATTCATATCGAAAATAAATTGCTCTGGTAATTAATATTTTATAATTTTGAGTACGATATTATTCAAATTTACTTTGAACGAATTTTGACACTATAATTGTTATATAAAATAGTTTAACCTCTCATATTAGAGGTTTCAAATATAACAAATTTTCTGTTATAAAAATGTATATGCATTATAATGATACTTAATTTGACTCCATTAATTCGTTCGATTCTTTAGAATAAACATTTGTAATTAACAAAGGTTCATATGTCCACTTGGGAAAAACTCTTTTATACAAGTTCATCAACACAGTATCTTGGGATTTCATTTGTCCATCAAATATGCATTTCATGTGTCCATGTGTTCCTGTTAAAAATATAAATATTAATAAAAGAAAGATTTCGATTTTTAGTTTTAAGTATGGTGAATTTTACCTAGTGGTTCTTTTATATGTCCCTTACGACCGTATTTTGTTCGTAGTTTGACTGGCTTAAACCACCTTATATCTTCTGGATTGAAAAACATGAATCTTATTACAGCTGATCTCTTATTAACTTTGAACGGATGACCACTGAGAACCACTCTCTTTATGACAAGTCTATCTGGGTTGACGTGCAATAAATTACCGGTTGCAATCAACTCCTGTAATCATTTTAAAAATTAAACAAAGAAATAATCACCTGTTCAGAATATCACATTTTCTTATTCAAAACGTACCAAACTTCCATCTTTTTTTTCAAGGTAACATAAAACTGGACTGGGTGGAAATGTGATTGGCGCAAATGTCGTGGCAACAACAGTAGAACTTGGTTGAAAATATCTTTCGTACTGAAAAATTCAATTTTTGATTTAACTCTTTTCGATTACTAAGAGTTTTCAAATCAAATCAAAATCATTTACCTTATGTTTATTTCCATTTGTATGTTGACTGAAAATCGGACAACTTGTAAATCTTCGAAAACCACATTGGAAAATAAGACGCTGTTTTGATTTAATAGGCTCTTCATTGTTCTTTGTGCGCTTCAAAATGAAATTTAAAACAGACATCTTATGTTCATGTTCTAAGATACCAAACAGCAATAAGGGCTGGTTGTCCATGACTCTATATGCTTCAAACAATTCTTTGCTAACGCCTTTGACGTGAATTGTTACATACAATCCAGGCTGAAATGAAATGAAAAGTATAGTGCTTCTTGGAATATGCCACCATCATCAATGAGAGAATTAGCACTAATTAAGATACTTTGATCTTACCTGTACACCATCCACTTCTTCGCGTTCCTTGAAAATTCGTCTTCTAGTGCGATCAAAATTTGCAAATTGAAATATTCTTCCATAATCGTATGGTAAATCTTCTTTGTTATCCCAGAAAGTATTACGAAATGATTCTAAGCCGCGATACTTTTGGAACCTATCTCTGGCTGACATTTCATGAGGAGTATCAACTTCATCAGGAAATTGAGAGTCAAGCTTGGCTTCTGGAAATTGAAATAATTCAATTAATTAATAGATGAATGAAACTTGAGTTCGAAAGAATTCGTTACTTCACCTTTGAATTTCAACATTGCTTGCTTTTCTTCATACATATCCATTTTTTCATCGTAACGCTGTTCATTTGGGGCTTCTGAAATGGTGATAGTTTCGTATTCTTCCTTATCTCCTTCATTAGCATCTGCATCACTATCTTCTTCAGATTTAGCATCTATTTCCATGTCATCTTCTTCGTCTTCATCGTCATCTTCAGATATTTCCTCTAAAATAAGATGACAATAACCAAATAAATATCAATTGAATTAAATGAAAGTACAACTGAAGCAAAACTGTGTATTAAATTCCAACACATAGATTAAAAAATAAATTAATACTGACTGAAACATCTATACAATCAAAACAAAAACAACAAACCTCCATCTTCATCCGGAATCCAAGCTGCTTGATATTCTGATGTACCTTTTGGTACTCTTTTGATGATTTTCTTCTTGCTTTTTGCTTCAGCTAAAGCTAATTCTTCTTCTGTCGGCCAAGTTTGTTCTGCATCTAGTGGATCAGGTATATTTTCTGATTCTAATGATTCCTTAAAAAAAATCATACATATATATTAGAAAATGTTTTAGGAACCAATTTTATATTTTATAGTTACCTGTTCATTTGGATCAGCAACAGCAAGAACTTTTTTTTCCCCTCCCATTTGAACATCTACTCCAGAAGTAATTTTTTCAGGTGCCAAAGGAAAAGGATCATTACATTCCTCAATTTTAGATATTTGATAATCTCCAAATCCTGATATGTGGATCAAACCATTGACAGATAGAGGCATCCCTTGTAAATATCCAGACACCTCAAGTGTTCCAAAATTATTTGATGGATTCTAAAAAAACATATTATTGTTCAACTCACTGATAGAATTTTATTTTCAAATCTAGATTAAGATATCTTACATCTGTATCCAAATTGAATTGAACATTTTCTGCCAAAAGATAAGATCTCTTATTTCGGTAAATAACCGTTCTTTGTTTTTGAGATCCTGCTCGTCTTAACATATTGAGTGCATCTGCACTTTTATCAAGAGTCATGACTTTTTCTTCAGGAAGCCATCTGAATAGTGTCTTTTGTACGTGATTTTTAAAATCTTGTCGTTTCTATAATGAAAATAATATTATTATAAATATACAAATATAAACAGATTTTCATCAATATACAATTTTCTAATCAAACCTTCATAGGTAACTTTTCTATGTCAGTAACAGCAAGAATAGGAGTTGCTAAGCCTTGAGCAATCACTTGTTGAATGATTTCTTCACCCCAAGAATCAAGGACATCATTCCTTTGACTTTTGTCCGAATCATTCACAGCAGATGCAACAAATATAACTGTATTGGCAACTTTTGCCAAATCTAATGTTGCAAATGTGTTACCAAGAGGAGGCACTACGATTGAAAATCGTTGTTTGAACCTTGGTATGCTGTAGAAATAAATATTTACAAAATTAATAAATTTAATGATTAATATTTTATATTAGAATTAGAAAGTATAAAAACTGTACCTGATGTGTGTAGCACATGAGCTATTTGAAATAATTGCCTCTTCATCGCAATTTGTTAATAAAGTTACAATATTATCTATATTTACATCTTCTTGTAAGGCAACTATAACTATAACAATTGGTGGATTTTGAGCACTGCCAAGACTTCGTTTTTGTTTCAAAACTTCTTCACGTTTATTTGAACGAATTTGATGGAGCTGATGCCGACGAGCCTCTTTTCCAAGCTCTTTTTTGGCATGTTTAGAAAGAGTCTTGACGGAGAGTCGACCTACATGAAAAATTATATCACTTGTTTAAGAAATAGCTATTTTATGTATTGCATATTTTAGCGAATTCTTTTGGGTCTAAATCTATGCTCGATTCCAGAAAAGTGTATATCATCATCTTATTATTAAAAAAAAAATATATAAACAAAAATTAGGATTGTTAATGAAGGAACCTCTGGCATCTTTCAAAATCTCTCCTTTGCTCCGATGTCGACCAGTTTTATGAGATTTATTTGGTCTTTTAAATACTCCCGGACGATGAGTTTCTTGATCTACTCCCATTTCGATTAATTTCCATGCATATGAGTTCTTAAACAATATTTAATTGCAGGTTATAATAATACATCGCTGGTGCACGTGTTCAGCAGTCTGAGCCAGTCTACACCACTAACAACTAAGTGGAAACAACACATAACACATGGCAGTATCGCCACTCGTCGGCGTCGCCATATTGAAAGTCAATAGTACGTCAATTTACGGAAAACGACGGTCAATCGCCAACTATTTGAAGTTTGAACAAAATCCAATTAATGTGAAATATTTGCCTATATTCATAGGTATATGAAAATTATTCATTTGAACAAACAACGAAACAACTAACATCCAAGATATTTTTCAATACTGGTTTAGACATAAGTGTGAAAATTAATAGAAGAAATCTATTTATTCAGTCATTTCATTATAAATACAATCATCTGTTTTATTAATGATAAGTATACACTTATAACTATGATACAAAATGGTTACTTTAAAATTATGAATAACTTCAGTTATTCAAAAATATTATAGGTACATACATTAAAATATCATCTATAATGGAACACTCTGCTGTACATAAAATGTTTCACCTGCATCATTAACTATTTGAATATATAACCCAGTATTGTGCTCATCAGTATCTTCTCGCATTTCTTCAGGATCTCCCGTTATTTCTTCAGATTCTTCCATCGCTTCTTCCGGATCTTCAACAAGTACTTCTTCAATATCTTCATTATAAACTTCTATATCTTCTATTGCAAACTCTTCCTCAATTTTTTCTTGCTGTTCTTCTTCTTCGGGTTTTTGATTTTTGTCATTCCTCTTAGGATCCATCAACCTAAGATTTTGACTTATGTACATAATTTTCCCAGTGGGATCATCTTTCACCGAGTACTTTTTGTTAGATCTGTCTGTAGTAGCTATCGATGTACTTGGTAAATCTAGAATGGCAGCCGCTATTTTTGTTAGGAAAGAATTTTTGAAAAAGCCCTTCCACCACGTAGACGGAGGCATTAACGAAATAGATTTTTTTACAAAATTAACACTCCATACTCCTTTGCCAGAATTATAATTTGCCAAGTCAACCAATATATCATCTTCTGGCATCCCAAATTTACTAGATAATTTACTTATAACTTCAGTTCCTTGAACAAATTCTGCTCCAGTTAGATGCTCACCCTTAAACAATGGATTCAGAATATTTGCAGCATAATGAATGGGAAGTAACACTGCTGATGATAATATTTTGAATCGTTTTAAAACTTGATTTGATTCTTCTACAGATAAAAGTAAAAGAGATGATTCTTGGAATTCCGTTATGAAATGCTGTTCTAAATCCACAAATACTTCGGGAACTTCACTAATTTTTGCTTCTTCATTATCCAAATGTGTAATCCACTTAATTATTGGTCTCACAAGCTTAATGTAACTGTTCATTTTTGCCCAAAATTCTTCATCTGCAATAAAATCTCTAGTACTTTTATTCATATATTTATCCACTTTTGGAGAAAAAGCAAGAATCTGTAGACTTTCTTTATTCTCATATAAACTCTCTAAAGACATCAAAGACGAAATACATTTTTTGGTTCCTAATGGTTTGAGAGGAACAATTGGTTGATTTTTATCTGCAGCAACTTTTTGTGCAGAATCATTTAACAGAGCAGTTAGAATAGGAGACTGTTTGATTTCTTTTACTATTGCAGAAGAATTTTTCAATAAACCATTGACTGATTGCAAATCAGATACATCTTTGAGTAGCCTGTTTAATGTTTGTGATGAGCAATTGTAGAATGAAATATTATGTTCCTCATATTTTTGCTGTAATAATTCCCAGAGATTCTCACACGTAGATATGCTGTCCAAACAAACACCTAAAACTCTGTCTGGACCAACTTCATCGATCACTTCACTGATCTTGTCCATGTACAAGTGTTCATCTTCAACACAAGTTGACAAGGAAATCGATTTGTACAGGACAGGATCCGGTGTTGTTAATACAAAATGAATAATCCCTTCATTTCTGGCATTTGATCTGTAACTACACTGTAGTCCAATAGAAACAGCATCTCTGATCTTCTGATCAACACTCTTTTTAACACTTTCATAGGTCACATCAAGTAGAGAAGTGGAGAGCTGATGCTGAGTAGGCAACTGAAAAGCTGGGCTCAAGGTATTGAGCAACGTACGCCAATGTTCATTATCTATGATACTGACAGGCGCATTGGAAGCATAAATTGCCTTTGCAAGGAGTTCTTCACAATACTTTTGCCTCTGTTTTGTCATTCTATCAATGAAACTTTCATTGACAGGTTCATTGAAAAATATACTTTCAGTCGCCATCTGCATCATTGGAGCATTGTTTTCATCTTCGCTCATCCCTTCACTATCTGAACTACGTTTCTTCACATTTATCTCATGTCTCCTCTGTTCTTTCTTGATTTTCAATTTTTCAACAAGCGACTCTTTGATTGAGCCAGGACAACCTATGCATTTTTGCAAATGCAAACTCATGCGTGTTGAATGTCTCGCATATACTTGTCCGCAGTATTTACACTTAAATGTCTGGAGTTTTTGATTAGGTTCTTTTGGCTGTAATATAAAACTGGTCTCTAGCAATTTTTTTGGTATCAACCTCCTGGATACTTTTTGAGCAAGATTCCCTTGTACGTTCAGTTCTAGAGCAGTTTTTACTTCTCCTGGGCAATCTGCACATTTCCTCAAATGTAAACTCATCCTCGATGCGTTACGAGCATACTTCTGTTCACAATGTTTACATTTGTATATATCAAGTTTTTGAGATCCATCCCGAGGTTGCAATAAAAAGTTCTCATCCAGAATCTTCTTTAGATTTCTAACTTGTCCTTTCTTGTTGAATCCATGTATGGATGATTCAAGAATTTTACCCTTCACCTTTTCTTTCAACAATTCCCTCACAGGTGCTGGGCATCCAGAACATTTCAACAAGTGGACACTCATCCGAGTGATGTGTCTTGCATATTGCTGTCCGCAATATTTACATTTGTAAATCTCGAGTTTTTGATTAGCCTCCTTCGGTTGCAAGCTAAAACTCGTTTCCAAAATCTTTTTCAACTTCATTTTTGCTTATTAGACGAAACAACAGCCTCTGATCTGGAATTAAATAAGAAAAGCTTAGACATAACCTGCTTATTCTTCCTCATTCTACACTTGAATCCTGGCAGGACATTGAAAGATAATATTCACCTGGCAATTTTGAAAGGTGAAAAATTTCGATCTCAACATTTCAATTTGACAGCATTTGAAACAGATCACCACATTCCAAGAGTATACAGCATGTAAAAATGACCATCGCTCCAAGTGACCGTTGATTTACATTAGTTGACGCCTTCTGGTTGACGCCAAGCCAAAATGGCGAACGTCACAGCCGCCGCTGCTCCTTTTGCTTCTCCCACTGCACCAGCTACGGCACGGTGTATCGAGCCGATGGCGAGGCTGGCCTGGGGACAGGCTAGCAATGGGTGAATAATCGTGATTTGAACGTATTCAATAGAAAACCTGCGTTTTCTTGGCTTTCTGGAGAGACTGATTCAATTTTTATGTCACCGTCATCGACGAAACAACAAATATCTTCCGCTGTCATGGAAGTCATATAACTGATCACGTGACAGACGCGCACGCGTATTGCTCATATTGGCCTTGGTTCCTGCTCCGATATTAAAGTTCATAGAATTCTCGTCTTCCTGCGCTTTGAATGAATACCCGCTAAACACCTTCGCCTTATATATACGTATATTGGTATACACGTAGGATCCCCTTCTAATGAGTGGAAGCAGGGATATTGAAAATAATTACTTGTCTACCACATGACTACGTGCATGAAAATTTATTAATGAAATGCTTACAAGTCTTTATTATTAGGAGTAGAATCGTTATAGTGAATAGATGTATCTGTATGCATAATAGAGAATAGAATCGATGAGAAGTAATTAACAACAAGAGATTTCGTAAAAAACAGAACGTAAACTTATGTATTGTATTTGAGTCAAATATGTGTAACTTAAAATAAGATCACATATATACGATCTACGGAATATAATAATTAACATGAATGATTTCAGAAGAAAATTAGAATTTACTAAAGGTAAATACCAATTTGTTTCTGAATTGTGGGTACGTAATCGTCGAACTGAGCTTTCATGAAGTTTCCAGCGATAGGTCCCTCCAAATTATACTTGTCAACCAATTTCTGAACAGAGAATCTGTTTCGCCTCTTGTCCCTATACGAATCACCATTAGAACATTTAAAACTCGAGTCAATATTATCATCCAATGGTTATGTCGAACATTCGATAAATTAACGAATCCTCACCTGTTGCCTATGCGCCTTTCATCGAACGTTATGGAGCCCTGATTTTGTTTGTAGAGAAGGAACACGTAGCGATGAAGACCAGTGTTCTTCGGGGGTGCCGGTCCCACATACTCTGTGAGGACTTCTCCTTTGGCAACTTTATCTTCCGGAATATTCCCAACGACCCAATGTTGCCATTCGCGCGCGTAGCCTCGCACTGGAATATCTGGATCTATAAATGGCAATAATAAAAATAAAAAACAATTCGACTGTTATTTGGTGGACAACATTGATAAGTTTCTTTTGGTTTTCAAGTGGTTCGCCAGTTTTTTTTTTTTCGTTAAAAACACGCACGTTCTGAGAAGTCCATTATATTAAACGCCTCTTCTCGATGCATATAGACAGAAGCGCGGAGGAGGTATACAGCATATTATATGAATGGAGAAACCAGTTCCATGGTGAAAGTCCGGCTCGGGCTTATTTGTACGACAATTTAAGGTCCCGCCAGCGAAACTTATAGCGAAAAAGCCTTACGGCTTGATGTGTTTTTTAGTTAAAAAAAATATCTCTTGTTTGTGAAGAAAAAGACCCTTGCATTATTATGAGTTATCCCACAGCTATAATGTTTTTTTGATTCTAATGTTATTATCAAGTTACTATTAAGCGAAAAGAAGATGAAGAGTAATTTTTGGTCTTGAAAATGTTTAAATACCTGTCATTACGAGGGTATACAGGACACCTCCATCGTGTTTGTAATGAACCTCGGGTATGTTTTTGGCTTCAGTTGGAGTGATCTCAGTGCCTAGGGTAATTTCTTTATCTCCATATTTGATCTACACAAAACAAGTATTCAAAGATCAATGCACCAAGGGATTTTAAGTTTGTATATAAACCGTAAGTAGACGAAATTGTATGATACGTATAACGATATCTAACAGTACCTCAATCGTTTCATTTGGGGCCTTCTTTATAATGTCCGGGTCGATTTTAGCAGCTTTGAATTCCGATGCAACATCGGCCGCCGCAACGCCCAAGGAAATTATTAGTAACCCTGAGAACAATGAGAAACACATAAAAACACTTTATTCTATTTCATGCGAGAGAGAGAGAAAAGTACACAGAGACGAGTTTGAAAAGCTTATATAAAGAGTTTATGTGGTCGACACAAGAGAGGCTTTTACCTGCCGTCAGGAAATTCATCTTTCCTCGATGTCGCGCAGGCAAGACTGCGAGCAGTTTCTCCGCGCGAACGAATCTTATACTCCTGATAGCGTTCGTTCGCCCGTGACGTCACACGCTGGTTTCACGCGCGAGATATTGGAGGAACCACCGCGCGCGCGAGGCTGACGCGGATTTTTCTCGATTTACGCGGGGGATAAAAAAGGCAAAGGAATAAAGAAGGTTGCAAAAGATAATCGAATATATATGAGTCAGTATTGAAGAGAAATCTATAATGTGTGGGACGAATACATGTGTTTTTTCCATAGAACGACGATGCGTATGTATGTGAAAGAAAGAGAATTATCGTTTTGATGCTTGTTTCACGATGAGAATGGTTATTCTTTCGCGAAAACAAACGCATTTAAAAATAAGGTAATTCAAATTACCTTTCGAAAAAATCAACACTGATATGGTTGAAAACCGAGTTTGGGAGATGATGATATCCAAAAACAACGTAGCAAAACGTAGCCGCTGTTGGAATAAAATATGAAAAAAGATAAATATATGTCTTTGATATTGTAGGAGGTGACGATGTTGTTCTTGCAGACTTGGAACTGCGGAATCTTGTAATCATTGAATTAAAATCATTTGGACGTAACGATCCTCAAAGTGATTCCCGAGAGAAAATATAATTAGATTATGTATGCACTCTATGAAAACACAAATTAATTTACATGGGAGGCGAAAGATTGATATACGAATGAAAGTACACTTTCTATCAGCAGTTTCAAAACTTTCTATTATCATTTGATTCTTCCGTCAAGAGTTGGTTGAACAGTCCTAAGTGTCGATTGAGCTACATGTATATTTTTAAATGTATTTTAAAAAAATCAGATAAAACTTGAATAAACATCAGTTCCCTGACGTAAGAATCGTGAGTGAGAATAGGAGAATCCATGAAATCAGAATACAGTGAGATAGAATTGTTACAGAAGAACATTAAGTTATAGTGATATTTTGAGGATACAAACTTAACGTCAAACGATTCATTTGAGCTCAATAAACATTTCGATTGCCAAAACCGTCTGCAAAAAGAAAAAAGAAATGTATGAGATTTGGAAACTTTGTATATATACCTACTTTCTTTTTATTCGTGTTTGGTTGTATGTAATCTAAGGGCACGAAGTGCCTTCTAAGGACACGAAACAAATCGTTGACTCGATTCCCACTAGTACGTACAGTACTAAATGAAATTTCTCGAGTGTATAAGACGTCCTGCAATAAAGTTGGTATATGGTTTAACACAAGACAATACGAAAAGTACACGATAGTCCTGGCATTTGCTCATGAAAAATCACCTTGTCTTTTTCGTATTCACAAATCAAACGTCCAAAAGGTAATCTGAATTATTGCAATATCCAATCACCCAATCATTTAAATTTTTATTCGAATCCACAATACAATACACAGGATAAAAATGCGTTGCGATTTCTCGCAAGTACGGCAAATTGATGATAAATCTAATTGTATATAGTGGAGAAAAAACAACGCATAAATCGAACTGGATGAGCGAATAATCATTCGTTGCCGAGCTGTTTGCGAACAGTCGGCACGTAGTCGTCGTACTGGGCGAGGAACATGTTGGCGGCTAGGGGCATCTCGCCGAGCTGGTACTTGGTGGCGAATTTGCCGACGTCGAAGGCGGGCCTGCCGTTCAGCTCGGTCTTGGACACGCGGGCCTCCTCGACCGCGAGCTTGTCCGGCTGTTTGTACACGAGCAGCACGTAGCGGTGCAGGCCCGTGTCCTGGGCCGGGCCCGAGCCGACGTACTCCACGATCACGTCGCCCTTGGCCAGGTCGCCGCCCGGCACGTTGCACACCAGCCAGTGCAGCATCTCGCGCATCTTCGGGTCCGCCCGGCTCGGAGCGTCTGGGTCTGGCGAGCAGTTTTTTTCCGTGATTTATTAGAAAGATCCACAGCATTATCAATTTGAAGTATACGTTTTTAGTTGATTCTCAACAATCAGGCTAATTTGCTCAAGTGCAGCCTTGTAATCGAGACAAAGTCAATAATTTTAATACAGTGAGCGATATTTGATTGAAACTTACAGTGAAGATTCACTCTAGTACAGGGAAATTTGACTGTGAGGAATTTACAGAGACAAGTTTCAAATATTGTCGCATCACTCACCGACCATTGCGACGGTGTAATAGGCCGAATCTTCGGCGTACCAGCTCAGGGATGGGGCCTCTTTCACCAGAGTCGGTGTCAATTCTTCGCCGAATTGCAAATCCTTGTCCTTGTCATTGCTGTCTTTATATGTGACCTGGATAATTACAATTGCAATAACTGTTTTCACTAAGTCGAAATATCAATCAATATCCATGAATCGACATTTTTAAAAAGATTAATCATGCCACGGAGAAGATAGAGGCTATTTACTCCAGAATCATTGCAGTTCACTTTTTTTATTTTCGTGTGATTCTGGAGCAAATATGTCTGGAGCGGGATACGTTGAATTGCGATACCCCCCGTGGAAATTAAATAAAATGACTTGAAATATTTTATAATCGCAAACTATTGAAATTTTTCGTGAAATGATGATTTTTTTCTTGACTCAATAATTTTTACTACTGTTAGTAAAAGACGATATACAAGTAATTATGAAAGTTTTACCGAAAGTAGTTCGTTGGGGGCTTTGGATAACACGTCTGGCACAATGCCGGCATCAGCAAATTGTTTTGGAACATCTGTTGCGTACACGCACGCTGATAAAAAGATGCCTGTAATTTCAAAGAATACTTATTTATCATACGTGAAAAAACTATTGAAGACGAAATTCGATGGAATATTTATAAAAATCTTACTTGCAATAAAAAGTCTCATCGCTTGTGTCGAATGTAAAACTGATGTTAGTTTCCGATATTTCATGATATTTATACTTCAATCGTTGCGTTACGTCATGACGATTTTTCATTTCAATAAAAAATAGGATAATCAAGGCTTAAGTATAGTCAATTTTCTCAACGGAAATGCGACTACCGGTTGTTCAAGATGAATTGAAACTATTCACAATCATGTGTAGTCGCAATTAAGGAGTCACGAGAGCCGGTGTAGATATATAAAAATGTAGTTATATATCTTCCAATAAGTTAAAAAACTACAGTCTGCGGTTTTTGATACACTGAACACGACGGAATTCAGGAAAAATTGAATGCTGATGCTTTTGTACAGTTTTTTTTATCCGATTTGTGGAGGAAATGTATACTTGCTAAATATATTGAGTTCATCACACTCCAATTTTGAAATCCGAATCAAGTCGAGCACCATTGAACCCAGCAGTGAGCGTTCGAGAATATCTCAAATTTGATAATTTTCATACAGATGAAAGTCATCCAATCAAAAGTTCTCAAATTATATGAGATGTATCCACATCTTTACTCAGATCACGCCAAGTTAAAGTAAGTATATCTGTAATCTAGTCAGTTAAACCACATACCTGAGAAAATGAATCGTTTCACGACTTTTTCTCATTCAATCTATCGCATGTTGTTAGTTTGTTGCGAGTTGTATAAATAGAAAAGAGGTATACATAAAGAAAAGGAACCATGATTTTCCATCTATAAATATTTTATTTTCATAAATATTTGAATTTCAAATTGAGTATAAAAATGTAAAAATCTTTTTCATACTTGAATTTCAAATAATACATATTTTTCCATTCACATTCATGTTAAACATTCTAGAAAATGTAAATAACCAAACAAGACACAGTCTTGAAAGTAATTATAGCGCTCTTTCACGCTCACTTGAATAGATCCTTGCATTATTTAGCCTCCAAGTTGTTTATACAATTCAGGTACATAGTCGTCAAAAGCAGCCTGGTATAAATTTCCAGCAATTGGATCTCCTAAGTTGTACTTTGCAGCAAACTTCTTAATGGCAAAATTATTGCGTCCATCTCCACTGCGATTAGTAAGGCGCTTTTCATCAAAAGTC
Source organism: Aphelinus atriplicis (assembly GCA_020882685.1). Lineage (NCBI taxonomy): Eukaryota > Metazoa > Arthropoda > Insecta > Hymenoptera > Aphelinidae > Aphelinus > Aphelinus atriplicis. Next base: position 91,897,230 of record CM037073.1, on the reverse strand, counting down.
AACTTGCTAGGCTGCTTGTACACCAGGAAAACGTAACGATGGAGACCTGTGTCTGGTGGAGGACCAGAGCCAATGTAATCAGACAAGACTTCTCCTTTCGAAATGTCCTTCCCTGGAATGTTGGCGACAAGCCAATGATGCCACTCACGGAACTTTGGTTCTTTACGGCTAGGTGCATCAGGATCTGAAATGAGGTTGAAAAATTTGTTTCAAATATTCATCAATGAATAGTGTACCTCTATTTCTACACCATAGTTAAAATTTTCTCAATTTGAATAATTCAAATAATATATCAAACAATCATTGCGTATAATTCTCAAGGAATTGTTCACACTGTGTGTATGATTGGTTATACCTGTCATGCATAAAGTGTAAAAACTTGAATCATCAGCATCCCATTCAACGGTGGGTTGATCCTTAACTTGGGTTGGCGTTAGCTCTTTGCCTAGATCAACAGTTACTCCACTTGGATAAGATACTTTTACAACAGCAGGAGGCACTGTATCAATCACATCTGGGATGACGCCATGGGTCTTCAGAGCTTCCGTCATTGTTGCAAGAAAGCGTGACCCCAAATTCAGAAGTGGTCTTTTTGTGATCAATGATGCTGCAGACAAAAATTGAATATGATTGTTACTTTACATGTTTTAGACATAAAATTAATAATAAATTCAGTTTTATCATACAACATATTAGTTGGAATAATTTGAATCAAACAAAGTGCATGAGAGGAGGTCAAGCAGTAGAGCTGGCAAGTAGAATATTCTAGAAGTTATAGCGTCGCAAAAGTGCATAAAGAAAACGGAAGAAAGGTTATCACATCAAAAATTTTGGAGAACTTGTGCAAAACCAAGAAAATAATTAATGAGTATACTAATATGAAAGAAAATTGTTAAACGGAAAGTACCCTCCTTTTCCAAAGGGTTAAAATGCGTTAGTTTCCACTAAGTTGGGTTTTTTCACAGACACATAGGTATCAATTACTTGCGCTGAGAGAAAACACGAACATGGCCGAAATCACTCAAAAGATGGACAGTAGATTGATGACGAGAGGATCGTCGTTTTTGCTGAGAACACTTGCCTCTTTTGAGAATTATTTATTTATCTTCGTTGCGTAACAATCAGCAAAGATCTTCACAACAATATCGCCGGCCGGTGCAAAGTAACTCGTCGTTAATCTGTTGAATTATTAAAAGTTTCGATTGGTCCTCCTCGCGGTTGCATCCGACTTTCTCCGCCAATCGTATAGTCGGTGGTTGTATTCAGTATCCCGCTAAAATTGAAACTCTCCATTTTTTGCAATCTATAGAATAGATAAGTTCGATACATGCCCTAGCTGGTATAATCGAATTCATCGGTGAAAAAAGAATTGATAAGTGAACACGTATTCTATATTTGCTGTCTTGCAGAGTTTGATCCAACTTGATATTAATTCGAAATGTTCCATTGTTCAGCATATGTATTAAAAAATGTGCATTGCAATATTACAACTCAATTTCTATTTGGGCTAATTTCAAAGGTATATTCTCAAATGGAATCTTATTTATACTGGAAGGACTTTAACTGTTTGCCTTGCTAAAAACTCAATAAATATTCATCTTATAGATGCTGTACTAGAATGTACTTGGTTTCAATGATAAATTAAGTAGCAAAAATAAATCATTTGATTTGGAAAAGGAGTAAAAGGGTGAATGCATTTCAAAAATACAAGGTTTCTTTTACGTATGACCAATTATATTAATCCTTATAATTTCACATAATGCGCGTTATAGCTTTGTACAACATATTATTATCTAGCTTGCACATATATTGGGAGAGGATAAATCATGACCTTTTCCCTTATTTCTGATTAATAAATCATCTTCTTCTCTAGTTCATATGATAATAACAATCACTGTATACACATCATACTATACACATGTTTAGACATACACCCAGTAGAGCAAGAAACTAGAAAATCGATTATGATCAATCGGATCGAGTGAAACATACGTACATTGGTACAATTTTCTAATCTCATTAATATTCAAATCTTGTTGACCCTACAGAGGATCTCATAATCTCGCTACTCTTACTCCGGCGCTCAATTTGGTATGAATAAGCTAATCAGCGAACTGAAAAAAATGACTATGTCGCTTTTTGCTTGCAAGTCTCGCCTCGTCTCTAGCGCCTCTACACAAATATTCAATATCTATCAAATACTCACACAAGCAGCATACAGACAACTCAATCGATTTCCTTTTTTCTCATGATCTCGCTTGGGTGTGATACTTTCTTTATACAAAACTTAAGAGAAATAGTACTGGATTCGAAATAATTAAAGCGTTTCAAAAGTCGGCATCGAGCGCGACTCGGGGGGAGGGGGCTTCGCCTATTGCGAATCGTAAATCTTAAATTTTATATACATTTGCACATGGAACTCACGAATTTTTTTCGATTCTTCAATCAAAATAAAAAAAAAATTCTTACAGAACGCGCGAATATGTTCAACTGCTCCTTCGCTCTCGAATCACTAATCTAATAGAGAACACTTGAACCTGGCAGTGTTTCAATTAAATACGTCATCTTAATACGAATATAAAACGCGTAAATGTACAACGGTTGCGAGGACGCAATTGAAAGAAAAGTAGAGAGAACAAAAGGGAATGAAACATCGATTTCAACTCAGTCGGGTATTATTTAAAAGCCGAGTCGCTTGAGGTTGGCGCGAGCCGTGACAATGTTCGCCCGGCCGGTCTTCTCGCCCTGCCAGCTCTTGCTCTTGCTGCGGAACTGGCGCAGGTCGGCCTCGTGGTCGGGGTGTCGCATGGGTCGGTAGCCCTGGGGCGTGCACAGGCTCATCTGATCCTTGTAGAACTTCTGGTAGCCGCCGTGCAAGAGGTAGATCTCGGGGTAGTGGAGGGCCGGGTAGTGCTCCTTGTTCCTCTGTCGGTCGAGGTTGCGCAGGATCCTGGACAGGTTGGGGCCGCGCTCCCACGAGAACTCGCAGTGGAACACGAGGATGTTGCGCTTGTGGGTTTCGGGCTCAATGGAGACGGGCGTGTCGCTGAGCGGGTCGAGCAGGAACTTCTCGACCATCTCGCGGTTGTAGAGATTGAGGGCGCCCTCGATGTGGCCGGCCTCGAACTCGTACGGGTAGCGGCAGTCGACGATCTTGTAGTGGGACACCCGATCCTTGAACTCGCCGCGAATGAGCCTGCCGAGGGTTTCGCACGAGATGGACTTGAGGTCTTCGTGCTGGCCGTTGGCCAGGGGCAGAACGCAGGTCTTGCTGAAGTCGCCGGTGAGGTCGTTGTCGGTGGTGCTGCGGTGGACGGCCGACTTGATGTGCGCGTGGGCCTCGGTCTCGGAGAGGCTGCGCGTCAGCATGGGCAAGGGGCTGACCTCGCAGTCCCTGCTCACGTCCTGGAAGCTGGCGCACTTGCGCGAGCGCTTCACGAGGACGGGCGAGTGCTCATCGGTGGGCGGCTCGGGCCGCTTGAAGTTGCGCGAGTCGGCCAGCCTGAGCCGGGGGCTCTCGTCGAAGCCGAGCTTGGTGCCGGACGAGCTGGAGTTGGGCGAGCGGAAGAGGCACGAGCGCACCTTGGACACGGCGTTGCTCACCGGGCTGGTCTCCTGCTCGAGCTGCAGCCGCTCGCCGCCGAGGGAGAGCGAGCGCCGGAAGCCGTACTGCGGCCTGGAGCTGGGCGGGGCCGGGCACGCCTCGGGGGTCGTCGACACCGAGTCTATCTCCATGGTCTTGTCGTGGGACGAGTTGACGATGTCGCCGGAGATGAGGCTGGACAGGCCGCTGGGCAGTTTGCTGCCGCTCATGCTTCCTTCGAGGCTGTCCATGTCGATGAGGTCGTTGAACCCGTCATCCGTCGACTCGTACCCGGAGCTCAGGCTGTGGAAGAGGGCGGGCCTCTTGCGTAGGGGCGACGAGCGTAGGGGCGACTTCATCGGGCTGCGCGACTCGAGCGACAGCCTCCGGGGGGCGACGCCCAGCGGCTCCGCGAACTGGAAGTTCGGCCGCTTCTCGTCCGAGTAGTTGGACGAGCCGCCGTACCCGCTGTCCTGGCTGTTCGGGTCGAACTCCTCCAGCGGCAGTCGCGACTTTGATATCTTCGAACATCCTGACTGTTGAACAAATAAATATTTATTATTATATTTGCCTCTTTGTTTGCATCATGCATTTCGTCGAGTCGGATACTTTTTATTTCTCAATACCGAAGGGGGTCAGATCAGAAGTTTTCGAGGCCCGATATTCTAATCACGTATTGGATTGTCAGTTGAATTTGAACGACCACCTGGTCCTGTTTCTATTCTTTAATCACGTTTAATTATCAAACTTTAATTCTCGATTTATATACGCAAGAGACGGCATTTGCGTTTCCGGGAACTCGATCTATCGGCTAACTCGGATAAGAATGCAAATGCGTATGGGCAGAATATTTTACTTCGTCCTTTTATCAAAATATCCAAGGATCAGATCGAAAAGCATTATAGAAATGAATAGTATGAATGAAATTAATTCAAATTAACCAGAAGCGATTCGAAATTTTCCGACTTTTCATTCATGAAAAATGACATTTCCAAGTTACAGCGGGTTCATGAAGATTCGAGTAAATCGCATCTACCAACAAATGATTTTTGTTAAAAATTCAAATAATATATTTTTGACCGCACAGATCCGAAGGCCGAAGGACAATTTGGTAATATTGACAAAAACAAATCCACATTAGCGGTAAACCGAGACAACGATCATCAACGAGGTCAGCGTGTCACTTCGGCAAGTAACAATCGGTCGCGACACCTTTTATATCGCGATGGAGAGAAAAAAAAAGTCGAGAGGGCGAGAAGAAAAAAAGCGGGAAAGCCATATGTGCGTGCGCGCGCTTATGCGCTTGTGTGTGTGTGTACATACCTTGTGTGGCGTGGAGTTGTGTGCGGTGGGACTGAAGATGGCGGCGCAGTCCAGGTTCTCATGGCTGCTGGCTGTGAAGCAGAGGGAGTCGAGCTCCGGGCTGGATCGGTGGGCCGGTGTCGAGGACATGCCGACGAATCGCCTCGACCTGGCCGACGACTTGGCTGGCTTCTTCAGAGCCGAGTCCGGGGTGCCCTTGATCCTGAATGCATTGCGGAACAGGCTGTGGAAAAGCAAAGAAAAAACAACACTTAGACACTGTCGCACACTCGTGGGTTTTATATAACACGTGGGAGGATATGGATGTACAGCGGGAGACGCAGTCGGGGAGAGTAGGTCGGAGAAACGCGCGGCGGGGGCGCGCACGGGTGTAGCGACGCGCTCGCGACGCCGAGAGATTCACGTCCCGGGGAAGAGGAACGCGGCTCTCGGGCGGAGGGTGTCTCGACGGGGGCAGGACCTACCGGAGTTGGGCTGCACTTGGTGCTGACTAGAGGCCTGACGGCGATGATTTTGTGTGAGGAACGCGAGGTTCTTTGTCAGGGCGGCTGAGGCCGCGGGCCGCGGGAACGAACACATGCGAACCGTCACGGCAGGCGTTTGCCGCGCGACTGAGCCAGCCGCCGCGAGAGAGACGCGAGCGCGCGCGCACGGCCCGCGCCCCGCGCGCTCATACGATCGGAGGAAGTCGGAGCGTGGCGCCTCGGGCGACTCTCCCGCCAACTATACACCACTCGGCCGGGCGCCGCTTTATTTTTGAATTTGATAGCCATGACAACCGAACGACTTCGCGTCGAGGCGCATCCTTATTACACAGCGGCAATAAGGGATTCACTTGGGTCTGTTTAGAATATCGTTATTCGCTTCGTTGGGGACGGGTTACCACATGAGATTGAGCACCAAGTTATACGATCGAGCAAAAAGTGATAATGTTGTTTCGAAAAAAATTATAACGATCCGCATTGAGACGGGTGGGTAAATTCATGTGTCGGTGGTGCGGGAAAAAGTTTATTGCGCGCTGGAAAAATAATTCTTCGATTCAAGTATACTTACATGTTGCAACTCAACTTTCAGCGGATTAAATAAAATATTTCAATCCCGAATCAAATTGCAACATGTGTACTTGAATCGAAGAATCAATTTTGCAGTGTGCAGACACTGTAAGTGCGCCAAAACTAATAAAGAACCGGGAGGAAAAAAACAAAAGCACTCGGTTTCGTACCAGTAATTATTTGGCGAGTGTTCCGCGTACTACATGCATAAACTCGCATGAGTAACATTGTTCCGGGAAATAAACAAGTGGAAGATCGCGGCCGGGTCGTTTCACCTATATTCCGAAAAAGTTGTCGGCCGGCGCACTATATCCTATACGCGAACGTCAAACGTCTCGTCGCACCAAATTTCACATTTTTCACTTGTCCGATTCGCGTTTAAATCCCGGTTACAGGAATTAAGAAGTAAAAAAAATGTAAAAACCAAGGGTGGGTGATACGAATCGCGAGATGGCACTTTGAATGTTGGTTAAAAATTACCTTGTGCAACTGCACACATCGCACGGCTCCGGAACGTTAACTGGTTCCCACAACATGACGCCGGATTACAAAGAATCAACAGCAACAACAACAACAACAACGCACACACTGGTGTGGATCCCCAGCTCGGGGAGGGGGTCAAAAGTTCATCAGCTGTTCCAGCGGCTGCTGCGTAGGGATGAGCGGCGGCCGTCGAGGATAGCTGACGAGGGCTGACATTCGTGAGAGTCGGGCGCACGGCGAGGAATGAGCTGCTTGTGTACGGCCGAGCGAGCGGCTGCCACGAGTCCCGGCGACTGACTACTGCGCCTGATAGGGGGGAGTCGGGCTTTTATGGGCTCCGAGCCGGGGCTGGAGGGGCGCGCACCCGGCCAATCTCTACGAGGGTCCGACTCCCGCCGTTAACGGCGCCCCTCCCGGGACACATATACCACAGTGCGCAAAGCCGCGCGCAACAGCCACACGCACCAACACACGTCCACGAGCAAGCGCGCGCTTACTCTATCCGCACGATGCACTTGTCCCGCGCGCGCGAGCGCACCCGTAACCACTCGCCCACCCACCCAACCACCTATCGTACTATCGGCGACCCTTTCGATCAGTTCGATCGGCAATTTTGCTCATTCGGCACAATGCGGTTCATTTGGAATCAAGATTTTTTTCTTTTATAGTAACAACTTTTTCAATAGATTCAAAGTCCACGGTTGTAATCGGACGATTAAAAAAAAAAAGACGCGTCGATCGTTCAGAATCCCAAGGGAGTTTGGAGAAGCGTTTCACCTTCCGGCCGACGCTACTTCCTTTTTTTCACCTTCCAATTCAAAAGGAAAATCACTGCTAAACCGCGACAATGCAATGTCGAATTAAAGAGGAAGCAATCCGTCAGTCGGGGCGAAGAGAGAGACAGAGAGAGAAAAAAAAGCTCCAACCCTTTGAACGTCCCACAGGCAAGGAGGAGGATGCTTCACGCTTTTCCTCGTAGCTCGGCCCTCGAGCTTTCTCCCCCGGCTTGGCTCTTTTTCGCGCGTGCGTCTTCTCTCTCTTTTTTCCGGTTTCGCGCGGTTTTCCCCTCGGTGGCCGCGTGGAAATTAAGACGACCTAGAGAAAAACACCCCCTGTGACGCGGGAGAATGGCACCTCGTGATGGGACGTCGATTGGAAAGCGCTTACGAAGCTCGGTAGGCCGCGCGCGCGCTCACGCCGTATCGATGGGCGCGCCCTTTTCATTAAGGGCAACTTGTTCCTCCTTTATATCCCCCGAGCCAGCCCGCCAAGAAGTTGGCCGGTTGGCGCAGAAAACAAGGCCCGGGCCGAGCGCGCGCGCCACGGGACAAGAATGTTTGGGCGCGCGCGAGAATTCGCTGGTGTGCCTCTCTCGCTCGCGCGCGCCATAGCCGTTAAATCGAAACCAGTTTTTTAAAAGCAATGGCCTGTTTGTGTGTGTGTGTGTGTGTGTGTCTGTATGGGTATATTGCACTCTACCGCCCGGACGGGATGAATTTCAAATACATCTCTTATCTTTTCACGCTTCCCCGTACACACTTGCCAACTTTTTCTCCTCTGCCGAATCCTTTCTTTTTTCTTCGGCTCCTTTCAAACGCGCCCGTTGTTACCTTCTAACGTCTTCGAGAGACTCGGCCTCACTCGAGCGTGGATGCTGTTATCTATATATGTCGCTGCTCGAGAATCATTTCAACAATAACCTATATGAATATCGATGCGCGAAATCAAATGATGTGTATATGTTTGCCATGTTAAATAAACTGTGTTGCACAAAAACAAGGAATCGGTGCTAAATGAATAATTTCGGATTACTTTGCCTATGTCGGATTAATTATGTCACAAAGTAAAGTTACTTATAGTTCAACTTATAGTTCAATTGTGTGTATTTATGTTAGTGCAAAGTATATTATTGTTGAGAGAACTAAAGATAATCTTATATATTTTATAATGAACTCTCCATGCATTCGTAGTTGTTCCAACTAACTTTTCCAATTCATCGTGAAGAATGTATTAGACAAGTAAATACCGCGAATACTACACTATTATTATAACGAAGAAAATACACAAATTATTGTTCTTCTGACTGTAAGCGTATAGTTGAACAATTATATCAATACGTTTATGATTCTTTTATCGTTGGAATAACTATAACTTTTTCTCGATGTACCGTTGGCTTTAATTCAATATTGATCTGAAAACAATTTGGCTCGAGTCGTTTGAGATATAAAATTCACCCGAAAAGAATTAGAATAGGAGTCTTTGATCAACGAAATTCCATTGTTGCTTTTCGAAATAATGAAAAACCTGAAACAAGGCCTTTTCGCACTTTATACATACAATACTAGTGTCACTGGTCTTTTGAGTAACGAGAAAGTAGCCCGCGCGCCAAGAATCAGGTATAAGATAAAATGAGGGCTACAAAAAATGACTGAATAGCAACCCTTCCCGGGAATTTAAAGGGGTTAAAAAGATCCCCCCATTTCAAATGATCGAAAAGTAATTTTTCATTGCTGTTGCCGAACGTTACATTTATTATAACGGGTAAACAGCTTGAGATATTGGGCTATTAGATCAAATAGCTATCAACATATTCCGTGTCGCACGTAATCACAACAACGCATATCAAATAGCCATTGAAAAATTTTAAAAGTGAGATTGATCCCTCGAGTTTAACCGGGATAATAAATTATGAAAAATCGCATGTAAATCGTGTCGATGAAAAATGAATCATCGAGATTGATCGTTTTGAAATTTGTATATGTGTGTCATGTTTACGATGTCAATTGGCATGTTTATGGTAGCAGGAATTAAATTTGCAAAGCGAATTTTCGTTTCTTCGCAAATCTTCGTTTCCCAACGTATTAGTCTCAATATATACTGGGGATTTTCAAATGGACAAAGTTCGTGTAAGGATCGAATTAACGCGAAAACGTCGGGATTAAATGCACCCTTGGCGCAGTGTAGCATATCCTTTGGGTCAACGATATGTGCCCAAGGTCCATGAGAGTATGGAAACAACCTCGATGCGTGGCTGGGTTAACGACATGTGTGTGTGCGAATTAGAGTATACAAGTCTCATTGTAATTTACCATGATAGATTCTACTAATATAACAATAATACCAGGTAGATTTTGCCATAGAGTGGGATATGCCGATTATGTACCCGACCTAATTCACCTGCGGTAGCTTTGCCGAGTACAACAGCTCCGATCTGACCAATATTCGTTTGATTTACCTTGGCCTACTTTTGTTGAAGTTCGAGATCACAATTGGGAGATTATAGTCCCCGAGCTTCCTCCCGTTAAATTGGATGCATCGGGGCGCCTGTGGACGGTAATCAAAGATTACTGAAAATCGGGCAAGGCCGCAGTTGATACCCATCTTGTGCATTTCATTGACCTTCAGGGCCCGTCGGAGGGTCGAGAGAGGCTTGGAATATGATAAGTTCCGAGCTAAATCTCTTCCTGCACGAACTGTTTCGTGCCAACCGGGGGAGACGTTACACGGTCTGCGTTACGCAAGAAAGTCAGCGAGAATCTTCAAGTGGGTAAGTGTAGTTCGCGTTGATGAGGAAACACGCCTCTTCAGGATAACATTCTTTTACGATTCCTAGTTTTTTTCTCGTGCATTAAACGTAGAATATAAAAAAATAATTTCATTATATTTATTATTTTTGTGAAAAATCATTTTTACAAAAGCTATGAGCATCGAACGATGCAGCGTTTTAGATATACATAGATATAATTGATAAGTATACGGTTCGGTAACAACGATGTGACGTCATACGGTTTTTGTCCCCTCGTAACGTCTCAAATTTTGATGTAATCGAGAAAAAAAGATACCGAGAGAAAAAATTAGCGCATATTCTTCCCTATTCAATGATAGTCGCACTGGGTCAATTTGAATTTTTTTATTTGAAAATTCAATCTCAATACTTCTAAACGAAACATGATTTCAGTATCGAAACACCAACGTATTACACTCACAAACATCAAATTTTGGTTTAAGAAGAAAAATCAGTTTGACGCTATAATAGTTAGGAGATTTAATCTCCTGGCAAACCGACTCGTCTAGAATAAGAAAAGAGCCTTAATTCAAGGGAAAATCTTTTTGCTACAGCATCAAACTGATTTTTCTTCTTCTTGAATCAAGATTCGATTTTTGTGAGTGCACCATCGAGAAACACAAACAATTCGCCGCAGTGAATATTTCGCAAAAGCTGGGCATCAAAGCGAGGCTCGCACATTCTTCCCCTACCTCTCGAGATTGAAAAATCGCTATAATCTATATCTTCACGACGTATGGGCCTTTTAGCGGACGTTATTAACACGAGAAGAAGAGCATTCCACGAGCCAACGAATGAAGCTTCCCCGTCAAAAATCCCTGACTCTGCACGAGTGACAAAGGCAATTTCTCAATTATTCCGAGTATCGTTGGCGGTTCCCATCGAGAGAATAAAGAAGAGACGTGCGGGGGATAGCAAGGTGCAACAGCGGTGGCGGCGGGCCCCGAACGAATGCGGGCCCAGTTCGCGAAAAACGCTCGTCTCATTCCGGCCGCACGTTTACACACGAGACTGCACCGCGGGCAGGCCCGAGTGTGCGGCCGAAAAAGTCACTCTCAGATGATGCGCCAGATATATATGTATATATGCCTATACGCATCGATAAACACTGCACGCCCCATACCTGGCGTGTGAGAAAAATCCCGGCCGAGCGGGAAATATATGCGAGGGTGGCCGGCAGATCAGGTGGAACATTGTTGGGCGAGAAAAAGGTCCGGGCGCCCCCCGAAGCCATTTCTCGCGGGTTACACTTCCACGTATACTGCACGGATACACACACCAAACGAAAGCCGACCCGACTGTTGCTAAGCAGAGGCGCCCACGACCACTGCACAGCTTCGATTTGTTTCTGCAATCGTGTCAAACTGATCGATCTCTTCTCGCCGGTACTTTGCGGTTTCCTCAATGCTGCTTTGGCACATGTAAAATGGAGACCACGCCCGGGTGGTAATGTTCCGCGAAAGAACGAGACACTATATTTTCTTGCGCGCCTGTATTACTGGGCGCGATGTCGTTGTAGGTATGAAAAAAAACAGATGTTCTCGAGCAATTGTATTTGCGATTTTTTACATCCACGTTCGGATCGAAATTTGTGAAACGTTTGCGTATTGTTGTAATCTCGGGATTTGGATATGGAACGCGGAAATTGGATTCCAGGCGTTTTAGAGGAAAGCCTCGGTTTGCACAAGTAATTGAACAAAAAAATATCCATCTTTTTGGTAAATTTATTAATTTTTTCCACAAATATACTTTCAACATCTTTCGTTGTTGAAGACTACAATCACTTAAAAATTTTAAGAAAACGAGAGAAGTATCGGATATTTTTATGAAGATCCAAGATTCTCCAATAAGTAATTGGCACATGCTAATTATAGTACTGCGAATTCGACTGGGATATAATTTCACGGACGCTTGTGTCCATTGGTGAGATCAGTAGCTGTAATAAAAAATGTAACGATACGTAAGTTAGATTCACGGTTGATCTAACACGGCAAACTGAGCAAAGCCTATATATACCTCTTCCATCAACGGCAACTATTTTGACCTTGTCAACAAAAGCTATGTCTTCCTCCTCGCGGAATTCCACATCGGTTAGAATTAATGTCCATACCTCGTCGCACAATCTGTATGTTAACAACTTCCCAGCCTAAAAATAGTTCCGTTATCGTATACGTATATTTATTTTGCAAGATCTTCGAGTAGAGCGAAATCATCATGCACAGGATATTCTGAAATATTCACCTTAAAATTGATCTTTGCTCTGACCTTTGTTGCCAGCGCCGAATGGACTACTTTATCAAACGTTTTCAGAACTGTTTGCGCTAAAGAAGTCCCAATCAAACCGCCCTAGAAAAGATAATTCAATATTTCCATTTCGACTTGCATTTTTTCAAATTCAATTTGCAAACGCAATCGACGGAAAACTATTTGTGGAATGGCCCTCGGTGTACAACTCCGACGTGCGAAAAGTGCAATAACTCACCGCGATAAGATCATCCAAAGTTTCCTCCAATGTTTCTCCCAAGGTTCCAGTTCTGTAGAGTCGGTAAGACATTTTGACACTTTCTTATGGATGTAAATGAAAACGGATCGATAGTAAACTGGAAAGCTGTTGATACAGTGTACAGAGAGCACAATAACAAACTGATTGAAGCTCGCGAATTCCGCGACTTGAATACTGAATTTCATTTCATTTCAACGATATGATAGAGGGCAGCACGCCGGTTGATTGCGGAGACGTTTCTCCTGGAATTCGCGGTAACTCAACAATAATCCTCCAAAGTGTTATAGTAACGGCATAAATATCGAAACTTGATTGTCAACGTATATCGAGCAACAAAAATCCATCTCAATTAATGAGCTCAACGCGTAACTACGTTTCGATGATCAGTTTTGAAATTCCTATTGCGCGAATTGCATCAATTTCTCGAGTTCAATCAGCCCCGAAGATCATGATGGGAATCCAACGAGTTTACATTTCGTCTCTCCTCCCCCGGACACGTATACGCCATAGTTCAGCCGGGCATCCAGATACAAATCTGAGAATCCGCCCGAAATCCAGGAAGGCGAGAAAGGAAGACTCACGTCGTTGGCTCGATCGCGAGGTGGGCTTGTGTGTGAAAAAGGAGCCGGGCTGCTCTCCTAATCGCTTTTCACTGCTCTCGATTTTTGGCGCGGGCGCGCGCACACCGTGTTGTAATAATACCCATAGCATTGGGCGCGCCTTAGCGCCTCGACGCAGGGCGTCTTCGCGCACAGGTACCACGCGTTATTGATGGGCTCTCTCCGCAAAGAAGCCAAGCGGCGCTTGCGTCCGCCGTCGCGCGGGACTCGTGTGTCCTGCGGCTCTCATGTGTACGACGAGCCCTCAATGGGACTCGCGCCCGTCGTGCGAAATTTTTTTTCCCTCTCTCGCTTTCTTCTTTCTCCCCCGGGCGAGGAAAAAAAAAATTCGCCTCCGCGTGATAAATGAAGTGATGCATAATGAGCTTTCTCGGCCGGCCGGCCCGAGTTATTTATGGGGTGACAACTTCCGTGAGAATATATTTATGGTGTGTTTTGAAGAATATCTCGATTGTTGAATTCGTTCGCCGCTAACGCGTAGGCGGGGGTGCGAGCTTTGGAAAAGTCATTTTCGACAGCGGACAATTTCGTATGTACATAAGGGGAAGGAAACGTCTCACTGCAGTGGTCGCGACCAGATAGTTATTGAATGAAGCTTCGAGAAAAATCAATCACGAGAGGTATGCGATTTTCCTTCCCTTCGTCATCCGTCGGACCTGCGGCTAATCGACAATTTTCGAATTTCGCCAGTGACTTCTCGAACGTCTCGGCGTATTCCGGGTTTCGATATCGGCACGCGAAACGACTTCTATCGTTGAATTGCGCATTCGGCAACACGAGCTTACCAACCGGAGCTACCGTAAATCTTTAAATTCCAGGGCACACGCAAGGCGACCGCGTCGCGTTCATCTATACCTGCGGCTGTTATATACCTGTGTGTACTCACGCACCCCTATACAGCGTTCGTTTTAGCGAATACTCAAAGGCATTTCATGTACGGTTTCAATCTCGAATTTATCGATTAGCACGCAATTTTTTTCTGCGTTTCTCGAGCAAGCGACGCGAATCAATTGCGAAATTGCAATTTATCCAAAGTATGAACTCATCGTTGAAGTGGCTCGTGAGATTACGTCTTTTCTCTTGGCCCCGAACATCTGCGCCTGCAACTCGTGGAAATTTCCCTGTCTCTCGTTGCACGCTTGCCTCCCTCCGATCCTCCCGTAGGTCTCCTCACCGTGATTTTTCACTTCGAGAAACTTACGAGCTTGAACTGGATCGGATGATCATTAAAAGCCTATTTGCCCTTTGTCCGAGGCTCCAGCTGCACTCGTTTCCCCAGAATTTTATTACTCATTGTCTTACTTCCTCTTTCCATCCTACCTGAACTGTACTCTCGAGCACATACGTGTTGGCCCCGTCAACACCAACTCCGCCACGTCCAACTTCGTCCCTCCGCAGATTCGGAATTGCCGATTTGCCGGCGGGGGCAGATTTGCAAGGAGGAGGAAATTTGCAACCGCCAGATTTGCACAAGACGGATTTGCGAGCCCGGGGGGTGGTGCACACGTCTCTTGTCAATTGTCGCAAACGAAAAGAGGGTTGGTCGGCTACACCACCCAAATCGTATATGGCTCTGCGCATTCAAGGGAAATTCATTTTCAGAACTGTCAGGCTCTTTGACAGCGGCCAATGCAAGGCGTATGTATGTGTGTGTGTGTGTTTGCAAAATCACCCCTAACTGACAAATGTATGTGTAGCTCGCAAAAGTTAATCCATTATAGATGTACGGATTGACTGGTGGCCACACGGGCGCCGCCGCATGTGCAGGTTTCATTCATGATCCACCGCTGCAGCCCCGAACAGGCAAGTATGCTGATCGAGCATTGTTCATTAATCTTCGGCCTGGTGTTATTGTTCGATCGCTTTGTCAACTAATGGAGAAGCGGGGATTAAGGGGAGGCAATTTTGATTCTAATGGGGGATTAAGCTCTCAATGATGATTGACTCTGCTAATAAGCACCTCCTCCGAATATCTAAAGACGGATTTCTCGTGCGACAGTGTACTGCACCTTTCGAAACAGTTCGTTCCTGTTCGGGGGAGACAGTATAAAGGTCTGGTTATTCAATCGACACACACACATACAGGTAGCCAAGCTGGTAATGGCAAAACGACTGTAGGGTTGTGTGCAAAATAAAACGGGAAGGCTTCCAGGTAGATCTTACTGCGAAAACTGTGTCGCTTGATCGGATTTGGATCCATTTAATTCAATGCGTTTATAGCACATGGGTAATCCAAGACTCTCGATGCCGAGTTAGGTATACGCACATCTCTTGGGGAAGTATTGAAAATGCAGAGAGGCTTTTTTCACGAGCATTAACGAGAAAAAAAAATTACATTGTTCCGATTCGATATTTTTTACCAAAAATGAATAGTATGTTTTTATTTCTCCGATACTTTTAATCTCCTTCAAGCTTCAACTATACGTCGCTATTGCCGCAGAAACAATTTTCTCAAATTCGAATATTGTGAATTTTGAATTCGGTTAGAAAGGAAAACGACTTTTCCCCCGAGTATATAGAAAATGAACTTCCCTGAAGTTTTCCCATTCCCCGAAGTATTCTCGAAGCGTGAGAGAGTAGGGCGGAAGTGAAAAGGTATGTATACGCGAACAATTAAGGAGACGTGGTCCCCTTCCATTTCAAGGGATATTTTTTCGCTTCATTTAATTTCGAATATGTCTGAGGGTTTATCCAAAAGGAGCATTTTTAAGCATGAATTTATTGAAACGATACTAAGATGGAGGATGTTTTCAAGAGAATCGATTAAAAAAATATATTGAATAACTTGATTAAAATGAGCGAAACCGTGATAGAAATTCATTTTTCATGCATTCACGGCAATTTTACAATCTCTTCGTTGGTCATAAAAACGAATCAGTTGGCAATAAATGCTGGTAATTATAGTCAGTGACAAAAGACAAGACAAGTATCGTCTCAATAGTTCAGGAATATTTAAATTTCAAACTTCTACTGCCATCCATCGACAGCAGACTTATCGAATTAAATGTCCTCCTAGTAAAAGAACTCGTCCGACTGTTTTTTCCTGTCCACAAAAAATACCCAAAAAAACATTCTCAACTACATTCAATTTCCACCAGGGCTCATGATTTCTCGCGCGCGAGAGCCAGAGCGAGAACGAAAGGAAGAAAAAAAAATCCCGAAGAAAATTGAATTTATCCGTACCGACTGTGGTGAAATTGACGAACAAAATCACCCGGCGACGCAAGGACCCCCAGATGCAATTTCGAAATAACGAACGGGCCGCCCTTGCGTACACGGAGTCCGCGCTCGTGTCCCCGCGTGCGGCCAAAGAAAATCATCGATCGGGCCGCTCCGGCCCCCTTGAGTGTGCGCCCACCTTGACATTCGGAAGGAAGAAGAACGATCGGAAGTATAACGGTGGGGTGTACTCGTCTTTCACACGTTAATGCAGTCTCTGCTCACCCTTGCGCTGTTTTTCCCGCATATCGCGAGGGTTTCCCGTGGCGCGCTCGGTTTTCCACCGGTCGTCGGGTGGGGCGAGGGGTGGGGAGCCAGCAGCCCAGGGAGACGACGAGTCCGCACACCCCCCGGCAAAACTCGGCTGTCGCTGCACAGTCTCGAGATTCGACGCGGCCCCGTATACCTATAGCATACACATATAAGTATAGGCAAAGCCTTATTTATTGCAGGTACTGCGCCGCTGTGCGTTTCTCTCTCGGGCCTCGATCCAGCCAGCAGATCCACGAGGGACGATTTATGGATATGTAACGCCGCAACAGGCACGCCGTATGTACGTATGTATATCCGCTGAATATATTTTTGAGCGGGGCAGGTCCTTCCGTTGGACGAATACAGCTTTGCCTGTATATTACGGTAATCATGGTAAAATGCGACCGGGGAGTTTCGATCTGTCTCTCCCCCCGGCGGGAAAGAAAACTACTGCAGCGACGCGTGATACGATAATTCGAAAATGCACGGCAACGCTCGTCTATCAATGCTAATCCGACATTACGCGAGTTCGGAATTAATGACTTAATCCAAAGCGCGCACGTCCCCGGCAAGCTGACATACCCCGACCGTCCCCGGTCGCGAATCATGAAAAATAGCGATTTTATCGAAACACGCGTCGTAATGAAAAAAAAGACTTTTTACGTGCAACCGTAAATTTATCCACGAGAATTGTCCCGCCAAGAAGACCGCGGGCCACTCGGAACAGCGGGCCCCGAGCTTCCAAAGACACGACCCAACTGATTTGGTGGCAATCACCAGGATAGGGCAAGAGACAGCCCCGGCCAATTTACGAACAAATCCGGGACGGTCGTACGGCGATTATCGCCCGGGCGAAGAGTATAATAAAAAAAAAGCGTAAAAGGGAGAGGCCTGGGGGGGGTTGGAGGACACGGGCAAGGGCCGGCGAATCATTAATAGAGAGGACAGCGCGTGTGTGTACGCGGGGCGACGAGGACCGTTACGAGCTGCAGCAGCAGCCTCCCTCTTCGTCTTGCCCGCGTCTTACACGGCTGTTTATTATTCGCGCATTAGCATACGAGGCACACGACGCGCCGGCCGCGAGGAGCGTGCCAACTCGCAGACGCACACACACGCGGAGGCAGTAATGGACGAAAGACTGATGCATATTCCGCACGCTGCTGCAGGTATATATGTACGCGTCGCCGGCCGGTTGGCGCATTGTTACCCGCGTATACGTGTATATATGCGCGACTATACTAGCTCGCGATTGTCGGGACGGGATGAGTTTTCGGTTGGGTCGCGCGGCGCGGCCCTTTAAATCTCACGAGGGGTGCATCGCGGGCATTTAAATTTACGCGCGAGCTATACCTATACGTGCACGTATACACGCGACCCGGGGCCGAGGAGGCTTTCTCGAGCAGTAGTGTTGCCCAGCCGGCGCATCCGCGCGCCAAATTTTTTCCCCAACGCGCCGAGAAACGCACATACGAGTGTGTGTACTCTGTTTCGCCGATCACCAAATCCTATAATAATCCTTTGATTCTTTCGGTAATAATCAATGTATTATATTGGAAGATTAATTTACTTTCGATACAGTGGAATGTTCACTGTAACACCAGTGCACATTCACCAAGTTCTATATTCAATGATTTCGTTATTCACCACCTGAAAAATCACTCGAGTTCATCACTTCTTCCAAAGTGAATTGGTCTCTTCATACAGTGGTTTTTCACTGTGATGAATCAAGAGTGAGCCTTTGATTGGGCACTGCTCATTCCCGCGCAATAAACTTCTACATCCATACGCTACTGACAAGGAGATGACACTACCTCCGGGTGTCCAATCACGATAAAACTCCATGAGTGGCCCAAAAGCTTATATATTCAGCCACGCGGTCCAACGTTTCGTTTTTTTGGAGATATTTACGAATAATACTTGGTTGTAGGCGCTAACAGTATATCTATATCTACGGGTTTCTGATTATACAGATATACTGTACATGCATAAGGTCGATAATATAGTTCACGAATATCTCCAGGAAAACGAAACGTTGGACTGCGCGGCTGCAGATGTAAGCTATTAGGCTGCCCATGAACCATCTCACAAAGTTTCGTCGTGATTGGACACCCGGAGGTAATGTCCTCTCCTTGTGAGTAGGACGAGTTAATACGTGGTCAAATTGATTGGATGTAGAAGGATTCATACAACCGCGTATGCCGAAAAATCTTTATGTGAGTGTCGCGAATCGCAGCTTCACGCGAGAATGGAAACAACGTATGGAAACGACGTGAACGACGAACGATACGCGGAAGGGTTTATGACATAAATAATAGGAGCACCGGGAGCGGGACGAAGTATATGCCTATATGATAAAAGGGGCTAGTCCGCGCGGCAGCGTTGGCAAGAAGCTCCGGAGCTCGGGGCAATAGGCAAATATCGCGGTCGAAAAGAAGAAAAAAAGCCTTGAGTAAGAAAAAGAGGCGAAAAGCATACATAAGCGGGCGCGGGCACCGAAGGATCCGTTGGCGTGAAACCAAAGGAGAACCCGCGCATATATACATATTGGGTAGACGTACGGTTGGGTCGCCGAGTAAAGAAAAAAGAAACCCCTTCGGTGCAGCGAGCAGCACAGCGTGTGTTTTGGGGGCGCGCAATCGTTGCGAGCGATTTCGCGCGCTTACTCGCTCGCTCTCCCGGTTTAACGAACTCCCGCTCGAGCTCGCGCATCTGCAGCTCGAGGTTAATACACGCGAGCGATCGTCCGCTGCACCCGTATACCCACACACACACAGGCACACACGAGCGTACGTAAGAAAATGGCAATCGGATCAATAGAGAGGAGAGGAAGAAATGGCAAAGGAGGCGAGTCACCCTCGCTGGCCTTGACGTTGCAGCACGCGACCCCCAAAAATACCCGCGTGTGCGAGTGAGACGAGTGCTCGAAAGAGCGAGAGCTCGAGGTAAGGCCAACGTACTTATTGACTTATGCTTGCTTGCTTGCGTGCGCGCGCGCGCTCCTTGGGGCAGCAGGCGGATCAGCTGTCGCGCGTCTGACTCTTAATCGCGCGCGCGCGCGCGCCTCGTATACGCTCTCTCGACCCCTGCGCGCTCGCTCCACACAGTCTTCCTTTGAGGGTAGCTGATGCGCGCCACCGAACCAGTGGTGGGGGTCGGCTGGCACGCGCCACACCGTATATATATATGCTTGTATATTATAAGCAGCGGCGGTGGCGGGATTTCTTCTGGCGGGAGGGAGTGGGGAGCCCCCCCGAGAACTGCACCGATGCTGCAGCCCTTGCACGAACGAGCCCGCGCAAATTGCTCAAGATGCATAGGCCGAGCGAAGGGGGACGCCGCGCCGAGCGCATCTCCACCGATTATTCCTCCCCGGTGTATTAGCCGTTGACGACCATTTGCACAGATGCTGCCCCGATTTCCCGATATCTCGAGAGCCCGCCTTCTGTGTATATATCCACGATTTTCTTTCGATCCGTCCCGTGATATATTTGTGTGTACAACTAATTCTCGAATGCGACTTAAATTCGTGGCTCGCGGTGACTCTTCTTTGCAGCAGCTATTGCCAGGCCAGGGTTGGATATCTTGGTACGCTGGAACTTACGTGAACGTCTCGATTCGCGGGAGATACGAAAGATTTCGTATGGTGTACATTGAATCGAGTTGATATATCTCGGAAAAGTCAAATCAATTGGCTGACGAGCGATTACTAATATCACCTATATCAAAATATCAAAAATATCCAAGTTAGTCGGTAGGATTGGCGACCCAAATGTTATATGGTCTCCTACGATTAATGGAAACAAGCCGAAACAATTTCTCAAGCAAATGAAATTGAAATTAGCCGAGTGTGTTGGGGATTTTAAGAATAGTACAGTTTCGATCGATTGCAAGAGAAACGTTACACCCGCGATCTTACGAATAAAATTACAATCGCGTAGATCGGTCGACTATGAGCCGTTCTCTCGAAGAAATCCCGATGGTATTAGCGAGCAATCGAGGTTACTAGAAGCAGGTTTCACTGCGTTCAGAGTATGGTATAATTCATGAGGAGCTAATCAGAAAGGAATATTAGATGAGTGAGAAATCAGCTGACAACGAAAGTAACGATAGGTTATCCTTATACAGGCTGCACTGTCGCCGTAATGTGCCGTGGTGTAAGAGCATCGAAATCGAATATAGTTGGCAATAATAGGTTCGCTTTTCACCGACAACACAGGCTCTCCAAATCTATCCTAGCCCATACGATTGCACTGGCACAACGATACATGCTACATAAGTGTATATACGGAGGCGCGGCGCGAAGAGGGTGAGTCGGTTCGCGCCAACGCATAGCCGCAGTTTGTGTGTGTGCTTGCACTCCTACAATGCGCGTCTGCGGCTATACACACACATGTACATACGTACGGAGACACGCGCCGTTTACCGGTACACAAAACCCATTATTACACACATACACACATAGACATACATACATTTGGAAGGCCGTCAGCCCCCCGCGCACGCGTCCGCCCAGGGCACAATGCAAATTGATATATACGTGTATATATATATGGACGCGGGCAGAAGTCGTTGCGGCCGAGACGTTGGGCGCGATCGCGACAATGGGCCCGAGGTGGCGGGGCCCATTGTTTTCCCGGATTCTTTTTTACCCGCGACCAAAGTCACGTGTAATTCTAGAGGGCAAATGAGTAGAAGTTGAAGAAAGGGAGAAGGAGCTGCAAGTGCAAGCAGTTACACACACACGGGCGCAATCGCAAATGGGGGTCTCGGCTCCTCGGCTTTTATATATACGCGGCCGCGACAAGCTTGGCTTTATGGCGTTCCGCCTTTTTTATTGGGCGGCCCAGACTCGTGCGTGTATGTATACGCGCGCCGAGACGCCCGATTGTATGGGTAATTTGATTGTGGCCTCTCGAGCGTCTGTGTATACATGTCCTGCCGCAGTCCCGAGCTCCTATTTGACTTTTGATCGCCTCCTGCGCAGCTGGTTAACTCGCGCCCGCCCTACGTGTATATATCGCGTGTGTTTCTCTCTTTTTCTTCTTCTGCCATTGTCATTCGCGGTTTGCCTTTGTCCCCCGCCTTCCATGCTCGCGGCAAAACGAATCGCGCGATGTCTCGCGTGTGCGTATTTTACCCCCGTTGGAGTACACCTTTGATTCGAGTTGCAACTTGAGACTCGAGGCAATTTTACCGGGATCGAGAGCTGCAACGTTTACTCGAATCGAAGAATCCTTCTCGCTGCGTGTGGTCGTGTATTCACCGACGCTCGAATTAATTTATCGGGGCTAAACCGCTACAATCTAAGTAGCTGTAATTATGATATCGAACAAGCACTATGGCAATGAATAATGAGCTATGTACGACAAATAGCCGAGGATGTAGTTGATGAAAAAAAAACATCCGTGAAATGAATCCTTGTCTTCCTTTTATATCGAATCGTATAATTGTAGCAGAACCGAATGTCAGAGCCAGTGAACGTGTAATAGAATTTCGATTAAATTTCAAGCAATCGCAATTATATAATAGCTATATAAAGATGATAAAATATCCAACGTTCAATTGTTACTCCTCGCAATGACCAAACCACCGAAGCTCACGAGGAAATCGCGTCATAACGAAGGTGTGCTACTGCGCGCGAGCGACGGTCGTTAGCGTGTACGATATATCGTGTGAAAAATTCATTTGCCGGACAATCGGGCAAGCCCCATTGTGCGAGCCACGTCAATTACGCCACGTGCCATTTGGCCCCGAGTCCGCAGGGATCTTCTCGTCTCTCTCTCTTGAGGCGCCGCGCGGCAAAGCGAAAGTGTTCGCGCGGGGGCAAAGGACCGATCGAGGGAGAATCCGCGCGTTCGATCGATCGATCGATCCGCGCAGCTGCGGGGGGACCCTCGGCTCGGCACATCGTATATATATATATAGACGGTGGCTGCGGGCGCACCGCAACAACCAACTGCATATACTCTCCTCGGTGTGTGCGTATACGCGCATAGTAGGGAAGTTCCCTCCGTTTCTGCGCGGGGCTCTCTCTCGGGCCAGCTGACACGTACGTTACGTGTCGGTGCGCAAGCGAGCGAACGAGCCGGCGAGGAACCCCTTGAGCCGACTCCGCGCGCCAGCGCACGCTCTATTATATACACACTATAGGTATATGTAGTGTACGTGTAGCGGCCGAGACGTTGGTCGCGCGGCCCTTAATTGCAGCACGCAGCCGCTGACCATTGCGCGGCTACTACGACCAGTTTCTTATGCTTTTTCTTCGCCGCTCGCCGTTGCGTGTAGGGTATGTATATGCGCCTCCGAAGATTACACTCTCTCTCTCTCTGTCGAAGCTTCGTTGGATTTTTGTCGCGACAATTTTTCGACGCGACCCATCGATACTCACGAGTTTGGTCAGTTCGGCCCCACACACACACGCGGACACAGTCGAGCAGTTTGCCGTTGCTCGTTTCGCCCTGCAAATCCTCGTTGGCTCTATATACGGACCCACTGCCGCGCGCCGCCCGTGTAAAAATCAATACGGCGCGTTTTCGGGCGGAATGACGAATAGAAAAGCCAATGACCCGGTGGATTCGATGATTCTCCCTAACGCCGGCTATACGCAACGGGCTCGTCGCTCATCGGTATAAATAGACATTTTTGGGGAATGCGTTTCGATTTTTTTTTATCCTTCCGTAACGTCAAATTATGATAGAAATCGACTTCGTGTCGTGCTCGTACTGAGACAAATACATACATCTGAAATGAATCGATTGAACAGTAGTTACACATGTAATACGTGGATGGGGAAAAAATACGGAAAAATTGTTGGAACGTTTCGCAAAAAGTATATTCACGATCACGTATACATAGCTTCGAAGCAAAGGATAAAATGATTAGTCCCAAGGGCGAAAGCGCAAAATCCGTGTGTGCTTGCGGCACGCGCGTACGGTAGTGAACTGGGTGAATCGAGAGCGCAGAGGACAATCCGTCACGGGTACATATCGGCCGGCTCTCGCTACACAATGGCGCGCGCATCACCGAATGACGAATGAGCCCGAGTATCGAGGGGGTGGGGGGGGGCCCAAAATCGCGGGGAAAAAGTGTGTGTATACATATATATATGAATGCGAGGAAGATGCGCGCAACGAGTGCAGATGCTGCCGATGCAGCAGCGAGGGGGGCAGTGCGCGCGCCAGTGTGGGCACACACACACACACACACACACACGCTGGATGGGGCCGGGGCGCGTGCCACCGGCCCAAAAGCCGCGTACACTCGTGTGTAACCAGCCCTATATACACATATACGTATACTCGGGCCTCGACACTGCAATACGTATATATGCAGATTCGTCTAGTATGGAGAGAGTGAGGGGCTGCATATCGTGTGTGATGCGCGTGCCCGACTGGCCAACATTCGTTCTATTCGATTCGAATAATCATGGATTATTCGTCGCGTTCCGCCATGGATCCGACCATTTTTTAATCCATATGAATACTGTTTCTCTAGATGATCCTTGGGCCTCTCCGTGTCCCTCGCATTTGTAACAACGCAACCAACTTGCGTATATACTAGAGTGTTCCGATCGACGAATCGTCCAATCAGTGCTCGATAAGGATACGAGAGCCTAACTGAGTGGAACTAAAGTAAGCCCGGGAAAACTATATAGTGATGCTTGAGTTGCGCGCTCGATTGTATACGCGCGAGCGGAGCACAGGTGTGCGCGCGCTTTGACACACGTATGTGTACGCGCGGCCACACGCATGTGTATACGTATACACACTAGCGCGTGCGCTCCTCGGCTCATTTGCAATTTTACGCATGCTAATTCGGCGGTTTATCGCATTTCCCGATCGTCTTCTCTAGTACACGCATGTATACCTATAGTATACACGAGGGGATCGACGAGTGGGCCTCCTCGTCTTTTCGTCGCCGTGTCGCTCGACGTACTCGTTCGGGACATATGTGCGAACGCGCAGATAGTCTACTGCGCGTACGTCTGTGTGTTGGAAGCTATACCGGGTGTGTATACGGGCTTATTGATAATCGCTGCATTACGATGATAATATATCGGCTTATTTTCTTCGATGCCTCGAGCCCTCGAGTTCCGACACTCTCTATCCCTAATGTCGCGCATGTAGATTTTACGTCCGTCGATAAATACACGTATATGTATAGGCGATTCGCCGGGCCGAAGTGCACGGACGACTCGATTAATTCGTACTTCCGTTTATATAAATAAGCCATGCGTAATCGAGCACTCGAATGTGTGTGAAAGTTATCCAAAAAGCCCATCTCTCCGCCCGTCGATCCTAATTAGCCACGGTTACCCTTTTAGCTTTTTTTTGCCTCCTAGCTCTCGTTTGGGAATTCGGTCGATTCGAGAAAGGAAAGAAAAGGAAAGAAAAAAATTGTCTCTCCGTGGAGAAAACACCCGGAACTCGTCGTAAAAGTGTCGTCTCTCGGGCCCCCCTTCCTTCCTTTCGGAAGAACACGATCGATTATACATACCCTTTTGGGGCTGCGTGCAACTCGCGAGGATATATATTATCGATCCGCCGAAACAACGCCGCAAATCAGGCGCGAGTTGAAGGAGCCGCGCCAGAGCGTACTGCAACAGCTGCGCTAGTACTAACGTGATATACGCTGTTTGATACGCGTAAACGACGCGCCAAAGGGAAACAAGCCGGAGGGCTGGCGCGACGAAGGAGAGGAAAAAAAAAGGCGGCGGTGAAGCGCCTCGCGCACATAATGGGCATGACTCGCCGTAGACGTACTTATATATATACATGCGCGCACATGCCGGAAGGAAAAGCGAGCACGCGCGCGTATATGTATATATGTAAGCGTATGTACGACGTCGTCCCGGTCGTAGAGAACTCGAGAGAGAGAGATCGCGAAAAAAAGCGTCCAACTCGGGGCGAGAGATAGAGAGAGACGGAGTAACATAAATAACGCGCCCCTGACGCTGATGATCCTGTAACCGAAAGTGCGCCTCGTATACATATATACGTAAGCGCGTATGTACGGGAAGTATAGTACGGGCTGAGGAGGCTGCTGCGTCGGTCGCGCCAAAACGGGATCATCATCTGTTCCCCGGGGATCTCTCGGGTGCAGGCTGTATAGGGTGCCGGGACTGCGCCGCGCACCCCACAAGACTCGAGGCGCAATTTTAATGTGCCCGACTCGAACCGAGCGAGCATTGCGCCCGACAGACGAACGGCTAACCGGAGACGGGACGATTCTTACATTCCTATGTGTGTGTCTGTGTGTGTTGGTGCCGGGATGGGAAGAATCGTACGAATGTGGGTCGGATCCAAGTCAACTGGCAATTGTCATTTCGCGAAGAATTCGAAAAGTGCGGCGGATGGATAACTTGATGTTTTCGAGGATCGACGAATGGTGCGTTTGGTTGTCGGCCAGGCGCGAGACTGTGCGGACTGAAAATCGCGACTGAAACGCGCTGGATGGTCTAGTGGTTAGACTTTAATGTGGAATCGTACCAATGGGTCGCTTTATTGGGAACCTCAATCGAGATTTATTAATTCAAGACCGTGATTCAGAACAAGGTTATCCAATGAGTTGGTGGATCTGTCCGTATACCGCAAGTCATCCGCCAACCCGTACAAGGGTTAATTAAGCTTAGATTTTTAAAAATAATCGACGCGTGTTTTTGATTGTAACTAGATGTAAGCACCTTATTAAATTGCTCAAGAACAAACAGTCACTACATCGCATTAAATACGATTTTTCAATACTGCTGATGGGAAATGACACGTCTACTCGATACCTTCAAAATCAGCCGAACTTTTTGGTTCGAAATTTTCTACGGCGAGATGTATCATTTTCGACAAATTTGTCTTTTTCGGTCCATAGACTTGTGAATTCGAGAGGAAAATCAATGATTCAGGGGGTAGTCGCCTCATTGGGTTCACTCGACGGAAAGAACGAAGACCTATTGGGATCAATCAATAAAATGAGAAAAAAATTTTTACGAAGATGTTAAAACCAAAGAATCGAATGGTACGTCACTCGCATTTCCTTGGCCTACTCTAATGTATTGAGAAAACTCCGACACGCCTAATCAAATTCAGATAAAGTGAATCGGAACGACCGAGAAAAATGCAGAAGATGATTTAAAATAAGCTGGCGTAAACGATTGCGACTGGTCAAAATGTTTCGTTGTGTCAGTATTCTGTACTGCCAACAATATTTCGTGCCAAGCGGCCGCGGCGCTGGGGTGACTCGTATTGGTTACACACCTACCTACCTTTTATCCGACACAAAAATCAAGGAAGCTATCCGAGGGCATTTGAATATCGTCTGTACCGTGTGAAACAGCGAGGACGAAGCGAACTTCCGACCGGCTGTATCTCCCGTAATCCTCATCAAAGGTATACTTTCTTAAGACTGAAGAGTAAGAATCAGTAGAAATTTCATGACTGATAAAAGTACTAAATATTCAACTGAAAAATTAGTACAATTTTTTTTTTAATTTTTCAATCGAATATATATTATTTTCATCAGTTTTGCAATTTCTACTATTTCAATCTTAGATGGTAATCAAAGTGAATTTTCACTCTAATTTCATGAGTTTTGACTGTGAATATTTCCTAAATGTAAGATGAATTTTTTTACTGCAAATCCGATGGTAGAAATTGTTCCTATCAATACTCATGGAACTAAAGTGAAAATTCACTTGGATCGTGTGAAAATTCACTGCAGTTCCACTCGATCGGTCACCCACCTCCATACATTGATTTTCCATTCTCATACGCTAGTGTTTCACAGTAAGCTCGAAAGGGAGTATTCGTTCGCATGGTCGAGTCGCACGAGATGTAGAATATCGAAGGATTAGCACAGGCGTGCGTATATGGGGCGCGTAAGGAGCGCAGGGAAAATTTGAGGGCAGCCGCGGCTGGCGGCGCGCGAGGTACGTTACGCGACCTGTGGGGACGAGTAGCCCTCCTGTGTCTCACCCTCTCGCGGCCCCCGATATCTCTATGCCTCCCTCCCGTCTCTGTCTATCCTCGTGTGTGTACGTGTGTGCGAACTCGGCGCCCAGAACCAGCATCCCCCAAATAAGTTGCCCCTCGCGCGCGCGCGGCCGAGTTCCCGCGCCCGCCGCGGCCCGATTTCTCGCCCTCCATTGCCACCGCCGCGCCGCTCTCGGTTCGATCTAGGCAAAAGCAGAACCCGGAAGCGGCCCCGAGACTCGGAACCGGACCCGCGTCAAACTCGTATACGCGCCGTATTATACCGCCGATCACTTCCGCGACTGGCTCGACGCGGCGCACACCGACCCCCCCTATACACACGGACACACACACGCGCGTCGACGCATCTCCGCGACAACGAGGAAGTGCGCGGGAATGAAACTATAGGGAGAAAAAAAAGCCGACCAAGGAAGAGGAGAGACTAGGCTGAGCGTTACGCGAGCGCCAAGTGAAATTGATGAAGAACCCTCGACTTGGGGTGCGCGGATATATGTATGAGACGAGCGGCAGACAGAAAAAAACCTGTATTCATAAGAGACGTGTGTTTGGGTGTACGCGCGCTTCTCTTCCGCGTTTTCTCCTCCCTGGGGATTCGACAAATGTGACTTTTTTTTCGTCGTCGTTCGATTCGGGGGAAAAAAATCTCGCGCAGACACACGTTCTGCGTTTAACGCGATGTTCCATCTCACCGGGAAACTACACGGCGGCTCGGGTTTGATAAGCCGATCGGGAAACGAGCGAGTTGACGAGAAATCGAGGAAGTAGTGAGTTTTGAGGAATTGCTCCGTCCACGGGCGACGATCCGTCTGTTACATCGGCGGATAGAGCTCGGGGGGACCGAACACGAATCGATCAGCTGTTGCCCTCGTCGTCCGAGATTTTGGCGCGCTACGGGATAAATACTTCCCCACCCCTCATCTTCCCCGTCCTATTCTTCGAGTATAATCTCTTATAGCAGCGGCTCCGCAGCTTCCCCATACGTTGGCCGATTTTGCAACTGCTACATACTTAGCGCCGTCCGCGTGAGCTATGCGTCTCACGCTTGGCTTATTCCACCACTGCGTGAAATTTAGACGTGTGTCACAACGACGGAGCCACGAAAAAAATTTAAATAAATCGAAGGGCCGTTTGGGCCGACTGCAGTACACCGCTGAGTTCTTATGGAGTATTGTGGATTTTTGAACGAATAATACTTTTTATTCTTGCCGCCAATATTAACCCAGAGCTACTCTCTAAATTTGAAATAGTAGGAATTGCATAATCGATAAAAATAAATATTATTCACTAAAAATTGGTAAAATTTGTCAGTTAATATTTACTATCAATCGGACAAGCTTCATCGAAACACAATAAATTAATTTCAATCAAGATGAAAATGTTGAACGCCATCAACTAAGGCATCATGAGCTACTAAAAAACGGCGAGAATACTTTAGGAATTTCAAGTAGCAAGCTATTGTGAGAAGTCCATTGCAACAATCCGTACTCGATATGCTATATTCTGTTGGGAGAAAACTGTATTGTCTTGATTCGCAAGGGACTGCAGGCCGATATGTCAATCGTGAATAATCCCGGAAAAAATTATCATCAATCATATACATAGATTCTCGCGACAAAATACGTCAAGATGGAATGGCCGCAAAATTTTCCGGAACTTTCCCAGGGCAAAAACAGAATGCCACCAGCCGGGTCTAACAGGATTTGTAAGATCCAAAGAGTCTGGTGGACACAGTCGTAAAACTCGAGGCGCGTAAGTAGCGTGACTCGGGTGTTTTTACGAGCTTGTTAGTCCTTCTATGCCGCGGCGCGAGAGGACCATGGAGTGTCGCGCGAGAGGCTCGCCATTCGATACACACACAGTACCAGGGCTGAATGGGCGCGGTGCAGTTTGATGTGAGCCTGTCGCGCTGATTTTTGGCAGTAAAAACTTTTACGACTCCGTCGGGCTGGCTCGCGGTAAAATTCGATCGTTGGCCGACGGACGCACTATGCGACGAGGCATTTTTCAATGAACTAACGCAACACGGAAGTTTGTGAATAAATATACGCAAACACACACATAGCGACATTCGCCGGTCCTATATACCTCCGCGCGAGGGCCGATTACACGGCGCGTCCAATAAGTCGGTTGGCAGTTGGAAGAAAGAGAGAGAGAGGAAAAAGCTAACGAGTGCGCACACACGGCTGCACTTCCTGGGTAAACGCGCGGGCAAGTGTGTGTCGAATCGCCGGGGCAAAACATCTCCCGGCCGGCGGCGGAATCCCCGGGAAAAATCGAATCCATCACACATCCGATTACGCGCCAGTCGAACGTGACTAAACCAACGTGCGACGTTTTCCCCTCTCGTCCAGTCGCTTCGACAGATAAGCCGGGGAGAAAAAAAAAGCCCGAGTGGAGGGGGCGAAGCCTTCGTGCCCCCGGTACACACAGAGTACACACAACAGATCGGGCCCGATCGCTCGTCTCTCTCCCTCCGTTGCCTCTCTGGCGCCTGGCCTTTTTTTTATCGGTAATGCGCGTAATTCTGGGTGCGCGGGTGGCGCGTGGCGCATCAGCTGCCGATGAAAGTCAAACTACTCGTCTCCCCCACCACCCCCTCCTGCGCGCACGATATATATATGTAGGTTAAAAATACCTCGGTCGATTTTTCTCCCCGGTTTTCGGAAGTCCTTCCTCCCCGAGTCGCGGGTCAAAGAACCCGGCCATATATATAGATACGTGCTCTCGAAACTAGGTGGAATCAGATTGCGAGGGATGATTTTTTTTATCCCTTGACTTATATATTCGTTGATCGCGCGCATCTGCCGAAGGACGGAGGATGGCGAATCTTTGTCAACTCCGTATACGAGGAGCCTCGCGAATTCGGATCGATATACTATATATCCTCAAAAAAACCTTTTTTAGAAAAAGTAAAAATGTTGCGTCAAGCATGTGGCAGAACTAGTTTATCTCTTATATTGCTTAAAAAAAAATGAAATCCATAATAGACACATGAGTCAATTTATTATTTCATCAGTATTCATTCTGATTAATTCCTCATATAGTTGGAGTATTACGTATTCTTATTACAGTTTAGATACTATAGGAGACGTTGTCAACTTTAACTAACCAATTACGAAAAAACTTACCAGAATGCTCTTTTAGGTACCTCATCAATTATTTGAAGAACTAACGACGAACCAAATTGACGCCACTTGGTAGGATCGAATATCTTTGAATGCCTTATTAAACTGACATATAATATTCTTCATTACCTATTTATTTCATTATCTATTTATTTCTAGTTAAACGGTTTCACAACCTCTCCTCAATCGTTTGATTTATGTCAAATATATTTTTGTATCGTAATTGCAATGCAGTTAATCCTATAATTCAGATAGACTTTATATATTCTTCTATTATCAATACTTTCATTGTCTTTCAAAGAGACAAATATTAATAATTCGAACTATTGATCATATGTCTCAGTAAATTATAAATATTTCTATCATATTTCTATGATAATTCTCACATCCAGTGATTTAGTGAAATATTATTATTCTTAAGACGTTAAAAATGCCTACCAAGTGGCGTCAATTTGGTTCGTCGTTAGTTCTTCAAATAATTGATGAGGTACCTAAAAGAGCATTCTGGTAAGTTTTTTCGTAATTGGTTAGTTAAAGTTGACAACGTCTCCTATAGTATCTAAACTGTAATAAGAATACGTAATACTCCAACTATATGAGGAATTAATCAGAATGAATACTGATGAAATAATAAATTGACTCATGTGTCTATTATGGATTTCATTTTTTTTAAGCAATATAAGAGATAAACTAGTTCTGCCACATGCTTGACGCAACATTTTTACTTTTTCTAAAAAAGGTTTTTTTGAGGATTTCAATCCTTTTTGCGGAGTATAATATATTATGAAAATAATAATCAATAAAATGTATATGCATTAGCGTCAGTAATAAAATTAAATAGATATTTTTCCAAAATGCAAATATTTATATGGATGAGCGATACACGAAAAAAAATATATGTAATCAGTAGAAAATATTTAATCTATTATCTGAATTTAAGACAAGACATCAAAATTTATCCCATGTTTTCTTCTAACTATTTTTACATAGGCAAATGGTGGTTTAGGATGACGATGTCGGCGTGTCGACTGAATATTTGAATAAGGATATAACCTGATACCCGATAATGTCCAGGTGGCTAGGGTCGCTGATGACAGTGTCCTGAGGATGCGCTTCTGGTATTTTTGTTTGAGGAAGCTGACTACTTTGACTACCTGGACATCATTAAGGTCCAGAGTCAGCTACTTGGAACACCGTCATCGGGTACCCTGACTACCTGGACATCGTTCGGGTCCAGGGTCAGCTTTTCCAAGTCAAAATACGAGGAGCGCACCCTTGGAACACCGTCATCGGGTACCCTGGCTACCTGGACATCGTTCGGGTCCAGGGTCAGGTACTCCAACCAAAAATACGAGGAGCGCACCCTTGGAACACCGTCATCGGGTACCCTGGCTACCTGGACATCGTTCGGGTCCAGGGTCAGGTACTCCAACCAAAAATTCCAGGAGCGCACCCTTGGAACACCGTCATCGGGTACCCTGACTACCTGGACATCGTTCGGGTCCAGGGTCAGCTTTTCCAAGTCAAAATACGAGGAGCGCACCCTTGGAACACCGTCATCGGGTACCCTGGCTACCTGGACATCGTTCGGGTCCAGGGTCAGGTACTCCAACCAAAAATACGAGGAGCGCACCCTTGGAACACCGTCATCGGGTACCCTGGCTACCTGGACATCGTTCGGGTCCAGGGTCAGGTACTCCAACCAAAAATTCCAGGAGCGCACCCTTGGAACACCGTCATCGGGTACCCTGACTACCTGGACATCGTTCGGGTCCAGGGTCAGCTTTCCAAGTCAAAATACGAGGAGCGCACCCTTGGAACACCGTCATCGGGTACCCTGGCTACCTGGACATCGTTCGGGTCCAGGGTCAGGTACTCCAACCAAAAATACGAGGAGCGCACCCTTGGAACACCGTCATCGGGTACCCTGGCTACCTGGACATCGTTCGGGTCCAGGGTCAGGTACTCCAACCAAAAATTCCAGGAGCGCACCCTTGGAACACCGTCATCGGGTACCCTGACTACCTGGACATCGTTCGGGTCCAGGGTCAGCTTTTCCAAGTCAAAATACGAGGAGCGCACCCTTGGAACACCGTCATCGGGTACCCTGGCTACCTGGACATCGTTCGGGTCCAGGGTCAGGTACTCCAACCAAAAATACCAGGAGCGCACCCTTGGAACACCGTCATCGGGTACCCTGGCTACCTGGACATCGTTCGGGTCCAGGGTCAGCTGCTTCAAGCGAAAATTCCAGGAGCGCACCCTTGGAACACCGTCATCGGGTACCCTGGCTACCTGGACATCGTTCGGGTCCAGGGTCAGGTACTCCAACCAAAAATACCAGGAGCGCACCCTTGGAACACCGTCATCGGGTACCCTGGCTACCTGGACATCGTTCGGGTCCAGGGTCAGCTGCTTCAAGCGAAAATTCCAGGAGCGCACCCTTGGAACACCGTCATCGGGTACCCTGACTACCTGGACATCGTTCGGGTCCAGGGTCAGGTACTCCAACCAAAAATTCCAGGAGCGCACCCTTGGAACACCGTCATCGGGTACCCTGACTACCTGGACATCGTTCGGGTCCAGGGTCAGCTTTCCCAAGTCAAAATACGAGGAGCGCACCCTTGGAACACCGTCATCGGGTACCCTGGCTACCTGGACATCGTTCGGGTCCAGGGTCAGGTACTCCAACCAAAAATACGAGGAGCGCACCCTTGGAACACCGTCATCGGGTACCCTGGCTACCTGGACATCGTTCGGGTCCAGGGTCAGGTACTCCAACCAAAAATTCCAGGAGCGCACCCTTGGAACACCGTCATCGGGTACCCTGACTACCTGGACATCGTTCGGGTCCAGGGTCAGCTTTTCCAAGTCAAAATACGAGGAGCGCACCCTTGGAACACCGTCATCGGGTACCCTGGCTACCTGGACATCGTTCGGGTCCAGGGTCAGGTACTCCAACCAAAAATACGAGGAGCGCACCCTTGGAACACCGTCATCGGGTACCCTGGCTACCTGGACATCGTTCGGGTCCAGGGTCAGGTACTCCAACCAAAAATTCCAGGAGCGCACCCTTGGAACACCGTCATCGGGTACCCTGACTACCTGGACATCGTTCGGGTCCAGGGTCAGCTTTTCCAAGTCAAAATACGAGGAGCGCACCCTTGGAACACCGTCATCGGGTACCCTGGCTACCTGGACATCGTTCGGGTCCAGGGTCAGGTACTCCAACCAAAAATACCAGGAGCGCACCCTTGGAACACCGTCATCGGGTACCCTGGCTACCTGGACATCGTTCGGGTCCAGGGTCAGCTGCTTCAAGCGAAAATTCCAGGAGCGCACCCTCGGAACACCGTCATCGGGTACCCTGACTACCTGGACATCGTTCGGGTCCAGGGTCAGGTACTCCAACCAAAAATTCCAGGAGCGCACCCTTGGAACACCGTCATCGGGTACCCTGACTACCTGGACATCGTTCGGGTCCAGGGTCAGCTTTCCCAAGTCAAAATACGAGGAGCGCACCCTTGGAACACCGTCATCGGGTACCCTGGCTACCTGGACATCGTTCGGGTCCAGGGTCAGGTACTCCAACCAAAAATACGAGGAGCGCACCTTTGGAACACCGTCATCGGGTACCCTGGCTACCTGGACATCGTTCGGGTCCAGGGTCAGGTACTCCAACCAAAAATTCCAGGAGCGCACCCTTGGAACACCGTCATCGGGTACCCTGACTACCTGGACATCGTTCGGGTCCAGGGTCAGCTTTTCCAAGTCAAAATACGAGGAGCGCACCCTTGGAACACCGTCATCGGGTACCCTGGCTACCTGGACATCGTTCGGGTCCAGGGTCAGGTACTCCAACCAAAAATACGAGGAGCGCACCTTTGGAACACCGTCATCGGGTACCCTGGCTACCTGGACATCGTTCGGGTCCAGGGTCAGGTACTCCAACCAAAAATTCCAGGAGCGCACCCTTGGAACACCGTCATCGGGTACCCTGACTACCTGGACATCGTTCGGGTCCAGGGTCAGCTTTTCCAAGTCAAAATACGAGGAGCGCACCCTTGGAACACCGTCATCGGGTACCCTGGCTACCTGGACATCGTTCGGGTCCAGGGTCAGGTACTCCAACCAAAAATACCAGGAGCGCACCCTTGGAACACCGTCATCGGGTACCCTGGCTACCTGGACATCGTTCGGGTCCAGGGTCAGCTGCTTCAAGCGAAAATTCCAGGAGCGCACCCTTGGAACACCGTCATCGGGTACCCTGGCTACCTGGACATCGTTCGGGTCCAGGTCAGGTACTCAAACCAAAAATACCAGGAGCGCACCCTTGGAACACCGTCATCGGGTACCCTGGCTACCTGGACATCGTTCGGGTCCAGGGTCAGCTGCTTCAAGCGAAAATTCCAGGAGCGCACCCTTGGAACACCGTCATCGGGTACCCTGACTACCTGGACATCGTTCGGGTCCAGGGTCAGGTACTCCAACCAAAAATTCCAGGAGCGCACCCTTGGAACACCGTCATCGGGTACCCTGACTACCTGGACATCGTTCGGGTCCAGGGTCAGCTTTTCCAAGTCAAAATACCAGGAGCGCACCCTTGGAACACCGTCATCGGGTACCCTGGCTACCTGGACATCGTTCGGGTCCAGGGTCAGGTACTCCAACCAAAAATACGAGGAGCGCACCCTTGGAACACCGTCATCGGGTACCCTGACTACCTGGACATCGTTCGGGTCCAGGGTCAGGTACTCCAACCAAAAATTCCAGGAGCGCACCCTTGGAACACCGTCATCGGGTACCCTGACTACCTGGACATCGTTCGGGTCCAGGGTCAGCTTTTCCAAGCCAAAATACGAGGAGCGCACCCTCGGAACACCGTCATCGGGTACCCTGGCTACCTGGACATCGTTCGGGTCCAGGGTCAGGTACTCCAACCAAAAATACCAGGAGCGCACCCTTGGAACACCGTCATCGGGTACCCTGGCTACCTGGACATCGTTCGGGTCCAGGGTCAGCTGCTCCAAGCAAAAATTCCAGGAGCGCACCCTTGGAACACCGTCATCGGGTACCCTGACTACCTGGACATCGTTCGGGTCCAGGGTCAGCTTTTCCAAGCCAAAATACGAGGAGCGCACCCTCGGGACGCTGCCTTCTGCGACACTAGCTACTTGGATATTAGCGGGTATTAGGATATATGCTTATTCAAATAAAACTTAAGTCGACACGCCGACATCGGCATCCTAAACTACCATTTGCCCGTGTAAAATCAATTATAAAAAAAAACATGGAATGAACTTTGATATGTCTTGTCTTATCTTCTGTAAGTTTGAAAAAATCTGCATTACTTTTCGTTGAATCTATGGGACACGGTCAATAGTTTTGCCATATTCTTTCTAACTATAATACATTAACAATTTACTTTCAATCCCACGGTTTCAAATCTACGCGGGAAGCAAGAGCATGTAAACGTGTTACGTACTATGCGTGAACATAGCTGCTTTATCAGGCTACCGCGGCTTACTTCATGGTCCTAAGAAAAATTGATCTGAACAAAATCTCGTCGGGAGAAAAAACTAGTAGATCGCTTGACACGGCACTCCAAACTCATTATTGCGAACGAGTTTTTGAGTATTTCTTTTTGTCAATCGCTCAAATGGGATGCTAGATGATCATGAAATCATGTTTCGCATCCAAAAACAGTCGTTTTGGCTAAATTAATGCCAATGTAAAAATCGAGCGTGCGATCTCAAACATTATATAGTTGCGGTGTCTTCTGCTTGACGCATGGAACACTACCGCGTTCCGTGATACCAGAAGTCACCAGTGCGCCGCGAACGCGAGCGAAGCGTATAGCGCGCGACGAGAGAGGGGCATTTATATAGAGTCGTCGGGGGCAGTGTGGTAGAGGAGCGACCGTTATTCATTATGTGCGTGCGCGTACGAGCGCTCGGCTCGCTACACTGAGAGAAAAACTACGTGATTTTTCCATCCGCCATCTCACGGGAATGATTCGTACCGTAGCGTCACGAGACTATAACGTCGAGTCGACGCTATTGTCACGGCGCCACTACGTGCTTATAGCGTACATGCAGCCGACGCTATATTCTCAGAGCGGCGACGTGATTTTCACGTCGGCGCGACGCTAGAAGATCGAGCCACAGACTTGGTACACATATATACTGCGAACCCATATATACAGATCAATGCTAAGCTGTATATAATTACAAGGAATTCTATAAGAAACTTGTTTTATTAAATGAATAAAACAATCTTTTATTATAATATAATCTATATTATATATTTATATATGTCAATTGAACATTAAATTCATAATTATCAAAAAAAAACAGAATCGATTTAAGTAGTTAATACTAAATAGATACTGTCATCAAGTATCAATTTATGAATGTAATATCCAAAAGTATTATCTCTGATGAGGACTCTAGGATTATTTCATTTTCATGTCCTCGTTCGTATACCGAATAACATTTTGTCACTTCACATGAATTCTAATTGGCTTAGAGAGTTGAAACTTTTTCTGGAGATAAATATTATCTACTGTAATATGCTCAGAAAATTGCAACTCTCTAAGTCAATTAGAATTCAAGTGAAGTGAAAAAATGTTATTTGGTATACGAACGAGGACCTTAAAAAGAATTTTCTCAATTCATTTGGATGAGAATGAAATCTAATTGGCTTAGAGAGTTGCAATTTTCTGAGCATATTACAGTAGATAATATTTAATTACAGAAGAAGTTTCAACTCTCTAAGACAATTAGAATTCATGTGAAGTGAAAAAATGTTACTTGGTATACGAACGAGGACCTTAGAAAGAATTTTTTCAAGTACTCGTTCGTATACCAAATAACATTTTTTCACTCTACAAGAATTCTAATTGACTTAGAGAGTTGAAACTTTATCTGGAATTAAATATTATCTACTGTAATATGCTCAGAAAATTGCAACTCTCTAAGTCAATTAGAATTCAAGTAAAGTGAAAAAATGTTATTTGGTATACGAACGAGGACCTTAAAAAGAATTTTCTCAATTCTTTTGGATGAGAATGAAATCTAATTGGCTTAGAGAGTTGCAATTTTCTGAGAATATTACAGTAGATAATATTTAATTACAGAAAAAGTTTCAACTCTCTAAGCCAATTAGAATTCATGTGAAGTGAAAAAATGTTATTTGGTATACGAACGAGGACCTTAGAAAGAATTTTTTCAAGTACTCGTTCGTATACCAAATAACATTTTTTCACTCTACAAGAATTCTAATTGACTTAGAGAGTTTCAACTTTTTCTGTAATTAAATATTATCTACTGTAATATGCTCAGAAAATTGCAAATCTGTAAACCAATTAGATTTCATTCTCATCCAAAAGAATTGAGAAAATTCTTTTTAAGGTCCTCGTTCGTATACCAAATAACATTTTTCCACTTTAATTGAATTCTAATTGACTTAGAGAGTTGAAACTTTATCTGGAATTAAATATTATCTACTGTAATATGCTCAGAAAATTGCAACTCTCTAAGTCAATTAGAATTCAATTAAAGTGAAAAAATGTTATTTGGTATACGAACGAGGACCTTAAAAAGAATTTTCTCAATCCTTTTGGATGAGAATGAAATCTAATTGGCTTAGAGAGTTGCAATTTTCTGAGCATATTACAGTAGATAATATTTAATTACAGAAGAAGTTTCAACTCTCTAAGCCAATTAGAATTCATGTGAAGTGAAAAAATGTTATTTGGTATACGAACGAGGACCTTAGAAAGAATTTTTTCAAGTACTCGTTCGTATATCAAATAACATTTTTTCACTCTACAAGAATTCTAATTGACTTAGAGAGTTTAAACTTTTTCTGTAATTAAATATTATCTACTGTAATATGCTCAGGAAATTGCAAATCTGTAAACCAATTAGATTTCATTCTCATCCAAAAGAATTGAGAAAATTCTTTTCAAGGTCCTCGTTCGTATACCAAATAACATTTTTTCACTTTACTTGAATTCTAATTGGCTTAGAGAGTTGCAATTTTCTGAGCATATTACAGTAGATAATATTTAATTCCAGAAAAAGTTTCAACTCTCTAAGCCAATTAGAATTCATGTGAAGTGACAAAATGTTATTCGGTATACGAACGAGGACATGAAAATGAAATAATCCTAGAGTCCTCATCAGAGATAATACTTTTGGATATTACATTCATAAATTGATACTTGATGACAGTATCTATTTAGTATTAACTACTTAAATCGATTCTGTTTTTTTTTGATAATTATGAATTTAATGTTCAATTGACATATATAAATATATAATATAGATTATATTATAATAAAAGATTGTTTTATTCATTTAATAAAACAAGTTTCTTATAGAATTCCTTGTACATATATACAGCTTAGAATTGATCCGTATATATGGGTTCGCAGTATATATGTGTACCAAGTCTGTGGCTCGATCTTCTAGCGTCGCGCCGACGTGAAAATCACGTCGCCGCTCTGAGAATATAGCGTCGGCTGCATGTACGCTATAAGCACGTAGTGGCGCCGTGACAATAGCGTCGACTCGACGTTATAGTCTCGTGACGCTACGGTACGAATCATTCTCGTGAGATGGCGGATGGAAAAATCACGTAGTTTTTCTCTCAGTGTATATATAGAGCTCTGTTGCCGAGCGACATTAGCTGCAGTGTGTATCGCGCTCGAGTTGACTCTTTTTATCAGCGGATTCCGTTCTCTCGCGCGCGAGCGGCTAATAAACAGACCCACGCACACGACGAACAGAACATCCGTTTGTTTCGCCGTCTCTCTCTCTCTCTCTCTCTCGGACTCGAGCTCGCGCGGCGAGCAAACGTTTAAATGGACCGCGACGTCAGCTGTGCAATTGCACAACCGCCGGATGGCCGATCACTACATCTTCGCGAATTCGTATACCACGTCATTCGGTCTCTTTGATGCGAAAATTAACAACACTCGAAATTCGGTTGTATTTACTGCTCGCTCGTACAGAGATCGGTTACGCTATTTGGATTTCGATAATTGATCGGATGGAAAATGTGAAGTGTAACAATTTATATGGCTTATTATTCCGTTGGAAAAGTAATGCTCATCCACGGATAAACTCGTAACAACAATTTCAATTTAAAACTAATCGGTTAGATTCTTTCTTGTATTATTTATTCTGATATTTGAGTCTGCAGTTTGATTTTCATGAAACAAAACCTTACTGAT
The DNA here is from genome assembly GCA_020882685.1 of Aphelinus atriplicis. Lineage (NCBI taxonomy): Eukaryota > Metazoa > Arthropoda > Insecta > Hymenoptera > Aphelinidae > Aphelinus > Aphelinus atriplicis. Next base: position 91,857,282 of record CM037073.1, on the reverse strand, counting down.
GCGTCTACTATCAGGAGGATCTAGGATGAAACGTTTATAGGAAATATTCCCTATATTCTGAAATTGTTCTTTTGGTGATTTATATATATATAATATCGATTGGATTGACATTATTGAATGAGTATAATTAATGCTGATTAATGATGTTGAAAATACGAATTGTGACATACATTAGACATATGTCTGAAATGTAACAATTCCTTGAATGAAATATTAAAAAAAAACGTCAAAATGTGAATAGCCTTCACAAGTGCCGTCGATTTACACTCGCGGCAATACTGCTTTGTTAATTAATTAGTCGGCAAACTGTGCAGAGTGTGGAAAGACGCGGGTTTATCGCGATCGTAAATCACCTTCTCGGAAATAAATCGACTCGTTGCAACGGTAACTGTATACCCGATGAAAACAGAGAGTCTCTGCGATAAATACAAACTCGTTATAACGCAGGCGAGCTTATTCGGTAAAAAAGAAAAGGAAAAAAGGTAGGATCGTTACGACGTCATTGTTAAAACGTCGCAGCAAAACGGGAGAAATTCGTTCCGTCGGCAACGGCATCTCTCAGGTTTTACGGTCGTTCTCCTCCTCAAAAGCGTCTCGTGGCACCGGTCAGCATAAAGGTGGCACCCACGGAGATGACGAGTGTCTTTATGCCGGCCGGACGATCCATGAATGAGTGGCCGCGGGAGGACAGGGTTAAACGCAGTGCGCCGAGGTGGACAATGCGTTGGCGCGTGCGCGTGAATGGACGGAGGCGCGCCAAGTGGTCTCTCGCGCGGGCGGCCAAAGAGTTGCAGCCGAGAGACGAGACAGAGAGTGGCGAAAAAAAAAGAGGAGGACCAGGAGGAGGGTCGCGCGCGAGGTACGAGGGATGAATGAGCTTCCGAAAACTGGCGGCCGGCGCAGGAAATCCGAAAATCAGCCCGGAGAAATCGACCGGACAGCTGTTTTTTTTTTCTTCTACCCCCACAGCTTCGGAGAAGCCCGCGACCGTACGGTTGTTTATGTTTTTGGACGGATGCCCGGGCGCCGGCCGAGAGAGAGCCGACAGATTACATTCGCCCTGTGGGCGATTTCCCGCGAAGATCGTCCACGAAGATGTATATGGTTATCTTTTCGAGCCGACCGATTTTTGGGACAATGTACCCTTACGGTGCGAATTTGCTTTCAAACCGTGATGAATTTTCGAGTGGATCAAGGTGGAATTTTTACCGTATTGCCGGTGAATAATTCACTTATTGGGGAAGTATGTACGCTAATTTTCGTATCACAGAATTAGGTCGTAATTTTTTTCCGATTCAATTAAAATTCAAGCTAATATGCGAAGAACGAAATCGTTCTAACGATGTGACTTGTCGTTCACATTTGACCGGTATAGCTGTATTTATAAAGAACGCTGAATCATTTGATATTTTGAAATTAATACGAACGAAAATAAAAAAACCAAACATAATTAATTATTTTTCTACACTTATGAGATTTCACTACTCTACGAGACTCGTGGGTTTAAGGTAAAAAGTTGTCACAGAGTAAAAGTCATGCGGTATTGGACTTTTTAACCAAAAAAATTCATCCCCCCATATGAAAATGAAATTTCACTTTCAAACAATGGCTTTTCATAGCGAGCTGATTAAAGAGAGTATAATGGGGGCAGAGAACGGGAGGACGGGTGTGCGTAGCGTACAGCTGATCGATCGAGAGGGAGAGAGGCATCAGGGAACGTGTCGAAAGTCAATTAAGCCTCGCGCGCGGCATCTGCGCTACCCGTGATTTGAAAAACACCGCAATTTGTAGTTTGATTCCCTGAAATCAGCGTATCCCGCCCAACCCACAGCCGAGGGCCTCTTCCCCGAAGCTCGACAACTCTTTGGAGCACGTATCTCGGGCGCCGCTATATATACGTCGATTAGCCCATTTATCCGCTCGTTCCCGCCGCGCGACAGATGTTGCGCCAAACAATAGTGGCGCGAGGCCGCGGAGTCTCGACCCCGGCGAAGACTACTCGCTCTCCATCGGGTAGGTATATACAGTCGTCGGGACGCAACTTCCCCGACGGCGACGAAACCGGCGAGTTATTAGGGCGCAAATGCCGCTATAAGCGTCGCTAGGCAACTTTCTCACCTGGATACAAATGTATGGGCTCGAGGGTCGTTCGCGCGCCTTGGGCAATGGGTCCGATTTTTTTTCTCTCTCTCTCCGGCGCGCATATTTCAATACTTGATGCGCGGGAATAATTGGGTCGGGCTTTGTTTCTTGTTTCTCGTTTTAGAATTCAAGACAATACGCGGACGGAGAGAATCGCGCGCGAATTCATTTGCATTTAGAAATTATATCCGTGAATATCTTCCAACGTCCATATGTAGGTATACCTTGAAATTATTTGTTCGTGGATAAATAAAACAATACGAATAGGAGAGTGTAAGGCTTTCGGGTGACTAATAACGACGAGCTAGCACTACCCCGATAGATCATGTATGCAGCTGCTTAGCCCAGTACCTCCATTTAACCGAGATATTCGACGCCCATTATTGATTTTATGTATGTCCTGTATATTTTTATGTACAGAAGTCCATGTATATGAATTGATTTTCAATAAATGATAAATGAGAATACCTCGTTAAATTGTTGGCGTTATAGGATCCACGGCTGTAGATACAACTACTAGGGTACCCAAAAACTACCTCAAAAAGTTTCATCGTGATTCAGCGCATCGGAGGACCTATCAATTGTCTGACTAAAGCATACGTTAGAAGTACCAGTTACGGAAAATACTAATTTTTCATTATTGCTTTTTGGGAAATTCGCTAAAAATTGTTTTTGACGATTCTGCGTTTTTACGTGCTACCACGAATAAGCAATCATTTTTTTCCGGTGTAAACATATTCCGTACAACTATAAAAATGTCAAAATGTGGAGACAAATTCACATCATTCGAGTAACTAATGAGAAGAACCGTTAATTGTACGGTGTAATTGTAGGGTGTTGACAGAAAATTACGATTATCATGTGATGATTAATGTTAACCTATGATAACAATTATCACTATCATTATTCAATAAGAATTATTTGATTTGTATAACAAACTGAATAGAAATTTCCAAATGAATTTACAGACTTGAAAAGGATTTCAGTCAATATCAAGCCACATCGAAACATTTTTGTCTAAAACCAATACCACACGGATGACTCTTATTGTTGATGATAGTCAATTAATTGATACTTTCCAAAACGTACACACGAGTGTAAAAATACGTCGAGTTTCCAATCCATCCATCACGTACACGTTGCGAATGTCAAGGGCGTTTCCACGCGATCCGTCTGATCTCCACTCGTTCTTCCCCACTCTCGATTTCCTCGTAGAGGTGCGCGGGCGCGCGCGCGTGCCGCGAGGCTATGATTAGAAAAGCGAACGGCGGAAAACCGTTGGGCTGCCCGCATTTACGCCGTTTACGCGCGCGTGACGTAAGCTTTCTCTTGTTGTATTTCGAGCTCGGAACCAACGGGGAGGAAATGCCCTCGCGCGGCCGCGCTTATATATAGATAGACGTCTATACAGTATATATAGGGAGCAGCGCGGGGGCGCGACGTGTCGTGCGTCGAGCCCCCTCGCGAGCTCGAATCCCCCGTGGATCGCGCAGTCACGCTTCACGTACTGCCCCCCCCCCCACGTACGTATGTGTACCGTCCGAAAATAAGCTGGGCTCGTGCTCGATTGATAATCCCCCCGCGGCTCTCCGATCCTTGTCGACGTGTTTACGCGAGCCAAGCTTTTTTTAGATCTCACCAATCGGCCCGAGGAAAGTCATCCAGGACGTTTCGGGGTGTGCGCCAAGGAACTCAGACGCTGTGCCGCAATCGGAATGGTCCGATACGAGCAAATCAACTCGTGTGGATCCTACCAAGCTCGTGTAGTGGAATTCCGATTCACGTTTGAATAATCCATATTTGCCAAGTGGAATAATTATCATTCGATCGTCAATCGTTAGAAGTAGAATAGTACAGACCTCTTTCTATCGCACAAATATTCTGATTTATCTTCCGTTGAAAAATATTTTATTTTTTTAAATCGAGAGTCTGAAGAAATATTTTTATTATTTGGAAAACTTGGCGACGAATAAGTTATAATTATCGATGGAGTCTTTCTTATCATTGTCAAACCGAACGGCGATCGAATACTCTAATTATGTATACGAATAAAATTTGTTATAAATGTTATTTCAAGTTTATTTTATCCAAGCGCAATATCTCTACATTTCGGACCAAAGTGATTTATTCAATATAATGTGAAAAATCTAATAGTGGATTCGACAAAAATGGATTTTTGAGTACCTGCGGTAGAAAATCCGAATAGGCGTCAAACCAATAGGGATTTACTATAGAAACAATCGGATCCCGATTACCCCTAGTATAACAATTACTCGGTGTGTGTATGTATATACGAGGGCACTCGTTGGAAAGGGTTTAAGACGTCGATAGGGATCGCGCGACTTCGAAGGAGAATTTCACCCTGAAAATAGGGCCGTATCGAGTGGTCCAATCGCAATTCGAAGAAAGTATTGCCGTTGCGATTTGAAAGCGATTTCTGCCGGTCATTCGCGTTTCCGTTGTATGCCAGTGTGTGTGTGTGTTATTCCGAAGTCGACGACAAAATAAACACGGCTAACGATTCGAAAACTTGAGGACCGATCGATGCGTGCCGGCTGAAAGGGGACCGGCCGGAGAAAAGAACAATCGCAGAGGATAATACGAAAGATCAAAACGATGAATCGGAAGGATCGGACAGAAGGGAGGAAAGTAGAATAGCCGCGGCGTGGAATTAGGAGACGAGACGTGGAAAAAAGGATAAGGCGGGGGTCGTTTTCGAGTTTCCGACCTTTCTCGCCGCGGCACGGCCGCAGAGAGCGGGTTGAGAGCGAGGAATTTGGAAAGAGGAAACCGCGCCAACCCCCGCTTCCCCGCCTTTTCTTCCACACGCCATCCTATACCTGCCGCGGACCAATCGCTCGCGTTGCAGTTGCTCTTTTTTCTTCATTACTTTTCTCGATTCGCAACGATTTTTAACCTCGGCGAATTCGTCCATCGCAACTGCGAAACAACGCTACCGATCGTCCTGGGAAGATTGCCAAAAAATTGCCTAACGCAACGCGAGAGAGGGAGGGGAAAAAAAGAGGACCTTGCATAAATCAGGGGACCGTCGCGCTGGTCCTCGTGGCTGGTCCTCTATACCCCCGACAATGGATCCTTTGTGCGGGCCAACCGGCTAAGCCTATCCTAATTGTTTCCCCGTGGACCGAGTGAAAAAGCGCATGATCGAAGTGGACACAAGCCACCAGCAGCGAGCGCAGCGCGTACCATTGTTGCCTGCCAAAGTTAAGTCATAGAGCGCTTCCCGAAACCCAAAGATCCTTATCTCCCGTGGGAGAAGACAGCCGGTCACATCCAAGAGAACTCGGATGACTTCGACTTTATACGTATAGGTATATATAAACCTTGGCTTGGCTTCAAGCCAGCGCGCATTAATCACGACCCACCCATATACAAGCGCGAGTTTTCCACTTTAATAGGTATACGCATGGTCCTCGAGACCCGTATACACACCTTCGACGCGTTAATAACTTCGGACGCCGAAGTTTAAGGGCGCGGGAGTGAGGAATTCCGTCGGTTGATCGTTCCCTCGAACGGCCGCGCCGAGATTGAATGGCATTTAGGCCTCTCCCTCCCATACTCCTGTCCGAGGTGGAAAAGGGTCGCGCCGACCCAAACTGGTTCCTCACTTCGAACTTCGCGCTCCTATATAACCAGATTATTATCCCGATTACTCGGCCGAATCTTCCTTCCCACGTTTGATTTTCCGATGCGCCCAACGGACCGAACGGAATTTTGAAGCCAAGCCACCTCTTCTCTTCGCTCCTCTTCTCTTCGGCTCACGAAATTTCGGGCGCGTTTTGATGTGGCCGGCAAACGACCATGGCAAACGCCGCCACGCCACATCCACCCGAGCGAGCCGGTAAGTTATTCAAATGCCGCGATCTCGCGAGTTACTGCGCTGAATAATTCAAACAAGCCGAGGACGTGCTCTCGTTGCATACGCGCGCACATCTCTCGGTAACCTACATATCTGTACGGATGAGACGGCCGGAAGGCGTATCCTCGCGAATCTCTTTATTCGAGGAATAAGTGTTTCGACCGTACCGCGAATTCGTTCAATGGCGAGTTTGCATGCTTTCCAACTACCATCTTTTCGTATGTACGTTACATAGAACATAGACAGATGATCAGGTCGTGGTTCTCAGAAAGATATGAACGTTGGGAGATTTAGCGTTTACATCATATACGGATATTATTCAGGAGTTCAGGAAGTCACATCGGCAGTACCGGATTTCACCTCCTCGTATCAGCTCGAATTTCTATTGAATCGTAAAATAAAAAAATGCGATTTAATTATTTTTGCACCAACCATCCGAACTTGCAGTGAAAACAACATGTGAATTCCCTATTACGCTCGATTGTGTTGCTATACCAAAATTCTTCACAAATTCAAATCGTTATACAATGAAAAGCTCGTCGGTCAAATTCGTTTGTTACGCAATGATCTATACCAACCCGTTTATGATTTCATCAACGAAAGATCGCTTGGTTCGTGAAGATGAAGTTTGCACGTCGTTTGGTATAGATTGAAACGTCTATAAGGATTCGGGCCACGTATTCATTATATGCAGGGCGACACGGTCGTGTCGTGGCCGCATATGATGCGGTCGGAGGGCGCGAAACATGTCAATAAAAAGGAAAACGAGCCGATGCCGCAGCGTGTGACAATTGTCGATGCGCACAAGAAAGGAAGAGGAGATCGTGAGCCCGTATACAGAGGCTCGTAATCTCGGAGTCGAGTGTGCTCGACATGCTCGCTCCGAGAATCCGGCCGTTGGCTTGCAGCACGTCCGACCGAGCCGCACTGTTCGCTCCGAGACTTTTCGCCCCGCGCGCAATATCATAATGCGCCAAGGAAGTCAGCGGCGCGCCGCAACAATCGTAATCCGCAGATTTGGCCACCGGCCAAATCTGCCTGAATATGCGACACTGCCGAGCTACGAGGAAATCCGAGAGACCCTTCGTTTTTTCCCTTTTCTTCGCCGCCTCGACGCCGACGCGCGTTAATTGCGTCGTCGTCGAGCCGAAGTATGCGAGAGCCGTTGGGATACACGAGAGGAGCGAATCATCGCTACACGAGGTATACAATGTCGCTACTGCGCGCAGAATTCGCATCTAGCCTGTAGAGAGATGTAAGCGTCATGCGATACACGAGTTGTCTTTGATATGCGCTTGATAATCCGCTGACAATCGTATTTGTGTGTCCGAATTGTTCTCGTAGCTGAATATAATGAGATTTTGTTTTCGATACAACTCGGATTTGACCGTCGTTGTCCCGACAATAATTCAATTAGGCCCTGCTAATTTTTTTTTCCTTATTCAATCCGTCGTCGAAACAATGATTGATATATCTGCGAGATGTCATTCATACACTTTGAGAACAACACTAATCTTTTCGAGGGAAACCTTCTTGTTCGATAATTCTGGTCCGATTAGCATTAATATTGATGAATTCGAAAATCATTGATTCGTTTATGTATTCCTCAAGAAATTCCGTCAGTTAATTCGAATATAAATAGAAATATTAAAAAGGTGTTGATTAACATATCATAAACAAATTTTATCAACATTTCCAGAGTATTGCCTTTTTAATTAATTCTCAGTAATTTTTCTGATTTGCTGCTAAATGTCTCGCACTAAACTTGTAATCCAGCATAATAACAAACTAATTACAGATTTACCAACTCATTACATTATAAAATTAAAATAGTAAAAATCGACCATTAATAAAAATTTCATAACTGATGAAAATAGTATACATTGAACTGGAAAATCGGTGAAGATTGAAAAAATTTTCAGGATAATATTAACTATTTTAATCAGTTATACAACTTCTACTATTCAAATCTTAGAGGGTGCTCCAAAGGGAGGAGGGGAAATCTGTTCAAATCTCGACACGGACTCTATTACAAGTGTAATGAGCCACTTTATCAGGTCAGATTGGTTATTGAGAATCAACCGAAGATGAGACGTCGACTCCGGCTCAATGCTGATAGAACGAGTTAACTAAATGATTGATATCGTCGTACGACCGATACGTAGCTTCGAGCAACTTTCAACCGATCAAATTCAAAATATCTCCCTCGGAATGTGAAAAGCACACTCGGATTTCTAAGACGTACAAGTATCTCGAGGATCGAAAACTGACGAATCCGCTCGCGACGCGAAACGTTACTACGGGGGCAGAATCGAGAGGCGGAACGTGCTCGCGGGGCTCTCGGCGCGCTGCAACTTGCAAAAACGAACGTTGGGTTTTGCGGGGCCGCACATAATCAGCAGGTCCAGCGCGGCACGTTTATGAGGGGGGGGACCGTGAGGGGGCGATTCAGCGATCCAGAGAGAGAGAGAAAGAGAGAGAGAGAGACGGCTGATAAATTGAGGCGCGCCGCGCACAACACAGAGCCGCTCGCGCGTCGAGGGGGAGGAGGGGGAGAAAGAGTCGGCGGCCGTTTCCCACACGCGAGCGAGCGCGCATGCTGGAATTTAAATCCCAACCGTCGCGGCGGCGGTGGGGGCACCCCGCGCGCGGCTCGGTATCGCGTGGGGGCCGAAGAGCTTGAAGAGAGAACGCGCCCGCGCGCGGGAATGCGTGCGCGAGGCCAAGAGAGAGAAAACGAAGTATACAGTGAAGAGCGCGCGAGCCGTTTGTTTGTAAACAGAGCGAAGACCATATGGGCGAGGCGTGGGTGGACCGCGCGAAATCGATTATATGCGTCGCGTTTATTCGCAAGCTCACAATGACGATCGAATGTTGTTGATATTTGCGTGTATGATTTCACTTCGTTTGCGTCGACGGTTGCTTTCGAATTTAGACGTGTAGATACGCTAAACGACCTCGTATTGAAAATTTAATTTATTTTTATGGGGCACTTGATCAGAAACGTTCATTTTACGCATCGATTTTCGTGTCTAAAAATTCGATTTTACGCACTACAGCTTCAGTTGAACCATTACAGTACTAGTGGGTAAAATCAGATTTTTGACACTCTTGACAGTGTCACTTTGAAATAATTATAAGATTACTACTTTTTCTTGTAATTTCTCTTTAAATGTTACCGTGAAAACTTTAATAACCACCAATATCCCTGCGTTACCAAAAGAAGATAGTAATTTTTACAATATCATTTCTTTCCGTGTACAACGCACAAGCTTCAAAGTTTTCATGCTGGAGAAGAAGTTTTTGAATTCGAGGCTGAACCAGTCGACTTCAGATCTATATCATATCAATTGTGAACAGTATATATAAATATCAATATCACATATCAATTTCCAGAATCCGACAGATAGCTGTTATTCCGGACTCCTGATCTCGAGAGAAGTGCGATTGAGGCTAAATCGAAAATTTCTCTTGTTTCTCCCCGTATAAAACAGCCGCTCGTCGATCCGACGAGTGTGTACGCCGATTCGGGAACATTAGAAACGCTCATTTCAATATCGGCGAAAGTCCGAATTGGGAGAGATCAGTCTTGACTCTCGCTCGCGGAGATACGCCAGATCAACGACCCGAACAGATAAAGATTCGTGGGAATCCAGATACGACTTTGTCGAGAGCGAGCTCGGAAGGGAAGCTGCTGTACTATTATATACGGCAGCGATTGTTGCAAGCTTCGTTCGACCGCACGTCGCGTGCACGTCGGGCTGCACACACACACACGAATATATACATACAACCGAGAGGATCGAGCGGAAAGAAAGCCGCGGGCTCGTCGGGGGGGATTCGTCTTTTTGCTGGACGCGCGAATCCGTTGGGCTCACCTTGAACTGCGCGGCTCGCGGGAGAGCCGGAGGAGAGAAGCAGGGGAGGCAATGCGACGAGTTCGCGGAACGCCAAACCGCGCGCGCGCGCCCGATTCCCTCATTGGCTCAGCCAAAATCATTTTCTTCCCGCCCCGCTCTTTTGCTTCTCCCCCGAGATCGGCCCGATTCCGAATGAGAAAGTCGGGATTTCATATATATACACTCCCGAACGTATAAAGTGGTATATCACGAATTCAATAATTATACTCGAGTAAATACTTTGCAGTGAAGAGATCGCTAACTCTATTACAGGAAAATCGGTAAATTTTATATTCACAATTCAAAATTCATTGAAGTTTACGGTAAGATTTTCACTGTAATGATGTAGATTACATTTGCAATCATGAACATGTCAACAATTTCAACAAATCTTCTCAACCCCTCCTCCCTCTCTCCTTTCACAGAGTAATGACAATTTGTAACTGTTTACTCTGGATTTGAAAAAGTTAAAAAACTACTTTCTGATAGTAGGAATATCATAGCTGGTAAAAATCGTAAATATTAACTGAAAAATTAGTAAAATTTTACTGAATTTTCGTAAGGTTTGTGAAAATTGACTGTTTTCCAGTGGAATTTCACTAATTTCCGTCTAATATTTATTATATTCATCAATTCTGCGATTCTATTATTCCAATGTAAAAGGGCACATTGTATGATTAAATTGATAATTGAGAAGAGACTCAAAACACAAATCTTTGGAATAACGCTGACAAAGTCATCCATACGATACAGAAAATAGACAGACGACAGAAGTTTGGGCTGTGAATGAACGAGAAGTGAATGAAATCTCGTGAAATCTCAGCGGCGAGGTACCGGACCTCCAGCGTCGATCCGATCGGCCGATCCGCCAAGTTTGACGCTAAAATTTAATTTTCTGCGGAATCCAAGTGGAATCCGAATGGCCACCGATACGCATCGCGAATCTCACAGTGTATGCATCCCCTCAATCCCATCCAAACCGATATAACACCGAATCAAAATCCATTCGAAGATAATCTCTTCGAAATTCCGAGCGAGCTTGTACGCACACATAAATTGGAACATTAGTCGCGTCGGCTAGTTCTCGAGCGTTGTGTCGCCCGATTGACCCATATCGACTGGCGTTGCCGAATAACCGTCGGTTTGGCGCTGGCGCGAGAACACACGTGCGCGCGTGTGCGAGAGAGTCCGGAGGGGGCGTGAGCGGGCTCGTGCACACAGAGAGCGCATAATCGCGCGAGCGCGCGCCAAACCGACGCGACGCGCAGTTCATCCTCCGCGGGAGAGCCTCTCCTCCGTGTTGCTAAGCGCGTCCCTCCTCCCGTCTCTCACTCTCTGTCTCTCTCCGATGTCGACTCGGCTCCGGGGAGGGGCGTTTTCGCGCGGGAAACAACGCCCGAACTTCCCCCGCGCGCACTGATAATCCCGGCTGTTCGGGCCTTCGATGCCTCGATACACTGTGTCGGGGCATCGCGATCGGTTCTACCATCGGCACATGCATCATGTCGCGTTTTCGCCGCGTTGCCAACTGCATAATACACGCAACGATCGGTACGACGACGACACGAGTTAACCGCGATTAGATTCTCTCGAACTGATGTATGAATGAATTTCCGCTGTGGGGGAACGTGTAGTTACGCAATACAAACGAACTCCGGAGCGAGCGAAGCTCATCGTTGCACTGCGGAGCGAGTTTATCTCTTGGCTACTCCCGCGCGTATACTCGCACGCGACTAGACTAACAAACGATTCCACGGTGGCGATCGGCTGTCGAACGGGCTCGAAAACGAAGCAGGGGTGAAATTGTTAATCCGCGGGATTCGCAATCGCGGCATCGGCCGTAAATCACGCGTCAGCGGAAAAGCAAAGACGCCCAGGAATCCCACGCGCGGTGGTGTATGCATGTTATTCGGCCGCGACTCGTTGATATTCCACCAACGAATCTTGGCTTCGCGGGCTTTTGGCTCGCGCATCGGGCCTCTCTGCCGCGCGCATCTCCTCCTACTCCTCGGCTCCAGTCGCTCGCGGCTTTTCGTCTATATATACATGTATGTATGCGCGAGACACTCGAGACTCGGCGTCGCTAACGACATGCGTCGCGAGAGTGGATATATATTCACGTGCGTACATGTGAATGCACTCTTTGTGGCGAGCACGTGTCGGTTCCTTCTGCTATAGCCCGTGCACAGTTCACACACCCCCTTGCGACCGATCATACGCGCGAGTGTTTTTCTTCCACGGCCCCGAGAGCTCGAGATGGAAACCACTTGGCGCATGACTCGGGCGCGTATCTGGATTGTCTCGGTCGGGTATACAGGCTCTTTGTTGTACGTAGACAAGCTTTGGCGCCGCCAAAACTCAATGTTCCGTCTGCCGACGTTCTTCCGTTGGAAATTTCATTGATCGTATATAGGAACGACGGGCAGTTGGAATTCCTATGTATACACGCGCGTATCGCCACGGGTGAATTACAACAAATGTATATCGAGCTGACGCGCCTGCCACGGCAATATAACGCTCGAGAGTTTATGTTTCACAGCAGCAGCAGCAGCTACTCGAGCAAAAGTCGTTGGTCTCGTGATGCAATACTCGAGCTCACTGCTTAGGCCGGCACATTTCAACCGCCGCCGTCGAGCTTTGAATTCCTCGAGGTTTCGCAAAGTATCCGTGACCCCCCGGTGGCGACGTTTACAATCGCAAGATTGTTTACCAATAAACAAGAGGAGGACGATGGATTTTTAATTTTGAAGAGAATCGAATGTTTCTGCACGCATTTAATATCTGGAGCAACGATTGTTTTAAGTGCATTTCGGGCGATATCGAAATCGCGACGTAAGGTGACCTCTGTGACCCCTCGATCCTTACGGGTTTTCGCATATTTGTCTTGATAAAATTAAAACTTGATCGTTTCACGAACGAGTTATTGAAGTTGATGAGCTATCAGAAACCACCGCTATAATTATTATTTACCCACTTTAAATTATTGAAAATGTCAATTAGCCAAAGTTACTCAAATCGATTTTTGTACAAGTAGTGTCGGACGGTCTTTTTTTTTAAATGAGAATGACTACATTTGATTATTGTAATTTTCTTATCGTAAAAAAACAAGAAAATGAGGAAACACCAGTGGATAAAAATTGAAACTTGTAAAGCAGTATAGTTTTAATCGTGATACGAGCGAGGCAGCGACCAAAAAATGTTCCTCTAATAAATCCCAACCGTCACTCAGGCCCAGAAAGCAGCCAGCATACGAAATATCCGAGTGGGAGGGCACACTGACTTCGGTGGCGCATCGGTTGCACTTACGATCGCTCGACCGAAAGGTGGATTTTTCAGGATCGAAGTACAAGCTCGATCTAGATCGAGTTCCCCGAAATCATTTGTTGCAGGCCTCGGTGTTCCGTCCACCGTGAGAAGTTCGGTACAATCCTGTATTTATAGCTGGGCACGCGTGAAGTGAGATTCGGGCCCGCATCGACGGACGCGTCGCGCCTCGTTGGGTCATATAAACCTTCAACGCGCGTCCCTCTATTCACGGGGCGCGTATATGAGAACGAGATCTTCAGGGAAGCGTAGCAAGTGTTCCTTTGACTTCGGGCCGGACAATACGTACGCGGGCATATCGGCGCGCGGCATCGGAGGCAATAAAATCCGGAGGCTGGTGGAAAAGCCGCGGGAGAGACCCCTGGTGGGTAGCTCGCCCGATGAAAACGCATTATGCGCCCCTCGCGCGCGCGCGCCAGAGGAATTTATACACCCGAGCGTGAAGACGAAGTGGAGGGACTTCTTTTTTCCCTCTTCTTCGTCTTCTTTTTACGGGGGCCCGTTTCCACGAATCGCAAAGTGCACGAGACGTGGGACCAGGTACCGATCCTAGATTTATACACAAGAGGATCGCGAGACGTCTCGCGCGCGGAGCGACGAAAGCGCACGTGTGTGCAGGTATATATATACAGAGCCGCCCCCCGTCTGTGTTTACGTCGCGCGAGGAATTTTCAATATGTGTGTCAAGGATGGCAGTTGATTTTCTCGCGGCCTCCGCCGACGCCGGCTTATACACATGCTCCTGTGTACACTTGGTTCAACAGCTCTATACACTCGGCCAGAGGCTGACTTCACACGTTTCTTCGGTTTTTTCCTCGTTTTTGAATAATATAGCGGATTGTTTGGGGCCAGCCTTCCCGTGGATTCTCGAGCCGGGATCTCGGGTCGTTCGTCGATGACTCTTCGGAATCCGAAAATCAACACGCGCGCCGGTCAGGAGGAGAAAAAAAAAATAAATACGACCAAACCCTTTTCGAAGTTGGGAAACAATGGGGGGAAATCAGCTCGAGCCTCGACTTCGATCGTCGTATTCCCCCCCGTGAAAAGCGGGATGTGAGTTATGCTTCCACCACCCCCGAGAGGCCGTACTTCATTATTGAAACGCGCGAAGGAACACATGGGTCGGGTCGTAACGCGGAGAGAAGTCATTTCTTTTCCCCGTAGCGCGTCTCGAGCTTCTCTTCGGCGAACGAGCGTAAAAATCATAGGAGCAACTTTCTAATCACAATGAGCGTTCCGGAAAATCCGTATAATATGATTTACTTCGCGGCGAAACGAAGTGTGGGGCTAGCCGACGTCACGCCTCCTACGCGTGTTTTCCTTTTCCGTTGAACATTCGCCAATGGAACACAGCCCCGCACACAGGCACTCGGCTGCAGCGTCGAAGCTCGAGCTTCGAGAAGAAGACAGGAATACAAACCTCCACGACGCATCCTTTTCTCCTCCCCCCGCCCGGTATATAACATCATCTTTCCCGCGGCGCGTGAAGTGTTTGGGGCGGGTGCCCGGAGAAAGCGCGGCTCCATACACGGCCCCAAGGAGGAATAAGAAGAAGAAGAAGAAGAAGAAGTGTATATATACGCGGGCGAGGGAAGGCGGTGTGGCCCTTTGTCGGGCCCGCGCCCGAGTTATTATATATCCCATGCACGCCGCTGCAGGTCCACTCTGTCTGTTGCTATCCGAGGCCAGTGCCACCGACGGCAAGCTCGGAGGGCCTTGTTTTGCCCTCCCCGGCGAGCCTCGGCGCCGAGATTTCCTCTCCTCCGCCTATATATACATCTACAGACGCGCGCTCACGGGGCCCAGCCCCGAAATAATTGGCCCGTTGTTTCGCCGCTTCACGGCCGTATAATAGTTTTGCGGCCGAGTTTTGTCAGATACTTAACCGCCGTGAGATGCCCAGATCGAACACTGATGGATGTTGCTCCACGCTTCGAAGATTCGATTTTCGTTAAGTATACGCTTTGAAGAAAAATGATCTGTTTTGAAGGTATATAGGAGAAGAAAAGAAATCCGTTGTGTTTTCACCGGTGGAGATCAAATTTCAAAAATTCGATAATGATTTTTTTCGACGAGTGTCGTCGTGTGCGTATACTTCGCGCGACGATCGGGATCTTGGGTCGAAGATGAAAAATCAGCTGGACGAGAAGATTTTGTTTCCCCGTGAGATCCAGACTGTAGATCCCAGGGCAAATAGATCCTCGTCACTTCGAGCGGATTATTACTTCTTTCTTGGCCAACATTCCATTCTGCTGATTGTGAAGCGATGCTTCGCATGCGTCGGCCGTGTAGCACAATCCAATTGGTCTACCCTCGAAGTAGAATGAAAATCAAGGGGGCGGCCTTCAACGCGTCTCAATTTTCCATATATACGTTCTTTTGACGCTCGGCACACCGACCGCGGGGAAATTCGCCTGCCCAGCACACGGTTTGACGCGCGCGCGCATTGTGAAGACGTCGTCGTCGCGTATACACACACGCACACGTGCATATTCATGGGAAATCTGGTCTCACCCCCATAGCCTTTCTCTTCAGCGGCGCGGCGTCACTGGGCCGACTCGCCGGACGGGATCGACGCCTGCGGCATCCCGATCCCTTTTTGAAGCCCAACGACTCTGGCCCTTGTTTGGCAAGCGGTCCTCTTTAGCCGCGACCGGCGTATAAACGCGCCGGACGAGATCCGAGATATACAAGTGATAAATGCCGCGTGGTCTGACTTCACTCGGCGGAAGTGAAGAAGATACAGCGCGCGAGCTTTATTCGTCCTCGGATACAGGCAACGTGCGGCCCCCGACTCGTGTATATACACATTGACTTCAAGGGAAGCGAGCGGCGCCGCGCCCGAAATGCAAACTACAAATAGAGATGAACGAAGATAGGAGAGCTCCGGGCTTTCCACCCAACAAAAGAAAAAACTTCTCGGGGCCGCGGCGATCGTTCCGGCTGCGTAATTTCCCTTTTTTCCCCTGTCGGTTGGAAAAGCGATAAGAAGTCGAAGATTGTGGCGCGCGATCGTGAAGCTCACTTTCGGAACTCGAAGTAGTGGAAAAACTACTGTTGATCAGTAGAAATGGCATATCTGACGGGTAATAGTGGAGGATCGGTTTAAAATTATTAAATCGGACAGATAATTTATTTGTCATATTGAATGTAGAAATCATGCTCGGTTATGTGAAGTTCGAGAAGAGGAAGCTTCCTCGCGCGTCGAGGATATTATCTTTGATTTAAACGTAGAACGGATAACTTATCTACGCTGGGCGGTGATAACTAATTCTGCAATGGTTTTCCAACCGATTGTTTTGTAACAATACAATAATTTTTCAAAGATCTATTCGTCAAGCGTATAGGATGCGGAGAATATCGAACGATATACCCAATCACGGAGCGATAAAAATTAACGATTCGCGTATAGATTAGACGAGTCAAACGTGGGGCCGGGGGGCGCATACAGCCGTTGGGAGAACGAGAGACGCGCCAAGATAGATATCTCGGTGCGAGAGATGCTGAGAACGAGTTCGTTAGCCGTGTCGGCAGTTGCATGTATATGTACGCTGCGCCGTTGGTGGTGGTGCGCCCTGCGAACCAGCGCTCCGAGATAAAAGCGAGAAAGGACGGAGAAAGACGCGAGAGATGAAATGAGGAGGAGGGCGAGGAGGAGGAGGAAGGTATGAGGAAAAGAAACAAAACAGGCGCGAGAGTCGAGCGAGAGACGGTTAAAATACCGCTACCGGGCCACAAACGCATCCCTGCGCGCAATACCAAAGATCGCACGGGCCCTCTCGCTCGACGACGGGTACCGTGTGTGCGTACACGCGAGACAGAGAGACAATCTAACGATCGAGTGTTGCCGATAACGAGCCTGCCTTGATTCGCTACGCGTCTCGGATGTAATGTTTCTCAATGAGCCGTACGCGAATGTGGTTCGAGCCGCGTTAGAAGGTGTGTCGGCCCATTAGAACGGTATTTGACCGGATGGTTTCTCGAAATACACCAGCCACATAGCCGAGCTGGATATTTTTAGAGCGAGTACGATCACGAACTGGCCGTTCGATGACGGTGCAGAGTCGGATCAACGATTCATCATCTTTCATTGGGTGAAAAATGATGTGTGTATTATGTATTGGTGCGAAGTAAGCTATATTCGAAAATAATAAAATAAGATAAATTTTTCTTTCGTCGCTGTTTTGGCACATTGAAAAATTGAGATTGCGCGAGGGAAAACAATTCACCCTCCCCCCTAGGCTGGATGGTTCACCAACGTTCACCAATGGTTCGCCAAAGCCAATAAATCGATATACGTCGTTTGAACTTATGAATGGATTAATAATTATTTATGATACATTTTTATCAAGGAAATAGGATCTCGGTATATGTTTCTATATCGATTCATCATAAGAAGAGGAACGATTCGCCGTGGGATATTCGCTTCAAATGAGAAAATTCGAATAACTTGTTTGTCAATATAGTGGATCCCGCCCGTTCATTCACGTTTTCAGGAAAATCATCGGAAAATGCTGCGAGCCAAATATCAATTGGGAATACAAACAACGCGGCAGAACGAAAAATATTATATATACCGTACGGAATATACAGAGATCGAATCGGGTGAGAATCGGCACCGCAACGGCGGCGGCTCTCTTTGGGATCTGTGTGTGTGCCATTTTAAAATTCGATCACGGAAGAGATGAAAGATGTGTGTTTGTGTGCGTGCTAGTGTTGGTGCGTACCGGTCGTCGTCGGGAAAGAGAAGCGGACCAGTCTGTCGCCGTCAAGTTGACGTGTGTGCCCCGGCCGGGGCCGAAATTCTCACGTGCGTGCGAAACACTTCAAACCAGTTTTTCCCTAATGACGCGCCAAAGGCCGAACGCGGATCGACCTTCCCGTATATATAGGTATATGTATACACACACGCGGACTCGCGCGCTCACGTGTTATCCGTCGCGAGTGTGTATACCTATACGTATACTACGGCGCGCAATTACGTAATTCGAAACACGAGACTCGGTTAATACACACGTGCGCGCGACCGGCGCGTTCGATCGACGTTAATTACACTGGCCGATCGAGTTGAATTTTGAGAATGCACTTTGGACCAGAATGGCCCCTTTGGGCGTATGAATTATGCATACACACATCTATATGTATATCTATATATATGTATACACACGCGCGCGGAGGAGAAAGAGAAGACGAGAAGCGAGGATTTATCGGGCGGAGCGTGAAATGGGCAACGGTCGCCGCTGGCCTTGAGCTTGAACGGAAATCGCGAAATTCGCAATAGGAGAAAGAAGGAGAGAGAGAGACGAGAGAGAGAGAAAGATTGTCGGTCGAGGATGAGCGGAAGTCGAGGACGACGGGAGCGTATCGCTCGACTCTCTCGGCCGCGCCCGCACACGTGTGCGCGTGTATTTACAAACTCGCATGGGCTATATGGCCCGCGCGCGAAATGCGCATATGTATCTGTATCTGCGATATACGATTCAACCGAAAAAAAAATCTTGGGTATACGCACACACATACAGCTGCCCCGTTTCTATACGACCTTCCTGTCCCGATATATACACACACACGTCGGTCACGTGTTTTTCGCGCGATACGGACTTTGATGTATGTGTGTCTGTGGGTCAATGTTCCGTCGCGTTCTCGAAGAATCCGACGCGAATTCTCCGCGACACACACACGCGGGTGAGCGTGAAATTTTGGGCTTTTATTCCGAAAAAAAAAGAAGCAAAAAAGTACAAACACGACAACGGGACTGATTGATTCGTCAAGAAAGCAAAAAAAGAGGAAAAATCGGCGGACGAAAGGAAGATGGATGAAAAGTTGACGGTGTCGTTGGCGAACAAGTGTACGCGCATACGTATGCGGGGGCCCTAATGATCCGGACAAAAGAACCGCACGGCATCGGTGCCGATGCACGTCGTCGCCGCCGTGTGATTTTCCCGGTATTCCTTGGGCTGCTCGGGCATACAGGCCCGCCTACCTTCGTCCACAGACCCGAGCGAAATGTATCCTCTCTCGCATGCGCACTATACGGAATCGCCGCGTAATATGGATCCATTAAAAAAGCTCCGGGACTCCGGGGGAAAACTCAATCGTCACACTCGTTCGTTATATGCGCGCGCGCACACACACTAGCGAGGGGACCTGTTGCCATGGGCCGTGAAGAGAATCCGAGAAGAGTTGGCGAACACTGAAGAGGAAGAATACGCCGGGGATTATCGGCGGCCGCGTCTCGGTCCCGGTCATTAATCCTGCGCACGGGCCCATTGAGGCGGGGCCCGAGAGCAGCCCTATATACACGGCATCAGGCATACACCTACTACCCGGGGGCCGCAGGCAGCTCGGCCGCGTATTATGTGCGGCTTGTAACCGAGTAACCGAGCCCCTTCGACACGGGGCTATTTTGCGCTGCACACTGCGCTGCTCTCAATACATGCGCAAACGAACAATCGCGCGTGACGCGGCAAATCGCACGTGCCACGCCGTTGTCCTAGCGACTATCGCGCTGATTTTACGTGAAAATTGACTGCTTACATTATACTTGTGTGCGCATCCGCATTATGGCTGCAGAGTTTACGAGGCGTTTCACGGTAACGGCAGCTGATGACTGTGCCGGCGACACAGGCCTCCCATAATAATTCAGCTTTCATGAAGACACGGCTCGTCGTTACCTGGCTGCGCTAGCACTGGACGCGCTGCTCCCATAAATATACACATCGAGAGAGTACATCACGGGGGATTTAAAGCGCTGGCCCGAGTCGGGGCATTTAAACCGCCGCGTGTACCCCCCCGGCAGCAGCTCTTGGCTTTTAAATGCCCTCGCGCGCGCGAGCGACGCGACCAAGTCTCCGGGGGCATTTAAAAACCGACCCACTCGTCGCCGCCCGGCCCTCGTCAGTTATTGAGCCCGGAGGATTGATTTATTGATAGAGAATAACCGAATTGGCAAAGCTCGATTCGAACGGGGGCTGCAGCCTCTCGAACGAGAGCAAGAGCTTTGCCGAGAATCGCACACCCACCGGCCGACGCGTGTCTTGCTAGTACACGTGCCTATTTGCACACCTGCCCCGTATCTTCGGACCGGTGTAACGCTACGTTCCGATCTAGCCGTTTGGAATTCCAGTGCGCGCGCGCGCGCGAGAAAATAAGCCGAGAACGAAGTGGACCGGCTCGGATGACCATATCGGGAGATTTTCGCGCCATCTGCCGCTCGCGTCCTCTGGCCCATGGCGCAATCGACATCCGATCTATGTCCTCTCGCGAGCGCAGCCCTTCTGTCGTCGCGCGTATCCGTATTCACCCTCGAAGCCAACGGACGCGCGGGAAGATGGAGAAAAAAAACGGCCGAACCCGCTGTGGTGGTTGTTGTTGTTGTTGGGTGCGGGCGCGAACTTCTTATTGCCCGGCTCATTGTTGCTGGGCTGATGAGTTGCATAGAGTGCAGCGGGGGCATCCGGGCCGGCGTGGTTCACGTGGAGCGGAAGCGCCGCCGTCGGCATTGTTTTCCTGGCGACGACGCGCCGCGCGACACTTGTGTGTGTGTGTCTGCGTGCGTGTGTATATACCCGCTGGCCGAACCTGATCCGGGGATGCTCTTTCTCTCTGTCTCCGTGCGTATATAGCGGTTATCGGCCGCTGGTCGAGTGGACCCGGGCGGCCTTCTCGGAAACTCCAAGACCTGTTGGCGTTCGCACGCACACGCACACTAGGCCCCGAAGCATCTCGGCCCTGGATCATAGAGCGCAAGCGTACCGTTGCGCCGATGCGACACTGTGCAGCGGAGGATCGCAACGTTGCAGTGCCAAAACCTCGGGACACTTTCTCCGGGCGCGTGCATATGCAACGATCTTATCCGTTTAAACAGATTACGAGATGTCGCTCGGATTATGTCGGCGCTGCTCTTTGCCACTACGGCGACACTTTCACGCTGTCGCTCATATTATACTTTTGGCGTCGCTTGGGACGCTCGCACGCGCAAAATATTGCTCGATGGACCGACTGCATAACGAGTCGTTTTTCCGCGTCATACTTTTCATTAGCGGGTCACGCATAATCTGGGACTGGCGGGCAAGAAGCAAGAAGACGTTCGGAACCCGTCAAACACGAATTCGCGACCGAACGATTCGAAACAGGGACCCGATGATTATACGGGGTTGTAATTTTTGGAGCTGTAGGAATCAACTCACGTTCTTCGAGCCGAATGGTAAGGAAGAAAAAAAGACTTACGAATATTCCGCTATCGACCATACCACGACGATATCTATCTCTCGCGTCGATCCGCCTCGTTAACCGCACGAATCGAGCTCGAAAAAAATCAACAAAGGCAACGCGAATAAGCCAAGCGTAGCGAGCGACGCAAAATCGACGCGGTGGATCGTGAGATAACGGGTCTGTCGGTATACAAACGGCAAACGGAGCGATCGACGTGACGAGCCGCTAATGGGGCCCCACCGGCGATCATAATTTCGGGGCGCCGCATAATGAATCGATTTGTGCCTGTTGAGCGCGCGCCGGCCGCGCAAACCGCCGTGTGTCTATACATACTACTTACAGTACGTAGCGGACAAATCCACCTTGCGCGTTCGTGTCGCGCGGAAACGTTAATTCATTGTCGATTTGCATGCGCCATTGGGGCCCCGCCGCTCTCGGTCCCCGACAAAAGCCCCGCGCTTACATAAAGAAGGGCATTGTGCGCGCGCGCCGGCCGGCGCCTTCTCTTCGCCGCGGCGCTCTTTTGGCGGGGAAACTTTTGGCGGGCGTGCGCGCGCACCGCGACGCCATTTTTAAATGCCCCAAGAATGCGTATCGCCGCGGTGTGTGTGTGCGTGTGTGTGTTGGGCCGTGAGACAGAACCTTCGATGGGCGATACGAGGAAGGCCGCGTATTCTCGCGTATGTATAGCTTGAATAACAGCCTCTACTGTGGTGTGTGTGCGAGCGCGAAAGACCCAGCAACCGACTCTCACGCACACGCATGTGTGTGTGTGTGTACCTCGTAAGCGCACAGCTGATCCACCTCCGACGCGTATATCTTTGTGTTTGCACTGCACCAACAGATATACCTGTACAAGATAACAAACACTGTTATACTTAATTTTTGCCTCTTGCCGATTTGGGACCTGTACACACACACACACACACGTATACCACGCTCCGGAGCTCTTTCCCATTCATCCGTTTCATTTTTAGCCCTTCCGCAAATACACCAAACGCCTCCGCCCGCGATGACTTCCTCGGCATCGATTTTTCCCGCTAATCCCTCAGCGTTTTTCCCCTCTTTTTTTTCCCTACTTTTTTCAGGAAAAATATTGAACCAAGCGGCGGCTCGAGGCTGTCGGCGCACACAAGCGATCAGCGAAATTTGTCGAGGGCTCGCGACGCACAACGAGATACACAGTTCGCTTCGGAGGCGCTGTTGAGTCACGTACACGCGGCTTTGAGATCTTGATAATCCACTCGGATCGCCGAGAGCACTTGCGCGCGTATATATAACGTACACGTATTCACGCGGGGCGGAGGCGTTGCACTTGTCCTTTCATCTAGGCACGTCCACTTCCTCCTTGCGGCGGCTCGTAATAATTGCCGCGGCTCGACCGGCTAATCCGATGCTCGGATTTTTTTTCCCCCGGGGCCGCGATCCACACGGCGCAGCGACAAAGTGGCGCTTGTACAATGGGCCGCGGTGATTCGCCACATTGTCAGCGCGCATACACACGCATGTGTGTAGATCTCGGCGAGGCCGCAGTCTCGCGGTCTGAAAGGGCCGTTTTCGGGGAATTAGCGCGAGAAAAAGGGAGCCGCGCGCTCGCCCAGGAAACAGAGGCTCTTTCGTCATATACACGCACACACGCGCAATATTGTTCCCCGTGGCGTGCGTGGACACCACGACGTGGTCTGCGTCTGCTCGCCGGGGAGAGGAGCAGGCCGGGAAAGAAGAAAAAAAGTATCGAGTTTCCCCCGAGGGGTTAGCGCGCGCCCGAGACCTCGTGCTGTTCTTGCGTCGGCGAAATTTCCCCGACGTACTTTAAAAATTCCCCGGCTTCCGCGGTCGACGTTTAAAGGTCCTTCGGGAGCACGTGGTCGAGGCGCCGAGTAGCTTTGATGTGTTGTCGGCCGAGCACACATGTGGCCGGATCTGAGCGAAAATTGCGCATCCTGCGGCCTGGCCGAAAATTTCCTCGGGGCGAGACAAGCGAGCGACGAACGTATATAAATGTGGCCGGCGTTAATTCGAAAGCGTCAATCTGGTGTCCTTGGTCGCGGAGATTAGATAAGGGCCGATCGACTCGGGTGTTTTCTCCTTTCCAAAGTTGAACGACCGTTGGTCGTGCGACAAATTAATCGGTACAATCTTCTCGGTACAGCCGATGTATCTTTTCGACTCGCACGAGACATTCCTAACAGCGGATGATGAATAACGGACAAGTGTGTGTCACAATAAGTATACGTATCGATTATCCGAACGAGCGATCGAGGCAGAAACAGTTGGCCGCGGAGTCCGGCGGACAAAGGAGGGAAACAACAAAGCCTTTTTCTCTCCGGACTGGACAAAAGAGGGAGAGGCGAAAATCAGCGAACGAAGGACGAAATCAGATCACACGCTTCGGGCCTCGTTGGGCCGGGCGACGCGCAGATATTGGCAGCGCGGCAAAAACCGAGCCGGGATTTCCCGAACGAGATAAGCATCGCTCGGCCGGTGCGCTACACGCGTGTACATATACATATCTACGAGACGCATCGGACACATTCATTCACGTCGCGATACCCCGCGAAGAAGTGTCGAGCTGCTCTGCGGGCGCGTGGAAACGAGGAAACGAGCAGGTCCCTCAGCTGATTCACGGAAAAGCCGGCGTGAATCAGCTGAGAGCCCGAGCGAAAAGCCGGTCGGCGGCGGGCCCCACACACGCGCGCGCGCGCACACACAGCCATTTTTAAATCCCCGCTCACGGACGGCCCGCCAGCGAGAAAGAGAGACGAGGAGACGGCGGGAGGGGGGGGGCTGCGGCAGGTTTAAAGGGACCCTAATTCTTCTCTCTCGCTCGAGCTCTGCTCGCTCGCACTTTCTGCGACGAGTCGAGGCTCTTTATCTGCGCGGCTATACACGCCAGCCCCCCGTTCGCCCTTGGCCCCCGTCTCTCTCTCTCGACACGCTGTTTCCCTGACTTCACGGAAGGTTTGACGCGATAAATCAATTATACCAACGGTCTAATTGCGGTGCTGGGGAAAATCGCGGAGGAAAACGTGCCGGGGAGACGATGATCGCCGAGACCGCAGCGACTCGACTGGCCGTATTTTCCGTTGGGCTTCTTCGGAAGAAATTCGAATTGAAGCAAAAGAGGAGAAATCTTTTTATCGCGAGCAGAGTAGGCTGTTCCAATGCGACCTTGGCCCGTATACGGGCCAAGCCTGCGATCCTCCCTATATATTTTGCGGGGCCAACGGGGGCGCCATAAAAATTTCATCTCATCGTGCGCGGGAGAACCCGGCGCTCTCACACTCGCGCCCCTGCGGCTCTGCGAAGCTCTGCGCCTCCATATATATCCAATGTATACGGAAAAGTAATGGAGGGAAATCTCGCGCGCGCCTCGCTGCAGGTATGTGTGCCGGCTTTCCGCCACCGCCGCCGCCGCACAACAAACAAGCGGAACCCTCTGCGGGCTGTGCTGCTGCAGTCATTTCGATATATAGGCTGCACTCCGCGCGCAGGAGGCATTATTACGCGTCCGAAGGAATTTTTCGGTCGCTCGACTTTGCGGCCGGCTAGACGACATTATCATTATTTTCCCTTCCTCGTATGTGAGAGTGGGAGAGAGAGGGAAAAGAATGAGCGCGCAGAGAGGAAGAGGGGGCGGCCCAGTGCCATGGGATCTAGAGATCGGCCGGCGACGTGTGCTCCAGATTTATACACGAGCAGCAGCAGCTCGACAATCGAATCGCAGTGGGTACTGTGAAAAATGGCTAGCTGGAAGAGATCAATGCGCTCCTCGCCGCGAGCCTACACCTGATTCACACGGATCCGGCATCTCACGGCTCAATCTAATTGACACTCGTGTGTGTTGTGTGCGGGGGAATAAAACGCAGCCTCTAATACCATCGTTGACGCGCGACACTCCCCGTAACATATGTGGGTGATATCTTTGGATTATATTCGCTCCAAAGTTTGTTTTGATTCCTCGTTACTTTCACGCGTCATCTCGACATTGTGACACGTGCGCGCCGTGGAAATATTGAAATACAAACACAAAGGATGTGGGATATGCCACACCGCAGCGCACTTTCATCGATCATCTCAACCGCGATCCGAATAATTCATTTTAAACTGTTCCGGTGCGCGGGGGAGGATACGGTGATTAACGTACGATCGATCCCCGTCGTTTTCCTTCGAGCGAGCGGCTGGAAGTTTTCACGCACACGTCCTAGCCCCGACGATTTGGCGTCGACTCGTCGGCGCCGGGGGAGGAAAAACTACCGGTGTCCCAAGGAGGCGAAGTAGCTTCTGGAGGGACCACCAGAGTCGAGGAGAGACACTGGGTCGGGGGTGGGCGTGCGTCGTCGGCAAATTAGCGCCAAAGTGCGCCGGGAGAGCTGCGAACTTTCTTCCCCCAAGGGGACAAGCTTCTGGCTCTCATCGCCCCGGCTTTGTCTCGGCGCCCGTATACATATATACGTATATAGCACGCGATACAGCTTTGTGCCCGCGGCTCTCGAGAGCTCTCCCACACTCGATGGGTCCGCGCGTGCGGCCCTCACGTGTTTCTCATCCGATATCCTCGCTCTCCTACTCTGTCTCCCCGAGTCTCGGCCGGGTTGCTATGTGCGGCCGGCCGCTCGCGCGCGCTTTTCCCGCCAATTTCTCGGAACGACCCTTTAAAACGGCCACCGCGAGAGCCCCTTTTGTTTCGGCAGCTCTGCAGCACATACATATAGTTGTTGTTTGCGACCTGTTGGCCCCGCGAGCTTCCGCCAAGCCCGCGTGTGTGTAACTGTGATCGCGCGGGACCGATGAAAGGCGGAAGTACGAGCTTATGACCTGGTTCATGCGGCACTTGATGCTCGGCCCTGCCATTGTCGCGCCGAACACTGCCCGGGTCGACACGCTCAATGCGAGGTGGATCGCGCGCGGCGCGTTTCAGCCTATATATGTGTGTATGGATAATAATACACCGAGTCGTGAAGTGCTCGTTATAGCGGCTTGGTCTATTAACCGGCCCCCGCCATCACTCGACCCGTCGGCTCTTTCGAAAACTACCAGTCCTCTCGCCTCGTTGGCTGTTACAAAAATGACCCTTCAATGTAGAAACTATAGAGTATATCAGTATGTGAAAATTGTATGGCTCGTGCGAATAACAATCAATGTTCACTTGGAAAATTAAGTATTAAATATTGCGGAAAAGAACGTTTTTTTTACCATAAATACGGAAGCGTCACCGATTAATCAATCGAAATAAATATTTATTGTGTATCGATCCATTTACTATTGTACTGAGTTGAGAAAGAAAAATCTATTCAATCGAGTAACTTGTGTTTCAGTGATGCAGTGTGCCACTAACGATTAGTAAATGTGCTCTATTAGCCATTCTCATCTATTTCCGAATGAAAGAACGAAGATTTCCCAGATAGCTCGGGCGTACAAACACTGGCTACTCATTGAGAGAAAATAATTCATCGCGCGTTGAATGAGCAGCCGCGGAAGCGACGCTTTCTCAATCCAATGAGTGCCTTTTCACAACGTGAATACTACACATTAGATTACGTACGTGAAAAGAAGAGGAAGTAAAAGTGTACGCGTGAAGCCCTATTCGAGGCGCCGATGTCGCGGGCGAAGGGCAAACAAGATTAGGAGAGAGTGTGTGTCTGTATATATATCGGCAAAACATGAAAGAGGGATAATAAGAGATAAGATATTGCCGGAGACACATGTATGCGCGTGCGACTGCAGTCTCAAGTAGCTCTAGTATACGATCATCATGGATTTCTCCCAGAAAGAGGCAACGGACAAGGAGCCGAAGCCGCAGACAGAGGCGGGAAAAAATGTGAGAGTCGCGGAGGGGGTCCGGGAAGAGAGAGAGAGGAAAAAAACCCTTGTATACGGGAGCAGAGCAGCTCTTTCCCGCCAAAAACACGCGGCGCTCTCTCTACGGCGAGAGAACAAACAGACCGGCCAGCGACTCTCGAGAGCCAGTACGCGTGCACTGCACGGTTGCAGTGCTGCATCTCTTCAAAGCTACTAACACCGATTCTCCCTTTGATTCGACGCGAAATCGAGTCTGGCCGCGGCAAGCGTCTACTGTTCAGTGTCCCACCACTTTACGAGCGACACCCGCTTGGATTAAGGACGAGCGTAACGAGGCACGTGTTCTCGATGATTCATTGCCCACCGAGTTTCCCCACTTTTTCGTGGTTGGGAATGAGAAAATTGATAGGATGATACACGGAAAAATTGATGTAACTAAGCGAATAATCTATTGAATTACCAACGAAAAAGTTCGTTTGAACATATAACTATATTCGTATCAATGGCGGTTCTTTGTCTAAGCGTACGTTGGGTTGTTTCCCGCCAATATAGCGCGACCGGCAGGTAGCACGTACCTTAGCCTTTTCTTACGAACCGAACTGAGGATTCTTTTAGCCTTTTCTATGTCTATTCAGCTGGTCCATATCGAGGTCATGCTAAACCAGAGAGATCCCCCTCTTTGCAGCTCGTTACGAATGCTGAAAAATCGCACGCACGAGGAATCTGCATCTGCTTTTCATTCTAATGGATGTTCATATACGATGATGATCTCACGAGAGCCTTCGTTCATTGTGAAAATTGGGGTACTCGAGCAAAAGAACAAAAATATCCCACGACAAATTTTGGGAAAACTCACGTTGATTTTATCGTATATCAATTTCAGGTAAAACCAGGGAAGAATCTCCCAAGATCTCCAACTTGCATCATCATCATCCAATCAACCTCGCCAACTTTCTTCCCCTCTCTATCTCCGAGCTCGATCTGCGTGCGCGTATATCGATCACCATCAAGTCAGGCCCCATAACCAACTCCCTAATTTTCCCCAACTGCACATATATTTCCCTCGAGCAGATCCCACCGTTCGCATGCCTCTCCTCCGAGATTCCTCGCTCTTTTCCGTTCTCGTCGCGTCACTTCTCGAAAATCGGACAGGTCTCTATTCTTCTTCGGGCTTTTTTTTCTCTCTTTCGTTCCCTCGCTCGCACACGATCTCCTGTGCAGTCGTTGCGTCACTGCGCATATAGCTTCCTTTTCTCGCTCGAGTACGTCGACTGTCGCGGAGAAAGCCAGATTGTTCGGCAGCTCCATGCGGAGATATAGAGAATCGGGCGCGCGCGCGTCGCGGAATCCCTTTGACTCGGGCCCCGTGAAAGCTTCCTCATTCCTTTCTCCCGCAATATTTACGAGGAAGTGGGAATTTCCTTTCTGATGCGTCGTCAGTGGATCAATGCGCCTCGTAAACATATCCCGCCGAACTATGCCGAGCGACAAATAAAAAAGAAGAAGCAAAACTACAAAAAGCTCTCCAAGCTTCCACCGCGCTTTGTTCGTTCGGGTATTTTCGTTACTTTTTTCCTCCTACTTTTTGGAAACGAGTGTGCTGGCTCGCGTGCGCAATGTTATTTTGACTTTGGCACCGCCTCGAGACTCTCTGCCGTAGGATCGATCTCGAGAACGCCCAGGCGATTTTTCGCGGCTCTTCAAAAATAAAGAAGAGAAAACGAGGGTTCCAAACAAACGAAATTGGCATAACTCGCCGTCAAGTGGCCGAAAACTGGGGCGGAATCGCTCATCCGTCAAGCCCCTCGGGAATCAATCTCCCGGTCGCTCCGAGTCAAATAACTTTTCCGTCATGCCCGCGTTGTTTTCGCGGCGCGCTGTATAGAAGCCGCCCCCCGAGCGGCGAGATTTTGGCGCGCGCGCGCGTGTCGGAAGAGGGATAAAAAGTGTGTGCGAGGCCGCTCTCCGAAGTGGAGGAAATCTATCATTGGGCTTGTCTTGGAAGGAGCTCGGGGATGGAAGAATGGGCCGATGCGCTGGCGCGCGCGCGCAGGTCCGTCTAGCACACACAGGTAAAGGCGCTTCCCACACCTCCGGCCCTCCCCATTCATCCCCCTTCGTTAGCTCCGTCTCTTTTTTTCGCTCGGTCCAAATTGCTATTCTCATCCTCGCCTCGCTTACCTGACTCCTCGCATAGCACCAAAGCTGAATGGGGCCCCCATTCGCGACTGGTAGCCCAATACTCTCGGCTGTATGGCGCGGAGGGAAAACGCGCGCGCGAGATGTAAGGTGTACGTGTGGTTTTATGACCGTTTTATTGCTCGCTTCCTACGAAATTCCGGAGGTCCCGAGCTTTTCGCTCCTTTCACGCTTATCCGCGCGTGTCCCGAGCTTCTCGCGCACGTTTTCCGGTCACATTCTACGCAGCCTATACTGGCCGTCGTCGTCGTCCCCCCCACTTGCGGCCGGTCTTTTCACCTTCTTCTCTCTCTTTTTTTGCATCCGTCCGCCATGAGCGACCGCTTTTGAATATCGAGGAGCTTCAATCATTGCTGCTGCAGCTCCGTAGCCGCGGGGGCGGCTCTTTTTTTTCCATACGTTTTTACGCTCAGCTGTGGTCTTTGTACCCGTATTATACACTTTACGCGTAACTCTCGCATCGGAGCGCTTAGAAAACGGTAGTTTACGACTTTTCTTTAAGGAGCATCACCGCATTGTGCGCAATTTTTATGATTTTTTTGAGAAATCTTGCGAGACGCGTGCGCCCACGCGCGCCAGGTTGAATGTGAGGTAGCGCGGGATTGTCATACGCGCCGCACCACCTGGCGGAGAGGATAAAGCCGCGGAAATATTCAAACGAGTAGTGCGCAAAATTGACTGCGCCCAACACTGCAGTCTCCTCCTGATTCACGACGGTCGGTCTTCTTTCGAGCAACAATGGCGAGATGATCTGCCTATAGTTTGCATCAAGTTCTGTGTGGGCGGGAAACCAAGGTGCTTCCGTTTCATTGAATTCGGAAACCACAGCTTGACATTGTTAACGCGATGCTGTATTATGCGTACTTTGTAAAGGAATTCAATGATGAAATTAATTCGCCGACAAATAATGAAATGTAAGATATCAATTCTCCATTTCTCTATGTATACTTCCATAATAAATTGTTTAAAGAACAAAATGTACCGGGATTGATCAATATTAAATGATATAATATCTAGAGTTGTATTCATTTCCAACTGTGTTATGTATTTGCTATTATATATTATATATATTATATATTATATAACATTAATATTTAATCGAAAAATGTCTTTGCATCCTATCTTGTTTGTATTGTAATATATCCAGATTGTATTTTTGTAATTCATATCTTGGTGTGACATACGTAATGGTGTCGAAATACCTCAATCGAATGAAACAAAAACAATCGCTCAAAATTTAATGTTTTGGTCGTTAAATCTGACTGATGGAGTTAAATCTATCAATATATTTTCAATGAGTATTCTTATTTGTGAAACAAAATCACTGTTGCTGATAGATGCAATTATATGAATATGAAATCTATTAAGTTTTCGTCCAGCGTCCTCAACTTGTCTCCCATGATAATTACAGAATTCCTGCTGCTCCAGACTAATATATCTCGCGCCAACCAACGGAAAAACTGGCAAACTCGCAAATTCCTTGAAGTTACTTGATGTCTTATTTGTAGAACGCAACCGAAATCACGAAGCGGCTCCCAGGACGGGAGGAGCGGCTTGGCGTGACCAATTACAGTGTCAACCGACGGAAAACCGGCAATCACGAGAGACCTGCAACATCCCAACTGTGAGTTTAGGGGCGCAGCGTAGCAACTGCGTCTTGGTAATCGGCGTTATTCACTCTTCTGCAAATTTGCCAGTTTCTCAGACGATCAACGGAGCTGATTCAATCAAGGGAGAAGCTTTAGCTACTCCTTAATTGCTGCTCGGCTAAACCAAGTGTCGAACCGGCTGCTAACCCATTCGCAACAGATTAGTTGTCGATGTGAGGAATCGCTTCTGTTTGAGCGATCAAACAGCTGCTGTTGGTAGATTGAGGTATGAACGTTCGCAGTTGAACGGCTGTTTCTACACAATCTAAAATTACACTCGATACAAAATGAAAATTAAAGTGCGCATCAACTTTTACTTAACTTAAAATGACGCATACAATTTTTCTGATATTTTTAAATGCAGATATGATATGCTCAATATTAGCAAAATAAGAATTACTCGATTTAGATACAGGCGTTTCTGAATAAATGTTTGAATTTCTCATACTAAAATATTCTTGTATTAAAAAATGCAAAATAGGTTGAGTGAAAAAGTAACTGCAATAGCATTTTGCAAAAGCAAAATCAAATATCGTTCACGCTGAAATGATTAAAGATATCAAAGATATCAGGAGACAATTTTAAAAATGTCATAAAATCATGTCGTATGAATAATGAATTTGTTTTTCGTTTATTTTACTTCCTCTGCACTGACTTACTCAATGAGAAAGATATTTTTCATTGATATAATAACTTTTGTTACTCCACATAACTTCTGTTCACCACATCTGCTCCAAATTAATTTATCTCTCAGCCTTCAAATTACTTTATTGACAATTTTATCTTCTCAAAGCGAAATGATGTTATTATTCTTGCTAATAATAACAAGGAAACTTCATATATAACAGATGAAAAGAATAGATATGTTGCCTATTTTTAATGCGAAATCTCATTTAATCGCATCAATATATAGGGATGTACCCTACGTTTCAATTTTACTTAGAATTTGTAAGATCTAGGAAATGAGTATGCATACGAAAATAATATTAAAATTCAGCAAATGGAATTTATTTTCCTTCGGGATATTATTTGTTGTGCAATTATTGATAAGTAAAACGCATTAGCATATCACATGCCCATAACAGCTGCTCGAAATTTGCAACATGTCCAGCATTTCTGATCAGTACTTCATTGAAATTCTTAGCGGTTTTCCAATAACCAGCCAAGTCATCTCCGACCTTCCAAAGTTTCCTAGGTGCATTTTTATATTCTTCAGCACCTGACCATTTGAGATCTTTGTACAAATTTACAGTTGAAGTGTACGGGGAAGTTAGATCCATTTGCCCATTGTAAGCTAATACTTGGTAACTTTCTAACACTTCCTCGAGGCTCGATTTTTCCGACAAACTGCCATCATGTTCTAGATACTTTGCTGTGATTGGAGAAGTCTCGTTGAAAGTGCAGTTACCGACGTGCAAAGCTCTTCGAACATCCGGAGTTTGCACCCAAGTTGTGAAATAATTCGATGGTTTAGGACGTTTTGTGAGTAGAAAATTAGATTGGTAGTCGAATCCAATGATTTCGGATGTCGCTGGCCAAGTTTCCGATGGTTGTGAATTGCAAGACGAATCGGGGTACAAATTATTGAAATATTGTGCGTTCAGAATAGCTTTAGTCATATTTTCCGACTCCAATACTTGCTTTTCGAGAGTTTTGATTCGGTCACGGCCGTTCTCATCCAGGAATCCAGTTTCATACAAAAAATCAGCCCTCATATTCTGATATTTACCATCAATGAAGCCATTCCCGATAGTAACACCTATTAAATTTACTTTGGGTTCTTGATCAAAGTTGTATCTTTTTATCGCCCGAGCAACGGAAACCACGTATTTGCCCGCGTAAGAATCTCCCCCAAGGTAGAGTTTGTTTTTCCCGAGTTCAGGAAACAGTTTGAAAAATTGCGTGACAAAAGACAGTACATGTTGTCCTATATCAGCTTGGGAAGTAGGATATCCTCTAGGATCATCGGTAAAACTGTAACCAGCGCCAATTGGATTGTCAATGTAAATTACACTGTGATTAGTAGTATAACCGTATTCCCGATAATTCAGTGTTTGGTTTTCAGTTATGTGGATTGGGCCGTGGTAATTGAAAAGAGCCTTTAGTGATGTAAGACCCATACCTCCGATCATCCAAAGCAAAAGTGGAGCTTCATTCGGTTTCGTCTATGAGCAACAGGAATTGAAAAAAATTGTTTATCAAATCCGAAAATTGTTAACGATATTCATAGAATACAGATACGGAATGAGTTTCAAAATTACCTGCGACGGGAAATACCAGAAAAATGTGTTGGAATTGTAACGTTTGTCAATAGTGAAGAATCCAGCATAGCTCGTAATATTTGTTATGTCCGGGTGACGAACGCGTGCTTGTTCTCGAGCAAGATCAATTTCTCCTCTGTCAATCAGATTCGTCAAAAACAAAGGCTCTTCCAATTTTTGATCAGAATCACATAGGGATTGAGACAGTGTACAGATCACAAAACAAAGTATACAAAATACATTTATTGTTGGTATCTCCATAATATTCACGAAATTGATCTACCAATTGAATAACAATTTTGACTCAAAATGAGAGCTTTCACGAAAAGCGCACAATATTTATATAATCTGGTTCAATAAAGATTTTAATATTTTAATGATTTTTCCTTCACTCTTCAGAGTTCAATTAGAATTTAGAGCTGGGTTAAATGAATCTTATCTTGCTGGCCTCTGGGTTGAATACGAATTATGTTTGCTTCAAGACGTGCAAGTTTTACACAGAATCTTCATTACCTCCATTTTTTTTAAATAATTCATTAAGTATACATTGCGTGTACGTTTTTCAAAATTTCGATCACTAGATGAGAGTCAGTATTTCCATTGTGGATTACATTTTGAAAATTTGCATTAACTCTTAAGACAATGTTACTGTTCAGTATGACGTCCACACCGAGCGGGATTAACAATCGTTATAATAAATAATCTCCAATTTGTCAAATCAGTACAATATTGATACAACTTCTTTTTCGTAGAATAGCCGTCGTTTACAGCGATGGACAACGTTGTTTATCCCTATTTGTCTTCAAACGCATTCAGGCAATTTCTGGGCAATTAAAGAACCGCAGGGGACGCGAGGGAAAAGAGGTCGGCGGCCAAACAACATTCCGGCGGGAAGAAAGGAAAAACAGCTGAGAGCAGTAGAGCGCGGATACGGCAGCAGTCCTTTCGCGGAATGGCCCATCTTCTTTGGAAACATTGGCGCCCAACCGCAGCCCATAGCAACCGGGCCCGGCTTCTTTCCCTTTAAATCGTTGGCCAGATTTGTTTTCCAGGGCCGCGGGAAACCGATCCAACCTAACTCACTCGCCGAGCGCAAAGAAGCCAAAAACGAGAAATGGAAAAAGGAGAGAAAGATTCGCGCGAAGACGGTTGGTCAGCAATATTGTACAAACGTGCCGCGCGTCGTCTCCACTTGCTTCTCGGCTGCGTTTGGCCTCAAAGGAGAACGCACAGTCAGCAAAAGAAACGTCGAAAGTTGCACTTGCCAAGCTTACTGCCCATTCATTTCTCTTTATGGCGTCGGGCGACGGGACCATGACGAATTTTGTGCATTTTCAAAAACCGGTACACATAATTAATGTCATGCACGCAAATGAATTTGGATGTATTCATAATAGTAGAATGGCAAAGATCATCAATATGTATCGCGTTATTGGATGTATTGTTCGGTAATGCAATCGTACAGCAAGATCCGGAGTATTGTAAAAACTTTCAATCGGAGCATTATTTTCTGAACCGTATAGAAGTAATCGTACGAGTTGGAAAAAAAAATTCCTCGTCCGAAGATTTCGTTTGTTGACGATAGAAAAAAAAATCTTATTTCCAAGCTTCCGATTAATAATGTGAAAGTTTGATGGATAATAGTGAAAGAAGAATGAACCGATCGAAGAGCTAACCGTCCACATAATCCCATTGAGCGTTAGCGCAAAAGGTCCAAGAAGGAGCAACGGCCACGTATCCTCTCCCTCTCTATATATATAATTCCCTCTAATCAAAGTCTCGTCTTGCTAGATCACATGGCGAAAATCGGCACCCATTGAGTAGGCGGACCGTAAAAATGATTTCCCGGAAAAAGTGCGACGGATCGGCGGAGCAGCTGTGCATTCCAGGCCATACATGCTTTCCAGGCGAAGACAAAGCGGGCGCGCGAGCCGGCTCAGGAAGCTCTCTTATGGCTCCTCATCTCCCAAGAGAAAGATGCCCGTACAAGGAAGAAAGAGAAGAAAGGAGCCCACGTCGCACACTTGCCGCCGGGTGGGGGAGTTTAAATGCCGCGTTTAAATGCCCCGCGAGAGATGGACCAATGCCGCGTCGCCAGCGTCTTCGCCAACCGACACGGGGAGAAAGGGTTTCGCCTCGCGGGGGAAGCTCGCTCGTTTTGCTTCATTTTTTAACGGTCGTTTCGCGCGCGCGCGCGCCAGCTCGCATACGACCACCAACAAGTTTGGCGCGGGGACCAACGCGCTCCCGATTCCACTGCTGCTTATGCTTGCCCCCGGCGCGCCGCCGCCGCGCCGTTCCTCTCCTTCTTCATTTCTCCAATCGCGTTATTTGCCGTTTATGCTCGGGTTTTAGATGCTTTGACTGGGCTTCCAGCGCCAACCCGTGATTACGAAATTCCCAACCGTGTACGGCTATTAATCTGCCCGGGGACGTGGTGATTTAAGGCTCGCAGGGAGCCCTGAGAAATTTCACAAGAGTATAGCCAGCAGAATTTTAGATGAGATTGGATGGAGTTTTTGTTTTTGAAACTCTTGTTTGATCGCAGTGCACGATGGATGTTTTCTTTTTAAAATCTAACTTGTGCAATTCGATGATTTTTAAAAAGTTGACAATCAAAAGTTATTATGGAGAAAGAGAAAGAAATGGGATAACGCAACTTTCATTATATCTAAACTATATACAATTATAAAAAATTGGAGAAATATATCTAAAAGTAAATTATTTTCATTCTCCACTTTTCATCAATCATATAAATGGATTGATTCTATATAGATATCTTTCTTCCACGGTCATCACCGTGTTGTTCAGATATTCTAAAAATACTCTCGAGAAAGTGATAAGCAAAACATTCGAATCAATAAAAATGTAAAATCTTGTATCATTTTTCAGTTATTTCTGGCATTTCCAATTAATTAAGAATCCATCTCTTATTCGTCCTAGTTATTACTCTCATAGAACATTTAAAAATATAGCTCAACGTACATTCTTGAT
The DNA here is from genome assembly GCA_020882685.1 of Aphelinus atriplicis. NCBI lineage: Eukaryota > Metazoa > Arthropoda > Insecta > Hymenoptera > Aphelinidae > Aphelinus > Aphelinus atriplicis. Next base: position 91,820,918 of record CM037073.1, on the reverse strand, counting down.
AAATTTTACTTTTTAATCATAAATGTATTAAATGATAGTTTCAATTCTCACCCGATTCTTGAGATATTTCAAAAATACTCTCGAAAACGTGATAAGTAAATCATTTAAATCGATAAGAATGTTAAAATGTTGCATTATTTGATCCAGATGAAACTTTTTCCCTCGCTAATGTATCAATATAGTCAAGATTACATGAATTTGAAATCCACAATTATCTCCTCGCGAGTTGAAACGATTCCTTACAAAACAAATTTGATTTTGAAAAATGCGAGACCCGAAGAATCTTCGGCGAATCCCCAAATATTTCATCCATTGGTTCACGAGCAGAAAGCGACCGAAAATTTGCATCGAACAAAGCGCTACACTTCACGCACCCATTGTGATCTTCCCCATATTTTGACTCGGCTCGTGAAAATTCTTCAGCGTCTTCTTCCCCCGCCACCCAGGAAAAAAAACAACGAATCGATCGAGAAGGAAAACTTCAAGTGCGGCACATCAGGGCGTGACAATGGTCGGGGAAAAATGTGAAGTTCTTGGGATTGTAAAGAAGCCGCTGGCAATAAATCGAAGCACTCGGTTATGCTGGCGTTGGCTCGCTAATTCTCACACGAATCGGAATCTGAGCGGCGGCGGCGCCGCTGAAAGGCAAAAATTAGTCCAGTCGCGTATGTATACGCAGGCCAAATGTATATAGGTTACAGGTCCTCCACAATGGCTGAGACACAGGCGGAGCGGGCCCAACAAGTCGCATTGTCGCATTGACGCCCGGCCAGCGGGGGAGTCGAGCTTGCTTTCATTCACGCGCCCTTGCGGCCCTCCACGCTGACAATGAGGGATGAGAGACTGTGGGAGGGAATGGGCGGTGGCTCGATGCAAAAAAAAAAACTCGAGATCTGCGCTTCATTCACGAGATGTCCTCTCGACGAGGCTGGGAGGGGATTCTCGGGATCGCGCAGAGTGACAGAGGTGACGGAGAGTTGACTGATGCCGCTCACTAGCGGAAGTCGAAATAATACCCTGTCCGCTTTTCTCCCCTGAGACCGCATTTAACTTTGGAATTTTTAATCGAGTGAGCCATCAACGATTCGTTCGAGCCACGGAGACAATGATGATTTCGTCCCCCGATATGATATTTTATTCAACATAACTTAGTGGGTCGCGTTTTTACACGATGTCGATTGAGTTAGATTTTTCCTAAAGACTTTGATGGACTCGGGTTGAAGAATGGTGTTGACCGAGAGGCTCAAGGATGTTCTGGCTGTACAGTCATTCCCAAAAGTTAGGTAAATCAGTAAAGCGTATTTAGAGTGCCGGAGATGTTTTCGTATGTGATAAATGAATAAACGTTTCTCTAAATCAAGAGTTGTATCAAGGATTTCAAGTAGCGTAAAATTACGTTTGAGCTCGTTTTTATAAGCGCGTTCCAAACTTTTGATTTTGATTATCTTCCAAGCTATTATCCACAACCAACCCAAGCATATAATCTTTGCATATATCCAGTCATTGAATAATATTTTCTCGTTTTCAAGAGCTTGTCTTTTTTCCAAAAACCGACGGGATGTCGTTTTTCCACATACGTGACGTAATAGTATATTATGCAACTAGTGCGTGAAATTTTGAAGACGTGTGTGGACGGGTTCACGAGTGGCCGGTGACGAGAGTTACACGTTACAGTAATTGAAAATGAACGCACCAGTTGGATACGATATTTTATGTTACGAGTGCTCGTTTAAAGAGCATTTGAAAAAAGCACTAGTGCGTGAAATGCGATTTCACGCACTAGTAACATATCATATCGTTCGTTACAGTAGCAAAAGTTGATTCTAGGCTCATGTGATTACCAGCCTCGCTTTGCTGTGGCCACAAACACTACACACGCCTAGAATACGGTTTATGCAACTGTATCGAAAAATAACAATTTTTAATTCGAAAAGACCAATTGTTTACCATATCCGTCACTCAGAGTTAACTTCTCAACGTTATGAATCACTGTAATGACTAATTGCATAGATTTTCATTTCTATGAAGAATCTTTTTTCCTGCATATTTCCTAGATTGAGTATGAATTTATAAATATTTGAGATATTAGTATCATATTACGTCTCATATGATAATTATGAATTAGAAAACAACTTTCGGTAAACCATGGATCGATCTATCCGACCTATCTGATTGATTCTGTATGACAGTCAGTATTTCGAGAAAGTATCTATTTGAGTTTACACATATCCGAAACCAAATGATTGCTTCAAATCCCACAGTAGAATAGGTCACGCAAATCACTCGCGAACGTAAAACTCGGTGGAAGCAAATAAAATCCAATGAAACTGATCCACGGGTAATATCATCGCTTCTTCCTCCGATTGTTCCCCCCGAAGAATGACAAGTTTATTACCGAACAATATAGTGGGTAAGAGAGAGAGGGAGAACAGACCCGAATGCATCCGGCAGCATTGAGGGAAAAAGGCACGATTTGTTTTGCGACTCGCGGTCCGAATCCGGCCGAGTACGGGCCATCGACAGAATAAGAGGAAAATCAGGACGGAACAGAGAGAAGCATGAATGAACGTCGGCCGGTGAAAGAAGCAGAAGAAGCAGAAGAAGAAGAAAAAGTCCCCGCACGAACGACGGTTGCGCGAATGCTTTCTCCGACTATACTCCGGCTGTCGGGCGTGCGCGCGCGCGTGTGTGCGAGAGGCTGTTACACGCAACAGGTAGCCCTCGTGCCACCTACATAGGCGGCAACCTGCGTGTGTCTGTCTTTCTCCCCCGTGATCTTGGACTGGGGGGAGTGGGGGAGTGGGGGAGCTCCCGAATCAGAGCCTGAATGAGCGCGCGCGCGAGCAAGGGCCCAACAAAGCGATCAAAGAAAGCAAAACACGCGCGGGCCCGCGTATTATAGCCACTCGCGCGGAGGAAACGACACTTACCCTTCCTTCCGCTCTCGTAACGCACACACACACGTGTGCGCGAGCATCAGGGGCCACCCGCCTGACTTCCTGCCTGCCATCACTCGTTGCGCCAGTCCTCCTCGCTACGTATCCCTTTGTGATTCGCACGCGGAGAACCACACCCCCGCGCGAGCTTCTTATCATCTGCCGTTCATCTGCGCAGTTGGGATTTGACGCTGCAGGCGTCAGCCGAGCGCGAACAGGAAGTCGGGCCCGATGATAATGCGAGCATTGTGCGCGCGTGTATACTTGTACCAACGATACACATAACCAACTTTCTTAATACGGGCCTGCGTGTGTTTGTGTATACGGCCTAGTCTCGAATAAAGAGCCAGCGAGGACACTCTTGGATAACTTGATGTCGTGGATATTTACGCTGTTTGTGCGCTTCCACTTTTACCGCCCGATTCTCCGCCGAAACTTACGTATACCAGTACTTTCTTGTTCTTTGGTTTTGCTTTATTCGATCCAATCTCAATTCGAACTCAAACGAATGGAATGCGTGTGTCGTCACATAAATAGTAACGACGTAATGTCATTTATATTTGAATTTTATAAAAAATAACCAAAATACGATCTAATTGTTCCATATTTCATATAACGTACGTGAAAGAAAAAATAGATGTTGTGCGAAAATCTTCGCGAATATTGCAATTACTAGACATACTGATGATTGAATGACCCGAACTAGTTTCACGTCAGGCCTTTATTTCATTGACGCTATAACTCCTATAAGTAATCGACGATCGCAACATCTTTGCTATTGGTGTTTCGTTTGATAAATTAGATTTGTTAATACGCCATCCGACGGTATCTACTGGCAGCATCTAGCAAAAAATCAAGAAATAATTCATCACGACAAAAACAAACATATATCCAACGCCAGACCTCCTATTCATTTCGTAATTAAATGCATTCAATACTCGCTTAAATCCAACAGAAAAAAAATTCGCTGTATCAAATTGAGTCCTATTTCGCTGTAGATAGGACTACTATGCAAATGCATTAGATAATCCAATTTTTAACCATGAAATCGCACAAAGTGAATTACAACTATAGGACAACGTATTCGCCGCGGCATTACGTACCGACGATTCCGCCGTGGACCACTCGAAAAAAGCCAGTCGGTCGCACAGAGGAATACTTCACTCCGATCCAGTGGATTTTGGCGTTTACGCGGTAAGGATTCGAGAGAGTATACATCCCGGCCCCGTGAAACCTCGTGAATCCGATACAATGGACGAGGGAGGAGGGCTGCACACACAAGGCCGAAAATCTACTTGCAAGTCGCATTGATTACACCCGCGATACTCGGCTGGAGCAACGCGACCGCCGCGCGTCGCAGCTGTCCCGTCTCTCGCTCGGAAAATCATCGGCAGGATCAAAAGTTGCAACGGGAGTTGGTGAAATCGGAAGAAATTACGGAGGAAGCTGGAGCGCGCGGGCGTAGGAGAGACGGGGGCCGGTAATCCAAGAAGCTGCTCAAACAAAGGCTGGTCGTTGCGTGCGCGCGCGAGTCCACGGCCCAAAGAGGTGCAACAAAGCGTGCATACGCGCGTCGGGGGCCCCGGGTACGAAAAAAAAGCCGGTAACGCGTCATACTTGATTGGCTCGGCGCGGCTGCGAGGAAAATCGAGAGTGGCGCGCGTGGGCGCGTGGCTCGAGCTGACAAAACACACTCGCGCTCTCTTTTCATCGGAGAGCTCCGTGGCTCCTTCTGCCTGCCTGCATCTCCCTCTCTCTCCTTCTCGAGAGAGCTCGCGAGAATGGGCTCGGTATAATAAAAAAAAAGACGCTGCGGCGGAGGCGAAAAATTGGGCGATCACCGAAGAGGATACGATGGATCCTCTGTCCGCATTATCGGGGTCGCTTTGTCCGCGGGGGCGGCTGCCCGCCCGGACAATGAGATCCCGATACACACTTCCCGTTCGGGGAATCGTGCCACGCGCCCCCGGTGCGCATAACGGCCCGCGGCACGTGCCGCCCGCGAATGGGGTGTCGCGCGGATAACGCCGCGGTGCAGCGGTGGTGGTGGTGGTACTTTCTCTCTGTAGGCCGGGATTAGGGGAGGGGGCGACAAACTCGAGCCGATGCTCCATTGAGGAAACTCGACGCGCCGCCGAGGAATTTCATGAATGAACCGAAGAAGCGACTGCTCGCTGAATGAGAGACTATGGCCCGGCTGCGGGGCCAACGGTTGTTTGCGCGCCCGAGGAAACGGCTCGCTCGGTGGGCCGCCATCCGATGTGCACCTTTGACCCACGTCCGATGGTCAGCGGCCTCGACGCCGAGCGGCCGAGGCTTCCGCGAACGGGAGACCCGGCAAAACAGGAAGGGAAACCCATGGCAACCGACCTCTGGCTGAGTATCCGTCGAGCTCGGATGGACATATACATATACAACGACGAGCGCATTTATCGTCGAGTGCCACGTGCCTGGAGGACTAATTTTAACTAATGGGCCGGACGCTTTGGGGACAGTGGCCCAACCGTGTTTGCCCTGGTTCGAGAGGATGTTGCGCATTGTCCGCGATCTATATACGCTAATGTGACAAACGAGCCTACCGCGAATTTACCCAAGGCTCGACCTCCGTTTCGAGGACCCGCGGCGATGCACGTCGCTCTGGTATGTGTGTTATATAAGCGAGAGTTGATCGATTGACCTGTGCGGGGGTCCTCGAGGTGGATTGTGGGTGCGAGCCTACTTCGCAGGTGCGATTTGACATTTGTCGAGGTGTCGAGCATCGATAGCACGGAATAACGTTTGGTCATCAATAAAGTGTCGCGCGAAAATTTGGATGATCTATTTCAAACTTTCTCGTGCAGCAATTGTCATTGATGATCCATAAATTCAAGAAATAGATGCAAGGAAATTTCGAAAGTCTATACACAATACGACCGTCTGATTTCGCCATGAACAATAAACACACGGTTTCAATGTTATCACATCATAAATAAATTGTCGAATGGTAGTCGAGAATAGAATTAGAATAAAAAATTGGCATTTTTTCTAACTACCACTCTTAATAAATGCATTACATAAAGCATAGCAAAATAATTTGGTCGCATTTTTTTATTTTTGTTCAAATTTATTTTCGATTAAGGTATGAACGTTGAAAGATTGAACGTTTTCAATATATACGAACATACTTCACACTTAAATGACGTCACATCGATTCCACCCGTGTGGTGTCACACAGATTTCACCCCCTCGTATTAGCTCCAATTTTGATTGAATCATAAAATAAAGAAATACGACTTGATTATTTTTGGACTAACTATTTAAGTACGCAGTAATGAAAAAGGATACAAATTTCCTATCAGCCGGGTAAAGAAAACGTTCTGCAAAATTGAAGAATCTCTTTCAATTCTCAACAGATCTTGATCCTCAAAATATTGAATTGATAATTGACGTTATTTCAACGATATTATACCGGTTATATGTTACCGGTATTTATCAGTTGAGCAATTTCTACTATTTTATAAATTTAGAGAGTAGAGCATCTACATTTCTATCAAATATCCTCATTTTGAATTATTATATTATTTTGCACCATCAAAATTTCGTAAAAAAATGTTCAAAGGCTCAATTTATCAGAATCTGTTATTTATTCTGAATGAAACCTGGCTCTTGGAATACCACAAGTAAAATTTGAACAAATTTTCTTGAGTGATATTTTGTACTTTTAATCTGTCGATATCTTTACGCGCGCTTCACCTTATAGACGTTGCATTTATATACGCAAATCTCATATTGCTGAACAGAATTTTTGATCTTGATGTGTTTTCTTATCACATATCAGTTTATCAATAGCCGCGATAATAAATTTGTGGAATTCAAAATTTATTTTTCATGAATAACTAAAAACAAAGGTTGGAGCTTGACGGTATGTAATTTTTTTGAGAATAGACTGCATAACTTGAAAAATTGCAATTTATCTAGAATATGGAATGGTCAATATGAAAAACAGTATAGATTTTCGAGGATACATTTTTCCCGGTGGTTTAATTAAAATCTTCTTGAAAACAAATGACAATCAATGTTTTGTAAGAGAGATGTAACGGCAGACTTGTCCAGGGTGTAAACATAGAAGATCAAATCTATTGATTGATCCACTGATTACCGTTGTTCCCATGCGATATCAACGGTTAGAGAAACTCAAGAGGAAGCTTTGAAATGAAGTCTTTCCGAGAAAGTACATACACACACACACACACACGACCACATACACTGTGTTGTGAGAATGGAGCTACTCGAAGGCAGCGATTGAATGCGCGTCCGCGGCACATTCTTGCCACTCAACAATGCTTCATAGTCAGAGAAAAAAGAGATGGGTAAGCGGGGGCGAGATCACACGTACTCCCGCCAATTTTTTTCCTTTTCACGTGTATATAGGTATATAGGTATACGCATGCCGCGTTACACACATACCCTACCTACTTTCTGGCTGTTTTTCTTGTGTGCGCTTTTTACGCGCGGCTGATGGGACATCTCGCGGCTATTTTTTTCTTCCATTTTTTTTGGGGGGAAGGAACAAGACGGTTGCCCAGCGGCACGTGGGAAACGAACGCGATCAACTCGACCCGCCAACGAACTTTTCTTGTGCATCGATTAGCCGCATCCTTTTGACGTCGGAATTCGGGAAATGGCAGGGGTTGCGCGCGCGCGCCTCTTCCGACTCGAGGCACAATACATTTGTATTTCGGATCTTCCGGATTCCTGTGCATGCCTCGATCGACATTATCCGATAGTATTCTACCTTGACGTTTCCGAATGTCAAGGAATTTCGCCGAAATTATTTCGCCGCTGAAAAGGAAATGACTGTAACGAATCTCTCATAGAATGCCGGGAAAATACGTGAAAATCGAAATTATCCCAAGAGAAAATGGAAACGTTCATAGATACAAGTCAATCGTTTATGTACTTGTGGATAATTTGATGAGATGATATACGTATACACAAGAGTTTACTCTCTAAATCTAAAATAATAAAAAACTACTATTACTAGTACAAATTGCACAACTAATGGAATTATTAGATATTTCAGAGTTAAGTTTATGTTGAATAAAATCTGATAGTTCTCACGATACCTTTCAAGATACCATTCGCTAAATCATGAAATTCCAATTTTATCATAGTCAAGTTCGCGAAAAACCGTTAGGGGTTGGAATACACACTTCCCTTACTTTACTTTTCAATATGATTGTTTATGCTATCATAATGTTTTGAACCGGTTCAAAAAATAATCCCATAATTCAACAGTTGAAAGCTGCTAATCCATACAAAATCAAAGCTTAGGTCTTGCATCTTTCCCCAAACGTGCGCCGCGTATAGCAAAACACCCGTGTACCGCTGGGATTTAAACTCCCACTCGCGTGTCCGTTAGGATCTTTAAATCGGACGGCCGCCGGCCGACAATTGATCGTCAAAATATAAAACGGAAAAGAATCTCGCGGCTGGAGGAGACCGTTAAACTTGTATGTATGTATATATAAAACGCGCAGCCGATCTCGCGCGCGTGTCTCGCGTGTCCGTTGCGACAATGCTCGCGCACATACACACACACACATACGAGGCGACTGAAGGGAAAAGTGCGGCGGCACAACCGAAAAGGAATTCCTCGCGTTATTATCCGCCGCAAAAGGTAGAGTCGTGGCTGACACGAGGCGTATACAGGAGAAAAATCTGGGAAGTCTGTCGCGAGCGAGCCGATTAAGTCGACTCGTGTATATGTAGCGCGCGTCTCTTCGGCGCGTCGTCGACATGGGCTTTGTAACGCGGTCGCACAATAAAACGGATGTAGGTTTTCCGATTCGCGCTCGCGCGCGCGCGACCCACGCGCGCGGAGGAGGAGCGGATCGAGCAACCCTTTGAGCCGCGGGCGCCTTCCGTGTATTCTTCGTTATTGCGATCGCGCCGGCGAGTGGGGTTGTGTCTGTTTTTCTTCTGTTCCCGCCGCCGCTGCCGCATGGAATTTTTGGCCTGATATGCGCGCAATACGTTGGGGAAAACGGGTGAGCCTCGCTTTTCGAGTTTCACCACCCGGGCGCGTTTCCCTCGGTTTTGGTTTGTTTGTTTGCGCGGTGCTCTGCAGTCGAGATCGGTCGATGGGAAGAATTCGTCGCCCGGTCATTCAAATGTTTGCCGAAATACCGCATACCGTACACTCTAAATCTGAAATAGTAAAGAACTATAGTATCCATCAGTAGAAATTACATAACTGATGAAAATAGTGAATATTTGATAATTTGATTGGTGTACGTTACTGTATCAAATTAGACTTCTCCGAGAATATTACGTGTTCAATTTTATGTATTTTAATCAATTGTAACGTATTTGTCTAGTCTGAAAATAGGGAACTTGCATGAAATCGCAATGAAACTTATATTTTGTTATTTTTGTCGATCGTCCCAGCGCATTTTCCACCCACTGTACTCCCGCAATTTTTGTCTTTTCGAGGAACAACAACATATGTGTCGATGATTTTCAAAAGCTTTGACCAATATTTTCTATCAGCTAAATAGTTACGTTAGTTTTAAAATTACGACGCTGTAAGAGTAGCAGCCACGCGTGGAAACAATCAATCACCGATCAATATCTTACTGCATTCAATTTTCCCGACTGAAACGAGCCGTCGTTATTTTCGCAAATCGGAGCCGCCGAACGTCGTGAAAGGTTCACGCCGATTCTTCCAGCCCGACACTCGGCTTCGGCAACAAAGCAAGATTGTTAATTCTAACTGGTCGTTAGTGGTTCGACAATGGAATTAGTAGACGCGGGTTGAAAGAGGCGCGCGAGAATGTCGAGAAGGCAGCTGGTGGCGATCGTGTGTAAGGAGCGTCTTGGCGCACACTCTCGCGGTTTATTGTCCGAGCCTGAGATGAGAGCAACAATCGCTAATCTCGGTCGGCTTCGCCGAGCTTCGGAGCTCCGGGCTGAAAGCACCGGACGCGATCTCGGACAGATGCGAATACACATACACCGACGTGTGACTTCAGTCGCATTCCACCGCGCGCTGAAGGCGCACGCCACGCGTCTCTCTCTCTTCAAAAGGGTTGGCCAAGCCCATCCGCATATATATACGCGTCCCGGAGGGACAGCCGCCCGGGGAAATTTCGACCACCTACGCCCATATACCTGTGCGTATATGTACACCCGCCGTTGTGGGAGCCTGCGGCCAAACAGACGATCGTTGGAAAACGGGTGGGGGAAACCTGCGCGCGGAAGCGTGCATAATTAATCCCCGTCGCTCGCACGAGAGAAGCTGCGGTGATTCCGAAGGCGCGCGCGCGCACGCCACACGGTATAAACGAGCAACGAGTTGCTCCCGGAGGTCTCTTTTCCGCAGAGCGTCTTTTTGTCGTGCCGGCCGCTTCGGGGAAACTCGTTAGCGGGAGGATTGTCCGAGCGCGGGGCGTTTGGGGGTAATTTGCCGGATATGCGAAAGCGCCAAATCACAGAGCTACTCGACGCGAAGACAGCTGAGCGTTTCGACGCTGAGCCACCCGGATATATACCTATGTGTATGCACGAGGGGTTTGGGAATCGTGTATACATACGCGATCAATGGCAACGAGCGATCGGCTTCGTTTTTTACTCACGGCCAAGCGAACGGATACGGAATTCCGACGTGTGACGGGCTGGTTTTGATCGAGTGACGTTGCGCTTTTCTCTCTCGCCTCTACCGACTCGCGGCTTTGTGGTCCGCTGCGACGCTCCTAATTTTATCGGGAGCTGTATACCAGACGGATCTTCCTTTTTTTTTTTATATACGGCATCGGTTATAAATCATGTGACGGTCTTAAGGTCCGTGGGACTTGAGATAGTCCAAATATATGTGTAGAGTTGAATGCGTCGCGTATTCGAATCTGGCGAGAGTAACATCGTTCCAGTTCCGATTGATTTCCAATTGAATAGTGACTACATTCATGCGCGCTTCGCGTGATATTTCGATAATTAACTCTGTATTCAAAATTTTCACACCCTGTTCATGATTATTTTTCCGGAGTATAATATCGAGGTAAAAATCGAATGATCAATTCCATCCAAGAAAATCATATGCCATTTCTTTTTAAGATTTGAGTTGAGAAGAAAAATTCTTAACCTCTGTACATATTTTAAAATTTGCTTGCTAAATATCCCAACGACCAAACAAGTTGATATTATTGTTTTTCACATATATTCAATTTCAATATGTACATTTTCCGAGCCTATCCTCCACGAAACTGATTACCCTAGCCTATTTCTTCTCTAACTTGCCCTTGTAAGTTGATGAATTCTTGTGTATCTAACTCACGTCACAAGGCTTGGTCTGAACAAATCAAATCACGAGTTAACTAGCTTCAATGTACAGGTTATTACTTTTTTGACGGGGATATTGAGACATCAAATGAGATAATTTACAAAAAAGCCAAAAATTCTTCCATACCAGGATCGAGTGATTACATGCGGTATATGATTCTCAGAAACAACTTAAAAATTTGAGCTTGGCAGAATCAACAATGAAAAAAACATACGACACTTTCGTGGCTGATTCAATGTTGGAATACTAATGGATTGAATTTGGCCGAAACGACGCGTGAACCTCGAGGCGAGGTACATTAATCAATGCCGATCAGTATATGCAAAGTGTCAAAGCTGTTGGACCACCTGAAGTGCTCTGAATTTTAACAATTTGTCAGTCGATTCGTCTCAATCCGCCACGAGCACGCAACGACTCAATCGATCACGCGTCCTCCTCGAGACTGCACTCGTCTCGACAAGAGGGAAGGAGAGAGGAAAAAATGAACGACAGCAAGTACAAATTACTCGACTGAAGCGCTACGAGTACAATCGATTCCGGCGATCCGCCCTCGACTCACCGAGAACGCACCGAGAGGCTAACTTTCCAAATCGCAACAAAGGCCTTTTGACCGGGACCGACGTAACTTCGGGGCCCCTGCAACAAACTGCTATTTATCACTGTGGGCTGGCCCAGTCACTCTCTCCTCTCTCCTCTCTCTCTTTCTTGAGTGGGCAAGTGCAAATCTCGAGAGGGCCAGTGTAGCTTACCGTGCGAATCTCCGGCTCATTAGGACGAGCCTATCTGCGGGACAAAGAGAAAAAGACCTCGTGACTACATAGCTTCGGGCCCATTCTATCGTGCGGTCTTTGCGCAAGCCGCGCCTCGGCCAAGGGAAGAAGCTTCGGTCCGAAAAAAAGCGACCGCCCAGAAACGAGTCGCGCGCCACTGCGGAGTATACGCTTTTCTACCTATATAACGTCTCAGGGTCTTTGCGATACTCCTCTTTTTCCGCCCTCGCGTACACCGAACTTTCTTTCTCTCGATTGTCCCGTCGATTCTGTCCGGATGTCTGTATGTATGTATACCTATAGCCGATACATCGACTACCGGTGGTCCTGGCCCGTGCGCCCACGTGCCGCTGAAGTTTTGCGACTCTTTTCACGGGAGGGAAAAGGAAGAAAATACAAGAAAAAAACTTCGCGCACAATGAGAGAAAGCCGAGCGAGCCACAAGGCTCTTAGTTTCACGTTACTGAGACGCGTCTCGTTTATCCGCTTGTTACACGTATATAGCTCGCGCTGATGGCGTGAAAGATTTTACGTGCGGGGGCGCGTTTTGGACAATTTCTCCGCACGCGTGAACTTTCGGCGAGTCGAGTTCAAAGATGCGCGCGGCGCGTCATTGTCGCGCGCGGTGATCTATCGCCGACTTCTTTATTTCTTTATTTTCCTTCTTTTTTTCCTCGGCCGGACGCTGGGCGCGTGGCCGCGCGACGCCAGAAAAAAAGAAGTCGTAGGAGTGTCTCGCGGCTCTATTGTGGCCAATGGCGCGTCGAGACGCGCGCAGCTTGGCGCGTGGCGTCTAATTGAAAAATAAACGCGTAAAACCGAGGCGCGATTGAGAGGCAAAAATGTTTTGTCCTCGAGTCTCGGAAAAATCGTAAATCGCTCTTCGAGAGCATATCCTTCCTTTAGTTTCGGAAGAATAACATCTCGAGACGTCTTCCGAAATGTGTGTTTTTCTTCGGGCTTGATAATAAGTCACGTTTCCCGTAGACGCGATTTACCATTCAGAAACCACAGCGGAACACACTATTCATTTGCGTATTTTTTCGTAGCGCACGGATATGTTTTTACTATAGAATTCATCGACATTTCAATAATTTCGTTCTCTAAATTCCTTGAAGTGAAAATTTCACTGTTAGCTTGAGTAAAATAATTTCACTGTAGTTACAGTGGATTGTTCACTGTGACATTTAGTTCTATAACATTTCCACAGTAGTTACAGTGACTTTTCATTGTAACTTAGTGATTTTTTACTGTAATGCAGTGAGCCATATTTGACTGAAACTTATAGTGAATCACTGTAGTATAGTGAGAATTCACTGTAAAGAATTCAGAGAGCATATCTCCTTGAATGTATCCATGATCAATTACGTTGTGTCTAAAAAAGCTCCATCAATTCCATGTATTTGACTCAGTATATATTCGAAATTTCGAAGTTCAAAATTTCCTTGTGATAAAAAAAGTCTCCGATTCATCAACTGTTTCTACGTTGGCCAGCTCTTTGAATTCCTTACAGTGAAATCAATAATTTTATATTCACAGATTAAAATGTTGGACTGAATGTTATAGTGAACAATCCACTGTAATTACAGTGAAAAATGTTTCCCTGAAGCTTACAGTGAGATTTTCACTGTAAGGAATGTAGAGAGAGCAGGTGAAGGAAAAAGGAAACCTTGTCTCTCTGCGCCCCTCGAGTAATACCCTTAAACCGCGTCACTTAGCTTCTTCCCAACGAGAAACAATAATGCCAGGGTCAATATCCAAATCGCGGAGGATCTGGCGGCCGGCGCGTCTGGCAAGCGAGGCGGCGGCCCGTTGCATTTCTCTCGCCAAAAGAGAGGGAGAAAGAAAGAACGAAGGCGAAACGGCGAAAAAGCGCGCCATATCGACCAAATCTCGTTGGTCGTGTGTCTCGGGGCGGCGGCTCGCCCCGGGGCCGCCGCAATCAGCGGTGGACCTGGCCCCGAGGCTGCACCTCCCGTCGTCTCGGCGACTGCGCGGCGAACTAAACAGCTTGAGGTAGTTCGCGCGCGAGAAGCTACCTGCATGCCGCACCCCGAGCCCGCACAGCCAACCGTCGTCGCGTCGTCGCGAGCGCGGGTGTTTTGTCAACCGGCGCGGCGCGCATTCGGCCTTACACGGACGAGAAGCGTGGATTTACGGGCGGCTATTGTCAGGGGGTCGCGATCGACCCATGTGAATATACATACACTGGCCCGCGCGCCGGCGCCTTTTTTCTTATTATTCGCCGTGGCCGCACGAAATTCCGGAGAGACGCACATGCACACATGCGCGCGAGCCCGCGGCGACATTCCAGCCACGTGTGGCTCGCCGATCCGCGTATTGTCGTGTGATTTGCTGATGCGTGCGGGACATTTCCCGGAACAACATATATACACGGGCAATTCCGGAAACGCGACGGAGCGAAAGCGATGATCAACCGTGTCTCCAGCGATGCAGCTCGTCGTGTGTGGTTTTGTAGATACATTTATTGGTAGGTGCAGTCAGAAGGAGCGCGGGAATATCGCGAAAAGACACTGGAGTTTCGCTACTGTTAACCGTATTTTTTAAGTCACGTAGAGTTTTAATATGAACACCGAGAGAAATCATACCGTGAAAATCACTATTTTCTTAGCAGTTACCAAAGTACATTATGACGAGTTTCCCAGTAACGAATGGACAACGGGACGAAATAGTTTTAATTATCGAGACAAGAGTGCCCAATATGCCCCGGGACCCAATCTGGACACCTCCCCCCTCCCGCAATCCCTGTGGTGGCTGCTGATAGCTCTTGAACTACCCTTCAAGATATGTGTAAATGGTCGATCTTTGAGGGCCAATCCAGATTATAATCCAGATATTAATGTGATGGTGCACATTACAATATTAATAACCTACAAGATGCTCTTCACAAAATTATGAAATTCTAATTTCACCATTGCCAAATTTGCGAGAACTCTTACGTGTGAAGAAAAGATAGTAATTTACACAACATGATTCTTCATTGTAGAATCAGCGATTTTTAACGAGTTAATATTGTATTATACCAGATGACGGTACGATGGCTATCTTGCTACCCAATTTTAAGTCTGTAACTTTCTTAAATCATTCAGTCAGTTCTACAATTTGTCAAGGCATGATACGATTAACGTTCCATAAGTTTATCAAGGTAGAACGAATTCAAAAAAAAAATGAATTAATAAGCGTGTTTAGATGCGCTCCATCAATTCTGCAGTAGGTCAAGATACTTCAGTGTAATCGATCTATTTCTCTAATAATAGTGAACTACGAAAATTTCAGAAAGTTCTTTCTTCTTACCTTCAGGATAATTCTCTCGGATTTCAGTAAGTCAAGAGAGAAGAGACTAACGAATTTTGATACGTAAATTTATTCTTCTAGTATCGAAGAAAAAATGAAGATTTATATGCATAATATATCACCCATTTACCATACTTCAGTATGATATACGACGAGAAAAATAAATCAATCATGACGCATTTGGAGATTCCCTGATGCGACCATGAAAAATTAATCGGTGCAGGATGGAAACAGATTGAGTTGTCGGTGACTCGCGTCCCATTGCATTGACAACATATGTCAATGTTTTTTTCCTCGTCGAAAGCTACCTGCATTTCCCGCATTAACGTCCAAAACGTCCAAAGCGATTAATTTCCCCGGAGTAAAAAACGCCGCTTGGACAAAAAAGGTCCGCGCGACACTTTGTGCATCCAGCTCATAAACTACCTCTGGTCCTTTTCTTCGATCGACACGTGCTCCTATGTGCGCTTCAAAAGCTACGCGAGCGTCGTTTCCCCGAAGTCCACGACGCAAAAGTGCACTGCAGTCTCGTGCGGAGATCGCGGCTAGAAAAAAAAAGCGTAACGGCGGGACGCGGTTCGTTAATAGGTTTCTTATGCGGCCCCGCAGGCGAGCACGCACGCACACGCGTGGGAGGAACTCGATCCTCCCTTCGGGTTTTGAAGGGACACACAGGCTTTGTTGGCGTCGTGCCTCTGAAGTCTTTCACTTCGCTGGATGTATAACGGACGGATTTGAAATCTCGGATGTATAAAGTTGTGAAGCGCGAGATGCTAGGCCGGTGGGGCGAAGCGTGCGGCGCGCGCGGATCCGAACGAGAAAGGAGCGTTTATTTGAGCAAGCACTTTTTTTTCTCCCCGCTTCTCGTCATATACGACCGGCGCGCAAAGTGTATGCCATTCATGATCACTCACCCATTCACGCTGCTCTCGTGCTGGCAGCGACGCGTGTCCTCGGGTTTTCCTGTAAAAGAGAGAAGAAAAGAGACGTGAGATTGACGTGGGTGGATCGGGCGCTGCTACGTGTGTGTGCGTGCAATATGTATCGTGGGTTACGGTGGACAGCCGGAAAATTAACCGGCTACGGACAAAATGACTCGTCATTGCACTTGTGTATTGATTTTGACAAATTTATGGTACTCTGAGTCTGAGACTGTGTCGTTTCCCTACAGTAGATCGACGGAATCTTATATTCTCTCAAAAGTGGGGCTTTTTAGTGTTAAAGAGACCAGATTCCGTCAGCTAGATGGAGATGATTGATTGATCTTCTTATGAATCAGTGAAGGGACAAAGTTGTGTACATCGAGCACTTATTAGGCGTATTTGGATCTTGATTTATAAATGTTATCATTAACACTTTGAGATTTTAAAGTGTTTAGCATCGAGCAAAAAGCGCTGCGTTCGCTCAATAATTTCGCCAATGCATAGCATTTAGCTCGCAATTCAATTCCTCAAATTTGTTGATATTCATCCTTCTTCAACATTCTTCGAGACACATCCAATCTTCTTCCGTTAATCCCACCCAACTGTCATTTTTTCTCAATTGTCATCGGATTTTTTGTCACTACCAAATTACGAATCGTGTCAAACGATCGAGGACAGAATCCGACCAATTGCAATTTTACTGGAGACGAAAAGTCCATTCATCACTAAAAACGTGGGCTTTTCGCTCAATCGACCAGGCCTTATCGTTCCACGTAAAGTCGTCGCGATAAATCCGCACAACCAAGCATTTCGAATACCCAATTCGATCGCGAAATCAACGCTCAACGTGAAGAAGCGCATATATATACACGGTTTCCCGAGACACCAATAGAACTCACCCCGTCGCATCGCAGACGTCGGGTGAATTTTCCAAACGACTGCTCGGTCGGACGGGCGCGTGAATCGATCGCTCACTATGACACCCCACATACGCACGACGATACACTCGATAAGCGGCTGCTCGAAAAACGCTCGTCGCGATCAGCCCCTGCACGTGCGCGCGTGTGTTATTTTTTTTGTGTCGTCCGCACGGGCGAACTAGTGCTCGGAGTCGATCTCGAGCGGTGCGGAGAAGCGCTCGATTACGGGATATAGCATTACAGCCATTAGCCGTCTAGCCGGAATAATAATGGGCGCACGCGCCACGCTCTCGGCTATGAATCATCGGCACATGCGCGGCCGCAGCTGCTCGCTCGCGCGCTCAACCCCTGCGAAGCGTTGCGTAGGTATCGCGCGCACAATGGCCCGGTTGGGGTGCGAACCCCAGCGGATTCCTCCAGATAAATACACCAGGCCCGCATCCGCGCGCGCAAGCACGTGATAGCGGACCGAGCTCCACAGTGTATTATGTGCGCTGCAGCATCACGGCCCTGCGGTTTTATTCACGGCAACGTTGTCGCGAGTTTAATATCCCCGGCGCGCACGTGTTACTGCTGCTGCTGCTGCTGCTGCTGCTCCTGATGCTGCTGATGCTGCACAACCCACTCGAGCCAACCCTATATACTAGTCGGGAGACATCTCGCGTGTTATATATTGCGCGCTTCAATTTATATTGTATTACACTTGGAAAAGTCGCTTGGCAATCGTATCTCCGCGACAGGCACACCCTTTTCCAAAGCTGAAACAATTTGTGAAAGTTACCGTTTGATAGAGTAGGTTTGCTATTGTTTGGTGAAAGTTTCATAGCTAGTGGGCCCTCAATATTCACTCGATTGAATTGTATATTGTTCAACTAACTGATTCCATTAGAAAATGTATACAGCTCATTCCACTGTTAATGATATTGCTTCAAAAAATTCACCATCGGCATCGTACTATCATTATTTTACTCACAAATTGTCATATGTACCAATATTTCATATCTAATGACATCTTGTCTTTGTCTTGAACGGTGTATGGGAATGCACTTGTGCAAGATTATTCGATTATGAGAATCATCTAGAAATGCATTACTCTGCAAAGGCTAAAAGAATAAGTTGTATAAATAATAATCATACCAGAAGATAGGATCGATTACGTTTGGATATTTTATTCATATATTGTTAGATGACATTATTGTGGTATATCAAATAATACCAATTAGATATACTACGAAACAGTAGTTGTGGTTATTTTATCGGTACTAGAATTTATTAGAAGCATTTACTACCCAATACCTCATTTATTATTTTTAAGCGGACACTCATGCTATTATTCACAAGTTGGTCAATTTTGAACCCCAATAGCGTCAATAGTTTTCCACCACTTCCGATTTACAGAGTACGAACGTTGGACGATCAATCTCACCCAGGAGTCGAAAGCATTCTGATGGCTCGCGTCGACACGATCATTAGTCAAGTGCAGCAAAGATGCGTGTATGTACAACGAGTCGTTCAAACGTGAAATTTATGCCAAATATTACGCGACGAAAATGCACGACTCATCGCGCGCAACGTCCCTTCACTTGACACGAGGCTCTTCAGCTCGTCAAACGCAGCAAGGAACAAGAACAAAAAAAATGACGCGCGCGCGACACTTGCTCGATCGAAAGTCAAGCCGCAGCGGCCAACGGGCCTCGTAGAGTAGATGCGGAGACGGGGAGGGAAAAAAACGCGCACCGGGAGAGCAATACGCGCGCGAGCGTGCAGTCGAGCGGCGGGAGAGCTTTCGTGGTCGCGCATATGCCGCGCACGTGAGGGATGAGCAGCTCACGCCGCGCGTAAATCCCGAGAGCCACTCGAGCGCGAGAGCCGAGCATCGGGGCCGCGACGAGAGGAGGAGACAAGCTGCGAGAGCCACTTTGTGGTGGCCTGTCGGTTGCGGGTCAACTAATCAAGCGCCTAATCGCCGCTCGTCAGGCCCTCTACGCTAATTATATACATGTGCTTCAACAGACACTTCTTCTTCTTCTTCTTCTGGGTGTGCTGCAACATATTTTTTTCCGCTCGATTGCGCTACACTGGTTTGCGACGATTCGATTGAATTGAAACAAAAATGGCTTCACAGTCGTTTCGAGGCGTAATTAGGTACTGTGGGCGCGGAGCGTTTGCTCGATTCATCGCTTCGAGCTAATGAAAAATACAGCTTTTGTAATTTTTAAAAAAAAAACTTTGTCGATCGAGGGACGTAATTGTGTACGATTGTGAATTGACGATTCTACTGCGAAGGCGTTGTTTGTTATCCACGTGAAAACACAAACTTTACAGCGAGAACGAAAGCTATCCTCGAGTTTGAAAAATATTTTGAATCGCGACCAAGTGTTTATTTAAAAGATGAAACAACTCGTGAGAACTCGTAACGACGTCTCACGTGGAAAGGCTTGGCGGGTGGGGCGACTTGTATATACGCGTAAAAGGGGAAAAAAAGCTCACCGGTGCGCGCATCTGACGTTAACATTCGGAAGAGGCGGAAAACGCGAGGGAAACGCGATCGCGTGGGTGCATCGCCCTCCGTGTTTCTGTCGGCACGAGAAAAACATGTTTACATTATGTGTATATACGCAGCATCCCCCCCACTATAGGCGGCGCGTACACGCGGCCAAATTTCCCCAAGAAGACGAGCACGCATGTGCGATCGCCAACACGTGGCGTAAATAAGCCCGAGTATTTTCGGAGGGTCGGAGCTTGACATAACATAGCTGCACCGTCGCTCTGTCATCGATGCGTAATGGATGCGCGCACTCCTACTCCGCGTTTCTGGGGGATTCGGTTCGGGCTATAACGAGTATAAGTGCGGCCAACGAAATCCTTCGATGCGAGACGCCAACTCGTTGATGCGTGAATCAAATCACGCATTGTTTTTTTCCTGCTCGGAATAATGCGGAGGAGGACGCAGATGCGCTTGACCGGCCGTATAGCCGCTGAAGATTGTCCGAAAAAAGGTACAATGGAGAGGGAGAGAGAGAGAGCGGAAAAACATTTGGCGAGCAGGCGGATCCCCGGAGAAAATCTACCAAAGAAGAATATCCCCTTTGTCGGTCTTCTCAGTGTCTTTTCGGTCCTTTCCCCGTATATGCTCTCGACCTTCTGATATAGCTCAACGACTGAAGATTCTCGGATACGAAGCAAATCTATCTCAAATCAGTTTTATAGCGTATAAACACATTGTACAGAGTGAGTAACTCATGGACCAATAACATTTATCGTCATTGGCACTTTTTATTCAGAACAAACCACAACCTCAACGTGTTGTTTCGTATCCATTAGAATTTTGAAAATCGGCGAAATTTTTCATAACCGACAATCGTAGAATATACAAACGGTCGAAGGAAGTGACCCGTTACTTGGCGAACATAGAAATCACTCTGAATATCCGATTCATACGCGTATACACAGTCGAGTTAACTATATAAAACCTTGAGTCAGGAAGAAACCGTTAACGCCTTTACCGAAGGGACGATACGCATTGTGCTCTCGTCGTGCCACGCTCGGCGCGCTCGAGTCTTGCTCATCGAACGTTATACACACGGTGTCTGCACAACCGAATGGCGTATCGTCTTACACAAGCGAGACGTCAAACGATACTCGAAATCCGCACCAATTGTTTCCACAATCGAGTAATTTCACAAAAATTTCCTTCTACAAATTACTTTTCACGAGGACTAATCAATCGCGAATGGCAAGAGAGTCGGGGGAAAGTCACAATCAATATTCGTAAATCACCTGAGACGAGTGAAGTGCTAGGATGGGTAGGGCGAATAACATTGGTACCAGGACAGTCGACGGGTACGGTTTCGTTCGAAATTCGACGTTACGATAGAATCCATTGAAGTTTTCCGGGACACGGCTGCAAAGAGTAGTGGAAATCATTTACTTTGATCAAAATATTATGTAACAAACATAAATTTCTGTGGCGTAAAGCGTTGGCATCAACAACATTTTCGTGAAAGAGATGGAGTCGATAACATTGAATTAGCATAAGTTGTTGATTCATCTCGACATGAACAGTCCAGACAAAAAAGGGCCTACGTTAGCCCGAATGAGCTCAATCCGATGGTCTACAAAAATCTTAATCGTTCGACATAAAACTTTCAGTTGGAAAATATCCCTACTACACTCCCTACTCCCGGTGCACCGCTTGTTTCGAGCGCCACTTATCCTATATACGCGAGCCCTCAATTACAGTGTGCATCTCGAGACTAAGGAAATGGAAATCCTGCAATTACACATCGCCGCGATGATTATCTCCTGCTGGACGCTATATAAACCGGCCGTAACACTGGACGACGCGAGCTGAGCTCGCGAAAGCATTTCACCGATATTTGATTTCCGATGCGCATCGTCGTTGGGAATAAAATCAATCGCTGTACAGCTTACGCGCGTCGACTACCCATACCGGAACGCGCGCGGCACCCAATGATCCCAATAAGCGAGACAGACTCGGGAAGAAGAGCCGAGAAAGTTAAGGACTTGAGGCCAAGGACGGCGGCTTGTGTACGGCTGTACACACGAGAATACCCCCCTTATCATCGTGCCGCTCTACTTGCGCGGGCCCGATGCTTAATTTGAGCCGCACCGCCGCCGGAAGCCGGATACGGGACGAACTTTGACGAGCCCGAAATAGAGAGGGGAACGCCAAGCCATTGCCCCCGTATTCATATGTGTGTGTGTGTGTGCTTGTACGTGTATACGCGTATGAAATCACGCGCGGGGCTGCTCGTCCAAGCATTCATATCACCGCCAGTTGGTCGCGAGAGAGGCGAGTTCGTTATCCACGAAGCCACGGAGACCTGCAGTCATCAGATTAATTTTCGATATCGTGTGCGGAGATCGGTTTACTTGTTCGATCGAGTGTAGGGTGATTCGCTGCTCTATCAACCAGAAATAGTTGGAAACTACTATTGATCAGTGAACAATTGCCCAGGGAATAACAGTGGGTGTTCGTTCGACAGTAAGACGGAAGATTTTCATTATACTAACAAATAGTTAGATATCACGGATAAATTAACCAAAACTACTATTTTGTGTATAAAGCCACTCATTATTGTATTGAAAATAATAAAAAATAATCAATGATCGTTCATTTTTTACGAAAGTAAAATATTCACGACTCAAGAGTGATTGCAACAATTTCAAGTTCAGAGAGTACGAGGGAGATTCCTTGTTCAAAGTACTTGATACTTGCTATTGAAGATGAAATTAGTCACTGGAAGGTTCCTCGAAGGAATCCTTCACGCAGTGCAAATCTCAAGAAGAATTTCGTCCAAACACTCGCAGTACAAGCAACTATATCCACTCGAACGATGATAGGGCGTATGATCGAGTTAGCATATAACGGACGTGTGCACACAATACCCCGTATACCTCCGGCGTGGTGTAAGAAACATTTCGCTCCGACAGACTTTGCGGGCCCAATCGAGATCGGGTATGCCGTTGGCGCGTCGAACGAAATCGATAATCGCATCAGCTTCAATCTCGAGGATGAGCCCGTCCGACTGTTAACAAATCCGACCGAGTAGTCTCCACCTACGCGCTCGCCCTCGAGGCGTATCGGCCAACAATAAGAGTCTCGGATCTCTCGGCGAGGGGGATGAGCGAGGCGCTATTTATAAGGAGCGACTGCCGGGGAAAGAGGAGATAAATACGGGGGTGATGCCGGAGGCCTGGCGGGGAGAGAAAAAAGTTGAAGCTATATAAGGGCGAGGGCGGCGCCGATGAAACGAGGATAAATAAGGGCACGCGCGCGAGCACGCGACTCGACTCGTATAGATATATACGCACGTATATAGCCCACCGGAAGAGGCGCATTTCGCCTGCGGACGGGGCTTCCGACGAGTCGCGCGGTGCACGCGTGCAGCGCGGCCTGCAAAAAGAGCCGCGAATATACATATACGCACGTACGTTGAGCTCGCGCCCTCGAGAGAGTACACACAAGGCGGGGGGACGCCCAACGATTCAACTCCTGATGTGCGCATACTATCTGACCCTTGCGCGCCCCCGCGCTTCTTTCGGCCTGCCCTCCTTGGCTCCGATTCATCTCAGCCCGTTTGTGTATCCGCTCCGATCTTTCCCGTTCGATCGACCACACCGCAATCGAACGTTACTTTTTTTTCTCCTCCGATCTGCTTTCAATCGCGAACGAACATTTGTCTACCATCGGGTTGTACGTGGAAAAGGTGACAAACGAGGGTCATTTAAATATCTTCGTTCAAGTGCAAAATATAATATGATTCGTATGTGTCTAAACTGTAAATCTATAATAGTAAAAAACTACTATTTATTATTAGAAATTGCATGAATAATGAAAATAGTAAATATGCAACTGAAAAATTGATAACTAAAAAACCGTAAAATTTTTAAAAACTTACTAATTTTTAGTTGAATAATCAATATTTACATCATTTATCAATTTCTACCACTATAATTTTGGTGGGTAATGAATATTACAATCTATATTTTGGTTATAGAATATGATTATTTTTTTTATTTCAGAAATCAATAGTATTGCGAAAACTATGTGTCGTTTCCTCATTCACTTTTATTCGAACGAAATTCGAGCTAATACAATGGAATGGAGAACGTGTGACACCACATTGGTATGAAATATGTGACGTCATATCCATGGTGTTACATCTATATACATGCCTGAACAAAACTCAGTTATGTGCCAATTATACTGATTCCAATGAACATAGAAAGCAATAACCAAAAATTGTTAATTTCATTCACGATTATGAATAACAGTATAATGGACACGAGTAGAACGAAGAGAAATTGAGTAAATCAATGCTAGCGGCATAGGCGAGAAACGAGCGAGAACCACACACGCACACGATTGCGTATAATACTCAATTGGCCATATGCATATATATAGACGAGTGCGTCTCGGGCAAGTCGGGTCGAGGTTCGCGCCAGGGTTGGGGAGAGGCCCCAGTGTCACGGCTCGCGGCCCTCGGGCTGCAGTGCGGCTCGAGTCCGGCATCCTGCGGAAGTCCCTCGCGCCGACTCTTGGCGCGTCTTCCGCGCGGAGGGACGACGACGCCTCGATTTCCTATATACTCCCGCGGAAAACACACGCAGCATACGGAGTTATATACACTTGGGGGAGATCGGCCGAGCCGATGGGGCCCCCTCGCCTTAATTCCTCGGTATTATTCATAAGCGCGCGCTCGCTCGCTATCACACCGCCTCGACGCTTGATAATGAGGCTCATTACCCGCGGGCCGAGGAATTAATTCGCCCAGCCGGCCGGCGGGCGTGTATACACTAGCGCGAATCGGCCGGACAGCTCGAGAGGTGCAAAGAAAAAAAAGGGAGAGAAAAGAAATACTCGGGACGCGGTGAATACTAGATATATAGGCTTGACCCATGGGAATGTTGCACCTCGCGGCACAACACAGCGAATGTGTGTGGGTACATAACGGCCGCGAGCCTTCGCTCGGCCGTATAGAAGAAGCAGAATCGAGGATGATTTTTCGCCGGGAGCAAACATCGCGCTACACGCGGCTCTCTCAATTAGCCGAGCCACGTCGAATATTCATACGTGTTTATCTACGCGGGTTATTTGTACGCGTAAACGCATAGGTCGTCAACCTCGAGGCTCCGCCATCTGGATCGGGTCTGTGTGTGTGTATGTAGGAAAGGAGGTAAGGAAAAGCGACGAATCGCGCGAGGACGACCCTCTATTCAAACAAAATCACGCTCGGGTAGAAACTCTTTCGGGAGAGTTGTCGGCTCGTATCAGCAAGGGCGGCTCGAATCGCCCGTATATACGTATAGTATGTATATATACCTATAGGTGTACTGGCTGCACACACGGGGGTGTGCGCCACGCGCCAAACTGACGCACGAATGAGGGGACGTGTGTATATACACACATCTGCTGGCTATCGATTCGGCCCGCTACATATGTGGGCTACAGTGCCGAGTATGCGCGCGCGTGTGTGTATAAGCGAGCGAGGAGTGACGATTGGCGCTACCGTGGCTTAATGACGATTCGAACGCGCGGGAGAGAGAGAGAGAGTGAGCTGCTGCTGCTGCTCTCTTCTGTAGCGCGGGCTGCACACGGGCATAAGGGTAGCTTGATTGAAGGGCTGCTCGGCTCGGCTCGTCGTATTAGCCGCAGTGCGCCGCGCGCACTCGTTAAATAACCCCGCTTCGCTGTGCTCATATTATATGGCCAACGGACGATTTGCCTCCATGTATATCGATACGCTCGAGTACGATTTGGACGTTGCGCAGTTGGCCCTGCTCCGTCCCGATGCTGTGGGTACTTTTCACCGAGCGTTTATCCGCGCGGGCGGATCGATGCGTCGATATTTCGCTCTTCGTACTTTCTTACTATCGTAACGCGTTCGCTCGTTGTCAAAATCATTCGGGCTACAGGTTAGCGACCGTTTGAACTTGAATCCTCAGGGATGCAAAAACCACTGTATCCAAGTGAGAAACCGCTGAAATGACGGTGGACGAATTTAATCGGAAGTGAATTTTCACTCGAGTTGCATGAGGCTCATTTAGCATTTAGAACACAACACACACAACCCAAAACTCGAGTGAATATTCACTTGTGTGTCACACGAGAAACTCACTGCAGTTACTCGTCCTCAGAATCCTAGGGTGGTTTTCCTCTGCGAGTATTCAAGGGAGCAGGTTCAGTTGAGGCGATGCTCTCTTTTCTCCGAGTGTACTGGTCGCAATTATCGCTGGAACTTTTTCTCTCGCGTATAATTTTCGTCAAGGGTCCACGGACGAGTAGACAATGTGATCCTCCCGAATCGTCGCGACAGCGAAGATAAAGAGGTCCTGCAGCCGAAAGTATGTTAATTGCTATGGGAATATTTTTTCGACCGAACAGACCCAAAGGGGGAAAGGAAGGAAAAAAAAGGAATCCCAGCCGTATACCCGCAGTACCTGAAACCTTTGAAATTCCACGCCAGTGACAAGCGTAATATTGCCGGGAATATTCTTCGAGCCCGTTCAGGTAGCTTACCTATTCGCCGGGGCAAATTTATTCAAGGAAAAAAGCGTACACTCTATGGTCCTCCCAATCATCGCTGCGACACGTGCGACGGACTTTAAATAATACAATTATCAATTCGGTAAGAAGAAACGCGCACAATGGGACCGGCGTTTAGATTGTAACGCTCGTTACCCGAATGGACCACTTAACCGAAAATTACTATTTTCCAGTCGCGCATGTCTGAAAAACCGATCCGCCTACGGCCGTTGAAATTCGTATGTATCTCGGCGAGGCAAGACGCGAACTTTGGAGAACCGGGTATACGTCCACAAGTGGAAACGGAGGTCAACCGTAATTTTGGCGGTTGCGAGAGTACACACATACGCGGATGATTTTAATGCACTCGCATGGCTCGGTCCCTCTCGGCTCGCTCGGGACAATACAATTTTGTCTTGCGCGACGAGAGACTTTGTATATCGGTCCGATAGCGGGACAATGCACAAAATACATATATATATATAACTGGACCCTGGCGGGGCGCAGCGTTAGATAAAGCCGCGCCACTCAACGGCATCTTATTCTCCGTCAAAAGCTCATCTCCCCACATGTGCGCTGCATCTCCTTACTGCGTCTACACGTACACGCTCTCTCGCTCCCTCTCGGCGGGTCTCAAGAAAAAGTCCGGTCTCCTCCGCTCCGCGTGTGTGTGTGTGCGAGTCCGGCGCAAAAAACCGTTTCGAGGGGTTTGCGAAAAAGGCAGCCGTGCGCGCTTACTGTTTATAAGTAACAACAAGCCGTCGGGGACCGACCCCCTTTTTTCGCGTGCAACAGCACAAGACAGACAGAGAGAGAGAGAGTGAGTACGAGCGGGGCTCTCTGCTGGCATCAGGCGCGCGACCACTGAACTCGGAATTGCGCTCGCGCGCGCGCCCGAGCACGCGGCACAATGCGAGCCGGCACGAGCCGCCAAGCACCCAAGAGGGTTGGCTCTGGCAACCCCCGACGGGGCGAGCCGCTACCGAATCTATATACCCTACGCCGCTGCTGCTGCTCCGATTCGACCCCGTCTACCTCGGCTATACGACGTACACGCTGTATGTTTCGCGCACTTTTTTTTCCCTCTTCCTCGACGTTTACACCCGTCGACTGCTGCGCACACGCACACACACAAGCACACCTTACTTTTCCAACCGCTCCGGGGAAACGTCGTACGCGCGGCTATTATAGCGTCTACCGCTGAACATTTGGAACCGCGGCGCGGTCGACACCCCAATCTATGCCATATAGGACGTTCGACGTTGAATTGGCGTATGATACGAGTCGGGGTATCAGGTACACGTCTCTATAGTCTGGGTAAAACTCTGTTGAATCCGTGCGGTGACGTTTTACCGTGGGCATTTAAAATGCATTTTTCACCGCCATACAGATGATTAATCTGCATCGAGTTGCGTTGGATTTCTTTCTCGTGAAAAGTTTAGTTGTCAAATCTTATGGGATAATGTCTCGGTGATATATGTTTAATCAAACCAATCACACCCGCCGACGGTGAAATATTTCAATATACATCAGTGAATTTTCACTACTATATGATCCGAGAGAGTATATACATCACCTCTCGAGTATGAAAGCGCCATGAGTCTGATGGTAGTCTAGCAAAAGTCTCGCAGAGGTCTGGCACAATCCACTGGTGTGGGGAAGTCGCGTTGAAAAATTTGCCCGTGAAGCGGCCGGGTATATACACGCGGAGGATGAGTAATCTGGTGATTAGAGCGCGTTACGAGAATACAGGAGGTCCATTAGGGCGCTGTCATCCCGCGGGCCGGGGAAAGGCAAGAGGTATCGCAGGTGACACAGGATCGCCGCGAGGAAAAGTACGCATACAGGAGCCGACATATATGTATATAGGGTGACGGGCGCGCGCCGAGTATATACATATATATGTAGTAGCGAGACGGGATATACATATAAGTAGGGGTGGTGCAGTGCGATCGCCAGGTGGCGGCCGCCCCATGCGTGCCGGGGCGCATACACGCGCACCCAGACGTGTGTATTTAAGGCTCTAGGGCCGCAGACCGAGCGTTTGGCGCTAGAGCGAGAGTAGCTCGCAAATTGCACATTGGTCGGAGCTGCGAGCAGCCTCACGCTGGGCAGCTCTTTCTCTCTCTCTCTCATATATGTATACAGCACGAGGCTAGGCCGGGTAACCGCGACAAATCACGGCGAGTCGAGTAGAGTCGAGCCCCGACTCGCGCATTGTTCTTCCTCCGCTGAGCCACGCGAACTTTTTTTTCTCCTCTTTGCCTTTCCTTTTCTTCTCGAGAGCCGCGGCCGAGGAGCCGTCGACGACGACGACGACGACGACGACGACGGGAGACCCAGCAGCGAGCAAAAAGCCCGCGCGCGACATATGGCACGAATTGATCCGAGATTTAGCCGCGCGCGAGAACAGACGTTGCCGGGATTGTAGCACGGAGCGGGGTCGAGCGCCCGGTAATTGGCCCCCGCGCCTTATGTCAGCACTTCTCCGCCGGGCCTGCGAGGATCGATCGCCCGTGAGTTTTGACGCGCGCGAGCGCAAAAACGACTAGTATTCTTTTCGCTCAGCTCCGGTGGACGGACGGCGATTACCGCCACTTTTGGCGCCGGGGGACTGTGACGCGTGAATCATTTTGCTTGGCGGTTGCCAGTCTGCTGCAGCGTCGCACACGCGACGTTTCAAGTAGTATATTTGGTATAATTGGGAGAGCAGAGATCTTTGTTAGAAATGATTTTTTCCAATCGTCAATATATTCACGACCGATTGGCTATGGTCACGCAGTTGCGATGTAATTAGGTTACTCTTTTTTTTTTATCTTCATCTCGCCATCCATTTTTTCAACGGACATAGACGTTCGAAGCTCTTGGCTATCCCTGAAAAATCGGCGTGGATTTCAATCGAAAACGAAAAACAACACACGACCCAGCTATTTCTCGTGTGCCGAATTGTTGTCGTGTATACAATAGAACCAACAATAGGGCAATCGTTTCAAAGAACGAACTGGCGCGTGACTTATAATATGCATCAAACTTGGTTGACCCTTCAATATCTACGTCACGTACGGGAACGAGGTATATCTAGGCGAGGATCAGACAGGGCACAAGGAGATACTTAAGGGAGGGAGGAAGGAAGGAAGGAAAACAGAAGTCGGGTTATTAGTGTTAATAACGCTTGAGGGCTACAGGGTCGCGGCGAGTGAGGAATTAACAAACATATATTCGAGTAGGAGTGTTGGGTCGCGCGCGCGCGCGAGGAGCAGTCGGTCACGGTGGGGTAGGTTTCACCTGTTGTGCGCGGCGTGTCGGTGCAGCGCGCACCCGCGCGACTAGCAGCACATGGCGCGAGCCCGCCTTTTTCCTTTTTTTCCTTTGCTTTTACCCGCGCTCTATGCCCTCTCTCTCTCTCGTCTGCGGGTCGTTACACCCTGCCGGTCATTATATACCTATATATGCAGCCGAGCGCCTTACTTCCTTCAATACGCGCGCGCGCGCGCGACACTATCCGACGTGGACGGAGGGGGCGCCAAGACGGTTCTATATACATTATACCGACTCGCGCAAGCTGAAACGCCGACTGCGTCTCACGCGCACTTGACGCTCACAGGTGCATCCGCGCGTATGCGCATGCATGCGACGAGCTCGACTCAATTTGCCCTAGTGCCCGCGCACGCGTCTCCACTGTATGCACGCCACGCCGGATAACGAGAGTTATGCCAAGCCGATGTGATCATCCAATTGTTCATTGAACAACAAAATGTTGTGGCAGAAGCATCGGGGCATGGTTTATATATTATCCACCTTGGTCCACCTTAGCGCGAACAATCACTATACATCGCGCTAAACCTGAGCGAGACTTGTAGGAGCAGGTCTCTGTAAGACATTTGAAAATAGTCCCGTTGTACACTTTCAAAAAATCGTCTCTTACTGCCATGTGAAATCGAGAGAAAAATCAATGATTCAGGGGATAGCCGCGTTATTGAGTTCTTTTGATAAATCAAAACGAAGACATATTGAGACAGTTAATAAAAAAATCGCGTACATATACGAGACCAAAGTGGTGGACCTTATTAGGTATAGCCGGACCTTATATAACACCTCGGAAATAATTTTATTTCCAACAATTGCAATTAAACTTTCAAATGGACACTGGATCACTCTCGGAAGTCGATGGATCCTCAACTATCGAAAATTGAAATGTTGTTCAAGCGGGAAAATCAATCTAGATGCTATGACAGACAATAATTTCTTCTCAGCTGTTAAACAGATTCCTAAGAAGAGAATAATGTCAATCCTAGAGAAAGCCCTCTTGCTACACTAGCGTCGAGCTGACTTTTGTTCTGGAAGCAGAAATCGATTTTTTCAAAAATTGAGTCTTTCGATTCAATAGAGAAAATGTGCTTGGCGCTATAGCAATAATATTTCCTCTTCTGCTGAACAGACTCCTCTAAGATCGAGCGAATTTTACATTTTGTTAACCAAATTCAATTTTTGCTTGTGAAGACGTCGACGAGTTGGTTAGGTCGGTTGGGCAATCACGGCTCGGTTTGTCGAATCGAGAAGTGCGGAATCGAGTCAATTTTGACGCGCGACCGAACCGCCAACTCTTGCTCGTATATATACCCATACATATATACATGCCCGTCTCTATATAGGTGCTTATGCGTATTAGTGAGTGCGTGCGTGTGTACGCACCGGCACGAGCTGCATATAGGCGTGGAGAGGAGGGGGGCAGCAGCTCAACTGCTGCTCGCTGATGGCGCGAGGGGTGCGCGCCGCGCTACGAGTGCGATATACGTGTCAGGGGCATAGTGCATTTTGTAACGGTGGCACGTGCCCGTTAGACCGCTCCCCGACCCGTGTACTTTCGCCTCTAACGGGGGCGACACAGCTCGGCCGCCGAGCCGCCCCCGAACCACGTGCATATGTCTCGATATACCTATATGTCCCCCAGACACGATTGTTTCGTTGGCCGATTAAATTAACGATTCACTTGCGTGAAGAGAACTGCTTTATTCGTTCGGATCAATTTTCCGCATTTGGATCAACTGAAGACGCTCATCCGTTTCCCTAGCCAAATTGAGCCATATTTTTGCATAAAACTTTGTACGAACACAACGGACTTTGTTGGATTTTGGAAAACGATTATGATATATCGAGTCGATCGAACGGACACACGTGCGTAATTATACATTAAAAATCACCGAGTCGAATACTTTGAGCCGAGGGATGGGGCTCGGATGGAATACGGTTGAGAGGGAGCCGCGAGGATTACGGATACGGAGACGCGATTAAACGTTGCAATATGCACTGATTTAAATAACGTCGAGAGGCAAATGGGTGTACGGCCGATAGGCGAGGGATGCGCTTGGCTCTTTAAAACAGCCAAGAAAGAATGAGGCTGTAAGGGTGAAAAAGGCAGCGAGTGGAATAAGGGAAGAAGAGGGAGAGAGAGAGAGAAGAATGTGCATACGGGCAATGGAGGGCATTGTGCTCCTCTTCATATAGCTCCCTCCGCTCTTAGCGCAGTGCATTTGCATTTTCCGCACGGCTCGGTTAACATTGTGCCAAATTTTGATTCCACGCACTTTTGTCGCTCGTTCCTTACTCTCTCTTATTCTCTCTCTACATATATATGTATCCAAAGGAGACGAGAAAGAAAAGATGAGCCAAGACGGCGCGATGCCGTTATGCAACGACTTTTAAATGGCATTGTGCGAGCCTACGGCCTGCCGTATACACGTACAACGCAGGGGGCATTTAAATCCAGTCTTGAGGGTTTGTTTAATGGATCATGTTTTATAAGTTCGTTCGTTACATCGGTTATACGCTCTTTCTTTCTTTTTCTTCTTCTCTCCCTCCCTTCCTGACCTCCCTTACCCTCCTTTTTTTCCCCGTATACCGCGTAACACCGCACTTTCTTATCCGACTATTACTTATTCATGCTACTTTGTCAGCTGCACTTTTGCCATTGCCGTGTCGATAATTATATAGCCAAACGTCGGCTAGACCCTACGGCGACCTGCTATTTCCACAAATACACGAATGTTCAAATATATATATTTATACGAATTCTGTTACCGAACTGCCGAACCGATGAATCATTCCGAGTTCGTCTCGTACAAAGTGAAAATTTACTCTAAACAAATCGATTTCTCACAAGTGTCACCATTTTGATTGCTTTGATACGACGCTTTTGAGGGAAAAAAATATCCCGTTGATGGTGACGCGAGGAAAAAGAGCCTTTCAAAGTGACACACAACATTTCAAGTTGCTGAAGCGTCGATGAAATCATAACTCGACATGTGCCAAACTACGTTTTCGTAGGATTCGAAAGGGTGCACGGATTCAGGTAAGAAAACGCAAGTTTTCGACCGTGTCACAGAGCGGACAGGTATATATGTACTTTTAAATTGGTTGCCGCGAACAAGGCCGCTCGAGTCGGACGTGCTTCTCCAATAACGCACCCGGATCAAAAAAGTGACGAGAATCACGTTTACCCTCGGCAAGAATCGTGAAACAAGTGAAAGAGTGAGTGCGCGCGCGGCTCGAGTCGGCGGGGGATTCAATGTTTATCTGGGGAAAAACCGCAAGAGGAGCCAAGGGCTGACATCATTTCAATATTCCGAGGTTGAAACCCGACCGAACGTATGTATATATCCGTACGCGGCTTATATACATACATGTACCGGGCGTAGGGCTTCATTAAGATTTCGATATCCCTGCGCTCGGTTGGAGCTGTAATTCGATAATATCGCGCGGGGTTATGCCGGTGCAACGGTGCTCGTCCCGTCAAATGTATTGATTTCGTCCGTATTTCAAATAAATCGTCTCTCGTACATCTCCGCGAATAGTACAGCCAAGGTATACGAGGGAGAAAAAATACCGATTGGACAATATTGAAAATCCATTACGCCGAGACAAGTTATATCACGAGAATTATCATTTTATTCGTCATCATCGCAGCGGGCCATCGTAACACTTTTAAAAGCAAGATTCGATGCGCAATATCAATGAAATTAGTGAAAATCACAATAGTATTCTGATTTCCGTGTAATTTCACTGTTCAAAGTGCCACAATGGTCCTGTGCTCCTGCGTACCTAAAAAGACCAAATCGTAACTCGAACAAATTGATCCGAATGAAGAATCGCAAGATTGCCGGCCGGAGAAGCTGCAGTGCAGACGTGGCGGGACGGTTGGCCAATCCTCCCCGGGTCGGGCGGGCTCGCGTGTCTTGGCTCGAGCTGCAGGAGCCGACGAACAGCAGCAGCGGCAGCGGCGGCGGTGTTTTCGGGGGGCGGCGCCCTCGCTCGCGTGCGCGGCTCTCTCCGACCCCTTGTCGCGTGTGTGCCCGGGGGGTCGGCCGACCGTTGTACCGAGCGACAGGGAGTGGGAGTCTGCACATGCTCTCCCCCCCGGATAGCCTGATAGCCCGGGACAGATGCTCGAGCCGTGCGTTAATGTGCGCACGCACGTGTGCAAGTATATGCGTACGCGTTAATCGATCGGGCCCGGCCCTGCTACACACAATGGACCGCGGCCGGTGCAGCTCGTCGTTGCTCCTGCGCGCATATATGTGTATATAGCCTAGGACTCGCGTGTCCCCGCGACGGATCGACTCGCGTGTGTGTGTGTACGCCGCGTGTAAATAGGATCGGACGAGTCGGGCCTCTCGAAGACGCGTCAACATGCGCTCGAATTCGCCTTTTGAATAATAAATCGGCGCACGGCCGAGTCTGTCCGCGGGAGAGGCATCAGACAGAGAGAGGGAGGCGCGCGCAACGCAACACACGCTGGCTCGATTAGCCATTCGGCTGGGGCACACGACCGTTATATGCCCAGGGAGGAGAGGCCCCGGACGAGAGGACCGGCCCTACAGGATATGCTAATGGCCCGCGAGACGCCCGGCGCGCGCCACTCCTGCGTACGTCTCTACGTCGTGCGCGCGCGACACACACACACACGCGAATCTATGATGCGCGCCGCGCCCCCCGTCTCTTCGTCGGACGGCTAACGAGATATCCGCGGCCCGAGTAAGCGCCGGCGATTCTCCTCTTGTCCCGACCAGTTGCAGATCCCAACCCCCGGAGCAACGTCCGAGATCCGGCCGTGGCCGGCACAGGACAAATTTTAAAGGGATCCTCCAAGAAACAATCGAGATACGTCGATGATGAGCTACGACGCCGGAGGAGTATACTCGTGCAATTGTATTGCAGCACGCGAGTAGACAGAACGTAGTTCATTGTGTGTTTCTCTCTCGAGGGCGTATTCGTAGCTCAGGGTCTCCATTCGAGTGTCGAATTGTTAATCAGGTAACTGTACCCAATGTGCCCCCCCTAAGGGTTTTTCGCGAATTTGACTATGATAGACTTCGAATTTTAAAATTCTGTGAATGGCATCTCAAAGCTTAGCTCAATACCTATTAGAAACCATCTTCATAATCATCATTCGACTACTTTAACCTATCGAAAATCGCAATTTAAAAAAAAACGCAAAAAGGCTAAATGCACAAAACGTGTACCCAATTTGGCACAATTTTTTAATCATTAGCTACAGCCTATATAGGCCTACAGGGACGATCCAATTGGCATTGAAATAAACTCTCAATTATGTTCCCAGTGATATTTATACAAAATTTTTAACATACAACTCAAAAATACGCGTCTAAATCATCGTAATATGTCTATACAAATATTCAATGATTTCACTCAATCTTCCCATTTAAAAACGCGTAGAGGGGCACATTGGGTACACTTTTTTTGATGCGAAAAAACAGCAATTTGAGTAGGATAAAAAATAATTTTAGGAAAACTGATGAGACCAATCGAAAGCTGAGATGTTTTTACACAAAAAAGAGTAATGACACTTTGAGAGATAAAAATTATTGACACCTGATTTTTGAGGTTGAGTGTGAAAAGTGAAATAAGAAAATGGTGAAAAAATGAGTAAGTGAAACTTCAAAGTGTTGTAGGAGAGTGGTTTTAAGGGCTAAATGGGCGGGGAAGATACCGAAAATTTTCTTTTAATTCCCCCAACATAACCCAAGAGCGACTGATGCTCAGAGAGCACCGGAAATACGAAATCTGACGATTGTGCCAAATTGGGTACAGTGCCAAATTGGGTACAGTTACCTTCCTTAAAATTTTTCAATTGTATACCCTCTTAACTACCAAAGGGTATTTGAATGCTTTTTTCCAATATATATTTGAATAGTCGTTGCAAAAATAATTAGGACGTATTTTTTTATTTCATGATTCAATTAAAATACGAGGGGGTGAAATCCGTGTGACGTCACACTGGTAGAACCAACGCGATGTCATTTACATGTGGAGTATATTTGTATGAATCGAATACGCCCTTTCAACGTTCATATCTTTTCGTCCCAGCGGCAGTAAAGTGCCTACTTTGCGTCCTGGCGTTTGCAAAGAATGGCACTTTTCTGCTGCGGGGTACGAAAAATAGTATATGCACCTCGCTCATCCAGGCTATTTCGGCACGCGCAAACTTGCAATCCTCGCTGCGCTCGGATCGCAAACGTTTTTCGTGCCGAAATCGCTTAACCTCGATCGGGTGCATAATATACTATTATGAAAAATGAATTTGAACAAAAATAAAAAAATACGACCTAATTATTTTTTTATGTTCCACGTGATGCACCTACCAAAAGTAGCAGTTGGAAAAAAATGATAATTCTCTATTAATTGCCTGTAAAACACGAACTGAAAATAGCCCTCGCTATCGTAATCGAAGATAGTAAATCATTGGAATTCAAAAGTGAATAATTTCGTTAGTAAAAATTGTGTAATCGATAAACAGTGAATATTCAAATATTCGAATATTTTACAAATCAATTAACGTAAATATCGAAAAGGAAGATGAAGAGGGCACTCGATAGTACACAGGTATCCCTAATACAGTATTAAAATTTCTCATCATCAATTTCGAATGATGGCATTGGAAATACGGGGCTCGTTGTCGCGGGCAAATGCAAATGCGCCCGATCCCCTCGCGCTAGAGTCGAATTGTAGATACGAAGAAAAGCGCGCGAGAGAGCGAGCGAGCAACAGGTGATCGGGGAACGTCGGAGGGCGTAAGGTGCGAGCAATGCGTGCGTGCGCGCGTGCGGCGTTTCCCTCCCAGCGTTTTCCGTTGGGCTCGCGCTCTCTCTCTCTCTCTCTCTCTCTCTCTCTCTCGAGCGCCGCGCCGCCGACAGGAAATTAAGCGAGACACTCCCCCTTTGTGCGGTAGGGCCCCGAGACCCGGGCCGAGTGTCGTTGATAGGAAACTCGCGATTATGGGCACACGACTGCTTTTCACGCCCAACGCTTGCCGCGCGTAATCTTATCGTGGGCATATAGGCAACCGTCGCACCCGCTCGCCCCTTCGCCACGACAGACTTTCTTTTTTGACTTGACGATTTCGGCTACGACGAGTTCCCTCTTGTCGTCGCGACGATTGGGACGTATCGCTTACGACTTACGCTGCGGGCTTTGTCCCCGTGGATTTACGCACACTCGTGTTCTCTCGACTGTTTCAACCGTACGCGTAAAATATGCCGAGAGGGAAGACAATAATATTGCTCGGTGTCGAGTGAGGGAAATTTGTTTAATTCAATTTGGGGGTATTTCATTCGAAGCTCTGGGCGCATCGCAATCGTTTAAATCACGATTCGACCCTATCTGGTTCCGGGCGAACCGAACTAGTTTTTGATTCCGCAAAAAAGGTCACCAAGGTGTTTGCAGTTTTCGCGAACTATACCACTTTTGATATAGTGCATTATTTAGATCATAGAAAAATAATTAGATCGTGTTTCTTTTTATTGTTGTTCAAATTTATTTTTTTCATATAAAAATTCATATAAAGATATGAATTTTGAGAGATTTGGCGTTTTCAAAATATATAGATATGCTTCACGTGTAAATGACGTCACATCGGTTCCACTAGTCTGTAGTCACACGTAATTCACCTCCTCGTATTAGCTTGAATTTTGATTGAATCATAAAATGAAAAAATACGATCTAACTATTTTGCAACAACCAGTCGCACATGGATTGAAAAAAATGCAAATACCCTGTTGCATGAAATGAAAAATTAACTATTGATGAAATTTTGTATACGGATGCAATTAGACCAGAAGGTTGAATAATTAAAAATGTTCATACAAGACCTACGAGCAAAACTACCAACGAGTTTGATATAATCATATCTACTCCCGTGGTTTCTCCATCGAAAAATTCCGGAAGCATATACAATCTACTTTATTAGAAACTATTGTCTATCTTTCCGTCGACCGCAACGATTCCAAAGCTCCTTCAATCAACATTTACGTTCCATTCAAATTAATAAGATAATGAATGAATTTAGAAAAATAAAATGTCGAGTATATGTATGCGGTACAGAAGTAGAAAGGAAGGCGTGGATATATAATAATTCACTGCAGATGATATCGTAACGAGACAGAAGTGACGATCGGCTTCCCAATGATTATATACCGTGTGCGCGTGTAACGATGATGTTTCAGCTAATTTATAGAACTGATCTAATCCCATTATCTGCCCGGCCGAGCAGTGGAGAAATTGGAAGTCGTATAAAGTCGGGAGCAGTCAACACAGCCGCGCCACATGTCGAGCTCGTTCTTGCCCGTTGCGTCCAAAGTACGTTGCGCTCTCGAGTATAGGGCTGACATACCCACCTATATATACATATAAATGCGGCTCGTGTCGCTCATGAATACACGACATGTGTACATATAGCCGGGTATTTACGCCCAAGCGCCGCGCCGCAGCGGCCACGAGCCGATAATTGATCCACAACTTTTCCCGCCGTGTAATCTCCGCAATGTTTCCTGCACCCGACGTCACACGTCTCGGGGCAGCTCGATCGACGATCGTTCGATCCTCGGATACCCATATATATATACACACGCGGGCACCCAGTCAGCTGATCGCTCGGTTCGTCTCGGTGGGAATCAGCTGATGTCAGGTAGGCGCAGGGCCGATAGCGAGTGCGCGAATAAACAATGGGGAAAAAACCGTTCTGTCCTCGTACATATACCGGAGAAACCCTTTGGCGCGCGCGACATCGGCCGAATGCAACAATGGCCCGCGACTGAAAGGTGACGGTGTGTAGCCGTCGCGCGGCTCGTGTGTGCGAAACGAGGCCGGCGAAAAGGAAAAAAAAAGAAATGGCACAACGCTCATTTTTTCACGCGTGTGTATATACGTGTGTGTGTGCGAGCGCGCGCTCGCGTGCATATACGGCCGGGAGCAGAAAGACGAGCAGAATTGGCGCATTGAAAAACGTAGAAAGGTGCTTTTCGGGAGGCGCACGAAGGAGAAAAAAAAGTAGCCCCCCGATACGCCGGTATATATACACACACGCGCGCGCACAACAGGGCGAGCCCGCCAAAAACCGGAGCACGTGGTGCAGCCGGTTAACAGCCGGCGGCCCCGGGTTTTTAAACTTTAAATGCCAAGACGGGCCGGCGGCGGAGGGGCTTTCTTCTTTAAATCCGGGGGGCTGCCCCGACGACGCGGGCCCGCGCGACGACGACGACTGTACGGCCCGGCCGACAATGGGGCCCGCGCGCTCGCCAAAGAGGGATCGGGAAAAAATTAGGGTAGCGCCTGCGCGCGGACCCAAGACGCAGGACGATTGTAAAGCAGCAGCCCGGGACCGGGCGCGCAACTGCAGATGAGGCGGCCCGACCGTGCATGTATATGTATCCGCGTACGGGCAGATAAGAGGGTGAAACTCGGGCCCCGCCGATCCGCGATTCTCTCCCTGCACCACCTCGGCCTCCCGTTCGCGCGAAACATCCCTCCTGTCCCCCGAGCTGCATCTCGATACGCCGCGCAGTACGTTGAGTATACTGGCGCGCGCGTGCGCGTTTATTGCTTTGCCGGCCCGACATAGACAAGTTGACAGGCCAACGAACTCGCGACAGTCGACCTTGAGGGGTGAGTTCAACGTTCGATCAGTGATAAACAATTTTGGCAATCGTTCATTCGAGATATCGTGTTTGCGGATTTACGAGCAACCGTCACTCGGCATTTGGCTCGCTCGGATCCCGCTGGAACTTTTGCAAGTTACTCATCAGAAGTCGAACGCATGAAATTTTGTATACGTGTAGAGATACTTGGATGTAATCAGTAATGATCGGTTAACGTCTCGGACGAATCAAATCAGGTTAGCCGCAGGTGAACAGCTAAGCAAATATCTTCCACTTGCGTATCAAAGTTTAGTGAAATCTCAAAAAGTTTCAGTGAATTTTGGGACCCGAATGTTTGGCTTTGAGAGTCTAGCCGATTCATTTGATTGAAAGAGAATTCAGTTATACGCGTTTCTATTGGAGAGCAGGAAAATCATTGAGCAAACTCGACCACGAATATTTTCAAAGACAATAGTTTGGAGCGAACCACCTGCAAAATGTGATAATTAAAGGTTTAAAAAGTTTCCTAAAAACAAGCTGAGCTCTTCATAGGTTTGCTTCAACATCAGTTCAATTACAATAAGATTTCGCGAATATGAATTTTCAGAAGATCAATCAACCCCTAGTCCATTCCAGCAACGTCAAGCTACTCTCGCGCGTGTACATCCTTGTTCGCGGAACAAAAGCTCGCGCAATTGACTTTCGCCGCTGATTCGAACGAGACGATGAATGCGGGGCTGCAGGCACGCGCGAACACACTGCCCGTCAACTACGAATGTACATACGCATACGCACAAGTGAGCCTCTTGCGCGCGACATTCAAATGCCCACTCGACCCTGGAGGCAACGGCAATTAGCGAGTGCTCGGCCAATTGTCGATCGGCGTACGCAACCGAATCAATCTCGACTAATTGAATTGATCCGGAGTCGCTGGGCTCGAGAGCCCCGAGCAAAGGGCCCGGCGATCGTTGTTTCTTTCTGTATATACCTTCTTTTTTCTTCCTTTTGCTCGCTCCATTTTCGCAAGTGCGAACAGCTGATTCGGAGGCCCCATAACGGTCCACGTCTGGCGGGCGCGGGTCACTGCCCCGGGTGGCGCACCCCTTCTTCGTCTATCGGTGCTCTGCTCCCCCCCTCCCCCCGCCCTCTGACCCCCGCCCCAAGAGACGGCTCACCGCTAATCGGGCTGGATTCGCTGGCGGCGCGTCGGTGTGTGCCTGTGCGTGTAAGTGTGTGTGCGAGTCGACGAGAGGGGGATCGAAAAAAGCCAGGGGCGCCAAGAAGGCATCAGCCACCTAACTCTGCGAGGGGGCAGGTGAGCACCTGGTGCGCGCAATAAGCGCGCGCACGCCGCAGCCATATATACATATATATACACACGCGCGCGCGCGCGCGCACACACATATACATAAATACGCGCGTCTGCGCCCGCGTCTGCGTATTCAATATGTGTACGTGTATACGCGCTCAACGTCGCACCCCAACGATCTCTCTCTCCCTCCCGTCGCCTGCGTTTCTCCTTATCAGATATAAACAACGCGCCTAACATCGCGATTACATTTTGCCCCGTGGACTTCGTGTGGATTCCGCTCGGACTAAACAATTTTACGGGAGTGTTGGTGTAATATCGTCTCATTCATAGCGCAATTAACCAACGGGATGAAGAAGCTGGAGAAGGTTTCGAAAGGTTTACACATACTCGACCAGGAATTATATGATAGCTGGAGGATTGGCACTCGGGAGCAGCTTGTCGATCACAGCTGTGCAACGAACACGACCCACACACTCTCTTTATCGCTCTCCGCGATCGCGATGAATTCTGTCTCTGTGCCTCTCGCTCGCGCCAACCCCCGAGCCAAAGCGCGCGCGTGCATGAATAATCCCCCGATTAAGCGGGGTGTGTGTGCGATAATTTGCCGATATAATTAAGCCGGGTCGTGGACGCGTGCCGGGACTGCGCGCCCGACTATAAACGCGTATACCTATACGAGCGAGAGGGGCGGCAAAGGAGTGCTTAAATTAACGAGGCGCGCATTCGCTCGCACGCGCTGCACGAGTGTGCGCGCGCGTGTGTATTAGTACGTCTGGATGGAAACCGAGAAAACCCCTTCGGTGCTTCGCAGCCACTCGATTACGACGTCTCCCCGTTCTTGTTTCTCATCGATTTCACTTATCCCATGCGCTTTTGGCATTTTCTTCCGGCGAAAAGGGCTCGGGAAGTGCGGCTCTCGTGCACCGCAATCTCGAAGCCCAGCTCGGGGAGGCAATCGACAAGATTGTCGAGAGGTGCGACGGTGAGAAGCCGATCGCGACGAGTACAATGATTCCATTGGCCCATTGTCGTGCAAATGTATATGTATATTTGCCTCCGTACGAAGCCGCTTTAGCTCTCTGTAATGCCGTTTACACGTCGATCTATCGCTATTGTATTTGGAGCCATATGGTGCCACGAGACCAACGTCAGCCAATTTAGTTTGGATCGGGCCAATGCGCGACTGTTTGATTCGTTCATTAAGGGCGGGGGCGAAAATTAGTCCAATTGACTAATTGTTGAACAGTGGCATCTTGACGTTGCTCGTATGATCGATCAATCGTGCTTGAAACAAAACGAGCCGTGGCTTTCGGATGAAATAATAATTTTTGCTGTTTCGAGTGTTTGCTTAGGCCTGCGAGCGAGTCGTTTGCAGTGCTGATCGATTGTGAAATGATGATATCGGAGAAAAATGTCGGTTATGCGACGATTAAATCGCATTTGACGCGCGGGAAAAGTTGCGGCTCGAGCGAGGCGAGCAGCACACGACTGTTTTTTTTTACATAGTCATGTTCGTTTGCACCAGACGTACGGAAACTACCCTTATACCCTATAGCCGGTCTAACGCTTGGGGTAGGTAAATGGCA
Organism: Aphelinus atriplicis; assembly: GCA_020882685.1. Classification (NCBI taxonomy): domain Eukaryota; kingdom Metazoa; phylum Arthropoda; class Insecta; order Hymenoptera; family Aphelinidae; genus Aphelinus; species Aphelinus atriplicis. The sequence goes on along the minus strand of CM037073.1, from coordinate 91,778,858 downwards.
CCATCTGCTCGGCTACGCTCGCGCGCCGCTAGCCGTATACATATATACATACATGCAGCAAGAGACCCCGTCTGTCTCTAGGAGGAAAAGTCCGCTTGACGGACTGTCCGTCGAGCCCACAATTTTTTTTTCACTTATCTTTTTTATCAATGGCGTTAACATCGGGAATGAAACTTCATGAAAAATGATTGCGACCCAACGACATTTCTCCGTTCCTTCTTGATTTCACTTCCGGATAATCGTTTCCGTTTTTTGTTCGACGTTTCGAGAGCTGTATATACGCGCGAACGAAAAATAATACATGTCGCGAGGGATACTTGCGCGCGTGAACACGAACCACTTGGTCCTGTATGAACTGATAATTTATTCTATTAATGGAATATTCATTTTCATTGTTTATAGAAGTAGCGTTTTTTTGAATCAATACTGTTTCAATGGAGGCAAAAAGTTGCCACCAGATTCAGAAACGTGTGAGTGAGCTTTTTGCAAAATCTATTACGGATAGGGTCCATGTAAAATATTCAGGAGATAATGTTTATGATTACAATATCAACTCATACGTATATCAAATATACTCATATCAAATACGCTGGAATCTCGATAAACGTTTGAAGCTCATTTACCTCCTTTAATGAGCAGTTTGAGACAAGAAATGAGGTAACGGATCATTCGTTACAATCTCGTATGTGGATTGTTGCACCTTTGCAAATTTTTCGTCGCAAAAGAAAACAGAATGTACAACAGATCAACACTTACCCAGCGAACGATTGGCCTTAATTGGAGTATTACTGGACGATAATCTTGATCGGCTCAGATCTCGAGCGATAGATGTAACAGGGGTCAGCGGAGACGACAACAGCTCGTCCGGATCTTTGACGGGCGAGTCTCCTTCTTTGATCATGGGCAAATTCATTATGTTTCCGCAGTTTTGATACAACCGGTGTGACATGGTAGACTCGCTCGACTTTACCAGCCGATTCCAAAATCAAAATACACGCTTCGATGCTTCTTTCCTCCAATCAAAGTTCAATATGGTTGCAATAATAGCCGACTCAATCAAGGGTTCTCGAAAAATTGATCACTAGTTTCAGCGAGAGCTATTATATATCCAAAAATTCTATATACGAATTATCTTGCTTCGTATCTCCGATTACGAACTACCTGAAAAACACAAAGAATAATGAATCATTGGACTTTGAACCTAGACAATCATTCTGCTGGTCGTATTAGAAATAATTCGTTATTGCATTTGGAATTCACAATCGTTTTTTTCATCGTTCGATATCCACGACGATTGATCGATATCGGAAGTGCGTCTTTCAATGGGGCATTCATCAAGCACGAAACTCAACGACGACGGCCAAAATTGCAGATCCAACCGAACGAACGAGTATAGCGGCTGCGACGAGAGCAAAATTCAATGCGAAGCTAAGCCCCGGCGGGGCCGCGCGCGCGCGGCGAGTCAATCGAGAGGTGGCGGGCGGGTGGGCACATGTGTGCTGCGACGGGAGAGAAGCCTCTCGAGCTGCTCTCGGTGATCGCGTTGCCAAGCCAATATTTGAGATAAACTGCACGTGGGCATGCGCCAACCGTCACCGGCGACACTATATATGTGTGTAAAACGAGAGGAGCGCGCCACGTTATAGGGGGGACGACGGGCAGATTCTAAACGCGCGCAGCCAGACAGATTATTCTGTCTGTATATGCGGGGTTACAATATTTCCCGAAATCCAGACGAAACCCCTGTTGACTTATCCATTGTCAATATTACAATACGATTAAACAGATACAAATGCCTGGATTTTATTCAATTTCAAGAACACTCGTCGACGATCGTTGAACTGGGAGGTTATAATACGATAATTTTTTTGTCAACTTGTAAAAATCAATAGTACCCGCGCGAAAATCTTGAGGTAGTATTTTCTTTCTACCGATCCAATCAAAGTTCGAGTAGCAATACAAAGGGATGAAATGCGCATGGTGACTTGGCATTTACATCTGAAGTATATATCTGTAGCTATATCGAAAACGCTGAGTCTTTCGACATTCGTGTCTTTTGAAAAAATGAATTTGAAAAACAATGAAAAGAAAATACGACTAAATTATTTTTCCATATTTCATGCTCCATGCAATTAAAAAAAAAACTAAGTTGCTGTGAGAAATTTCTCTAAATCTATATTGTACGGATCTCGAGTTGACATGGACTCGATACTTATAGATGAATAAAGAAGCTTATTGCCAAGTAGATTTTGAACTGCGCCGTTATAATTACATTGATCCCTGTCAAGAGGCCAAGTGAGAGACGTGTTTCTGTCCTCGCGTCATTTACCACGCGAGCATTACTCATGCGTGTAGCACTCGTATAGAAGCGCGCAAGAGACAGTCAGACAGGGAGAGAGAGAGAGAGAGAGAGAGAGAGAGAGAGAGAGACTGCGAAAGATTCGTTATAACCGTCCGAAGTGTGAATGAGCCGGCGGGTGGGGCACTCGCTCAACTCTTCCTCCCCGCCGCGCGCGCGCAACCACGATTACACACATCCTCTGTATACATGTGTATAATCGCTCGGGGCCGCTATCAAAAGTCCCACGACGCCACATGGCACTGCTGATGCGGTTACGTAAGTGTCCGAGCCGCGCCATTCACGCAACGATGCTCATTCATCGGCGTTATCGTAATCGAACACTTTTTTTTTGCTCCGCCTCCCATATGTATACACACGTAGCTCAACTCTTCGACGGCCGATATTCACCGTACAATACGCGCGAGAGCAACTAGCGCGTCGGCGTTTAAATGCCCTGCGATTGAGTCTTGCTGCGCGTCGAGGACAGCTGCGCGCAAAGTCATTATTCCTTCGATCGAATATCTTCCCCGGAATTCCCGCGACTCTCTGCGCGTAGTGGATGTTATGTATATGCGCGCGGGCAAAAGTCGCGCCGGGCAGATCACATCCGGCGAGCGCGCGGCGTATATATATATATACATGACGACCGCCCCGGTTCTTCCCCGGAGCAGATTGTATTCGCGCGCGCGCATATTTTAACGGGCGGCCCAAGTTGAGGAGCCGAGAAACACTAAACGCTCCTCTTCGATCTATTTATCCGGCTCAGTTACCGGGGCGGCCGAACCGAGAATCGCGCCACGGAATATACATATATATACATATTAGATATATGAGCGACAAGAGATATAGAGGCCCCGATGCGATGGGTGGTCCAACGCGCTGCACCAGAAGTATCTCGCGTTCCCGCGCTAACACGAGTCTGTATTCGCCTATACACACTCGCGCGCACGCGCTGACAATAAACATTCGCCCGCGATACTTGCCGGATTCCCGGAATTTCGCGCATCTATGTTTTTCACCTTCACATAATACAGAGTTCTCTCGATATCCCCGGAAACTTCTTTGATTTCGAGCTCAAGCATTCGCGAATACCGCAAGACTCTTGTGTCATCAAATTTTCGATAAATTTCGTTTCAATCGAATTTGCCGCTTCAATTCTGAGTGATAAAGCGATACATTGTCGTTGAACAAACAAAAGGATGACCGAATTCCGAATGCACGAAAGAATTGATTTATGGGGTTAATTTGCATGACACAGAATTGATTAACATGCGAGATTCCTGATGAAACATCGAGGAGCAATAATTAAATTCTAATGAAGTACCTTGAACGTGAGACAAATGATGAATATCATTTCAATTTGATGAGATAATTAATTGGAATCGTGTAAAATTCATAAAAAAAATCAATGACTGTATCATGCTAATCAAGTGAATAATGATCGATCCGGATAAAGTGAAATTACACATACCTATAGTAATATAGGAACTACAACTATTCCGAGATGCAACTCCAAAAGCAGATGTGCATGGAATGTTGCGGGTGCACAGGCTACCTGCGAACAAGATTTTCAAAAGTCCCCGCATTAGAAATGCTACTCTTGCAGTTTGCCGCGTGCTCGGCGAATGACTTCTCGAGGTGCGGGACATCGGCGTCTCATAAATTTCGACGCTCACGCGACCGTCTCGTCGCGATGATTATTTACTGAATACGAAAAAAAACTCGGATTTGTCAAGCGATTACTCAAGTCACATTTTATCTCCGATAACTTTAATGAAAATTCACCCGTGACGTCAGTGAAGAACGAATGAATCCGAGCGCCAATCGTGTCAACAGATCATATGATGAAGTACACACACACACGTGTGTATATATATACATTGGTCATTGGTAATTTAAATGGCAACGGCGGACCTTTAAACGAATCGAACGGGCGGGCGGGCGACCGTTACGTACGTCCGAGCTCTCCCGAGAACCGAGGGATTTTCACTGAATTCATGACAGAAGCACGCGATGCTGGGATGGCTCACTCGAAGAGCAATTGTTCCTTTATCATAATCAGGGCTTACCAGTCCAATACTCACAAGCAATCAGCCAAAAACGTGGCTCGACAACTAGAAGATTTTTGGCGGGACGTTGATCCCCGCTGGCGATCGGCAGAAGGTTAGGTTGTTCCGTGCACTGTTCCTCTCGCGGCGCAGTCCTCCGTGTCTCCAGTGATCGCGAGACTCGACCCGAACATCATAACACCTCCATGACGGTGTCCGGATGATCCTAGAGGCTGCAAAAGGTGTACGGTGTGTTGGTGCGCGAGAGGTCGACTATAAACACGTGGTGACGGCGCGTGCGGGGCGTCCGGCGTCGAGCGAGCAAATGAGCTTGTCAGCCGCTGCGCGGAGTGTCAGCCACACTATATACTCGCGATCGGGAGAAACAAATTAGCGGCGAAAATGGGCGCGAGAACGCGACCGGCCAATCTTATCGTCGGCTCAGCACAATTTCCGCGCGAAACTCGCGCGCCTTTTTCCGCATGTATTTAATTAAGGTGTATGTGTATACCTGTACGAAAAAATACGATTGATGCGACTTCATTGGTTTTTTTCCTTTTTTAAAGAACCGGATATTGGACTTTTGAGATAGATTGAGATAATTTTGTTGGAACTTTGAGGGATATTTTTAACTTTTAATTCCTGTATCTGAATGTAGTTTTCTTGACCATGTATGTACATACACTGTGATCCATAAGAGGATATGATTGGATCGCTCAGAATTATTTTAGAGTAAAAATCTTTATTCTTATCATATACACTGGAAAGCAAATATATGCTTATAAATATAAAACGATACACATTTTATCTTTCATAATTCCAAAACGACAAATAGAAAAGATATAGGTTGTATAAAAAAATTTGTGATGGGACACCTTTGGAAATTTCATCCTTATCTCATGAATGTTTGCCTTCTAATTGGAGATGACTAGTTTTCAAAAATAGACTTCTAGAATAGAGCTCACTCAACAGAAATAATTTATTCAATTCCCTATAGGGCATGTGAAAAGAATGTATTGTAAAAGTATGGAACAAAAATTATTTATAAGTCAATTGATAATGGTATAATAATTGAACAATGATACATAATAAAATAATACAATAATTCCTTATGGTAATTTCAAAAAATTTATCCACTCACTACTTGAAATACCTAGAATATATTTGAAATTAATTAGAATTCCATTTTCAAATCTTCATTTCTCTCAGATATTTTTTAATACTCTTCTAACTCACTGAAATTTCAGAATTTTATGAATGACCTTTCTCAATGCTAGAAGCTTGATCATTGACTTTTATAGTATTCTTCAGCTCCACTATGATAATAACTTACAATGTCATAGTTGCCATCAGAAATTATTTTCTTCCTGAACAATTTTGTATCATATTATATCTTGTTCTCTAGTATAAATTTGTATTTGCTTGAAAATTCTTGATCAAGTTGCTTACTTACTCACCAAAATTCAATTTGAAAAATTATTTCTCTATTAAAGATGACTGAACAGTGATCAAAGCATCATGAGTCATCTAGTTAGAAATTACTCAAGTGAAATATCCATCATTCAACAATTTTTTTAAAACTCAAAGTATTTGCAACTCACAAAAACATATTTCTAAAACCTGTTGCTAAGAAATATTCTCTTGATTTACTAGCCATGCCTTCTTTATTTACAATTGCTTTTTTACATATTGTAGACAAACGTTATGAATTTTTGATCTAACAATGGAATAATATGTGCGTGACATTATGTATGTACACATGTGCCAAAACGGAATAGTAGTTGTACGAATTGTCCTATTCAAATGCTATTCAATACCTTCATTAATTATGATCGCGCGATTTTCGTTGGTGAATCTGCATAAGGTATAAGTACAATTTTCCCAAAAAAACGTGTTCTTAAAAATCGAAGCAACGTTTTGGTATACAAAGTAGTAATGGAGTGAAAATAATCATTATACAGATGCGTTAAGTACCACTTCATTGTCAAGTTTTGAGTGCTTTCACCGGCACGATGTAAAGAAAACACAAGCAGACGACGCATGTACACCTGACCGCGGAGAACAGCTGATACTGTATATTCAAAAATTGGATACATATATGCGTAGTTGATATGAACATTGCGAATACGACGACATTGAAGGCAAATAAGCCAAGTTTGAATTGAATTAAGCTGATTATTCAATTTTCTATTATGAAAATTTAAAGCACGTAAAGCGTTACATTGAAGTATTTATCTATGACTTTATTTATCAATCACTGTTTGTGTCGAGTTATATATGATGAATTATTGACTCATCGGCTTATTCGGGATATATACATAGTCGGTCATATAAGTACAGCAAATTATAAAATGCAATTCATGAGGCATATATATATTTGGTATTGTAGATTTCACGAATCTTAAAACTATAAATATCTAGTGGTTTATCAATTTTTGACACGAATCGACATGTTAAAATGGTATGTGCTAATAATTAAGTTTCATATCATACCAATTGAAAATTAAAATTCGAATTGTATAAAAACAGAATAATGAATCATGTCCTTTGTTTATTTTAAATATCGTAATATCTTAAAACTTGTAATTGTAGAATTTTGCACTCAAAGACACAAAAATTTCATCTTTGAGACAAGCAATCAGACGTCTTACTTGATCAATAAACCCTTTCTTTTTAGATATGACAAAATCTGTTGCGCATCTTCAGGTGATTCTCTCACAAATATCATCAATAAATTTGTGGTGACCTAAACATTGAATCACATCAATTAGACTAGTCTGACATCATTAATATAACTAATTTTATCAGCTGGATATTTCATTCATATATCGTTGGGTAACAGACTATTCAAATTAATTCTGTTTTTCGTATGTGTATGAATGTTGATATCCATCTGATACACATAGTCGGACATCAATAACATACAATTCTAACTTACCAAGTATACACTAAAATGATCTGATTCTTTTTTCCAACGTTCCATCATCTTTTGAGAGATTCCATTTCGTTTCTTAAAATCATGTACTAGAAAAGAAATTGAATATTAACATGTCAAATCAGGAATTTAAAACAAATGATCCAAGTGCATGTTAGAAAGTTTATTATAGAATAGTTAATATGAAATGAGCAACTTTTAATAAAACTTACAAAACATGTCTGTTAGAAGAAAAAGTCTTATAGAAACTTTCTGTTTCTCAAGTATAGAAAATTTCAGCTGGCCGATTTTGTGCCCAGTCAAATCTTCATTCTCAACTTCTTGTTGTATCAGTGTCTGGAATTCTGCTTCCAAGTCTGGAAAATTCATCAAGTTAATGTTATTTTCTATCATCTTTTTATTAAATTCATGATAGATAAATTTGTAGGAACCTCTTAATGCACTTTTGAATGGTTGAATAACAACCTTGTATTTGTTTTCCTCACTCATGCCATCTTTCAGTACACTTTCATCGATGATCTTTTTATCTAAACTTTGTAGTTCGATCCGTTTCCGTTGGAGCGATTCATTGACTTTTGTACTCATCGTATCAATCATTGAAGTCAAACTGTTGAGCGAGAATATAAATGCAAATGAAAAAATATGTTTAATTTTGAAAATTAAATATCCGTACCTACCCAATAATATATAAATTATTTATTGAAGGTAGTGTAGTTTGTAGACTATGAATTAAAAAGTGCTTTTTGTACAAGATGAACAAGTAAGTATGTACAAAGACGAACAAAGATAACGTGCTATTTATCAACCTAGTTTCAGTCACTTTACAAATACTAAATTTGAATTATAACTACTGTATTGCACTAATCTATACAAACAAACAGTATAAATTACTCTACCCTTCGTAGGAAGAATCAATAAAAATCAAATTGAAAATGTAATTTCTGATTCAATTAAATACAAACTGAAATATATATTTATCACCTGTTATATACAGACTCTTTGACTGCAGCAGACAACTTCTCTTTGGGTTTCGGCTTGGCACCGTGCTTTCTGATAACTTTACTCCTCGGCAATACACTAGTAGTCGGTGTTTTACTAGCCATTTCTAGAATTAAGAATTTCCGTTTCACAAAATTGCTTTCGCAACTTACCGTCAACTACAGATAATGAAAATTCACCGGCTTGAGGAGAAGTTCTGAGCTTTGAATCGGCAGGCTGCATCTCGATAGATTTATTTTTAGTGGGTGTTTTAGGTACTAACTGCAACGAGTTCGTAGGATAGATGTCATCGTAATTTTTGGCTGTACCGACAGGAGACGCTGATCCGACAATAATTTCGTCGATGATTCCCCGTCTATTCAGGGCTGTACCACTTCTTTGTGAAGTAGTTGGCTTATCTGGAACGAACAATATTAATAATAGATTTATCAGATAACGTGTATTATCAGATATATTAAATGATTGAAATTCAATACTAATGAGAATATATTTGACCATACCAATGTCGAGTGGTTCAAAGCCAAGGAAGTCCTCGTCAGAATCAGTCCCTCGTGGTGTACTAGGTGCAGGTGAGTATTTTTTTCCTAAAACAACAAATTTCATGCTAGCATTGATGAACAATGATTACTAATTGACTTCGGATTTTTGATCACTTTGGAGAGGGTCATGGCAATCGTGATACAGTGTTAATATGTATTCGATTGATGGTAATATATGTTTCTGTGTGTCAATGCAATTGACACTGAGTAGAAAAATAAGTCGAAAAAAAAATGCACGAAGGTTTTCAAATGTGTTTTTCGAAATTGTGAACTATGACGACATTTTCTCATAGGCTTCTTGATAATTATTTTAACGAACGATATTGTCTATGGATTTTGGAACATTATTCAAATTTATAATTATTAATATTTATTAGTAGCTGGAGATTTGCTTTTTAATCTCGACTTTACGATTTTTTCATCAGACAATGCAATTGACGTCTCCGTAAACATTGAAGATTCTATTTAAAGGAAAAAGTTAAATGAATTGGTGAACTGATGATATGATGATCTGATGAACGCAATAGTTGACAACGAAGTTCAGTTTATTTTACCAGCTATGGATGATTTTGTAGATACTGGTTTGCCGGATCTTTTCTTTGTCATTTTACTCTCAATTGTTGCGAGAGGTACTCTTTCAACGTTCACTATACCTACTGGTAATGGGCTAACTGCCTTCGCAGATCCTTTTTTTAGCTCCCTTCGGGAAGCAGATTTAGTGGGTGTTGATACGATGCTGTATATAGGACTCGCAGCTCCTAAGATACAATAGATCGTTAGATTCAAATTTTGTACTAATGAACAATGATGCGATTTGTAATATATTACCGATCGAAAATGGAGCTCTAAGACCCGAGGTGGTTATAACGTCTCTGCCGTTTTGCGCTCCTGACTTAGAATTGATGGTTTGCATAGAGCTCATATTTTCTGAGTTAAGTAAGAAAGTTATGAATATATTTACATCAAAATTTACAAATAGCGACAATTATTTTGACTATACCGGAAGGTCGTGCTTTTGTCTTTGATGGCTTCTCGGATTTGTTCTTAATTTTCTTTTCTCGGGGAACCGCACGAGATGGTACTTGCGGAATACTTTGTATTTCTGAGATAAAAAATTCATTTCCATGGGTAATCATAATATTTATAATACAATAGAGAGTTATGAAGTATTTTACTTTACCAATTGGAGATACGTTTATTGGCATTGGTTTTGCGGACCTGGGTTTTACTCCCGTAAAGTTAATGAAAGTATTAGGTGATGGTGTAACATTCGCAGCTCCTAAAACATAACGATCGATTAGTTTTGATTAAAACAGACAACATCAAATTTCTTGAATCGTACCTGTTGGATTATTACCAAATGAATTCTTAGGGCTTGAGATGGTAATGATATCCTTGCCATTTCTTTCTACGTTGGCTGTAGCAACGTTTTTCGTGAAACTTGACATTTCTGGAATATGAAAAAACTCATTTGCACAAATCAATTCATTAATCATATCTCGAAATTTAATAATTATTTCCTGAAAAAACTTTAAAGCGTGATTTTTTCAGTTTTTATGAAGAAAAAGACTGATGCTTTATATTGAGCAGCCGTATTTCTAAAAGAGTAGCAAACTCGAAATTCTTTTTATCTGAGCGTAATTGAATCAATACAACCGATTTTCCAATCTTTGATTTTCATTAGTAACGATTGAGCGGCTTTCGATGGATCATAGTCATAATCTTTGAAAATCCGTATTTCTTGTAAACTAATCAATCCAAGATAAAACTTTAATTCCATGAAAATCCCATACTCACTTAATTTTGGGGCCCAAACATGGATTGACACTATGTTTCTGTAATTTTTATAACTGAACTGCGAGCACCAGTATGATCTCTATTGTTTTTACTTGCTCAACGTTTGCACAAGTGCAGATAGATACATGATCCAACACTGACAGACGAAGTGCTAATCAATGACTGTTTCGAGTGCTGAACTTTATTTACTTGGCACGTTGAGCTCAATATGAATATGCTAACACTCTGGGCGTATCTTTTCAATACAACTTAATAAACGTTTGATCGTACTGGGCGATATTTGTCTTATATATCGCATGTATTATGAATGTACGTTGAACGAGGAATACAATTTTCATTCAAATTTCAGATAATCCTTTTCAAATAATCTACGGTGGAAAACTTCGCCTTTAGTAATTATTCCGAAAAGAATGGTAAACTTGTTGAAGAGAAATGTTTATCAAATTATTTGATTCGCGTTTAAAAAACAAATTTAACATTACTGTATCGTTGAACGAGACAAAAAAGTGAATCGTAGTTACTGTAGTACAGTTGGTGCAGTTTTATACCTATGGGCACAGTCTTTTGTTACCACTCAACATGAATGTATCTGCTATGGAATATCACTTGAGTTACCCGCAGGGCAGCCACTTATCTTCGCTGCCCTTCTTGAACTTCGGTGCGTACAATTATCCATGTACAGCCTTCTGTCTTTCAAGGTGACCAGTATGTACAGCAGTTTTCGTTCATCTCCTGATGAGGTGCACACAGGAGTAAGTTGTATGAACTATATATCGATAATAATGTTTAAAATCCGACAAACCGTATAGCGTACATTATTTTGAATAAACTTCTATTATTTCGATTTTTATGAAGTGTGAATTATATCTTATAAGGCATAAAAGTCAAATGAGTTTATTTATTGCAGTACAATTTTGGGAATAAGTGCTTACATTTAAAAGTGCAAAAGCAAAACGACGAAGTATTTGCATTGGGATTGTTAAGAGGTACGTTATTCTAGAATACGTCTTTGATGGTATCTGCGATGAAATTGAATGTTCTTATTGATCAAAATTAGCGTCGCTTTTATACGAATGCCGAAGAATATGACTCACCTGGATAAGTGCTCTAATTAGAAAAATAATAATTGGATAATAACGATAACTTAGGAACGTTTATACAAAAACTCAATGTCCTAGATTGTAACACTAAAAATTATTGTAAAATCAAAAGATATATATTTTGTTACAAATAACTTTTACATACATCTTATTGTGAAGATATTGCGAGTTGAAATTCTTTTTCACAGTGAATTCAAACTGATGTATAAAGTTTCGTATCACTCGATTCAGGCTGCCCATTTTATTTAGTGGTTTATAAAACATTATTCTTAAAGCAATGGATTAATCTCCAAGAGAATTTGTACTCTATTCAGAAATTTTCAAACCTTTAACAATGAGTAGTTAGCTGTACGCAAATCTTCATAAAAACTAAAAACTTCATATTTGAATAGTACTGAGGATTTGATTGTTAATAACAAGTTGCAGATTACAACATCATCTTCCTCATTGCTGATAGATTCAATTATATGAAAGGATATCTATTTTTTTTTCAGAACTTCGAAACCTGACTGACCAGGAAACCCCTTGGGTTTTGGGTTTCGGATCGCGCTGAAACTCTTGGGGGCAGTTTATGGTTACCAAATATATATTATTTGCAGTTATTCATCCTAATGTTCAGATTTTCTAGAAATATTGTCATCTAATACATAGAATGTATTCTATATGCATGCCATTTGACATATACATTACACATGCATGGAGTTCAATGTTCAATGTATGTATAATGATCGGTTAATATTTCAGACAAATCAAAGTAACTACAACTATCACATATTGGGTTATAGGAAATCTACATCCAAAACTTTCAGTTGAATCGAAGACCCAAATGTAAGGTGGTCTCCCGGTGAGGGGCATTTGGTGATATTATTCTGCTATACTTAACTACGCATCATTAAATTCACGTATAACATTAAAGTATCAATAGTTCCATTTGTTTTGCATTTAAAAATAAAAATTAAATATAAAAATAGTTATAAGCATTATTGGATTTTTTCCCTCGATTATGGTTAGTGAAAACAGGAGATAAAGAAACAGAAAGTAGTCTAGAATGAAACAAAATTTATATAATTTATTTCGTCTTTTACAATGTTATAAAAATTAATAATACTCGTGCGATAGTGAGTTTTCTATTCGTTTTCAGTTTAAATAGAATAAAAAAAAACATAAATATAAATATATATTTATACGCATATAACAATTTCTTCTAGTCTTTTTTATGTCATGAATTATTTCAAATCTAAAATTTTTCAGGTTCTTTGTAAATGTCACTTAACATATTTTAAGACAATCATTTTTATATAGCTGCTCATGTATCGATTACGTTGATTGTCTTTTACAATTCCTATAAGATTTCAATAATGACTCAAGTATACACGTCTAATACACTTTTCTACATAATCTCCAGATCTGGAGATTTCATGTATTAAAATAATCCAAAGTCTTTACAAAAGTTTCCTAAATTCATTAAATTGTCTTTTTGTCATAATTGACCACTCGTTGAAACGGTCTTGAAGGTAATACGCTACTACGCAAAGAATTCGATAGACTCTTTGGTTTTGGTGGAAGTGGAGGAGGTTTAGATAGTTTTGTAGGCGATATTTGCGTTAGATCTTGACTGCACGTGTTTAAACAGTTAATTTGCTCGTTTCCATTTTCAGTAACAGTCTTTTCAGCTTCAATTATTGTTTTGTCGAAACAACTCGAACTATCGAAACAGCTCTCTAAAATTGGTCTCTCTTCTTCCGAATCGTAGAATTTACTAAACTCTCTATTTCCCATAGGTCCGCGAGATTTCCGCCGTTTCTTATCGTCAATGACGTTTCCATTTTCCTTGTTCTAAAAACACAATTTTGATTCATTAGTTATAAGTTGAAAAATGCCAAATCTATTATATTTATCGGTAAATCATCCACCATATTATGGAAAGTTTACACATTACGTACTTTCAGAAAGTCCGGGAGTTCAAAATTGATTTCTGTTCCTCTCTGATCTTCCAATCTTGATCTTTGAGCACGTTTTAATCCTTCATATAAATCTAGTGGCATAAAAAAATATAAATTATTGAAGAATTTGAGACAAGTATTTGAAATTAGTGATGATTAAACAGTACTTTTGCCATCTCCATCAAATCTACTTGGTAGTTGCAGCTTGACACCATTTCGCCATTTAGCTATCAGTGGTGGATGAGATCGACTACTTTCATCATGACCACCATCATAACTTTTCTCACTCATAGTACTAATTTTTGACTTCGACTGAAAAAAAGTTTTTATATTTTCAATTGTAAATTATCTGATATTGAAGAAATATCAAAAATTGAGTATGTAACTATATTTAACCGACTGTGGGAATACAATATTAATTTTACTATGCATAATTTTTAAATACTTGACAATCTAATAAATCTTTTAATGAATATATAATATATTTCAAACGATATATTCATGGCTGATAATATTATTTTTTCATCACAGTTCCTTTACCTTCCGTTTGATGTGAAGTGTTGAATCTCTTGAGAAAAATTTGTTTGAAAGAATGGATGAACCTTCAGATTTCTGGTCATCGGACTGGAAAAAATAAATAAATTATAACACATGAGACTTCCATAAGTGAAGTATTATGATAGTTACAATTTTCATTTACCTTGCACGAGCCTTGATCTCCTTCACTCTTAGTATCACTTTTCCCGACTCGGAGTTCCTCGAAAACTTTATTCGTTATTTCATCTAGAGTGGGTTGACCCCTGGGAACTTCCGGCGTTTTGAATAAAGATGCGTCATCGATTGTTTCTGAAATAAGAGTGAACGTATACAATTAACATTATAACAGTAATTTTCTTTGTTATTAATCAATAATAATTGGGGTCTTCAATTTACCTTTGTTATTTGAAGTGAGCGTGAGTCTTGCCGGTGCATTCGCTGCAGGAATATCAACAAAAACTGGATGGCCATCAGCCCAAATCGTGACGAGATCGAGCTTGAAACCATATTTGTTCAAAGTTGGCTTTAATACTTCTTTCAGTGTCCTTCCTTTATGAGCAACAACACTTATCACACGTCGAGAAGGTAAATCTACCTTGATAACTTTTGTTGGCACTACTTCTACTTCTTGACTGGCTAATACTGAACTTGGATACTTGAGATTTATTATCTGAAAGCATTTTTGATTATAAGGTTAATAAGATTCAATGTTATTCAAACAATTGTATGGTTAGTTTACAAATTAATATATTTAGAATACCAAAACAAACACAAAATTAAGTTATTAATTGAGGAAATTTTTATAGCATATTTCTTCACTATGATTAACTACATCAGCCAATTAAATAACTCTATGAAATCTAAATAGAGGAGTACCGTCTAGAGTATCACAATAGTGAAAAAATAAAAACAATTTCGTTAATATAAAGTTCACACAGTGGCACAAGTGCAGTCAATCAAGTTTAGTAACCATTTAAAAGCATGCACCTATTTTTGGAGCAAAGAAAACTAATTTCATTATGCTAAATTATAATTAATGTGTTTCGAGAGTTATCGTTCATATCTTGTGAGGTGAAACAATCAATTTCTAATCTACAATCAGTATCCTCATTGTTGATAAGAAAAAGGAACAAGTAATATCTTGACTCTCGAGTGGAAAAGATTTGAATACAATTTTCGTTCTAGAGTACCGAAATTCTTACTTGCAATGAAATTTACATTTTTTATCGCGGCAGGTGCAATTAGTCTTGTAAGTGTCGCACTAGATTAGAAAAGGATAGGAAACAAACCTCGTCTGTAGCAAGCATAAGGACGTCGTAGTTTGAATATCGTAGAGCGCGTTTTTCGAGTAGGCGCGTAACGACGTCTTGAACACTATCCGTATGATTGGTTGGTATGACCGTCGTCGAGCCGTCCGGCAGGATAACTCGACAAAGGCCAGCACATTTAGAAACGTGAGGTTCTCGCTTCTCGTACGACTGTCCTTCGCAGGACGAAACCGACTACAAGTCAAAATTACCGATTTCGACATTTATTCTATGCTTATTTTAATCAAGAGTAAACCGTTATAAAATTTTTTATACTTTATCAAATAGCGAGAAGAATAAATTTCCTTCACCGCAGAATATCTAAAGCCATTTATTATTTAAAAGCAGGATGAAAGAAATTTCAAAGTTTTAATTGTTAAGATACGCAAAATATTACAATATAAACCGCTAAAATGTATCAACACAAAAACAAACAAATGCATAAGAAACTTATTTTATATCATTAATTAGAAAAATCAAAGTTTAGTTCAAACTTCTCACACAATACTTCACGTCATTGAACCGAAAGATCTACAGTATAATGCTCAATAGTGTCTTACGTGTTTTGTGAAAGACTGTCGTAATGCTAGATCCCACGACGCTAGAGATGAACGACTACTAGAAATGGAAACATTATCATCCTCGTTGTTTCCTTCATTTTCCCGTTGAATCGTCGAGAAACTTTTGTATATTTTTTCTCCTCGGCTTGGCGTTTTGTTATATTCTGACTCTCCTCGATCTTTTGATTTTGATCTGAAATGTTAGGATCAATATAATAATCACGATTCAATTGATAATCACTTGTAACTAAACAACGAGTAGTCTCAAATACCTGTTTTTTCTGTGCCACGGAAGAATGGATTTCCTACATCTATCTTCGGCATCGGAAGCACTTTTTTTGAGTTTTACACTAGATGAATTTGTTAAAATTAGATCTCCATCTTCTGGTGACGTGTCCTCATTGTCCACACCATTTTCTAAACATTTTCGGTAAATATCTGAGCGCAGGAATCGGGGATAACTATCAAATTTCATCAAATTGAAGATTTGTTTTTGTGCCTGGAATCAAAGTACACCATTTTTTTTTATTCTGATCAATGAATAACTGAAAGTCAACTTTTATTATATTCAATCAGTTTAGATTTATTAAAGTGTATAATAAACGCAATTCTCTGCTGAATCCATAAAATTGTATAATACCTGGGCAAAAAGATCGGGAGGAGCTGCAGCTAGAAGTTCTGGGGTGATTTTACCGGTTGCATTACTGTCGACGTTCACTGGTTCCGAGGCATTATTGGACAGATGTCGCTGAAAAATCTGCTCCGCCAGTCGCTTTCGAGCGGCCAAATCTTCCGTGTCAGAGTAACGTTCGCATGCTGCCCAGAAGTATATGTTTTCGTGACTGATTTCCTTTTTGAGGTATTTCTACGGAGAAAATTCATTTGATATTAGACAAGAAGGTATCTCCGGTTGGATGGCAATTCATTCAACTCATACAAACGATAAGCTTATTCGAAATGAAATTGATACCAGGCGTATACGGATTAATTAATTGTTGACGTATGCATAAAGACAAGAGACTATCAAATATCGAAAGTATTTATTTGAATTTAACCAACGGAAATAATATACGATGAGTGAATTAAACCAATGATAAAGAACATGGAACAACTTACAGCAAACGTCTGCAAGCCCTTTGGATCTCCTAATAATTTTTCAAAGCTCAAAGCCCACGTGTGAACGCCATACCCTGTTGTTTTGTCGCACGACTCGGTGCTTCCATGCTGAAACAGAATATGTTCGTAATTCAGAAGATCAATCGGTTATCAAACCATATTACACGATTCATTCGAAAATTTTGATCATACTGCGAATATTAGTACAGTAGAAATATCCTTGAAAAATGTGTAATGACCAGATACGAAGCACATGTTTGTTAAACGAGTGCCAAATGACAAGTATATCCCCTTCCTCAAGATATTCTAGACGATGACGCGGACTCGCAAGATAAGGCAGAATTTCAACTTGCTGGTCGCACATATACACGAGGGAGATATACGCCAATAAGCCGCATTTAAAGAGCCGCATCACGAGAGAGCTTCGGCGATAAGCTCGTACTCGTCGCATTTCCGCCACGTAATAAATCAATCAATCCAATGAAGCTCGTGAAACAGAGGGCAACAGCGGAAACCAGTGGGACCCGATAACAAAAGTGGACGATTTTTTTACGCCCGACTACAATGTGAAAATGTGTGAATTGCTTAGCGAGGCATATACACACACATATACATCGTAGGAGATGCAGAGGCTTTCTAAACACGCTGGTGCACGGGCGATCGAGAGAAAAACACACACGCGAGAGTGTCTCTCGCGGCGCTGGCGCACAGTCGCATTCCTAAAAGTTCCTTTCGTTTCAATGATGAATGACCTCAATGAGCCGCCGGGGATCGGCCACGAGTATATGTGCTATATATCCACAGCGGACGGAAAGGGAATTTCAACTGCGCGGCTGCAGCACGAGAGCCCGAGGGGAACCGACGGATTTCGCTGTGCACGAACGGATATGCGCGCGTCTCTCTCTCTCTCTCCCCGCGCGCCGCGGCTGGACAAAAGAGTTCGCGCACGGAACTCGAATAAGGAATCATCGCGGAGTGTGTAAGAGGCTTCGGTTGCGTGCCGAGACGGCGACGCACACGTTTGTAACGCGCGCGACATATTCATTCACATCACGTTCTCGGAACGGCCGGCCATCAGCATAATTACCGTATCGGTGCGTACTTCGCCCCGCGCGCTACGTAGCTTGACCGAACTCGGCCTCTCCGCACCGCGTGCGCGTCCGCCCGATCGTTTTAAATTATTGTCAATCCGCGCGCAAGCGGTCAGCCTCTTTCTCGGCCTCTCGTCTCGGCTCCCGGCTAATTCGAACGATGTTACAATCGAATATTTTCGAGCTCCAGCAGGATAGTTGCCGTCGAAACTGCAAGACTTTGAAATCCCGACTTTTGCGGAAAAGTTGCGTCCGAGCGTTGCTCATATATATGTTGTTTATCTTTTGAGAATGAATCATTAAGCGCGCTGTTGAGTTTGTGGATATAATGAGTTACGGATAACACAAACGAGCTACGAACGCGCCCGAGCGCCAAAGACAACTCGGCGAAGAGTATTCGCGTCTGAATGTGTATACACGCGCACATTCGGACTCAGCGTCAAAGTGAAAGTCGCGGGTCGTATAGATAAGGATCTGAGGATATATCCCCGAGGGGAGAGCGATAAGCGGCTGGCGCAGCGCTCGGAGAGCTGCACAGACAAGTGGATCAGCGCGCAGAAAACGCTGGACGAGCTGCGCATATATACATACACGCGCGCATGCTGCATTATCAGTCGGCGCATCTATAAATAGTTCTCTCTGTCTCTGTCAGTGTGTTGCGAGCGCGGGCGGCGGAATCGCGGTCAAAAGAGGCTGCCCCGCTTTGACACGCTACATCGGATGCAAATTCGCCGCGGCAAGGTCCGCTGCGACACAGCGCGCGCTCGGAGAGGACGTTACGTAAAGCGGGTAGGGGGCAGAGAGGGACAATTCACCTGGCTGCTGGTGCTGCTCGCGTGGGAGAGCCGGCTGGCGCGGCGGCGCGCTCGGCTGGCCCTTCTTCCTGCGTCGGCAGCGGCCTCCTGGCAAGCGACCCATTTGATCGTGTCGGTCGGCGGCGCCGCCGCCGCCCACCAGCAGCGCTCGATCTCCGCGACCGTGTGCACCTTGGCGCCCAAAGGCTCGCCGCGCCGCGCGCGAGCTGCTCCGGGTCCCCGTCGACGGCCCCCCGCCCGCCCGCTCACCACCACCACCACTACGCGATCGCGCACCACTAGGCCCCCGCTGCACTCCGGCCCGACACTAGCATCGCACTGCCGCTGCCGCTGGACTCGAGTTACTCACGCGCGCGCGAGCGGACCTCCGACCGACCGACCGGCCCCCCTCTTAGACCATCGGGCGCTCCTCCCGCGCGCCTCGTGCGCGCACGTTCCGCGTGGGAGCTTGTGTATAGGAGCCCGAGGGGCCCACGCTGCCACCACCATATCCTTCCCATCCCCGAGCGCCACCGCCGAGGCATCATTTGTTGCTCGCCGCGTGTTTACCGCTCTCTGATGTAGATGCGATATATGTGTCGGCGACTCTCGTTCGGCCGCGTATGTAGCGCACGAGTACACTTTCTAACTCGAGCCATAGACAAACTCTCGACCGATTCTTTTCGTCGATCCGATCGCTCGCCACGGCTGGATTTGGATGCAATGCTTCGTTTCAGAGATTTCTCACTGAGACTACCGTTTGTCGGCGTATGTACAGGCCTTGAGTTCTCTACCGGAGACGATGAGTAAGTGGAGAAAAGCGATTACGATCTTTTGGTCGTTACGGGACAATCTATTTCTACTCGAAAATTGTACTGCGACGAACAGCCAATTTGGTACACAGTGTGATTCCTCCCCAATTACGAGCTGTCTAATTATGCAACTGGATCACAGGTGCATCTGAAACTTCTGCGATGAAAATAAAAAAAAGAACGTCTCGATCGATAGATTCATCACTCGGGAAAGATTGCTAAGCTGCTGAACGCGAGAAGCTAAAACAGTTTTCCCTCGCGCTTCATCTTGCCTCCAAGGCAGCAATGCCACTGCAGTTTCTCTCGTCGTCAAATTTCCATCCAAGTGGATGAGTGTTTTATAAGAGCGGTAACTCAAGTGTTTAATGGGCTGTTTTGCCAACAGTGGTTCAGACTTGAAAGATCAGCGGCGAAAGTCAAGAAACGCTGCGGCTACTCTGTGATTTCACTTTTCACATGTATACATACGAGCAATTCAACGCTGATTTGGCTAAATGGTCGCGCGCAATCGATTTGCCGAATCGATTGGATCTTCCGCGATGAGCAGCACGAGAATAACGCGTCGTCCCTTCGCTGCACAGACACCCCGCATGAGCCCTGCGAATCGCGAGTGCAAAAATTAATTCGGGCACAAATTGAAGATGATGAAAGGAAAGGCTGCGCGCGCGTCCGGGAAAAGGATGTTCACTTAAGACCATTCAATCGGCTGGATAATCGAGCGCGAACTCGATCCCGAATACGAAACCCGAGCGTCTTAATCTCTCCGCAGCCATGAATGAGTCGCTCTCTTGCAGCAGGCGGACGCGTAATTCGAGGCAGTAGTTTTCGCGAGAAAGGCGGCTCTCTCGTGCACGCAAATCAAAATCTGCATTGTACAACTGCGCGGGGGAGGAGGGGCGGCTGTCGGGGGAGAGAGAGGAAGCGACGACGCTCCTCTGCCGCCGAGCGCTCGATGCACATGTACGCACTATACTATATGACGGCCCTTCGCGCGGCTATAAGTGTATATACATCTAGCTAGCGGCATGCATTATATGGGTAGATCCCTCCGAGTTCAACGTCGGCCGATCCGAGCGTGATGACGATTTCATATACCTATACCGCACAGCACAGTCTCTTGCGCGTATTTTGTTCATTGGGGATTTAGTTTTTTATGCTTCTTTCAAGGGCAACTGCGCGTTTTATATCCGCAACCGAATATACGCCGAAGATCGAAGATACCGAGCCCGAGGAACGATTCAGCTACTTCGCTTGTGTTCTTGTTATAACGGCGCTCGAATATTTTCATTGCGATTACTTGTGCAGCGAGGCGAGCTCGTTCAACGAAATTCGTTTCGCTTATCTCCATTCGTTGCTCTAACTGCGCGCAAGGATGTATTCATGTGCGAGTACCGAGCGTACACGAATGAAAAGGTTGATTGGCCGCTCGACATGCTGGCGCACCAGACTGTTCCCGAATGGTTGTAACCGACGAGAACGATCCGATTGTATACATCTGGGGCCATTAACCGGTAGATTTTGCAAAAGTATTCCCAACCAACGATAGCTATTTTATGTATACACACAGACACGGTTCTTGGATTTTTCATGCGGATCAAAAGCGACGAGAGATAGGAAGTCTCGTAATCGCGTGCGATTGACTCATTTTCATTAATTATTTGCAGGCTCAAATGAATGAATGCCGCAATTCACGCGTCATTTTTTCCCCTTTTTCTTACGAGACCCCGCTCTGAATGGACTTATCTTTGCATTAATTAATTGATTACTCACGAGTTATTAGCGTGTTTTACTCGGATGCATCAGACCGAGCGAGCTTGAAAAATGAGCGTGAACTTTTACGGAGGAACTTTTTCAATTAGACGTGTCGCCATGTGGAGAACCAAAGTAATCTACATTTATAGAATTGCGAGAGTTGAATTTCATGAATTATGGAGCTCAGACGATTCAACGTCGTGGAAGAGCTCCGCGAGTTACGTTTTCCTTGGGTTAATTACATTTTGCGGGTTCCGTAATAAACTCGGCGAGATCCATCCTTTTAGAGAAATATAATTGATACTGTTGCGCTTTCAGGGAATTCGTAACGATCGGCTCTATGAAACTAATCGAATTACAAGACAGATGTGTCTCAATACCCCTTATACCTTATCGAACAGATAGGATTTTTAGTAAGAGAACCCCAGATACGATTCGTACGAGATATGTAGCAATACTTCGCTAATAAAATCATTGTCAATTGATTTTACTTTTCGCCTATTTCACATACTTATTCGTATTTGTGATGATACTGTTTAAAAGAGATTAATCAATGTAGAATTGTAATTTCTCGTGAATGGAGACTAAGAAAAGATGACGAAAGAGAAGGGAGAGTATAGTCTTCACTCAAATTATCGCTCGACGACTCGGACGAAGTGAAATGAATGATCGCATCAAAGTACATATTGTAGTGTAATCGCAGGGACAAAAAAGTATCAATTCAATGTTCAGTAAAGTGTTTGATCGCGGGCAAGAGTGAGGAGCGGCATGCGAGCAAGAATATGTATACACTCACGCGCTCCCTGTGAATTTCACCGCGAATTTTCTCAGCTCGTGGGGCTGGAACAACAGTTAAAGCAGCTCCGCGCAAGGGAACACAATGAAGTAAGCGTAATTAGCCTGGCCGTGAAACGCGTAATGTCTAATTACCCCGAGGGTATCGAGCCCGCCGCTGGCTTTCCACCGTAATATGGCGAATCGCGTGTACGTGTGGGCGCGTGCGCGCGGAAACTCGCGGTATAGGATGAAAATCGTGCGAGCCCAATGGGCACACAGGCCTCTCTTCCCTCTTTCCTTCCTATGGCTGTGTTTAAATTGCCAGCGTCTTGTATCATTAGAGCTAATCTTGTATACTATACACGCTATCTCCGATCTCTGGAATGTTGCTGCTGCGAAAAAGAGAACTTCGGCGTTCCGTGTGATTATACGGATATGTGGGTATAAATTTTATTCGGCCGATCGTTGTGGGTGGGTATCCGGCGACCGCTTTTGGAACAGCGAATTTGGCAGCTAAATTGCGCCTCTAATCATAGCCTGTGATGAATACGGAGACTGATCTTGTAATTGATGGGAAGTACACATCAATTTTATCGATCGGGTTCCGCAGATTGATACTTTTAGATTTTCGGAAGATATAATCGATCGAGGTTGCTCGAGATGCAGTGAACTGTTGCTAATACTATTATCCATATAAACAATATTTATCAGTCTATTCTTGTTTTTTTTTTCTAATTCCCGTTTATTGCATTATCAAGTGAAATTTTCACCCAGCACATCCAAAACTGTATCCATACACACATTCTCTATAAAAAGCGATCGATTGTTTTGCAATCTCTTTTTCATATTCGGGAATGTTATTCTCAATAGCGATGATGAAAGATACTTATAAAAGTTATGTCACGTTATGAAAAAAGTAGATGAAGGAATAAGTTGAAAATGTCAAATTTAAGACACAACCATCGAGAAAATGCCTTGTACGATCGCTGGTCGGCTGTTACCAGCTGCCATCGCCCGGCCACTTTCACGGGCACAAAGGAAAACGGAAACGATCTGCAGGCGCGTGGAAAAACATGAGCAGGCACACGCGCGCGCGCGCGTGCCAACGAATTTAAAAAGAGACGGAGAGAGACATGTGCGAGCGACTCACCATGCAATCGTCCCGCTCGACCTTTCGGATCTCTTGCATGCTGCCCCAAGCCCTCGGCACCTTGTCGCTGTTCGCCTTGCCACTATGACTATGCGGAAGCGATTTCGTCGTGTTCAGCTGGTCCGACGACGACTTGGAGTCCGGCGACCCGGTCTTCAGGTTCTCCATGCTGTAGCCCTGTATCTTCATCCCGTTTTGGTATACCTTTTGTCAGGGTGAAAAATTACGTGAATTTTAAAAGACTCGTAAATGAGTAAAATTCATTGGTTTGTTAAATTTTGATATGTATCGATAATCTGTTCGAGCATCGGTGTTTTAGATAATGACGCGTGAGATAATAGTTTTGATGAAATAAAATATTTTTAGTTGATAATTAAATTAACAATAGGATTGGCCATTATTTCGGAGTTAATCGCTGGGGAAAAGCCGCGTATGCAATTAAAATATTCAATAACCCTTTACCTTCAAACGAAGCCGATCAACCGATCACTCGCGTCGCGTCATAAATCGAATGACGTTCGAACCCATTTTGTATACGAAATACGTATACTTCTTGTAGTCTCGCGACACAATAAACAAGTTACCCGGCACCCAAACAAACTTTTTCGAGTGGGAGACAGAAAACATCAACAAAGTTAAATGCCGGGTCGTAGTAAATATATGTGTGTATTCGGAGCGGGCTCGCACACACAACACGTTCACGCGTATACTCGCGGTGGCACACACATAGGCGCGTGTGTAACCGTTCGCGCGAGAGAGAGACCCCCCTCCACCAGGCGAACGGGAGAGAACGGCGGTTGGGAAGAAAGGACTCACCTTTGGGCTGAGCTTGTCGGGGACGTCTATGGCGTCGATCTGCATGCCGGGTAGGAGCAGGTGAGGACTGGAGCTGGAGCTGAGCTGGGACGAGGACCTGGCGTGCTGGAGGCTGCCCACCGACAGAGTCGAGGTATATCGGGGCGAGGAGCGCGCCAAAGCGGCAAGGGCCGCAGGACTGGCGCGCTGCTGCTTGCCGGCGCAGTGCCGGTACTGCCGCCGCCGCTGCTGCTGCTGCTGTTGCTGCTGCTGCTGCTGATGCTGGTGGTGGTGGTGGTGGTGGTGGTGGTGGTGGTGCGCCGAGCGGCCAGATGGTACGGCCGGACAGCTGACGATGCTCCCCTCCCCGCTGCCCGCGCTGCGCCGGCTGTGCCTGCCCAGGATGCCCGACTCTCGGCACTGCTCCTCCGAGGCTTGCTCCGAGCGGCTCGTCCCGTACACCCTAAATAAATCGGGATATTTTTAAGTTTTTACGGGGCTATGGCGCCGTCCATCCGCTGTGTATTCTGCTACGCGCTCGCGTTTGAAATTTCGGGGGCTCGGGGGAATTTCTCGATTTTTATCAATGCTTCTGGTACCCACCCGTACCTTGATAGGGGTCGGCTTTCAATTATTTTATGGCACTAGTGGATTGTTGGTGATTATTAAAATGTTTTTGAAATTATACAATTCCACATTCGGACGGTACGGGCGATCGCTTCCGAGCGATTTGAGTGATTTGAGGAGTTCTTTCTTCCACTTTTTTCAAATCTATATACTTTCTACACCCAAGATTAAAAAATTCGCTTGAACAGGGCATTCCCACGCGGAGAGAAGCGACATAAACAAATACAATTTACATCAAATAATAATTGATCTTTCATATAATAAATCCATGTAATTTTCTAATTCAGAAAAACATTTTTAATTATTGACCTAATATTTTTTTTGTGTAAATAACCTTCTTTTACGATTTTGAAAGCTAAGCTTTATAAAATTGCTGTGTTATAAGAATTATCTATAACTAATATTGCCTTTATGAACTGTTGAAATATAGAGCATCTGAGTTTATCAAAATACGCTGAGAATATTGAGTCAATGATGACGACAAAAAATTATGAAATATTCTTATTGCATTTTGTAATGAAAAAACAACTATTCAATGTGAATAACAACTAGAATAAGATATAGTATATTCCAGATTTTTAAATCATAAATTATAAAGTATTATAAAAGATACAAGACTTTTGAAACTGATTATAAAATTGAAATTGTGATTGTGAAACCAATTTAAGCCAACTCCTCGCACATGATATATGTACGAAGGATTATATGAGACAGTTGCGTATATAGTATACAGTTTCCGGTATGCGGGTACATCGTCTAATACGACGAAGATTTCGGGTAACAATATAAGTACCATGAATCACACTAGAGCCATCAAATTTGAGGGGAGCGGGAACAGCGGTACACGCTGATACGCTTTCATGAAAAGAACTAGTTGGGAAGATGTCTTAAAATTACGTACGCTTTTTGACGCGTCTCGAGATTCGACGCGTGAATTTATTTATGACAGAGCCTTATCGGGTGTGTGGAGAACTTCACACGAGAAAATAAATTGCTATAGAATCAAATTAATGAAACTACTAACTAGTTATGATTGTTAGACTCGTTAGACTCACCCTGGGAAATCGCTCCACCTTGGATCGGAGATGGCACGAACCGTTAATTTGGATCCGCACGAGTCCTTGACGTTTCTCCCAAGGGAAGAAACGACAATACTCTGAAACAAGTTAAAAAAATTTATTTTTGAATCAATTAAATATTTATAATGATACGCTGATACTGACAGCGTATCATTATTCCATCATTTATTATAATAATATAAATTAATAAAAAATGCATCATTATATTGACAAATAATGAGAAATTCCGTTACAATATGACATATTTCTATAGTCATATTAATGACACCTTCTATATCTTCCATTTCTCTCAACTTTTGTACGTGCATACACAATATTTTCGTAAGTTTTTAAAAAAATCTCATCAAGCGATAAACAAGATTCATTAGACCATCAGAATTATTGATTTCCATATGTTTCAAAATATAGCGGAGCAACTCTCACCCTCTCGTGATATCCAGGAAATTCGGCGTTAAGATTTTTTTCTGAATGGCATCTACAATCGTCTTTAAAGCCTATTCCAGAATCACTGTTGCTCGAATGAGCGGTGGAGGTGCTGAGGTTGCTTGGCTGGGGTGATGGCTGCGTCTCGCGATGGCTCCTCCGGTTATCGAACAGATTGGCTTCGGTTTCGGCGGTGTCCGAAATGTAGAGGGTCTGTATGGCACCGACCAGGCCGTCGCAGCTAGCGGGAAACTCCTGGCAAGCGTTGTTCAGCTCGCTCGCCTTGGTGCAGCTGAAGCCGAACGAGGCGCTCGTGCTCGTGTGCACTCCGTGATCCGTCAAGCTCGCGCAGATCCTGAACACGTGGCAAGAATTTGATACGGCACACATTTCCTGGTTCTCGTACAACCCCTCTGTGCTGCTGGCGTTGGTAGATTTTGTGAGGATACCAAAGTGCAGCTTGTCTTCGCTCGAGAACCAATTGCAGTACACTATTCGATTACAAGGGTATTCTGCGATAACGCGATTTTCTATATTGGCAAGTTTTATGTTTGCAACGTGAATCGTCAATAACACCTGCAACAAAAATAATTTTTCATGTTACATTTTATTGTTCCGATATGAGTCAAAGATGCTGAGGAGTACATTGCTCAAGCGTTCAAATTTCACATTGGAGACTCGTGCGTTTTCGCTCAATTATTTTTGGCATAGATGAAAATAAGATCCGAAGTAGTCGTTGAAATCTCCAACATTTAAAATTCAACGGGATTCTTTGTTGTATATACGTTAATTAGGATCGGGAAAGATTCAACGTAAAAGTTTCTCATCATGCTTTTACTATCAGTAAACAGAACTTGTGGATATGAGTCGACGCCCTTTCTGAAGATTATCCTTATTCAGGTACTTCTCGCGAAGACAAGACTTACCAGAAGAGTCGGACAACCTTAGGGTCACCGATTGCGATGAAACTTTTGAGATGATTTTTAAGTACCCAATAGTATATATCGTGAGCCATATAGTCTAACGTTTTGATTTTCTGATATTCTGTTAATCATTATAGATTTTATGCATTAATACTATACACACGTACACACGTATACACGTACAAACACACATACACAAGAAACCATAAATATAAATATACTGCGAATTCGTAAAATCGGAGAACTTGACGAAACACTTATGGGAAATCAGTATATGGCTGTATGGCATGAGATATGAGGTAGTATCCATTAACCATCTTACGAATTTTCATCATGATCGGTAATCCAGAGGTTGTGCACTGTTCTAGTTAGTCAGTTTTTTTACGCCTTTTTTTCTGAAAATTTTCGAATGCTCATAAAAACTATTTCGATTCCACTTTCATCAATATAAATTCTCTTGCTCCGACTTCATCAAGGTACGACTTATGCGATCAGATGAGACATTCATTTTCATGTAAGAATAAAGCTAGTCCTTGTGAAAAAGTTTGAATGAGCATCGAAACGGAGCATCGAAAGATAAAAGATACATAAAATTTACGCACCGAGAACCGAAACTTTACGCACGCATAGGCATATCCCTAAATATTATAGCCAAGTACATTTGAGAAAGTATATGTTATGGATTCAGATATAATTTCCTGACTCACGCTAAAATCGATGCATTCAAAGAGTAGTTTTTACATAACATTTTCTAGCATCTTTTGGCATGATTCTAGGACAAAAATTCATGGTAAATATAATACAATGATATAACGATATATTCTCATTTCACATTCTGTAGTGCTTATGCGTATTCATCCACAGCACGTTTCATAACTAGAACGTTTTTTTTCGCAACCAAAGAACATTTCAGGAATATGGTCAACAATAATTTGAACTCTTACTTGAATATAATAAGGAACATCTTATTCGAATACTTCCGAATGGTATGTATATACTTTCTTACAACTCATGGTTTAAACTGTGTTTCCAGAACGCTCTTAACTCAAATTTCTCAGAACTCACTTAATTTTGTCATAACGCATTCACTGCGACTTTCTCACATCGCTAAACGTATGTTTCTGGATTTTAATTTTCAATTCAAAGTAACCCTTATTTTACAATGACGTTTATCTAATGTTTTTTAGCAACGACCATTGGAACTTTTTGGTACAACTAATATTTCGCTCACCATATACACGGATATTTCCACTTTCACATATCGTTGCCTTTTCGTTCTGAACGTTTTTCGAGAACTTACTTTGGTAGCGATAAAACGTTCTGAAAATGTTCTGTCAATGAAACATTCTACATGGGCACACATTTGAACAAGTATAACCTAGTGCATCTGCTTGAATAATTGCTATAGAAAATGATTCAAGCTTACAGTAGTGGGATCACGTTTTTCAGCCTTTATTCTCTTGATGCACTTTCTAACTAACGACGCCATGGAGACAGACTGCAGATGGCTAGGAATGTCGATCGTGCCCATATATCCAAGCACAGCTCTGTGGACGATCTTCTCCGAGTCGCGTTTCCTCGATGCTGGTGGCGGTGGAGGTGGCAGCGGACTCGACATATTCCACCTATGGTGGTTGGACGGCGCTATCGCCCGCGAGCTGCTCGAGTCGAACATCGCGCCGCTCTGTAGGTCTCGGACGACCTTGGCCACTCTACACTGTGGATGAAGCGCTGACGAGATGCTCGAGCTTCCCGAGGCGTTGCTCGATCGAGACCTGTAAAACAAAAAATACTCGTCACACTCAAAACATTTAATTTGCTATTCTCTAATCTTATATGAAAATTCTTGTTCCATTTACAATTTGATTGAACTAATCGATGCACTCTCAAGAATCAAAGGAAAATTGGCTCATTATTGATTTTTATTACACCTTGGTAACGCAAAAATGAAATTTATGGGAAAATAATTAACAATCGTGTAATAATATTGTACGCAATTTAACTATACAAATTCATGGGTGAGACTAGCTCAGTGGATACTATAGCCCTTTGAAACGCTCTAATTTAATTCTACATCCCGGATCACACGATACTTGAGCGGAATAATGAGCCATGACTCGGATACGGAGAGCAGTAACTTCACGGCGGTATAAAATTTCGGCCGCCGTATATAGCTCTGAGGTAAAGTCCTCAGAGCGGAAGAGGCGAGAGCTGATTGATTCGAGTTGAGGATGATTAGTCCCAATTAGCCGCCGGCTCGGTTCTCTCGGCCGGCGAGCCAAACAAGTATATATAATACGGCGCCGCTTCGAGTCCGACGAATAAGGGAGGACGAGTGAGCCGCACCTGTATCTGGGCCTGGACCTGGCGCGGCTTGTGGCGACGGACTCGTCATCGCTGCTGTCGCTGTAGTAGTTGTCGGCGACCCTCAGCCTGAGCAGGCCGCTCGAGTGGCCGATGAGCCGGACGACGTCGTCGTGGGGCGCCTTGTTGACGCAGTGGCCGTTGACTGCGACGAGGTAGTCGCCCGACCTCAGCCCGGCCAGCTCGGCCGGACTGCCCGGCAAGATGCAGCTCAGGATGCACGGCTGCTGGCCCGAGATCGTGAAGCCGTAGCCCGAGTTGGCCCGCGACAGCTCGACGCTTCGCGAACCGTAGCTCGCTCGCTTCTTCTTCCGCCGGCTGCCCTGCTGCTGCTGCTGCTGATGCTGCTGCATACTGCCGGCTGGTTAACATCTGCATAAAAAATACAAGACTGCTTTAGTTTCGGGAGAGTTTGAGAATTGTTGTTGCGCCGCTCGCAAAGATGATATCGGGCACGAGCCGTGGGATCCGGCCCAAGCGTGAATTGTTCGCATGGGAGAAATTCGCTGAGCCGTGGGCTGAGGTTTCGCGGATTCTATGTACACTTCCGCGCGTATGTAGAATAAATGTGAGTCTGGGGCCAATTCGATTTTAATTTGCCTAATAAGAATGGGACCGATTCACCGCGGGAATCGTAGCGAGCGAATGTTGGCTGCTCGCACAAATCTGTAGGATTGCTAGGGCACATTTGTAATTTCGTACTAAATTTTAAATTGTTTTTAACAGGTCACACTCCGAATCTTGTTGCTATAAAAATTTTGCGAGTTACGAGTTTAAATAAAACGAGTCAAAATTACGTAACACTTGATCCGGTTATCCTTCGACCTTCTATCAACGTCATTTTTGGACACGAAAAACGCTTTCTCCCGCAGATTTAGAAGCTAGAAACAAGCCCAAGGCTTCTTCGGACGAGAAAAAAAAAAGTCGGTATCTCATTAATCAGGATACAGCGAAAAATATGCTCTCGGATCGCTGTTCTCTGCGATACTGAATATCGCGCTCTCGACCGCATGGACTGTACAACCTAATTGAATTATATTAACCGCAACGAGTGTAAAAAAGGCGAGGCAACAACGCGCACGAGTGTATATTATCGGTGAACATCAATCAAAGTTTTGTTAATTCATAATAATTTTCCAATTGACCGAGTTGCAATTGCGAAGCGGCCGACACGCGTGTAATCAGTGCGCACAAACGTCATGTTCAATAAATCAGGAAGACTGATTAAACGGGGATAAAAAACGGCAGCTGCCTCGAAAAAGAATGATGGAACCAGTTTTCGGGCGTACACGCGAGCGTGTGTGTGTACTCATATATATATATGCGGAGAAGCCTTTAATGAGGATGTAACGTTTTCGTAGTTGTGCGTGCCCGCGTGTGTGTGTCGCGGTGCAGGTGCTTGTTCAAACAACTTTCGGACAGCATGCAAACGAGTCATTATGCGAGAGCTCGTCCCGACGCTAACTCGCGAATTTTTTCGCCGCATCCCCGCGCACTGACTAACACAACATTCTTTCACTGGCATTTTTATTGACCGTTCACGAATCGTTCGCCACACCGATATATACACGTATGGCTTACCGATACATAAGTAATATCGGCAATTCACTCGGCACTCGAATGCTGGGGATGAATTTAAATCCTCCGACTAAAACTCGTACGCGAGCTGTATGTACACACATCGGCAATAATATCGCACTGTTTCCCCATCGGTGCCGATGCAAAACGATACCGCGTCGGAGGAACACAATCGAATCGGCGACGCACTATTGCACACACACGCTGCAGCCACGGGCATAGTAAACAATGCCGTGGATAAAGGAAACGTGTGTAGGAGTTTGACAGCTCGTCGTATAGTCGACGATGTGTCGAACGAGCCGCGCAGTGTTGTCCTGCAGCTATGCACAATCGCGTCCCCCTCCCTCCTCTCTCGCTCTCTCGCTCTCTCTCTCTCTCTCTCTCTCTCTCTCTCGCGTAGTATCGCCCCAAGAGAGAGAGAGAGAGAGAGAGAGAGAGAGAGAGCAGTCAAAACTGGTCGCTCGGAGGAGAAAAAAAAAGAAAGAGGAAGAAATTGTCGAGCGCGGAGAACTGCTGCAGTAAAAACGAGCAACAAACACGCGCTCGCGCGCACACGCACACACGCTCGAGCGCGCGGGGCAAGAGGAAAAATCTGCGTGCAGAAAGTAACGCTACATTAGGCCGAATATACACTTTCTCCTGCTTGTACGATTGTATTTAGGCTATACAGTGGGGGCGAGCGAGACGCTCTGCTCGAGCCTCCGTATGTTTCAGGACGAAGCAACGCTCGGTATGTGCAACCCTTGCGGGGCAAGCGAGCGCGCGCGCACCGACTCGTCGTTCTCTCCGCGCGCACCTGCTGCTCTTCTCTCGCGTGCAGCACACACTTGGACACACTCACTCATGTGGAGAAGCTGGCTCGCGGCTCTCTCCCGAGTATTATTGTGAAGTTGAACAGTACGCGGCGACGGCAGAGCAACAGGTTGACGCTGCGTCAGCGCGGCAGCCTAGACAACTCATTCGGGGTTCACTACTGCAGCGGCCGAGCATAGCGTCCTCCCGTCACCCGCGCTGCACCACACACACTCTGCGCGCGGCCGACTCGGCTCTGCTCTGCTCTGCTCGGCTCTCCCTCGCCATGCTCTCCCCCGCCCCTCCTCGCTCTCTCGCACGCACGCACTTCCCTCTCTCTTTCTCGCTCGCTCTCTCGGCCAGCGAGGATCGAGAGGCCGCGCAACGATCGACCTTCGAGATCGATGCGGGGTGTCCCTGGCGTGGCGCGCTATAGATCGCTCGTTTGAATCATCGTGGGGTGTGAGCCAGAGTGCGCATATGTATCGCTTGTTGGGCAAAATCGCTTGTATAGTAGTTTTAAGTAATTGATAGTAACTTTTTCATGTTTAACAGCTTGTACGACTGATATTCTCTTTGAATAATTCCCAATCGCGCATTTTTAACATTTTTACGAAAAGGAAAATGTACTAACGCAACTACTGCGTTTCGTTCTGAAAAATTATAAATAAGTAGTCGCGAAAAACTACTTGATACTATTTCGCGTCGTATCGTTATATAATACGCATTTTGACAAATTGAAGCAAACGGCCAACTTTATCGTGCGCAAAAAGATGCCAACTCGGATTCAAATGCCAGAAACGGATTCCATGCGCGCCGAGTGCAGTTTAGTAAAGTCTTAAATTCAGACTTGCTCTTCTCACATTGGACAACACATTTGAGATTAGATATTGTTCACGAAGAAAAATGAATCTATTCGTGAGTATGACACAATGATTTGATATGGTTTTATATTCATTTGCGTACGCTAGTTGTGATGTAATCACGTGATTAGGCAATAAACATCTCATTTGGTGAAGTTAACTGCATGCCACATTTTCAATAACAATAATAATATATTAAAAAAATGTATATGATAGACACATATGATAAAAATTAATATATATTTTTCCTAATTCCAACTGACATTTCATCAACGTCCCACGCAGAATTTTAATATTCATTCGTGGCTAATGGGTGAATTAGTTTATCGATAAATTGTAAGTATGATTTAATCTCGACTCAACTTTGTTGAAAGTTCGTTTTACTCGCAATTGAAAGAATTTAAATTTGGCGTCTTTCCGACAGCGACATCTAGTAGCTCATTACTCAACTAACTAAAATGTAACCATTGATGGAGAAAATCTGGCAACGTCGACTAGCTGAAATTTAGCTTTGGCTGGTCAAAGTCGAACAGTTTGACGGTGATATACTTGCTTATCGGGTCGAGAGTGTTGAATTCGTGAATCTGACAATAACAAAGAGTCGCAAGGAAACAAAGAAATAATTTTTTTAACAACGGTATCATGAAAAACAAGCATAATGAGAGAGGAAAGTTACGAAAAGTGCATTGATGCTCGTTAAACAAAAAGCAATCGAATGACAGTCTGCAGGTAAACATGCAATGAGACACATATATTTATCTAATTTGATACTTATAATCAAAGGTTATTGAATAAGTTCATGCTGAGATCTATATCTCTTGAGATTATAATTGTCAATTAGATAATTGATTTTTTTTAACTTCTTTTGTTGGTAATTATTATATCACGACCTTTTTTCAACACTTACAGTGCCATATTCAAAGTATACAATTATTAATATTATTTCAACGAACCTATTAGAATCTTTTTTTGATTGGAATGCGGAAAATTAATATTTTAAAAATCGTGAAAGGAAGTGTCAATGACTTTGAGTCATAGACTGTGAAGCTTAATGTTTTTGTACAGTTATGTCCCACTTATGCAGCTTATGATGCATAATTTTGAAACATCTAGCATAGATAACAAGTTGAACTATGCTCTTTCACAATTCTGATCACGTTCATTTGAAATTTTTCTCATAGAAAGTTACAGTTGTGTTCAAAATTGACCTTGTTCTTTGTGAAGATGAAAGGAAAAACAAAGATTGGAGTAACTTCAGATAAAGGTAAATTGGCATGAGTCATAGAGGATGAAACATCTTATCAATTTTCTACCTCCTTTCAACTATTCAACTGTTCACTGTTTAATGCCTTAATTTGTCTTCCCTGGATCAACTTGAAATACTTTATGTTTTCAAAACTTTTTTTTCTTTATTCATATTTTATTTTTATTAGTTACAAAATTGGATTACTAATTAATGCTTTTGAAAATGTTTGTTACCAGTTTTTCAAATGAAAGAAGAACGAAAACTGGCTGCGAGAGCAAAGATGAGGCCAAAAAATGTAACTGACTGGAGTATTAACGATGTCATAAGTTGGCTTAATCAAACAGGCCATGGAGATTTACATACTCTTACACAATTTCGAGAACATCAAATTGATGGGAAAGCATTGTTAACGCTCAAAGAAGATGATTTGAAAGCAATGTCACTTGTCACCATCGGTATAATTAAAAGATTGATAATTAGTATTAAGGGACTTCAGAGAGACAACATACCTCAATTGCTAGAATTAGGATACTTAGAAATACTTCCAACGCAGAATTTTTTCACAAAACATAATGATGTAAGTACTTCAAAAAAGAATAATATTTTGGGTTTTTCAATCAGTTCTATATTCATGACGACCAAAAAGAGAAATAATGTTTTTGTCAACAGATAAGACTTTAGTATGCATAGTATTTTACGTAGCTGTTTATGTAAATTTTTGATAATTTGTAATTTCTCATATTTGTCATGAAAATTCGACAGTGTTGAAATTTTTTGATGACTCATTTTTTTCTCTTTTGATAGAGCATAAATAGACTTTATCGTCCATTACAGATGACTCTTAGTGGAACAAATGATGGCTCTATGGAACATGATGTTTATTCTGCCTCGATTTCTGAAGATGGAACAGCTTCCCATTTACCTCGAGAAATTTGGAAAGCATTTATTAGTTTAGGATATTTATTTATTGTCACATGGATTACTGCCTTTGTGATGGTTATTGTTCATGATCGTGTGCCTGACATGAAAAAGTATCCTCCATTACCAGACATCTTCCTAGATAATGTACCACACATACCATGGGCCTTTGATATGTGTGAAGTAACTGGCACATTACTTTTTGCAATATGGCTGCTAGTTCTTATTTTCCATAAATATAGGTAAGATAAACTTGTCAAAATTCATATGAATATAAAAACAAAACTCAAATAGTAAAGAAACTGATGATGACGATTGGTAGAAAACTGAACTAAATTTGTTAGTTAAAACATATGTTGATCAAAACTGTTTACTGATGATTAATACAATTGACATAGAAAAATTATTATGTAAAACAATATGCAATTTGTAATCATTACTTGGGTCAAATACTTTGCTTCATTTGCATTGAAAATTTGTTCATATGTTTTAATTACAAATCACTATCTAATTATGATTATGATCAGATAGCGATTATGCCATATACAGCTATATATATAGCCATCACTATCTAAATATGATTAGATAGATATGGCTATATGTAGCCATTACTGATATTTTCATAAATAATGCTTTGTTCTTAGATTCATCCTTTTAAGGAGATTTTTTGCTCTATCTGGAACTGTATTTCTATTACGATGTGTTACAATGCTTATTACCTCACTTTCTGTACCGGGTGCTCATTTACAATGTCAACCAAGAAATAATCCTACTGCAGATTATTCTACGTGAGTCATAGTAGTTTTTTCAGTCATGTGAAATCTTGAATACAAAAGTTTTCACGTGATTAATATAATGTGTTTCTTTGAAAATTGATTCTTTATTATAATTCCCATGATTATTTTCAGAAGTTTATACAACGAACTCTATAACAAGATTGAATTAGCCTATGTTATATGGCGAGGTGCTGGCATGTCTATTCAAGGAGTAAGAACTTGTGGAGACTACATGTTCAGTGGACATACTGTAGCCTTGACTATGCTGAACTTTTTTATAACAGAATGTAAGGAATTTGTTTTGCAATATTCTGAATAATTTATATGAAGAATTAATGTATCCAATTTATTTTCAGATACCCCAAGGCAACTGTACTTTCTTCACACATTCACTTGGATGCTCAACATGTTTGGTATATTCTTTATACTTGCCGCTCACGAACATTATTCCATCGATGTCTTCGTTGCTTTTTACATCACGTCTAGACTATTTTTGTACTACCATACTTTGGCGAATAACCAAGCTCTAATGCAACGTGACTCTAATAGAACGAGAATATGGTTCCCATTGTTCAGCTTCTTTGAATCGTCTGTTGATGGTATAGTACCAAATGAATACGAGTCTCCGTCGAAAATCGTTTGGAATCTAATCACCACAGTCAAAGATGTTGGTAATTGCTGCCGACAGTGTCTATTATTACAAAAACCACAAGAAAAACTGAATGGAAATGCAAACAGCACAAAGAAAAAACTCTAATAATTGATTATTAGCAATGAATTTTGCTAAAAGAGGCTCTAGAAAGAGGTACAGCTGCCTTTAGCAATACTTCAAATGAAATTATTAGTAAATTCTTATTTAAGTAGTTCGAATTTACGTCTATTATTTGTAAGACGTTGGATATTGCCTAATGTGGTCTTACATTCAATGTTTTTAAAATGAACCTTTTAATTCTAGAATACTAAACAATCACAAGCATAACTTCTCTTTTGTATATAACAATTTTTTATTTGATACATAAAGTGCTAAATAATGATTTGTTAATTATCAAGAGTGTCTAGAATGTTTTTTTTTAACTATATCATGACATTGTAAAAAAGTGACCGTCCTTAGTTCAGTAACTGTTCTCTCTTTTACAATAACTTTGAAGACATTCATCATTCCAGTTACTTAACATAGGTCTCGATGTAATGTAGAATTTATTTTTTCAAATCGTGAAATTTCGATCGCAAAACTGTTCGATTTTTCAATGGTTTAGTATCAATGCAACTAGTGTAAATTCTTTTAAATGCTTTGTAAATCGTCTGTGCACGTTTGTCTCTTGTCCAGCCAATAACAGGAGCCTAACGTTAAGTATCTCTAGAAAAGTTAACAACCGCCTTCCTGATTGTAAAAGTACTCCGAAAAGAATATTTACTTTTTCATGAATTTGTAAAAACAAAAAAAAAGTTACTACGTCGTAGATAGGCTATGTAAGAATTGACTGTAATATACTATATTACGAAAAGGTATAAAAAAAAAATGAAATGTTTTATACGATGCCGCACAACGGAGCGCTAAAGACTTTGCCAAACTGAAAAACATACTGTTGTTAGTTATATCATGTATTGGGTATCGCCGTAAATGATGCTTTGAGTACATCATACTATTACTTCATGTGTACATAAATATATTTATATTTGATACGCAAATAATGAATTATAATTTGTTTGTTTAGTTAATATGATGAACTGAGCTGTGCTCTAATTCTTTTTTTTTATATTTGCGTATTCAAAATACGAGAGATTTGTTCTGATCACTGATTAATTATGAACATTTTAATCAAGATGTTATACATATATATAGATAGATATATATATATTACAACTATGCCAATACTTTAATTTGCCTTATTCATTTCGTACGTATCCTTGATAAAGAAAAAAAAATCGATGCCAAACTCGGGAGAAAAAGTTTGTTATGTATGCCGTGATTTAATAGCTTGCATCTCGAAAAGTTCAACGTGCGCATGCTCTTCTAATTCTAGCGTACTAAATTTAAACGCCCCCCTCCCAACCCGCAACTTATACACCAGCTTTTCTCCGGGGTTTTACATATGAGATGCCGACTTGCTCTCAAGTAGCGGTAGTTTTTCGAGTTTAACAAATTGTGTATTGTTTTCGGTTAATGAAGTTTAGATAAACTACAAACGAAAGATATTTTTTTTTTCTTGCAAGATGACGAGGACCAAGTGAATTGCAGTATACTCAGTTGCCATTTTTACTGAAAAATAGTGAGGTATGTGAAAGACCACGTTACTCGCGTTTTCTAACCAAGAAAAGAATCGTAAAAGAAAGTATATTCTAATATTCTTTGATTTTTCGAGGCAGTGCACGAGCGTCATTGAGAGCGAACGTATATTGATACACGTTTCATTTTCTTGAACAATGCAATATTTCCTACCGCATTGATAAAAGTATGTTGATACATTCGCGCGCACTCTGTTCATAGATTCATTGACTAAAATCAGATATTATTTTCGTTTTCAATGTATTTTATAGTTCTCGCTCCGTAAATTGCTATTAGTATCTTCTCATTTTTATGCTGTGTCAAATAATCCAAGTGGATTTTTTAAGCATTATCGCTTAGTACACAGACCGAAGATTTTACGATAGATATATTCTAAGAGCGGAATATTTAATTAATTTCACTGATTCTATCTCATTCATGGAATAATAATAGTCACTTTAAAGTACTCGCTAAATGAATACATGTCATATTAAACGAGATCCAAACAGCGTTAAACTCATATGCAAATCATTTCATATTCGAATTTCCAGATATACGAATTAAATGAGGGTATAAAACGAATTATATAGATTCATATTGAATGAGTTTTTGCCGGGTTCATCTCGATTACAATTATATCCCTTATGACACAATAAAAATGACGTAAATGTAAAAAGAATGTGAAAATTTTGAAATGCTCGTCTCGGTGAAATGGTATACACATGAAATGGATTTATCAATAGTTATAAACTCGATCATTATACACCCATAAAGAACTACAAAATCTAACATGCAACCACGTGCAGTCCTTTTCACGCATACAGATTCGCGGGAGCGCGGGCTACTTTTTAGAATAGAGTAGAGTAAAATGACCAACGATCAACTTGACCCAAGGGAGGCGGAGGAGGCAATGGAGGGCTCGGCGGAGGGCAAATGCGGAGTGTGCGGCTCGACGGCGACGACCCGGTGCGGTCAGTGCAGGCGCGAGTTCTACTGCGGGCGGGAGCACCAGAAGTCGGACTGGGGCCGGCACAAGCGGCTCTGCCGCGGCTACGAGGAGGCGTTCGACGAGCGGCTGGGCAGGCACCTGCTGGCCACCCGCGACCTGCAGCCCGGCGAGCTGATCGTCTCGGAGCCGCCGCTCGTCTGGGGCCCGACCCCCACCGCCAGGGGCCGCGTCTGCGTCGGCTGCGGCGCCGCCGGGGCCTTCGTCACCTGCCCCGAGTGCCACTGGCCCGCGTGCAGGGCCTCCTGCGACGGACTGCCCAACCCCGAGGCCCACGGCATCGAGTGCGACTTCCTCAGGAAGTCCAGGCTACTTCCAAAGTGAGACATGCCACAGCGTCTTGTTTTCAATCACATCACTTGAAAGCTTACAGTGAAAAACCACTGGATTAAAGTTAAAAATCACTTTATGAAGGTGGATCAATTATTCACTGGATTGCGGTGACATTTTTTTGAACGATTCTTTGATTGAAGCATACATGTTGCAAATTTTGCTCGACCCCACTCGAATCAAGTTGCAACATAATATGTGCTCAAAACAAAGAATCGTTTTTACAGTGTAGATGTGGGAGGATTGTTCCGGTGTAACTTGCACATTCACTTTGTCAAAGTATATACGTTCAAAATCGTAAGAATGTATTTGCATTTCTAGAAGAATTCTCTTGTTGCACATGATATAAAGCAATGCAGTCTTCAAACGGAATTTTTAAGCAGAACGCAATTTTTTTATTCGTCGTTTTTAATGGAAGAGACCGAAGAAGAATATTGTCTTGATTCGAGAAGGAAAATATTTGGTCGAAACGATTGGTTTTCAATTACACGAGTATCCGTGCCGAGTGTAAGATAGCATCACGATTTTGATCAAATCGATTGAATGAGTTTGAAGACGAAGTATAGGATCACGTGCTTCTCGAGTGTCGCAGTCGAGTTCGGCCGTATACTTGAAAATAACTGATTACAAACTAGTTATATTGGAATTTTGTTGTATCGGGTTATCAATGCGTTCAATGACAAATGAAACGAACTAGCTTTGGGAAGGGTCATGGTATGAAATATATTTCTACTACCCGCAGGTGCAAAGTGCGCAAGCTACGGCCAACCCTCGCTCATATATCGAATTTATACACTGTTAGAAAATACATTCAATTTAATGTTCTACCTATCAATGAACTCTAAAATTCAATTTGTACCCGATGCTGACATATTATTGACGATCCCTTGTAACGTCGGCTACAAAATTGACCGTTGTGTGGAGTAGCTTCAGTATACAAAGTTAATATTCATTTTCCTCCGACTTGGAATTTATCGTTGACTAGGATTAATACAGCATTTGCAAATGTACATATACACGTCGAATCGAACGTTCGCATATTTCTGACAGTGTACATGGAAAAATTCGAAACTGAAAATCTATACGGCTAGTGAGTGAAGCCATCGAAAATGAGACGACTTTATAATTTTGATTCGCAGGCCGGAGTACCTGCTGGTGCTGCGGGCGCTGATGCTGAGGAGCCAGCAGCCGAAGCGGTGGCGCGCCCTGGCCAAGCTGCAGAGCCACGAGGAGGCGCGGGGCCCGGGCAGCG
Organism: Aphelinus atriplicis; assembly: GCA_020882685.1. NCBI lineage: Eukaryota > Metazoa > Arthropoda > Insecta > Hymenoptera > Aphelinidae > Aphelinus > Aphelinus atriplicis. Next base: position 91,738,022 of record CM037073.1, on the reverse strand, counting down.
AGGCGTACGACGAGGTGAAGCTGGTCGCGCAGTACCTCGGGCCGGTGCTCGCGCTCGACAGGCCCTCGGCCGAGCTGCTGCCCAAGGTGTGCGGCCTGATCGACGTGAACGCCATCGACACCAACCCGCCCGAGGGCTCGTGCGCCATCTACGAGACGGCCTGCCTCCTCGAGCACCGCTGCATCGCCAACACCAGGCTCACCTTCAGCCTCGACCCCCAGGGCAGGCCTCGCGTCAACGTCCACGCCGCTACTTCCATCAAAAAGTTAGCTCCTAATGGTATACTTTGCGTGCATTGAAAAGAGCTGCTTGCCATCCCCAAGACACTAGGCTACCGCTGCTTCGAATTAATCAAATTTATATGCACTCGATCATGTTACCAACGATGCTCAAAAACAGACCGAAACACCTCCCACTTGACGCGCCCCAAATCTATTTCTATTGTAGCTTACACTTTTTCTTGCATTTTCGCGCGAACCTCAGTCATTTACTTGTGTTTCGTGACGTGTTTTAACATAAATAAGTTTGAAATATATTTGTTTCTAAATCTGATGAGTATACATCAGATAGAATTGAGAAAATGCAGAAGTTGTGTTATCATAACTTTGTTTGTCGGTGCCGTTTCAGTGCAATTATTACCGATTAAAACCAAGGATACCATTTTTTTTATGAATCACACCGAAAAATCATGTTATTCTAACGTTCTAAATACACAGCCGTTAAACTATCATTATACTTCTCGGTGTGTTTATAGATTCGGGGTGTTGCTAGGAGATGGTACGGGCGCTTTAGGTTTTTCAATAGATGATCATTATTATACCTATAATATACGCAAAATTAAACAGAATTCATGAACGACACAATGCAAATCAATATCCAAACTTGTAGATTCTTTTGAAAAATGACATACAAATCAACATCAGATCCCTCTGGAGTAATGTTATTACTGCTGTTTCGGAGTCGAGGCCAGGGTACTCTGTATATTTAATACAGTAGAAATTATATAGCTAATGACGGTTAGTGAAATTTTACCAATTTTCAAGTATATATTTACTGCTAATCATTAGTTATGCAATTTCTACAAATAAATAGTAGTTTTTGACTATTTTAATTTTATAGAGTACCATTGTTTTCTGAATGTTTCTGATGTTTAAACAGTAAAAAGTTCTAAGGATAATCCCAGGTGGAATCCAAGCTTTCAACGATGGAATGGCGTAGTTTCGATAACTCATTTGTGACCAAGAAAGGATATTGTCCACAATTTTTGTTCATGATCGTTGACAAGAAAATTTTCTTTTGTGAATCTGATAATTGTAGAAGCAATCGAGAAAAGTACGTTAGTTAAGGCGTCCTCGTTACTTCGTTTTAGCGTATCAAAGATCATATACTCCGCGACTATTGAACGTGAGCTACGTACGTTTTTTCCCCTTGCGCAAAACGCTCCACGACGACTAATGGATTTGCATTTGGTTAGAGGAACATATAGTTAGGGGGCGGGCCTACCTTCCCGTGGGGAATCAAACCCCCCGGACAAAACCTAGTGATTCCATAGTAGTTTTTCCTGTAGAATCCGAATATGCTAGTCCCGAATCCGTAGGAGGCGCAGAAAATCCACAAATCGTCATTTTTTCACAAAAAACGTAAAAATAGTTTTTTTACACCGGACAAATTTTTTTCTCAAAATTCAACCAATTTTGAAAAGAAAAGCTCGTAACAAGCATATCCGAAAACTCCTCTCCTTCGAAGCTATGAATTTTCAAAAGTTTGAAAATCGGCATTTTTAGTAGTTTTCTGTGCTTCCTATTGCAGTGAATAATGAATCATTCACCTCGGAATAATTTTTTTCTCAAATTTCAACTATTTTCCAGAAGAAAAGTTCCCTAAGGCCATATTCAAAAACCTCTTTATATTTGGATTATGAATTTTTGAAAATTACACATTTAGCCGTTGTGTCACGCTGCAGCGGGCTTACCTTCCCGCGGAGAATCGAAAACCCCCAGACAAATCAGTGATTCTCTAGTAGTTTCCCCGTGCTCTAGTATTCCCCCCCCCCCCCCGACGAAACAATGATTATATAATAGTGTTTCCTGTGGAATCCAAATATGCTAGTCCCAAATTCGACCAAGACACATATTTTTTTAAGACACTTCTGAATCAGAAACATAAAAATTACGACACAATCACCCATATGAGTTTTGTCGAATTTGGAACTAGCATATTTGGATTCAACAGAAAAAACCGCTGCCAAGTGCCTCAGCAGTATGCTTTCTCAAAGTATTGCAATTGAACCTCAACTTGCATTAATCACCACTCTTTGAGAAAGCAAAATGAATCTCTAACTCATTTCCTCCACTCCATAGTAACGGTTGCTAAGGACGTAAACAACGGTTGCTATGGTAAATATCCGAGCTTCGGTGTTCTTACTTCTTAGTCGTCAACAGTTCCGAAAATGGACCTCTAACTGACTTATCCCATTCCATAGTAACGATTAATAAGGACGTAAACAACGGTTGCTATGGTAAATGTCTGAGCTTCGATGCTCTTACTTCTTAGTCATCAACAGTTCCAAAAATGGACCTCCAACTGACTTTTTCCATTCCCTAGTTACGGTTGCAAGGGATATAAACAACGGTTGCTAGAGACATCAACAATGGTTTCTACGGGGAATGTCTCTTTGATTCTTATAGAATCCCATAAATATACAAACCCAAATGATCATTTATCATGAATTATATGGGAACTTATCAAAAACACGATAGCAACGGTTGCCATGGAAATAAACAACGGATGCTACTAAACACGTTCACATCTTTCGGAGACCGACCTGTGTGCAAAATTTCAGGACGATCGGACTATTCCTTCCAAAGTCATCGTACGACAAAAAAAAACCGCTGCCAAGTGCCTCAGCAGTATGCTTTCTCAAAGTATTGCAATTGAACCTCAATTTGCATTAATCACCACTCTTTGAGAAAGCAAAATGAACCTTTAACTTATTTCCTCCACTCCATAGTAACGGTTGCTATGGTAAATATCCGAGCTTCGGTGTTCTTACTTCTTAGTCGTCAACAGTTCCGAAAATGGACCTCTAACTGACTTTTCCCACTCCATAGTAACGGTTGCTAAGGACGTAAACAACGGTTGCTATGGTAAATGTCGGAGCTTCGACGTTATTACTTCTTAGTCATCAACAGTTCCGAAAATGGACCTCCAACTGACTTTTCCCACTCCATAATAACGGTTGCTAAGGACGTAAACAACGGTTGCAATGGTAAATGTCGGAGCTTCGATGTTCTTACTTCTTAGTCACCAACAGTTTCAAAAATGGACTTCAAACTGACTTTTCCCACTCCATAGTAACGGTTGCTAAGGACGTAAACAACGGTTGCTATGGTAAATGTCGGAGCTTCGACGTTATTACTTCTTAGTCATCAACAGTTCCGAAAATGGACCTCCAACTGATTTTTCACACTCCATAGTAACGGTTGCTAAGGACGTAAACAACGGTTGCTATGGTAAATGTCGGAGCTTCGATGTTCTTACTTCTTAGTCATCAACAGTTCCAAAAATGAACCTCCAACTGACTTTTCCCATTCCCTAGTTACGGTTGCAAGCGATATAAACACCGGTTGCTAGAGACATCAACAATGGTTTATACGGGAAAGGTCTCTTTGATTGTTATAGAATCCCATAAATATACAAACCCAAATGATCATTTATCATGAATTATATGGGAACTTATCGAAAACACGCTAGCAACGGTTGCCATGGAATCAAACAACGGATGTTGCTGAACACCGAACTCGGTTCACATCTGCCGGAGACCGACCTGTGTGCAAAATTTCAGGACGATCGGACCATTCCTTCGAAAATTAACGTACGACAAAAAAAGTCAGTCTGAAGCTGAATTTTGTATCTCCATAGCAACGGTTGCTAGGAGAATAAACAATGGTTGTTCCAAAATGAATGTCTTATCGATTCACATCGATTGTCGTCGAAAGAATTGGAGACCCATCGTGCATTGATGATGATTTTTCGGAGCTTTTATCAAAAACACGTTAGCAACGGTTGCTAGAGAAATAAACAACGGAATTGGCTGAAAATTGAACTCGACCGAGATTTTGCGGCGACTAACCTGTGTGCAAAATTTCAGGACGATCGGACAATTCCTTCGAGAGTTATCGTACGACAAAAAAAAGTGCACGTACGTACATACGTACGTACATACAGACATTTTCGGATTTCCATGTTTTTCGACCCGTAGATTACGAAAATCGAGGTCCCGAAGTCCGATTCGGTGGGTCGATTTTTACCCCGTTACAAAGCTTTCTCTTTGAGAAAGCAAAAAGTCAGTCTGAAGCTGAATTTTGTATCTCCATAGCAACGGTTGCTAAGAGAATAAACAATGGTTGTTCCAAAATGAATGTCTTATCGATTCTCATCGATCGTCGAAAGAATTGGAGACCCATCGTGCATTGATGATGATTTTTGGAGCTTTTATCAAAAACACGTTAGCAACGGTTGCTAGAGAAATAAACAACGGATTTGGCTGAAAATTGAACTTGACCGAGATTTTGTAGCGACTAACCTGTGTGCGAAATTTCAGGACGATCGAACAATTTCTTCGAAAGTTATCGTACGACAAAAAAGTGCACGTACGTACGTACATACATACAGACATTTTCGGATTTCCATGTTTTTCGACCCGTAGATTACGAAAATCGAGGTCCCGAATTCCGATTCGATGGGTCGATTTTTACCCCGTTACAAAGCTTTCTCTTTGAGAAAGCAAAAACTACTAGAGAATCACTGATTTGTCTGGAAGATTTTGATTCCCCGCGGGAAGGTAAGCCCGCTGCAGCGGGTAAATGTGTAATTTTCAAAAATTCATAATCCAAATATAAAGAGGTTTTTGAATATGGCCTTAGGGAACTTTTCTTCTGAAAAATAGTTTAAATTTAAGAAAAAAATTATTGTGTGATTTGTGGATTTTCTGCGCTTCCTACGGATTCGGGACTAGCATATTCGGATTCTACAGGAAAAACTACTATGGAATCACTAGGTTTTGTCCGGGGGGTTTTGATTCCCCACGGGAAGGTAGGCCCGCCCCCTAACTAATACATATGACGTGGCTGGACGGTGAGTTTCAGAGGGGACCACCTGAGCACGACGTACACGCACGCGCTGTGGTCGACGCGGTCCCGTCGGGAGCACCTGCTCGCGACCAAGTACTTCTTGTGCAGCTGCGAGCGCTGCGCCGACAGGACGGAGCTGGGGGCGCACACGGGCTCGCTCAAGTGCCCCTGCAAGCAGGGCCTGATGACCCCGAGCCAGCCCCTCGAGCCCGACTCGGACTGGGCGTGCGACAAGTGCCCCGGCGTCCTCAGCGCCGAGGAGGTCGACCAACTCACCGACAGGCTCGGCGAGGAGGTCGAAGCCGCCATGAGCGTTCCCCACACCGAAATCATGTCCGACCTTCTGTTCCGGTCAGTCCGTTTTGACTTTTTTCACAAATTCAACGCCAACTGTGTCCATTTGAGCTACGTTCACGGGATAATTATGAACTGTATCCATATTCACGGTATCATTCCACGTGTCATTTTTACGTCCAACGTTTTCCGTTGTCAGTGATTGCAAGTTTTCTTTTTGATCAGTGATACAGAATATATGCTTGCTGCACGCAAGCTTTGTCTCATCGCAGGCATACAGTTGCCTATACTCTTTGGTAACGGATCTAAGTATTCAAGGTTGTTCTTGATATTTACCCAAATCAACCAAATCAGCATCTCTCACGTAAATAGTTTCTCTCCGTGTATACTCACGTAAAATTAACGACAGTCAAAAAGTCATAATGTAAAAAGAAAAATGTGAAAGTTTAATTTATTTTTCATTGTATCTTGAAAACGAAAGATCAGTTTTATTTCGATGCATCTAAAATCTAATGCAATAAGATTCCGGGATGGTACGACGAGCAATGAAATTCGCGAATCTCTCTTTTTCACGCACAAGCCACGCAAATGACTCGTTTGATCAGTCGACAATACGCTGATTATTTTATCTTAGAAATCAATAGCACAGGCGCGGAAATTATTAGGACGTATTTCTTCACGATCCAATCAAAATTTGAGATACAACGCGGGGACGAAGTCCGTGTGTGTCGACAGCGTGACTAACGGTATATTAAAAATGCCAAATCAATTTTCATAACTTTTGAAAATAATACTGAACAGAAAAAATGACCTAATTACTGAATCCCTCGCAATACACATGAAGAAAAATAAACTTATGGATGTTGTGAGAAATTCTGGTGGTATATTGCAGGCTGAACGTGCTGCTGCACCCGTGTCACCAGCACTGCCTCACCATCAGCCATTCGCTGCTACAGATGCTCCCACCAGACGACCCGAAAAAGGTGGAACACTGCGAGCGAATGATACGGACAATCCAGCTGGTCGACCCGCACTCCACTAGGCTCGCCCTCTACGAGGCCATTGCGCTTCGAGAGCTGTCCAGGTGCCCCGGACAGGACAAGAAGTCTCTCCTCTCCAGGGCTCTCCAGCTCCTCAGCTACGAGCCGCGTGGCAGCTCCGGAGATTCCCTCTCCAAGCTCATCTTGGGCGAGCTTTCAATTTGATATACCATTGTCTCACCATCGAAGTGTGTTTTTACCGATAAAATTGCTGGCGCTGCTTTTCAAAGTCTATAGCTTGTTTTCGCAATTGATGAGTGGATGTGTGAAATATTGATACTGTTCGAGCTGTCGAATCTCCCAAGTGATCAGAATATTTATATTTATTTGTTGTTATTAAAGATTTTACATTAGTATCAATTTCTCAACAATTCTCCGTCAATTTAGATACGTACCGCGAATACACATCCATAACAGAACGATAGAAAAACATATCGAAATAAATATCAATAAACACTCAATGTGTTATATTTAATTTGTCGTAACTCTTTCTTTGATTGGTTCCACCAAACAGCAAATAAATTCTAGCCCGTATAATCTGTTCCTCTAGAGATTATATGGTCCTCGAGGAACAATGTTGTGGATGTTTTCCCTCTGCCTCTCGTCTCTGGGCGACGATATTGTTACTTGATCCCTTCGTTTTCGACAAGTTTGGAGAAACGTCAATATTGACAGAGCTTCACATAAGAAGGCGTAAAGAAACGGATCTAGAGCGGCATTGACTAACGTTAGTCCAGAAAAACAAATTTGCACATATGGCCAGATGTTGCCAGTGAGCTTTGTATGGAGTTTGAACAGGAGGAATATCCACACCGGAAGTCGTCCAATGAGAAAAGCGCAAATCAAAACGAGAATCACGTTCACTGTTCTTTTCTTCCGTCTCACGTTGTTTGACGTCAAGGCCCGCGCTGGAGCTTGGGGCTTCGCACGTTGGATATTGTTAGACACTGCAAAAGAAATCATTCGTTCCAGACTTACAATCAATTTTACGCATTCGTTATTTTTTTTATCGATTTATCGCATTATTCCAGCCCGCGATTTTATCATCTAGGATATTCGTGTACTATTTTTAGGCTGATTTTTTCGGCTGCAACACTCTGCATTGAGCGAGGCTGTACTTTGACGTATTGTGTAAGCACGGTATACGTAAATATCACGTTGAGTAAACGAGAAAACGAAATAGGGCTAAAAAGGAAAGCCGATCAAACAACTTCTGTCGTCGTCGTCAATGCGAGCTTGTTACGTTTGAGACTTGATTGGCAGTTCCAATTTTGTATGCGAGACTCCATATGATGAGATTATGTATGTACTTGCCCAACATTTATACATTTTTACGACAGTAGAAAAGCTATGCTGCTTGCATAGGATTTATTCAATCGATTTATGACGATTTTGAGAGAAAAGTGCATGGTAAGTTAAATTCGTTTATAAGCATATCTGTAAAGAACAGAAATCTGAGCAAAACTCGAGTTAAAAACGAAAGTTGAATAATGTACTCTACAGACAGTTCAATTTCTCACATTGATACGATATTATAATGAATTTCTTGAGTGTACTCTTCATTTTTTAATAATAATTAAAATGTAAGAATAAAATGCTCTAAGAATGAAGATTTATTTTTTGAGAGAAAAAAACGTTATTAATCATTCTGACCTGTAGAAAATTCCGTAGCTTGCGAATCGTTTCCGGAAGAAAGTTGAGATTTGAAACCATGCTCCTGACGTCGCCAAATGTTTAGTGCTAGGAGCACGTGCACCGTCACGAAAATCGCTGCGAGAGGAAGGAATATCGTGACGAAAAGAGCTGTGTAAATTAGAGCTGTATGATCTTGATCCGTTATGCATAGATGACCTCTAAAAGTTTGAATGAAGAAGGAAACTTTTTTGGTTATTTCAAAATTTAATGTTGATATAATTTTCGGTAATTATTATTTACGATTGAAACGTGTACATACACGTGAAAGTTTTATCTGCAGCTATAATTGATCCGAATCGAAGTAATTTATTATACGATTGCATTAAAAATTTTTTTTTTGTAATTGCCAATGTAAATATACATACTCATAGATTGTGCCTTCTTCCTCTCTGACGACAAAGAAGCTATATATCCTATATTTCCCTATTATTATAGAAGATGTCGCCATTGCGATAAACCAAATGAGCATGTTGAGCGATACAGCTTGAGGCCATTTAAAGCCTTCAGTTGCGGGATATTTTGGCGTCAATGCTCTGTATCTAGAAATTTGTTTACCAATGTTTTACCAGCAACTTACCGCCACTAATTATTCGTGAGTTTTTCCCTGTCTTGTACAAGTTGAAATGAACAGGTATATTGTAATGTAATATACCTGTCGATGGCTATAGCGGCCAACGTGAAGGAGCCAACGAAAATAGCGACGGTCTGAAGGTACGGTATGACGCCACACGACCATTCCGGCAGTTTCCACAGCAAATTAGCTTTGTGGATGATGGTCGACAATGTATAAGAGCCGGAAGCTACCAGCAGCAGCAGATCCGAAATGGCGAACGACAGCAACGCACAACGATAGAACGGTTTTAAAACTGCGAATCTACCTTGAGGCATCAGAAGTAGCCGACATAACACCGCCAAATTTCCGATTATACCTATGATTATCGTCGGCCAGAAGAGAATCTGGATTATCAATCGGGCTTCGTATTTGAGCGCTTGAAAGTCCGATTCGAGATAGTAGCCATTCTTCGCAGTTGACGTGAAACCAACGCTGCACCATGAAGGAATCAGCATTACACTCGCCGATTGTGTCCGCACTTTTATTTTATGACGGTTCACGCGATGAAAAAGATCATTCCGGAAAATAGAAAATTAAATTTGTCAATATGCACCAACGGGTAGTCTTGGTGCTTCAACACAATAGTGTACTGTGAGGTGATAACAACTCGTGGCAGTGGCTTTTATAAAATCTACAGCCCACTAGAATATAATCGTCGATGGCTATTGCTTCTGTGTAAATGCGACAGATGGTCTCGTGCGTGTTGACATTTCACAAGGGCATAACAGTCATTGCACTTCCTTATTGCCAAGTTCACATCTATGATTGCCGTTTAATATTAAAAATTATTTTTGGCCAGTAGAATTTCACGATTAGATTAGATAAGCCTCGTCGTATTTTTTTTATGTATCCAAAACTGGACTCGCTCTGATGCCTTGCAGTATGAATCATTTGTAGGTACCCATCATACGGCGTATCTTTCAGTTTTCGTATAAATTATTCGTGACTTGTGGAGGTTTTCAAGGAGGGGTGAGGTTTTTTTTATCGAGAAAAACGACATAAAACATATTTTGTTTTTTAGTAAAATCAATGTTTATACAAAATGTCACGGGGAATTACATATCATTTGAAAATAATCATAAAATTATAATGCTGAATAACATCAAATAAGTCATACATTTTTACAAATTTTAATAAATCTATACGGATGTAAAGGATCGAATCGCAGCCAATTATTCAACAGGCTTCTCAAATCTTCAAGATTAACCATCATTAATATCAAAATACCGACTTTGAATTCACAACTATAATATTTCATTGCAGGATATTTTCTATGAAAAACTAACATGATTAGTCTTTCAAGCATTCTAGGGCCGTAATTGAGTATTTCTTAAAAAAAGACCATTAGAATGCTTCATTCTACATAAATATTTGTGCCTTGAAGCAAATAATTCACACCTAAAACCTCATAAATCTTGATTATATCATTACGAAATTTACTTGATTGCATTTTGATACACTCATAAGTCCACACTCCATACTTGCATCGCGTGCCTTATTTACACAATATCCATAGCAAAAGAGTAATTCACCAAAATTGACGATGTTATTACGTACTTGCCGAAGTCATTGCTTATACGTTAGACATTGAATGATACATATCGATGGCTCTTACGAAAAAAGACGCATATCGCAATCTGTCCGCGAAGGAAGACACATGTCGGAATTATTCTCCCGTGAATATTAACGAAGAAAGAGACTGCAATCGAACTGTAGAAAAGGCTACTTTTTTTGTCAATGATAACCTACTTACTCTAAGCTTTCATTTCATATATTTTTTACGTCGAAAAATTTTGGGATGCGCCATGTATCCTTTTTGCGGCCAGATTGCGATATTTGTCTTTCTTCGTGAGACCCATCGATATAATATAATAAGAATTATTCCAGTTGATTATCGATAAATAACATAGTTTAAGCTAAGATCTAAGCTAAGAAGGTGAATAGAAAAATGAACATTTTATAAAATACTATATATTGATTTTTATATATTTTCAGTTTCACTTTAATATTCATTATGAAATGCATATCGGTTGGATGCACTTGGATTGAATGGGATGGGTTACGCCGAAATTGTATAATGTTGTATAATTAATTATACGAGATGAATCGACGCAGGTCGCAGGTGAAGATGAAACGCTGAAAGAAAAAGTGCGAGGCAGACAATTTTTCATCCGCGATGGGTATACAATGAGCATTATTCTTATCGTAGGTACTACTGCAGCCTCCTCGGATATGAAAAATTTCAAAACCGTGATAATCCCGCACGCGTCTGCTACATATAGAGAAAACGGACGGGTGAGCTTCGCGAGGAAGATGCGCGTCGATTGAAAAATCGCATGAAACGATCGAGCAGCTGTCGAATATGACCCGGCAAAGGTGGCTGTCTGTGGCGCACGCGTATACTCGAGTGCGTATCAGCGCTGCTGCTGCTGTGTTGTACACAATGCGGCTGACAAATGCAAAAAGCGCATATCGTCGGGCGCGCGGCTGCCATTTTGAAAGCGCGCTGGCGAGTGGTGGTGTGTGCGGAGTCGCCTCAGGGGGAAGGGCAGGGCCTCTTGGAGTGGGCCGGGCTTGGGCAGGGCGCCGCGGAGGAGGTCCTCGCGCACCTCGAGCCCCGCTTCGCCCGGCACTTGCGCAACGTCCGGTACTCCCACGGCGCGTTCAGTCCCAGCGCCGCCGAGTTCTGCAACAAGTACTGCCCCCACCAACGCCAACGTCTCCTTATAGTCGATTCACCTTTCCCGTTATATATTATATGTACTACATCATGATGTACTCGCTTTGTTCCCCGCGCGCGTATACGCATATAGTAGGTGGTAAGCATGCAGACTGCAGAGTCTCGCTTGTCACGCGCGATTTATTGCCCAGCTCGTATATATGTGAGAGATAGTCGATTTTGGCCCGCGCGTCTTTTGTTTCGAATTAATCGACTTTCATGCAGTGTGCGCGGCTTGTTTCTCCCGACCGACGTCTCGACGCTCACTCGGATCGATATGTGTGCGTGTGTGTGTGTGCGTGTGCGAGCTCGGTGATGTGAATGGATCGATCGTTTGCCGGGAGTGATTTTTGCTTCTCTATTTTTCAAAGATTCAAGGCCCGAGGAATTGTTTGGTACTCACATCGCTGAAAGGTGAAATATCATCGTCTTTGGCCAATACTTTCACTTTTGACATCTTGACAAGGTCCGATGGCGATGCAGTTATTTGAATGCTAAACCTCCTGCCCGCTGGTAGGGCTGGTGCCCTCAGCAACAGTTCCCCGCCGATGTTCTCTTCCTGGAATTCATTTTACTTCATCACCCGCACGTTTGTCATGCGTATCGCCGCGGTTATTCATCGCAGAAGCCGAAATTCGCGTATCCCTTCATATCCATATCGTCGGTTGACAATGCAATCACAATTCAAGTTCTATACGAATATGATACGATGGCGAGGTGTCTCACCAGATTGTAGCCAGGGGCTCGAAATTTAGCCTTGACCGAACAAGCCCCGCAAGCGAGGATATTGAACAGGGTGGTGGAGTTGTCGCGGGGCCGATACCGGAAAATAGCGAACCCATCGCTTTTCCTCAGGTTGGACGTCGCGTAGCGTCCGTTCTGCAGATCTATCGGTGGCCTCCTCTGGAACCTGAATGTATCCATTGCCACCCTGCTCGACACGTTCGTACGAGTATTCATCTGCGACAATTTTAAAAACCATTCAAAATATCTTTTCTTTTTATCATAAATTCAACGTCAAATTGATCGAGTTTATGTCAAGAGAAAATTAAAGAAAGTCAGAAAAATATGATATAGTCTTGTAAGCATATGCTGTGAAACGGTCCATCGATTTATGAATGTTGAATCAAAGCTGTTTAGGGTATACAACAAAAGCCGTACGTTTCTCAAACGCTGTACCCTATAATATATTGCCACTATATACATTGAGAACATGTATGAACCGTTCGATGAACTCAAAATATGTAACAAAGAAAATGTCTTTCATAAATATAGTAAATATACTAACAACACTCCCATCGATTTTCCGTTTAACCAAAGTCATTCATATCGGGCATTGTCAAGTTCGGGAGCCTTGTAAAACAGTGCTTCTAATTAGAATACGAGCGAGGGAGTGACCGAATATTTTTTTTCGTTTTTGGGCTGCCAAACGGGTGATGTGTACAGCCACAAAGCAGCCAACGTTTCTCGGACATATTCATGAATCATCCTTGACTTCTTTATGCATGTATACAGTTGGGTTATCCACAGAAAATCATATATGTCTATAGATATACTGTGCATGCCTAAAAACAATAAACCATTGGTGGATTGTCTCCAGGCAAGCGACACGTTGGGCCGAATGCAAATCTGCAGTGGTAAGTGAAAAGTCGGATCATATCTCCCGCGGATACACTTGATTTTCCTCAGGCGATGCGCGCCCGTCATTACCAACTTCAAGTTTGCTCTCGTCGTGCGCGCATCAAGGTGTAAAAACCTAGTGGGTACACGTGATTCCCGCTTCGAAGCTCCACGGCTATATAACAATCGAGTCCGAGAGTCGTCGGACGATTGGGTGCAAGCGGGGTGGGGGAGACAGGGCTGTTACTCACGATGTACAGGGTGAAGTGGTAGGTGGTGTTGTACTTGACGGCGAACAGGGTGATCTTGTTCCTCCTGACGCAGTGCAGGCCCTCGGGCTCGGGCCGGTGGAGCGACCGCTCGGGTCCGAGCCGGCTGGGGCACGGGTGCTTCCTCAGGATGTTCTCGGCGGCGCAGAGGGTCGGCGGGTGCAGGGGCGGCTCGCCCGACATCACCGCCAGCAGGTAGCTCGACGAGTCCGGGTCCGCCTGGCTGAAAAACGCCCCTCGGCTGCACCAGCGCAGCGACGCGTCAGTATAATATCCCGCGCCACTTGCATCACACGCTATAGCTTTGCCGAATATTGTGCGCGTTTGATCGATCGAATTTACACGGATACACGTCAAATCGTTTTCTAAGCTTCAATTACTCATTTTGAATTTTGCACCAGCGTTGCCAAGTGATCAGATTTGTTTTCGGCTCTCGAAAATAATCCACACGTTGTTATTATCCTTTGCCAGCGATCGAATTCACGAGAGAAACGGCAAGTTGAAGTTTTCCATGATCTTTATAAGCACCCGCTTTCTTTGAAAAGATAATTGATAAGCCATTACCTAAGTAAAATTGAAGAAATGGAGCACAGTACAGATAATCTTCCAATATCGATGTATGAATAGAAGATTAAACACAGGCTGTGATATTTGGTTGTGCATTTAGCAATAAGGAAATTTTTAATCTGCAATTGTAATTTTAAAAATCGGAAAAGTTATACTGTACTCGAAATTGTATTTTATTAATTGATGAATGATGTTTTATGTGTAGAATTTTGTAGATCATTTTACCCTATTTTTAAAGGAGTACATTAGTCATAAGCTCTAGCGAGTAAGAAATAGTTTTAATGAATTTTTGTATCCAAAAACAGAAAGACGATATATGCGCTAGCGTTGAAACGCAAAAATATGTTCAATCCAATGTATCGCTGAGGCTTTTCAGGGCTCATGCCCTGCGTCTAATAAAAATAAACAATCAATCAATCAATCTTCTGATATACCAATCGCACATATCGGTGGCGAACGTGACATCGCCAGCATCTTCAATCCACTGTATCTCTGTAAACTTCGTCGTCAAATCGTTTCATTTATCTTCAGGGAGCCGAACAAAAACAATCAAATAGCAGCAATTCGCAAAAGAATCCCTAAGTCTTCTCTCCAAAATATTGGAAACTCTTTGGTGCGTATATAATCCGAGCGAAGCATACTACTATATAGCAAGATTATGCAATCATACGCGAGAAAATCAAAAGGGGCTGGGTGGATAAAGAACATATGAGGAGAAGCTGGCACCTCTTGTTCCAGGACACGATGAGTCGGCGTCTGCTCCACCTCTGCTGGAACTCGAGCGTGAGGGGCTGGTGCCTCTTGCCCCTGGTCGGGTTGATGAGGTTGGAGGGCAGGTGGCCGGCGGCGTCGGACGTCGCGTACAGCAGCACCGTATTGGGGGCCCGCGTCTTCGCCATCAGGTCGAGGAGGGACGAGTTGACCGGGCGCATCTCGATGCGGTAGAGGTTCGCCTGGGCCGCGGGTATCGTGAAGTTGCGCGTCTCCGAGCCCTTGTACTCGAACAGCGGCTTTCCCGGGATCATCTGGTTCACCGGCAAGTGCGTTTCCGCCGCTGCGAAACACGAGCAAAAAGCATATAGTACGCGCGCGCCCAAGCTTTGCACCGTGCGTTTTACGGCTCGCGGCTTCTTCTTTCCCCGTCCCTCTCTTCGTACTGTAAATCAAGCGAGCTTTATCTCGTCCCTTTTAACAAACGCATACACTGACGTTCATAGCCTCTCTTTATGAGCAAACAGAAACCCCTTTGGTTAACTCGAGCGTTTATGTTCATTTCGCTGGAATTAATAAGAGTTATTTGCCGCGTTTTACGCAAATCGACATTTTTTCATGATCCGTCGAGTACTATAATCGACAATCGTTGGCTACCGATGAATGTAGCGGAGATGAATCATGCAGTATATTAACGACATCAAATAGGTAACGTGAACAATTGTCAAGAGACCGGTAACAGTCAGCTAATCATGATACGTTAAATCGTCGAAGCGTCAAAAGTCAATTCGGTCAATAATGGGATTGCCGCGAAAACTTTTCTCCTTTTTATCGACTTCAATTGGTGTTATATGGACAATATTTTTCATTTTTCATACAGTTCGTGTGTATAAGCAATTGTCAATATACGTCTCGGTTTACATAATGATACGACAGCTAAACTACCATGAATAATTTTTTGCAGATGTCAGTCATGTTGCCTGGTCAACATCGTGGATTCTTTACAGCTTGTGTTATCCCTTCGATCTGTATAGACAATTCACTTCGGCGGAGTCGAGATCGATCCCGCCGTATACCGGTCCAGCATCTACTTATGCGCTGGAGCTTCTTGTTTCGGCAAGGCGTAGAAGTGCATAACATATAATATATATTTGCGAGAAGGCCGTGCGGAGGCGTATATATATATATAGGAAACGTCGTGGCGGGAAATGTTTGGGCATCGGATCCGCACAAGCGCGGGCGAGACGAAAGGGGAAAAACAAAGCTTGGCGGCGTTCGGTCGGTGTGTGTGTGTGTGTGGAGGCGCGCGCGCGCGGGAAGGTGCAGGGTGAGAATGCCAGCCTACGAGACGACGACTACTCGCGTTAAATTCTAATTTGGTCGGACTCCTCGGAAACTCGAGGGTTTGGCCGCTCTCGCGTGTCTAGACGTCGCGCGAAATAGTTTACAGATGCCGATATGTGCTCGCTACTTTGACGACAAGCTATAAATGAGTCGGCGGCTCGAGAGTGGCCGCCGCGCGGCAGATGAGAGGCAAGCACACACACACACACGCGAGCGCGGCCGCAACAAAAGCGTCCGGCAGACGGTGGCTGCTGCACGAAAGAGAGAGAGAGCGAGAGCGAGCTGTTACGTACGCGAGGGGGGTCCACCAAACACGCGCGCGCTCTATAATCGCCTCCGGGCAAAAAAGAGTGCCTGCAGGAATTTTAACGGCAGCAAACGAGCTGCAGCGGCGGCCCTCGATCCAACAACGGGCCCCGCGCGCGCGTGAAAAATTTATCGGCGCCACGTATATATACGTGCGCCCCCCGACTCCTGCGTATACACACACGCTCGACGAACGGACGGCGCGCGAGGTGTCGAACTGTTTACGAATAGTCCCGGCAAAACGAAGCCAAGCATAATATTAAAGGCGTGCACGCACGAGAGGCGTCCGTTGCGAATATATATATCGCGAGAGCCCTGCAGTCCCCGAGCGCGCGGCTAATGCCATTTTTCCCCGTTCGAAAATACGAGCGGCGAAGAGCGAATCGCCCTCGCGCCCCACTTGCCCAGCGTTCAATTGGCCCGAGCTCCAATTTCGAGCTTTACGACGGAAAATTATGAGCCTTTCTGCCGATTGTATACATATATGTGTGTATATACGCATCGGAAGCTGCAGCCATTACCACGCGCGGGTCCCCGACGGCGAGCCACGTATCGGACGTTGAGGTTGCATGTTCTTGAAAATGAAAGCTGTTTGGCTGAAGTGATTCGAAATTAGGGTTGCACGGGAAGTTTCTACGTTACTATTTAGGTTTTGAATCCTGCATGGTCCTTCTCGCAAAATCTCGTCAACCTATATCGATGATAAAGTGCTGATGAATTGGATACCGTGAAACGACAAAATTGGTGGATTCTATCATACATCGATACCAATTACTCGATGCAGATGAAAAGTCTCGTTAGAAAAGCGTCTCGTGCTCAACAATAGACCCGTACCGATTTCACGAGAAACGGTAGGTGTATAGGTCGGTTCGAAAAGTGAGAAGAAGCCGAGGGAGTGTGCAAATGTCTTGGAACGTTGGCATCGCGAGCCTGGCGACGGCGACTTTTGTGTGTGTGTGTGTGTGTGCGCGGATGAATGAAATGGAGACTCACTGTTGGTGCCTTCCGCGTGCTGGTCGGTTTCGGGAGGCCCCACGTAGCTGACGCTCCAAGAAATCGGTCCGCTGCAGGGGCTCACCAGCAGCGTCGGCGCCGGCCCCGTCTTCGGGTTCAAGTAATAGAACCTGCAACGAATTCAGCTGCATCCAGTATGATATTACTATTCGGCCGAGCTCAGGGATCAATGCTAATATTTTCAAAATTCCCCGCGACCGTTGTACACATTCGCTGACTGAGTACTCGATTTTGAAAAAAAAAAAAAAACAGACGGATACTTTATCGGCCAATCGAGTTTGAATTGCTAGCGGGAATTGTTTTAGTTTGTCCATTATCGTTGTCCTTCGAAGGTGCTGTATATACATACACTTTTGTGGAATTATGTTACGCTCTTTCGAAACGTATGTATATGGTTAATTGAGGTTATCGGTTTTGCATTATAACACCGGCAAGATAATATAACGACGAAGGTAGAGTTATAAAGTCCTGTTACCGACGGGGCATTTTTGCCAAGTTATTGTGGCCGCTACAAGGACTGCGATATCGAGTATGGCAGAAAATAAATACCGCAGAACTTTTACGAGTGAGGGAAGCCTATAAGAAACCGAAAAATCAATCGCGAGTACATCGTCGGGCTCGATCGATATTTATCGCTGCTTCGCGGGAGCATTACGAAACAAAAAAAAACGAAAAAAACGAAAATAAAGTAAAAAGAAACGAAACAAAAAAAATGTCAATGCCGCATGCACACACATCGCTCGGCGATGGGGCCCCGGCCGAGGCATAAAATGAAACTGTTACCAGCGCGCGCGCAACAAATTGCATCGCTTGCCCAAGTGGATTCCTTGATTTATGTGAAATTCATACCGGGCAAATTGTACATTTAAAATTTTCTCATATAACCGTCGCGACACGACAGCTATAAGAATTGACGAGCCGCCTTCCCGGCCCCCGAAGTCGATGTGTGCGCGCATATACGTATATAGCCGCGTATACACGCGGAGAAAGTGGCCCGCGACTCTTCTCGATTTCTCTCCTCTCCGTCCCGTCCCGACCGCTGCCGCGGGGATGTCTTCTCTCTCTCCCTCTCTCTCTCGATGTTCGATGATAAATTTCACCAGCTTCGAATTAGCAGCTCTTTAATGCTACTCCGAATGATTGAAATTTTGATGAAGTGCCGGGGTGTATATCTTGTCCGTTGCCCGTGTGCTCCTCGGCAAACCGTACTTGTACGTATATACATTGTCGAGCTCTTCATCCCGATTACAATCATTCGAATATCAAAGTTTGATTTTATCGATTCTAAATCGACCGAATTCCGAGTTTTCGCGATGATTTCGAATTCGTCGTGAAAACGCAAAAAAAAAGAGGGCATCTCTCGTGCTAGATTCGTAAAATCACGAGCCGCGCGAGTATGTACGAAAGGGCCGCAGCGGGTACTTTGAATAATTTGATAAGGTGAAAATTTAATCGAACAATTGGTACGTGCATTATTGAAATTGCCGGGTGCAGAGTTAGGACGCGGGCTAATTAGAAGGGGAGGGGGGGAAGGAGGGGAGAAACGTGTTTTCTTGTTTGAGCATATATTGTTAACGCGGGCGCGCGCGCACCGCACTTTGTGAGAATGAGAGCAAAAATTCTTAAGAACCCGAAGGTAAAGTATCAGTTACATATTAATGAGTAGGTTGGGATTCCAGAGTACAAACAACCCATAGCAGTGCGCAGCAGCTCGGCTCGCAGCAGCAGCGGCGCGCCGCGTCCTTCGCTCTTTGAATATGCATGCAATTTATCCCTTAAACATCAATCGCTCCGCAAACAGTTCGCCTCAATCATTTTCTTGTATATAGGATCGAGAGCGAGAGGATGTGTACGCACACTCGCGCGTGCGTATATACCGTTGCGGCCATGCAGCCTCGCCAAATCGTTGATATAATTTACCCGCGAAATGACGCGAAATTAACGAATCCCGATTGCTCGAGATGGATGTGTGCCATCAAGACGTCAGGAGTTTGATGCCTCGACTCGCGGCCAGATTAAATTTCCTTTGATACGCGCGACTCGGCGCAATTATTAATTGTCTCGCGAGCCGTTCTCGACCGACGCAATATATAAGAGCGGAAATTCCTGTACCGTGAAATTCACTCTCGAACAACCCCGTTCTTCTCGGAGAAACGGAAAGAATCCCTCGCTCCTAGCGGCCGTGTACGATGAATTCGGACCGAGGACGATCGATATAGTCCTTGCGGCTTATTGCTCGGGTGGTGTATACGTCCTGAGCGATTAGTCGCCGCGGCCTCATAAATATATAAGGTGGGCTTGCTCCGACTCTCCTCTCTCTCTCTCTGGTATACGCGCGTCTGGCGCTTTGTAAGCGGCGAGCGTGCGAAACGTCGCTGCTCCCGAGCGATGCTCTCTTTTCCACGAGGCTCTCGCAGCGCTTACACACACACACACACGTGCAACGCAGCGCGGGCTTTTTGCCGTGTGTTCACCCCGCTGCGGGGCCCAGCAGCAGCAGAGCGGAGCTCCGCGACTTCCCCATAAAAGTCACCAATACCCGATATGCACTTGGCGCTCGCGTCATTTATTCTACTTACACGCGAATACCGCTCCGACCGAGAGAGAGAGAGAGAGGATGGGACGGGGAGAGAGGAGGGGAGGGGACGGGGGGTCGGAGGGGCCCGATTTTACTCGGTTTCTTCTGCACGCATAGACTGAACTTGTATTTCCATCCTATATACGTTTCGAGAGCCTTTGATCATTGATCTCCGAGCTGACGTACTTTTTATCCGCGGATGCCTGGCCGCATGCGCGCGCTCCCAGATACGTGCGGTGCCTCGGCAATCATTACGCCAGATATCCCGCGCGCCCGGATGACGAGTTGATTCTCCGCGGCCACGCCGGGCTTATTCCTCCGTCGGACTGCCCAACATTCAGTTTTATCCGCGTACGTATATATACATATAGGCCCCCGTCGAGTTTTTTCCCCCCCAATCGCGAGCTCGTCGTCCAAGGCAATATGGTACACGCGCGAGTTAGCCGCGGCGCGTGGGGCTGTATTCGCGCTAAATTCCTCGCAGTGCAATCGCACTGTACTATAAGGTGAAAATCGCACTGTAAGCTTCAGTCAAATTGTCAAATGTCGCGATCGCTGTATTGCAGCGAAAAGCCACTGTAACTAATCGTGAAAATCGTTAATTTTATATTTATAGTTTAAAATTCAGCGTAGTCACAGTTAAAATTGACTGTAGTTACAGTGAAATTTCACTGTAGCACGTTCTGTGGACAATCCACTGTTCGCACAGTGAGATTTTCACAGTAAAGAATTTTCAGAGTTGATCTATAGCGTTTATCCGAAACGTAGGCTGAATCGGCGTCTCGTATAATCCAGGCTATACGACGGAAGAAGGCTTTTTTTATGCTCGAAACATTCGCACGATGTATGTGTATGTACATGGTATCCTAGAAAAAAAGCTACCACATGCGTATAAGTTAGACGAGGTGGGGAGGAGGGGGGAGGAAGAAAAATAAATCATTAGTTTTTTAGACCTAAATTATGCGTGCGTCCAAGGTCCGATGCACTGAGGCGCAGGCCGAAGAAGCTTTTTCTGCCCAAATACGAGACCTATCGCGAGGAGAGGACCGGGGCTCGAGATCTGTCGGATGCTGCTGGTGCGATGCGCCGGGTGGCGGTCGGGATATCCAATGCGCGGTATATATACATACGGGGCACAAGTCGGCCAGGGGAATGCTCGAGCGACACTTCGGAGGAGCCATAAATATTGAGTTACAACTGAATACGTACGAGAGGAGCGATCCACGCTTAATTAACTTTTTCGAGTCCTTGACATTGGATCTAGAATTCGGATTTTAAAAATAGCGCCGCGCCCCCGTGTTGCCGAGAGCCGCCTGAAAACACGGGCCCGAATTCGGATCGCAGCCTCCGCCGCGGCACAAAATCGATCGGAAGATAAAGATTTTTACTTGCGCGCGCGAGCGGCACTCCATTCGCGGCTTTTTTTCTTTTTCTCTCTCTCTCTCATCTTTATTCTACTCGCCACTCATTTTACACCAACTCCATCTGCATCTGGAATTTGCTCTATCAACTCATTTGATTCATGCTCAATTATTATTTTTTCAGTCGAGATGGTGAATCAGATGACTGACCCACCATTTATTGTACCCACATATTCAATCATCGTCAATTTCAATCTAACATATACTAATTAGTAACTCACTTTTTATTTTCACTCTTTCGAATTTTCTGTAATATACTGGAAGGTACGTGGATGTCTAAATGCCTCTTTGATATAGTTTGATATGTAACCTAAAATGATTGAGTGTACTCTGATAAAATCTAATCTAATCTGTCACCTCTAAAATCGTTCAACTATGCAGAATTCATCTACGATTACCTCGAGGAAAACGACTCGGCTCTTCTTTGGTTATAACATAATTCAAGTGCAGTACATCGCCTGTACCCGGGACACCTCGATCTCGAAGAATCTTCGCGATTCGAATGACGAGACGGCGAGTATAGGTCGTTTCAAATGAGATCGCCCGAGTCGGGGGGGACAAATCTTCCCTACACCCGAGCCGCATCCCAAAGCCTTTCCTGCATGTAACGTCTCTGTCTCTCTGTCTGTCTGTCTCTCTCTCTGCCCGTGTCGGTCGGCACGCGACATTCGATAGTCGCGAGACAGGTTGGTGGGACGACGGGCCATCCGTCCTCCTATATATATATATATATATATATATAGGTTGATTGTAAATTTATGGGACTCTGGATGCGGCTGGAGACCGGGAGAGAGGCTTTCTCGCGGTGACACGTGCGCGCGCGCGCGAGAGAGAGCAGCAGAATTAGCGACGAGACACAATGCCGGCGTCGCGGCGTCTGGGGTCGCGGCTCACACGACCCCCGCAAGCTAAATTCGGCCGGGCACGCGCGCAGCCGATGGAAAACGACACTTGCGCGCGCGCGAGAGAGAGTCCGCCCCGAGTCGCGCAGACCCTCTACAACGCGAGATTCGCGAGACGCTGCTGTCGAGCCGTCGCAGCTTTGCTCCGTAGCTTTTGCCAAGCTCACCTGATCCCCGCGTAAATATATTCGTCCCGATAATTTCTCTCTTGAATCCTCACAGTGAAAAACCACAAATTACTCTGAGAAGGTGAATGAAAAATTCTCTGGATTGCAATGAATTTCTTATATGACAAAAGTGAATTTGTTACTCAAGTTCCATGAGTTTTGATTGAAAACATTTTTATATTACAATATTATATTGTGCACCCTCCATAATTCCAAATGTGTGTAGATTGTAAGTTTTGTGGAGAAAGGAAAATTCACAAAATCCACCACATATTTATTTTATTTTGCATAAAATAAATATGTGGTGGATTTTTTGAATTTCCCTTTCTCCACTTCACTCTGGATTGGCCCTCAAAGATCGACAATTTGCACACATTTTTATATTACAATTAGTAGTATAACTAAAGTAAAAAATTTACTTCACACCGTACTCATTGCAAATTGTGATGTAGAAAGGTTTGCTATCAAAATTCATGGAACTAAAGTGAAAATTCACTTTTGACACTTAAGAAATTCACTGCAATCCAGCGAATGTTTCATCCATTTTTTTAATGTGATTTTTCTCTGTAATCCAGTTTTTTTACTGTAAGAAGTCGAGAGAGTTGATTCTACACCTATATCGTTGTTACCCGGGAATACAATATCTCTCGCAGAAACTTTTTTAAATAATTCCAACCGATCGAATATCCTATAGATTCAATGTTGCATCGGCGTTATTGAATCGGCGACGCGTCGTAATAGTATGGTTCGAGGTAAGATTGAGCCTGCGGTATATACATGCGTTGCTCGCGAGCGCATAAGTCACTCGAGTTGTTTTACTCGGTAATTTGTACTGCATAATGACTGTAAACGTTGGTCCGACGCTCGGCGGGCGTGCGTTTAGTGTGTCGGCAAGTAGACACGCGGCCGGGTGTGATGAATCGTACCGGGGACAGCTTCCGTCAGTAGTGCGTCAGAAGAGCCTGCAGCCAAGCTTGTTTATCCTCGGCCGAGGCTGTCAGACAACGTATATATATATACTCTCTCCTTTGACGCGTAGTCTCAATAGAAAATATTTTCACTTCACTTCGCCAAGTCTCGATCCTCTCGGAGATTATGACTCGAGCTTGGCGAACGATCGTAAATCCGTGGGTTTTAATGTATCGATACGAGCGGCGAGGCGTATTGTCTCCGACTGATATACTGTTTACCCCCGCGCGCTCGCGCGTACCCAAACTAATTTGCGGCGGATGCGATTTTTCTTTTGCCGGTAGCCGTAACGAACAAAATTGACTGCGCAGCCCATTCGCGATGAATACACGCGCGAGGACAGAGAAAAAAAAAACGCTCGACTTTTTACGTGCGCTCCCACTAAACGATGAGTTTTTACGCTGTCATAACACTTTGGTGGGGAGGGCGTCACTCGAAAGCCAAGCAAAAAGCCCAATCGAGCGGTCCGCACTAGTTTTTCGAGCCCCTCCGGCGTATCCCTCGACAGAAATCTATCCGAATCGACTCGTCCCGTTCGATGTTTGTGTGTGCATGTATATACCGTAACGGGGCCCGAGCGACGAGCGTCGAGGCGCGAAAAAGCCGCAGCTCAGCTGAAAACGAGCGATAAGCGCGATCAAGATAGGCGCACCAACGAGTTTCTCAAACGACGCGAGCCAGCGCGCGCGTCTGGTAGCCGCTGCGCAGTGTCGAATGCGCAATATATAGACACATATACATATGTATACGCGAGAGGGGCAAAAAACAGCGGGCCTAGCGCCGATAGACGCGGCGGCTGGCTTTTATGGCGCGTATCGTCGCGACGCGCTGCGTCGTTTGGCGCACGCGACAGCCTCTGTTTTCTCGCGGGCGACGCGACGACGGACGCGCAGGTGACGACGGCCGCGACGGTGACTCTGGCTCTACGCGCGAGAAACGCGTGTTTCGCGAGGGGGAGGGGGTGGAGGCGTTGATTTGACTCCGGGCGATTTTTTCACTTTTTCCTCACCCAAACATGTGAGCGCGCGAGCTATACTGTTCCGACTAGAGCGCGAGCTTCGGATTTCGTTTGTTGAGCAGAGTGCGAGCGAGAGTTGTAGGATCGCACAATATGATCTCAAAGTTTTATGCCAAAGGATTTTTATTGGTGTATACTCGAATCAATCGAATCGAATATTCCCTCTATGACCTACTCCCTTTCCTTGATTCCATAGAAAAGTGAGTTCATCCCACCGTATAAAAGAGATTCATAATTTTATAAATTTCTCATAACGTTTTCATTAGAAAATGTTTCCATGGAACCCGCATTAAAATCCTATGAAAACTTAGCAACAGAAAGAGTCTGCTTATCATTGTGTCAAACTTATCCTACTTGGCAATAAATTGGTTTTGGCGATTTGCGCTAGAAACACACGGACGTCTATGGTGTCTCATCGCTCCCCGAGACCTAAGTGAATTCGGGACCCGTTTCCAGTGAAAACTATCGGTCGAAAAGTCTACAAGCAGGGGTTTGGCGAGTAGAGTATAGTGATAGATCGTTTGGTCGCTACACCATCAGCCCTGGCCCGCTTCTTGTCTTAATTTAAGAAGTCCCGCTGGACTCCCGGTCAAAACTTCATTGGTAAACGTAAGCGTTCCCCGATCGCCGGGATTTCGCGCGGCATCGAACACCGCCGAGCAGCACCAGCTCGAGTCCACTGCGCCGAGGGGCTAGTTCAAGTTCAGCCGCGCGACAATAGTTCAGGCTGAACCGGCTGCAGTCTGGGTTAATTCGAAACGCGCGTGCTGTCGCGTCTAGACCGCGGCCGATGCTCGCGCCATTAACGAATCTAAATTTGAACCGCACGGGGCGGAAAATGAAGGCAATCGTTGTCGGGGAGTCGCGGCCGCGAGTCCCGTCGACGCGCACAGACCCGTGCATTGTGCGCGAGACCATAGCTCGCAACTCTATCTCTCTCGGAGCCCTTTGACGCGCGCCTCGCTCCGCTCGCGTAATTATACAGCCGTTTTCGCGCGCCCGCGCGTCAAAATAATACGTATCGTGAGCCGGCCCTTATGAAAAACCCTCGAGAGAGGTGGAGCTTCGCAAAAGAAGGATCGCCAGCGCGAGCGACAAGCACGTGGCGCATTCGGCTATCTGGCTCGACGCCATCAAACCTCCCGCAGTATATATACCATACTATTCTTTATACCGTCAGCTGTCTATATCCATCTTTTCAGACGTAAAACGAATGATAGAGAGGGGGCGTCGGCCAGCCGAGAGAAGTCATTGTCACCGGCGCTTTACGTAAAACTCATCGCGCGCGCCGTAACACCTCCGCTCCAAACTGCACCGCTCGGCTATACGACTGATTTGCGGTTGTTTGATCATTGGGTACCCGGCTGACGTGGCGTGACATCTCCCTTCCCTCCGCGTCCCCGGTATTATACAAGACTAATTCGCCAGACAATATCTTCCCCTCGACGCGCGACTCGAGCGTGTACGTTTCGAAACACCGGCCTCCTCCTCCTCCGATGAAGATTATTCGATTACTCGAATAGAACCGCGCGCCGATTCACCCGGAATCGTTGTTTGCCGACTCGACCTATGCGATCTAGACACGAATCGCGAAGAAAATCCGTTCCGCAGGATCCGGAATAGCGAGTATATATATACATACGATTTCCAAGAGCTTTTCACGTATTACGCAACCGAGCTACACAGCCGATTGTCGGGATATTTCGATCGACCAGATGTTTATACCGATTCGAACTGCAGCGGGGATTCAGGGAAAATCTTCGTCGCACTCGCGCGACGTTTGAAAACTCTCCGATTAGATTTATCGCCGACGGTGTGTGGGCGGTGGAATAATATTTCGCCTCGGGCGCGCACCACCGGCAAACTGCGTCGCGGGCATATCGGTATACGCTTTTTGGCGATCGATCGAAATAGAAATCGCGTATTTCTCGTTGGGCTGAATAACATTGGCAGTGTGGGGAGGGAAAATTGGATCGCGCAGGATCTCGACACTGCGACAAAGGGGTGGTGCGTTGTTAAACTGTGCGAGCGCTCACTGAGACACGTTGTTGGGCTTGAGGGTGGCCCTGATCTGGTACTCGGGCTGGAGGACCCCGGTGATGTTGAACTCCTCGGCGCGGGAGGGCCGCTCGACGCCGAACGGCCGGAGGGGGCTGGGGTGGCTGGCCATCCGGCGCTGCAGCGGGCTCTCCTCGCCGCACTCGCCCCCCAGCACAGCGAGCAGCACCACCAGCGGCACCAGCAGCAGCAGCAGCATGTCGCGCTCCAGAGCACACGCGCGCTCCAGCTCCGTCGCTCTCTGCCCTTACGCGCCGACTGTGACTGCGGCTCCGCGGCCCCCGCCGAAGAACCCCCGTCCTCCTCCTCCTCCTCCTCCTCCTCCTCGGCTCCTCTTCTTCCTCTTCGCTGCCGCCGCGCCGCACCGCCGCTACTTTTGCTTCGACGTACGCGCGCGCACCAACCCCTTCCAGCCCGCGCGATGCCGATCTCTCACTCGCTCCGAGAGAGTCGACCTGCACTCCTCCTATGTATATACCTTTCGTCTTTCCTAGCTCGGCCGTTCACACACACACCCAGCAGCAATGGTCGTTGTGTATGCGCACAATGAGCCCGGCGCTTTTTTGCAGTGCCACACTGATCGAATCTGGCCGATAGCACGCGCCACCCGGTTTGTTTCGACGCCATCGGGGATCGGAAAAATCCCGACACGATTGGGGATGGACGGAGGTATATCCCGATCGACGACATAGAGTAGTGGCGGCAAAGGTTGATATGCTTCGAAGTGATCGAAACGGATATATATACATACGGCTCGCGCTCGGCAAACAAACAAAACGTTCGTCGGATACTCGACGTCCAAAAATACACACACACACACGAGCCGCCGTGAATTGCTGCTCTTACGCAGGACGTTAGAGCACACAGCTGTCGCGTTTCTAACGAGTGCAAATAAAATTACGTCCGTTCGTTTTTAACGGATGCGGAACAGGCCGCGAGTGTTCCAGGGGGGCCGCCGCGCTACGCGTAAACACTGCGCATTTTGAATTTCCTCGACGATCTATCGTGTTCTTCAACAATCGACAGTGACTCGTCGATATCCATACGTACCGATTCGCCGCAACCCCCCCAACGAACTTTACGTGTGACCAACCAGTGAATCGACGAGTAAAATTCGATCCAAATATGTGTTTCAGCGATCAGCTTTGTGTGGGACGTAGACGAACATATATATGTGAGAATATATCGAGTGAAATATATATATTTCATGGTCGTATCGAGGAGAGAGAGGGAGAAAAAAAAGGCCGAGAAAAAGAAAAGATCAAAAGAACCAGATGCAAATGTCCGGCGAGTAGTCGGCAAAACATGCGAAGCGTTTTTTCCTCGAGGAAGCGGGCAATACGATTCCGCCAACCATAAAAACCAGAGGTTCGAAACTCTCGCGGCTCGGTAATGAGACCGGAATAAATAGAGGGTATACGCAAAGGGGATAAGAAAAAAAGAAGGAAGGAAGAGGAGAGGGAGAGGGGGAAAAGAGAGGAAAGAGAGCCAGCCGGGCTCCCCCCCCCCTCCGTCGTAATAGATTCGAGCCTATGCATCAGAGGCCGAATCAAATTGGCCTTAAATACGAGCGAGCGTATTTATCGGGTATATAATGCGGGCGCGGGCGCATGTCAAATTATACAAATTTCTCGCGCTCGCCGCCGCGGGAAAGATAATCGCGCGGGGTCACGCTAGCCAATAAATCAGAGCGAGCCCTCGTCAACGCGGCGCGAGTCTGCAGCTCTATATGTACGCTTTACCGGATTTCTTTTCCGCGAACAGCTGCGGCTAACGGCACGTATATGCTCTCTTTCTCTCTCTTTTTGCCTCTGGGGCCGCCGCCGACGTCGCACACATGCACCAGAATAAGAGACTCGGGCCGGACGAGCCGATAATAGAAGGTCAGCTGCGAGCGCATAGATGATTCGCCCATATTCAGCGCGTTCCAATCGTAAATATTGAATTTTCGACCTTTTGCTTATAGGAGAACCCGCCTCCTCCTCCTCCTTGCCTCTCGCTGCAGCAGCAGCGCGCCCACAATATACACGCGTGTGTGTATAGAGCATACGTTCGACGGCTTCTTGGAGAATCTACGGGGGAGGATGTTGAAACTGGTATTATCAAATAATCGGGCGTTCGAGCGCGCCGCGCGATATTATGGAAGTGGAAGGGTCACCTCGTGTGTGTATATATGTGTATGCGTGCGTGTCACGCGAACACAAAGGAACAAGGGCTCGGCGGCGGCGGTGCGCGTCAGCTGCACTCACTGTTTACAATCGAATTATTTTGCCACGAGCTCGGGTTGGCCGGCTCGGATCCTCCCGCGCTTTCGTTCCCTCGACGCTATACCAAAAGTCGCGCGACGCGATCGATTCGACACCATCTTCGAAACCATCTTTTTTTGTTCTTCTACTATGGTTCATTTTCGGATGTTGTCGTGGGGGACACGGGGGGCGAGCAACCCAAGTTGATCTTAGATCATCTACTATAGACATCGGACATTTTTTTTTCGAAAACGAGAGAAAAAAAGGATAGATTTCCGTTTTCGACCCATTCATTCACTCGAAAATTTGACCGGCTGTCGTTCCGAAACGGATAGTGTATAATAGAGCGGGAGCTAGAACTCATCGGTATAGTAGAACCCCGGCAGGAAAGAATGCGCGTTAAGGATATGCAGCCAAGGTGCGAGAGAAAGAGCTGGCACACACGGCTCGGGGGCAGCCCTAGTTGGCTTCTCTCGGACCTTCGCCCCGCGGTCGTCCCTACACAAGTCCGTGTATATACGCGTGTGTGCGGCTGAGTTGGCGCGCGCGCAGCTATTTCCGTCGGGCGTCGCGCAGGACGCCAAACGTCCCCCTGATGCTGAATCATCTTGTTTGCGTTGGCCGAACAATGCCACTCTCGCTTCGCTGGTTCTTTCGCGAACGCGCGCGATCGGCTCGCGCGAAAATTATCCGGACCTGCTTGCCGGATATCGCGCAAGTTCGCTGGAATTTGTTTTTCTCTGTATAGATTCTCTCGTGGGGACCGTATACGTGAACAAGCGAATTCGTATGGAAAAATCTTGCGGCGATCGGTGAGCGAGAAGAGTGTGGCGTTTCGACGACACAAACATGCCCAACTGCGCGAGTATATCTTCATACGCGTGACATGAATAAGTATTTGCTTGGGGGTTTTTTGGACCGGTGTTGCATCCGATAGTTCGCACCGAGAATTCACGATCGTCAATGTATCGAGTCTCCTTTTACTCGTAATATCGGCACCATATGAACGAGTTGTCGAAGCTACAATATATCGGATTACGTTGGATCAGGACAAGACCCCTCGAGGGGCCCCTCCGAGCGATTCGACCTCGAGTGAAAGAACTACCTCAAGTAGTTTGGCTGCGTTGTGGTCAGACGTCCTTTCGCATTTTCCGTCGCTTGTTCCTCCTCGTCGATCTCCCTCTCTCTCTCATCCTTCACCAGTTCTTCATGGTACGGCTAAGGTTATCAGCTCCTGGCGGTTCTTGGTGTTGGATTCAATTTGGGAATGATCGCACGCGTTGGTGATGTAGTAAGTAGCCGATAGTTCGGGCGGATTTATTAGTTCGGAAATTATTGTTTCCGTTTTCCTCTTATAATTTTGAAATACGATGTAAAAAATCAACCTCTCGGGTTATCCACCGGATCTTTTAAATTTTTTTCCTCCCCAGAAAGATCGCTGTAGAAAAAAATGTCGTTCCACGCCGCATGGCCCGCGAGCTTTGCCAAAATATCTTTCTTCACAAGCACTGCACGCGCGACACTTCGCGAAACTTCAAGTCAGCGACGCGTCTGAAAATGTGAAAAAACATCTGGCCGGAAATACAAAGTTGAAAATTCAATTACATCTCGTCGTCACGTAACCATATTATACGTATAATATATACACGATCCGCGGGGGAAAGAAAAGAAAAAAACTACATCGCAGCAGCAGCAGCGGGCAAAAAACTAAGCAGACTGGAAATAGCGAGGGAAGCGAGCGAGAGGAGACTGCAGTCCGCGCATTCATCTCTCCATCGGCCAAGAGAATATATATACGTTTGCGCGGGATATCGGTATATAGGTGATGCGGAGGCGGCGGCGGCGGCGCGGCGCCGGGGATAGGAAGCGCCAGGAGCCACGAAAAAAGCCTCAGAGGCGGGGGGGAGTCGAAACTCACTTATGTACCTCGGCTCGCTCGCGGGACGATGACAGCGGATCCGCCGCGGATAAATCATGGGTCGCGCTCGAGAGCTGTGGGAACGGGGCTCCTGCACATGCTCGAGCCCTGCCCCGGGCTGCTCCCGATTTAAGCCCCGCTAGCAGGCGCTTCTGCGCGAGACTATCCCCCCCCCCGCCCGCCACCACACCTAATCCACAACTCGAGATCCACCTCGGCCCGCACTCGCTAATCCCTAATTGCAGGCCGATCCGGCTCATTCGCTTCATTTATCCTTCCAAATCGACCCGATCCTATGTTCCCCCTCCTCTCCGCATGTGTATTCAGGCCAATCATCTCCCGTGGGATGATTTTCGTCAATCGCTTTTGCGAACTTTGACAATTTAATTGACGGCTCGCGAATGAGTGATAGGCGCATCGCGATCGAGAGAGCCTGACGAGGATCGCTGAGGCTCGAAGAGACGAGTTAGCCAACTTGTGAGATGTTTTCCGCTTGAATTGCTCCAATGAAAAATATACTTATTGTTTACCGACGATTGATTTGACTCGGGTAAGCTTATTCAAATTACGGTCCAATAGATATGGAGAAGTGATTGTTCCGCAGCAATTTTCAAGAACGATGCGAAATTAATTGAGTTACGAGAAATTCAGTCACACTCGGAAGATGCATCATCCATTTCGCACACGCGCTCGCTCACGTATTTATATATATATGTATATATATATAAGTCACCGCAACATATGGTTTTGATGAGTGTCACTGAAATTTATTGCCCGTGTGTACTTTTTGAAAAAGACACGCCGTATCCAAATATTCTATGAATCATTTGCATAATGACAGTTCTTATTTAGGATCACTCCTACAAAAGTTGAACGCCCGAAAACCTTCAAAAGTTTCAGATTTTCAAGTTCAAAAGTCAGAAATACCATTTACTAATTTACTTTTTACTGCCGAGCTACTGATG
Source organism: Aphelinus atriplicis (assembly GCA_020882685.1). Taxonomy (NCBI): domain Eukaryota; kingdom Metazoa; phylum Arthropoda; class Insecta; order Hymenoptera; family Aphelinidae; genus Aphelinus; species Aphelinus atriplicis. Next base: position 91,706,456 of record CM037073.1, on the reverse strand, counting down.
CAAATTTTGGTTTTGGTACTTTAACTTGTTTTTTTAATCTTCTGGTTTTCATTCAAATTACTGTATTGCCCGATGAAGCCGAAGTTTATCAAAACTATTTTTTTTTCTTCCGTGGCCCCCCTCGACTGTGATCATACATTTACTATTTACCCAACTTGATATTCATTTTTCCATATCGGTATATATAACGGGATGTATGTAAATATGTGTGGTCTTGAATTTAGATGAATATATGTATAGATAGATTCTCCATTTAGCCTTGAACTGAAAACCTTTCTGCAAGTGTACTAGGGGGGTACCCCCCTGCTCGCTTCGCTCGCCAACCCCCCGTGTGTTCTTTAGAAATCAATAATTTCAATAATAAGTGTAGTAATAATTAAAAGAAAATTACATTCAAAACAATAAAACTTTAAACTTGAACTTTCGATTTTATTCGATTGAAAAGAATACTGAACGAACGATTCGAATCAAAATAAAAGATTAATGTCAGCTATATTCATGATAAACGTTTGTTTTTGCTTTCTCAAAGAGAAAGCTTTGTAATGGGGCAAAAATCGACCCACCGAATCAGACCTCGGGACCTCGATTTTCGTGATCTACGGGTCGAAAAACATGGAAATCCAAAAGTGTCTGTATGTATGTGTGTATGTATGTATGTATGTATGTATGTATGTATGTATGTATGTATGTGTGTAACGTTTTTTTTCGTCCACGATAACTCTCGAAGAAATGGTCCGATCTTCTTGAAATTTTGCACACAGGTTAGTCGCGGCAAAATCTCGGCCGAGTTCAAAATCCGTTGTTCATTTCTCTAGCAACCGTTGCTAAGGTGTAAAATTTTTCGTTTCTTTTGTCTAGGATAACTTTCGAAGGAATCGTCCGATCTTGCTGAAACCGTTTCTAACGTGTTTTCTCACAAATCCTTATGAGTGCTCATTGGAGCAAGCCGGAAAATCAGTTTTAAGTCACACTCGATGGCCAAGGACACTGAATTGTTCTATTTTCTTCATAGCAACCATTGTTTACTTCCCTAGCTACCGTTATGAAGGTTGGAAATTAATAATTTAAGACCTATTTCCATCATTTTCGACGGCAAGAACAAAATCTTCCCAATTAGCTCCTTAGCAACCGTTGTTCACCGCTCTAGCAACCGTTGCTAATGGGGAAAAAAATTGATGTAAGTTCCGTTTCCAGTATTTTCAACGTACTATAGAGAAGATTGGGAAAATTTGGTGTCTTTTGCCGTCGAAAATGATCAAAATGAGTCTTCAAGTGGATTTTGACCGCCATTTAACCGTATGACAGTCACAAGATGAACTGATCGAAAAATTATGCAGGTCCAAATGTCTCGCATCGTGTAGAACCTAGAACAGTTTGCTTTGTTGCATTTGATCAAATAATAAGAGAGCCCGGTCAGACATCAACACTCGCAACATAGTTTGGTCAATTGAAAAAGAACGACACTTTACACAGTCACAAAGATACGAATTGAATTGATTAAATAATTTTTTTGTAATTTTTGAAAAATAGATGATAGTATCTACGCTAGTGGAAAGGTGAAAATACAGGTTTGGGACGCGTTTGTGGGTGATGTTGAAGCCTCTTTGAGAAAGCATACTGCTAAGGCACTTGGCAGCGGTTTTCAGATTAATAGTGGGTTTAACTTTAGGTTAATAGTGACATGTGCTAGATCATATTTTTTGGTTTGGGTATTCCGCGTGTTCCATTTCAGATTTTCAGCAGCAGATTTTGAGTAAGATTGCAATGGTTGCTAGACACGTAAACAATAGTTGCTATGGGTAAAATGGAGATTTTGTATCCTGTGCAGTTGAGAATACTGGAAACGAAACTTTCCTTAGCAACGGTTGCTAGGGCGGTAAACAACGGTTACTGAAAAGTTAATTGGGAAGATTTTGTGTCCTTTGCCGTAGAGAATGATGGAAATAGGTCATAAATTGATAATTTTCAACCTTCGTAATGGTTGCTAGGGAGGTAAAAAACGATTGCTATGGAACAAATATAACAATTTAGTGCCTCTGGCCATCGAGTGTGACTTAAAACTGTTTTTCTAGCTTCCAAAACAACGGTTGCTAGGGATGTAAATAAACGGTAATTTCGACGAATAAGTGGATTTATATTGAAAAAAACTTGTCCAAAATAATATTTAGTCCTTTCCTTCTACTGCAGCAACGGTTTCTAGACACGTAAACAATGGTTGCTATGGGTAAAACGGAGATTTTGTATCCTGTGCAGTTGAAAATACTGGAAACGAAACTTACTTTTTCTTTCCCTTGGCAACGGTTGCTAGGGCGTTTAACAACGGTTACTGAGAAGCTAAGTGGGAAAATTTTGTTTCCTTTGCAATCGAAAATTATGGACATGGGTCATAGATTGATCATTTCCAACCTTCGCAATGGTTGCTAGGGAGGTAAACAACGGTTGCTATGGAGCAAATATAACAATTCAGTTTTCTTGGTCATCGAGTGTAACTTAAAATTGAGTTTCCAACTTTCGAAGCAACGGTTGCTAAGGATATCAACAGTGGTTGCTATGGGAAATATCTCATCGATTCTCTTCGATTCTCATTGAAGGGTGAAAAAAGAGGTGAAAAATGGGGTGAAAAAAGGTGAAAAAATGGGTGGAAAAAGAGGGTGAAAAATGGGGTGATAAAAAGGTGAAAAAATGGGTGGAAAAAGAGGGTAAAAACCGCTGCCAAGTGCCTCAGCAGTATGCTTTCTCAAAATATTGCAATCGAACCTCGACTTACATTAATCACCACTCTTTGAGAAAGCAAAATGAACCTCTAACTCATTTCTCCCACTCCATAGTAACGGTTGCTATGGTAAATATCCGAGCTTCGGTGTTCTTACTTCTTAGTCGTCAACAGTTCCGAAAATGGACCTCTAACTGACTTTTCCCACTCCATAGTAACAGTTGCTAAGGATGTAAACAATGGTTGCTATGGTAAATGTCGGAACTTCGATGTTATTACTTCTTAGTCACCAACAGTTCCAAAAATGGACTTCAAACTGACTTTTCCCACTCCATAGTAACGATTGCTAAGAACGTAAACAACGGTTGCTATGGTAAATGTCGGAGCTTCGACGTTATTACTTCTTAGTCATCGACAGTTCCGAAAATGAAACTCCAACTGACTTTTCACACTCCATAGTAACGGTTGCTAAGGACGTAAACAACGGTTGCTATGGTAAATGTCTGAGCTTCGATGTTCTTACTTCTTAGTCATCAACAGTTCCGAAAAAGAAACTCCAACTGACTTTTTTTCCATTCCCTAGTTACGGTTGCAAGGGATATAAACAACGGTTGCTAAAGACATCAACAATGGTTTCTACGGGAAATCTCTCTTTGATTCTTATAGAATCCCATAAGTATACGAACCCAAATGATCATTTATCATGAATTATATGGGAACTTATCAAAAACACGATAGCAACAATTGCCATGGAAATAAACAACGGATGCTGCTAAACACGTTTACATCTTTCGGAGACCGACCTGAGTGCAAAATTTCAGGACGATCGGACTATTCCTTCCAAAGACATCGTACGACAAAAAAAAAGTCAGTCTGAAGCTGAATTTTGTATCTCCATAGCAACGGTTGCTAAGAGAATAAACAATGGTTGCTCCAAAATGAATGTCTTATCGATTCTCATCGATCGTCGAAAAACCGCTGCCAAGTGCCTTAGCAGTATGCTTTCTCAAAGAGGCTTCAATATCACCGACAAACGCTTCCCAAACCTGTATTTTCACTTTTCCACTACCGTAGATACTATCATCTATTTTTCAAAAATTACAAAAAAATTATTTAATCAATTCAATTTGTATCTTTGTGACTGTGTAAAGTGTCGTTCTTTTTCAATTGACCAAACTATGTTGCGAGTGTTGATGTCTGCCCGGGCTCTCTTATTATTTGATCAAATGCAACAAAGCAAACGGTTCTAGGTTCTACACGATGCGAGACATTTGGACCTGCATAATTTTTCGATCAATTCATCTTGTGACTGTTATACGGTTTAATAGCGGTCAAAATCAATCCGCCCTGCCCTTAAGTCCGTTTTTGATCATTTTCGACGGCTGAGGTTGGAAATGATCAATTCAAAATCTATTTTGATCATTTTCGACGGCAAAAGACACCAAATTTTCCCAATTTTCTCTATAGTACGTTGAAAATACTGGAAACGAAACTTACATAAATTTTTTTCCCCCTTAGCAACGGTTGCTAGGGTGGTGAACAACGGTTGCTAAGGAGCTAATTGGGAAGATTTTATTCTTTGCCGTCGAAAATGATGGAAATAGGTCTTAAATTATTAATTTCCAACATTCGTAACGGTTGCTAGGGAGGTAAACTACGGTTGCTATGGAGAAAATGGGACAATTCAGTGTCCTTGGCCATCGAGTGTGACTTAAAACTGATTTTCCAGCTTGCCCCAATGAGCACTCATAAGGATTTGTGAGAAAACACGTTAGAAACGGTTGCTAAGGAAATAACCAACGGATTTTGCTGAAAATTGAACTCGTGATAGATCTTGCCACAACTAACCGGTGTGCGAAATTTCAGCAAGATCGGACGGTTCCGTCGAAAGTTATCCTAGACAAAAGAAACGAAAAATTGTACACCTTAGCAACAGTTGCTAGAGAAATAAACAACGGATTTCGCTGAAAATTGAACTCGCCCGAGATTTTGCCGCGATTAACCTGTGTGCAAAATTTCAAGACGATCGGACCATTCCTTCGAGAGTTATCGTGGACGAAAAAAAAACGGGACGCACACACACACACACACACACACACACATACATACATACAGACACTTTTGGATTTTCATGTTTTTCGACCCGTAGATCACGAAAATCGAGGTCCCGAGGTCTGATTCGGTGGGTCGATTTTTGCCCCATTATAAAGCTTTCTCTTTGAGAAAGCAAAAGTGCACGTACGTACGTACGTACGTACGTACATACATACAGACATTTTCGGATTTCCATGTTTTTCGACCCGTAGATTACGAAAATCGAGGTCCCGAAGTCCGATTCGGTGGGTCGATTTTTACCCCGTTACAAAGCTTTCTCTTTGAGAAAGCAAAATGGGGGGCAACTTAGGGGGGCAATCAAGGGGGGCAACTAAGGGGGGCAACTAAGGGGGGCAACTTGGGGGTCAAAATTTCCCACGGCGGCGGCGGCGCGGGCGGTCTGGCTTCTAATATAGAGAGAAATAGATCTACATGACGCATGATCAGTTCACTAGATTACATTTAGAATTACGATGAGTTAGATTAGAATAATTATTTTCGAATTGTGGTTCGTTGACTTACAATAATATAATTTTTAATTTTTTTTCTTCACGAATTTTCTCGCCAAATATTGATTTATCGGTATTAGCGAGCTTATTATAGAAAAAGCTCGGGGCGGAAATTTTTTTCTCTTGGAATTTCACTTTTTAAATAATTTGAAACAGCTGATTAAGCCTGGTAAATCAATATTTATATGTAATCATGGATTCGATTCGGAGGTATTCAATACGAAAGACATTTGTGAATTATAGCTACATAATTTGTTACGTTGATATGTGGCTACTATACGGAATATCGAGCACTAGCTCGCAATTCGAATGTTCAACTTGTGTGTGATATTTAATGCATTGAATAGTCGGGAGGCACCGATCACGCCATTACTCCATGCGTATGTTGCCCTAAACAAGGGTGCGAGGCGCTTATCTATCGGAATTACATACCAGATAGTTTGGTGATTTGACTGCTTTAGACTCTGCAAAGACTCTTTAGTAAACTAAAAGGCATTGAAATGTAAAACTTCAAAGCAATACACGTATAGCAACACCGAACGAACATTCACCACATAGAAGCACTCCAAACTAGACGAACACGAGCTACTTCTGTCCCAGCCTGCACCGCTTGATGGCAAAAGAAATTTTTCTCCGGGTCGAACTCTTTAGGAACCGATTATAATGGCCGTTCGAACCAATATTCCACTGATTTCCCCCGCCGCGGCAGAAAATTTAAATTATCAAGAAATGATACGAGTCGAATCAATGTCGTCGTTCGTCAAATTTCCCTCGGTCGGATAAATCACTTTTGTTGGCGTATCGTACGCGTTACGATTGATTGCAGCTCGGCGCGATGCTCGCGGATCCTATATACTTACACCTCGAAAAAAGCATTAGCGAAACCGACGCCGGGGATTCGAGGATGGAACTGGATTGTCCATATGGTTTTCTCTCTATACGTCGATGAGCCGCGATGATTGGCGAAAAATACGAGATTCTTCTCGTCTGTGTGCGCAATTTCGCCTGGTGTGTGTGTGTAGAAAGCCGAGAGACGGGGGGAGAGAATCTCAAAGATGGAGTTTGCGCTTGCGAAGGTTCTCGTGGCGATAATCAGAGCCGAGTTCTCGCGCGATTCGATTCTGCTAATGTGCTGGAGCGCCCGAGCAAATTGAGCGGGCAGCTGATTTCGCGATTCGGAGCCACGCGCTCGCTCGCTCCCAACGGGCCAATCAATTTTTATAACCGGCAGTATCATAATCAGCACCGGGGCAACAATCGGCCCGAGCTCAGGCCGAATGACATAATCACACGGGGGCCGCCACGCTCGGCCGAGGTGGTCCCGCGCGCGCCGGCTCTCCGCTCATCTCTCGCAGCAACGCTAAGAACCCTATTTATCTCGCCGCAACAACCATCGACACTCCGCTACATGTATATACGCGCTACGTAAGCTCGCCCCGCTATAGTCGATTTGCACTCTGTATTCGCAGTGTCGCCGATCCACTGATGCATTATTAAAAATCAAAATCACTCCAGCCCCGCGCGATGTGGCGAATCGGTGATTGATACACTGACGTTTCATCGATACACCTGAATAATAATCTCTGGAGATTCACCGACAGCTCGTGCCACACGACTAATTAACTCGAACTTCTATCTCGGCTCATAGGAAAACCTGTAGGGTCAAGAGATCAAAGGGCAGACCGGGGGAGACGACGCGCGAGCGCGGGTAGTTGGATGAGTCAGGGTCCAATGCGGCAGACCAGTGGGTCAAACTACCACGATTGGGTGATACAACGCGAAGCTACAAGCGCGCGGGATGACTAATGAACGTGTCGAACTGTGGGAGGGGCGGTCGACTTTGGGGAGCTCGCTGCAGCACGATCGTACACATACACACACACAGGCTAACTGGAGGGCCGCGGGCGACTTTGACTCGCGCGCGCACGCATATACATGTATATATATGTATACATGAGGAGGGCCGAGCTCGAGGCTGCAGCGAGGACGATTTAGTGCGAAATAAAGGGCGGATTCGCCATTGGAGAGCTGGCGCGAGCGGTGACGGGCGCCGCTCTGGAATTTCGGCTTGTTATACGTGTATAATCGTATATATATACGGGAGGCTGCGGGAGAGAGCGAGAGAGAGAGCCCGGCAGCCGAGAAAACGTTTAATTAAGAAAACGTTTAAAAACGAGAGCCGAGCAAAAAGCCAAGCGCGGCCTATACTTTGCCGGCTCTGCCCTCGCAGCTCCCTCCTCTGCTCTCGCTCTCTGTCTTCCTTGAAATATGTTAATTCTCGAGCGCGGCCATATCTCGCGGCCCGTAAGGCTCTCCTGCGCACGTATTTGTGCGCGTCGATCTTTTACAACTTGTTGATGAGTATTATACGCCAACGAGCGTCAAGCTGTTGTTTGTACTCTCGAGTGATGTATACGCGCGCGTTATGTGCGACGAGCTGCACGCTCGAGGTCGATCCAACGCACTTATAATACCGCACGTAAACGCGCGCGTACGCCCGGCCATATCGAGCATCCGTCTTTTTCACGGGGAACCTTCGAATTTCCTTGGGCAATTATACTCTCCAAGTTAGCCTTCCGATACTCCTCGAGTCCTCCCTGCTCTCTCAGTATCTCCAACGACGCGCCTCGCTCGGCGTTTACAATCGCCCGATGTTTCTCGCACGACACGAGATCTACTCTTCGCGACGACGATTTCTTTCCCACTCGACTAAATCGTTACTCGCTCGTTAAAGGACTCCGAGGGATTTTGGGAAGAATCGGTGGATATGTCATAGCAAGGCGAGGGGCGACTCACTGCAGTACTCCCAATTTCACTTTTTGGTATTCCCTGGTATTCCCAGGTACTCCATATTAATAATAGTACTCCCTTTGAAATTATATATATATACGCGGGTCTAGAGCAGCTCCGCAGCACAAAATCTTGTCGGCAATACAAAATAATGAGAGAAAAAAATATTTTGCCTGATCGACAACGCTCACATCAACTCGTTACAGCTCGTTTTCTCCATTGTTTTCACCTATTCCGATTATTATGCTAATTTGGCTCAAGTGAGTGCGAATTTTTTTAATACCCTTAGACTAGGCCAACAAAATCGAGCGACATACCATTAGATTCCTTGGCATTCCATCTACATCACCTAATTTTTTTTTTCGTCATACGTCGTGTTTATCAGCCGTTCCGATAGGTTTTCCTTTTTTTTTCTCAAATGCGCCACCCCCAAGTTATTAACCATTCATTTTTCTCTCGATTTTATGTGGCTTACTAGGAGATGCACACCCTATCGGTCACTGATCACGATGAAACTTTGTGAGATGGTTCATGGATTCTCTAATAGCTTATATCTCAAACCATAAAGTCTAACGTTTTAATTTGCAGGAGATATTCTGTCAATTCATTCGATTTTATACATTTACAGTATATCTATATTTATGGATTTTCGTATAAATAGATATACTGTTTATGCTCAAAATTCAATATGTTTGACAGGATGACAAGATATCTTCTGGAAAACAAAACGTTAGACTCAATGAATCGAAATATAAGTTATTATTAATATACCCTAGAACCATCTCACAAAGTTTCATCGTGATTGGTTTCCCAAAGGTTGTGCCTACTCCTAGTTAGCTCATTCTGAAGGTATTAAGTCGACTTCTTTAGTTCTTACCACCTCATAGGATTTCTACCACAGAACTACAAAAAGAAACCGAATGAAAAAAAGTATGTCTCTGGGTGGCGCATATATATGTATATATATATATGTGTATATATATATGTATATATATATATAATATATATATATAACATATATATATATATATACATATATATATATATGCATATATATGCATATATATATATATGCATATTATGCATATATATATATATATATATATGCATATATATATACATATATAAGTTATATATATATATATATATATATATATATATATATATATATATACACTTGGTATTCCCTGATACTCCTTAGTATTCCTTAGTATTCCCCTGGTACTCCTTAGTATTTCTCAGTACTCCACGGTATTCCCTCGTACTCCATGATACTCCATGGTACTCCATGGTATTCCTCCGAACTCCATGGTACTCCCCGGTATTCTTTAGTATTCCCTGACGGAAAATTTTAGTGAGTCGCCCCTCGTAGCAAGGTGTATGCAGGGGATCCGAATCGAAAGCTCGCGCGCGTGTTTATCATCGGCGCGGGGAAAAGCTGGCGGGTGGCGCTGCTCGAGGTCACTGGCCTCGCGCTTGATTACTGTCCAGAAGATATACACGGCGAGAAACGCGCGATAATAGTCTGCGCAAGCACACACACACGTGCGGGGGGGGGAGGACCGCGGGAGAGAGAACATTAGAACACAGCGGTTGGCTTCCAATTTCCGCGAGCTCTATACATATTTTTCCCTGACTTCACGCGTGCATCCGGTCTTAAATATAATTCTGTCGCGCGCGCGCGCCAACTGTGCATCGTATATTTTATCCTATGGATCTTGATTACCGCACTCTCTCTCTCTTGCCCCCGGTGTTGCTGACTCTCCTCAAATGATAAATGTGCCCAGTGTTTGGGATGATTATACCTAGTCTAGACTAGGAATATGAAATGCCGACGAGGCTCCGAACAAAAAACACCCACACACACCAGACTAATTGGAGCTTCTTTAGCTTCTCGCTCTTTCTCTTACTCGACGCCACGCACGAAATGTCAGATGCGTATGTATATATATCAACCGTGAATCTCCAGGTATATACATGTCGATTGCTTGCACTATTGAGTACGACGAAGGGGTGTCGCCCGGGGATAATCAAATAATCCAATAAATCCGCGAGGAGAGGATCGAGCGTGAGAGACAAATCCTCAAGCGAGGGGAGAGCTCGCATGTAGGTGTGTATATATATACACATACCCACTCTGGCGCTGCATGAGCGCGAATTTGCATGTTCCGTCGCTCGGGCGCAAGCCCCATAAGGCTGAAGTTTCTCTCTGTCATCCCTCTTTTTCTTTCTCTCTCTCGCTCTCTCTCAGTCTCATAGTTCTCTCTTTCGGCCGACACCTTGCAAGTGTTGGCAAGAAGGAGAGGAAGAGAGAAAGTGGATAGATCGGGCGCTTACGCGCGCCATAACACACACGCTCACGGGGAGACACACACACACACACGAGGCCGGGCTAAATCTCGAGCAGCTCGACCGATCTCCAAAGCCTGCCTACTCGGATGTCGACTCTTTTTTTCCTTTCGCACTCTGTTCTACGACACCCGGCAACCCGAGATCTCTCACTCAGCCAGCAGGCCAACGTAACACTGTTGCTGCTGCCACCGCCGCCGCGGTCTGCTTCTGTGCGATCCTCGCACTTCAACCCGACGTATCGTTTTGGATTCTGCAGTCGCTGGTGGAAGCACGAACTGAAGCGAAGTAATTTCCACGAGAGGCGGCACTTTTCACTCAAACAATTCGATTCTACGCTCTCAAGTGTCCATATACATTATAGATAAAAAACAAATTTTTCGAACGGTTAACTGTGCATAGGTGGGATCGAAGAGTATATTTTTCGTGCGAGTAAACGGTCTCATTTCCGGTGTAAAATGGTTTTTACCCACGGATATATAAGTAACCGAGAGCGAATCGCAAAAATGCGAGAACGTGCGAGAAAGCGAGTTGTTCGCGTCGCCCGCACGTGTGTGCGTGAAACGCCTCGTTTTGCCGCCGCCGCCGACGCGTGTATGTGTGTAAAGCAGAAGCAAGCGAACTATCCGACAAATGCGCGCAACGCCCGGCAATTGACAGCACGAACACGCCGCTCCCGAAGCGTACACGTCGCTCGGCGAGCCGCGCAGCTTCCCGGCTTTGTTTTTGGTCTGGGCCGCTTCTTTTTACAGCTTCTATTTCACTCGTTCCCTCTCTCTCTCTCTCTCTCTCTCTCTCTCTCTCCCGCTCGCTCTGGCTCTCTGTAGCCACTGCTGATGCTGCAGCTGTTTTCTTCCTTCATTTTACACCCAGCCGGTAATTAATAGAACGACCACGGATGATTGAATGCCGATTTAATCACTCGCAACACCCGTTTGAGCTTTGACCTCTGCGGCGTTGTCGCGATGTTTGTATTGCAACGGTAATCGCGGGAACATTGGAATTCGTGATGTTAGCGAAATTGCATTCACATATGGTCGTTCTTGTTGGCGAGAAAGAAAAAGATTGGAGTGAACGACTCCTTGAGCTATCACAAAATGTATAAGGCAAAATTTGTGATCAGCATTCGGTCTCCCTGATTGCATTGAAATGATCTAAAGTAGTATCATTATGAATTATAGCACCGCAACTTTTTCTCATGGCGTACTTCGACTGCTGAAAATCGTAGGGTAAGAGATTTCCGCAACGTCATTGGCAACATACATTATGGATAATAAGTTAAAAAGAAGCTTAATGGGAAACTTTCGTACATTCAAATAATTCTTTCTTTCGGTTAAATGGATGGAAAAATAACTATTTTGTGGACTGATGCATATGTAGTTACTAAAGTGTTATTCCAAAACGGCATGCCAACACGAGCGTGGCAACGTAAATCGTCAAGCAGGTCAGCTATATAATCCATCGACATCCCCTTTCGCACATAACTGCCAGGCGCGCACGTGCGCGGATTTCAAGAAAGAGGCTGGAGCAGTGTTGACGAGACGGCTGCAGCTATGATCGGGATGGCCGGAGCTGGCTTCGCGTTACCGCACCGACGATTCGTTGCTGCCGTTGCGACCAGCGACAAGCAGCTCAATGACACCCCTACTCGGGTTCAATCGAACCAAGCACGTATTTAGTCCCGTGTACACGTCGCCGTGCTAAGAAGGTTCAGATAACAGCTGAACTACGACGACGACGACGACGGCGACGACGATATCACGATTTCATCAGTGAACGCGTTGACACGTCGAGATCGCTAACAAGGCAAAAATTGCTTGCGTCCCTGGAACCGTCAGAGGAAAGAATGATCCAACAACAGCAACAGATCACGACCAGATAACTCGCAACTTTATCCTTATAGATAATTCATAAATGCGTTTCCATATCCATTTTACACCAGTATAACGAATAACTCATCACATAATAATTCCACACTAAGGATAATCAAACTGTTTCAAAACGAATCTCAGTGACACGATGTCGCTATGAATCGTTGCATGGATATAGCAATAAATTCACGATTGTTGCTGTTACAAATCGATGGGACGATGGAAATAAAGGAATTAATTTATCTCCTGTAGCGTCAGTTGAATATGCTCAGCACATTTCACGAGAAGGGGATGTCCGTGGATCGCTGCCGTGGAGCTGCCGTTGAAGAAAAGTCGGAGACCAATTTGACTTGGTAGAAGAACAAATTTTTACTAACGAGAAAGTCAATAATCCAACGAGTCGTAACAGTATTATTGTTTTCAAGACCTAGAAACAGACCCTCTAGAAGCTAAAAAATTTAGAACAAATTTCATATAAAAATTGTTGCTATCAATATGATGAAAATTTACTCTTCTTACATGAATAATTAACCGTAGTTCTATTCAATAATTTATCCACATTCATACAGTGATTTTTCACTCTAAGCTTTTGAGAGTCCTTTTTGTTCTATAATGAAAGTCGGGGAATGAGGGTTTACTTACTTATTCAAGGATGTAAAAAGATATATTTATTAATTCGCTTCTCCGTCGTAACTTGCGTACATCGTCGATTTGTATTATTTGACTCCCATTCTCTGCCTCTTTTATTTGACCATTTTATGTTTAATACTATAATTTCGAGTTTTTTCACTTACTTTCGTTAAAGTCTGATTTTTCCAACTAACATTTTTTTCTTTTCATCTTCTCACTCCTACTTTCCGTTTCTGTTCTCTACGTCTTTCGACTCCCACATCTTAATTTCTATTTTCCAACCTTAATTTTTCAAAGTATATTTTGCTCTTTCAAAGAGAGAACATTGTGACAGAATCAAAATTCAGTTTTCAAATCGGGATATCGTCTTGTAAAAGCTATTCAGGGAGGAGTCTGGCGAGGGGAATTAGGGATAGGAACTTGATTGGGAAAGCTGGGAGGAGCCTGTTTGGAAAAATTTGAAAAGAGCCTGGTGGAAAGATTAGGAGAGGGCTGATTGGGTTGAATGGAAACATTTTTACCCTCGCACCCAAAAATGTGTGTTTTGTGAGATCCAAACACATCGTTCTAGTCGAGTTTGAGACAGACGATCATGCGAGACAGAAGCGTGGATGCAGTAGTGCAGGTAATACGCGAGAAAGATTCGTAGGCTGGTGAGGCGACAGTATTGAGCAGGATGATTTGATTAAGTTCGCTGGTGGCACTCAAGGTAAGCTTCGGGCTGTCTATTACCCGGACCCGCATATGCAGCCGGTTCCCCCGGCTCTCTTTCTTCCCGACGGACGTTCCCTTCAAGCGACGTATTACTTATTTATTAGGTCGTTACGGGTGGTCCCGCGACATGACGGAATCGATTACGCGGATTCGCGGAACTCGAGCGAGTCTCTCCATTGCCTTTTTGTTGGCCGGCCGTGCTCAGCTCTACCGCAAGTGACGCGCGCGCGCCCGGCTTTCGGGGGCCTAGAACAAGGCGCAGCGGAACCAACGAGGATTCGCCGCCCTACCCCATGCGACGCTCTGCTCTCTTTTTGTCTTTCTCTACTTGTACGCCGCTCCTTTCTCCCCCTTCTAACGTATCCCTTTTTTATCCAACTATATACTCGCAGTAGCGATCTGTACATACGCGCATAATGCGCCTACGAAAAACACTCAGCGAGCGGCCATTCGGATTGATGCGTTATTAGTACTGCAACTTCAGACCCGAATTCGTAAATGACCGATCGATGACGGTATAACAGACAAAATTTACGTTTATATTTATTAGTTGTTTTATTTAGTTATGACAAAAAATTGATAGATACAAAATTGATAGATTTTATCATGATCTACAATGGAGTGGAGTAATTTTTGTCTGATTTTTGCAAGTAAATGGAAAAAACTAATAAAAATCGTTTTTCACTTTTTTTTCTGCTTATTACTCGGAATAAAAACGTTTTCTCAGGAAATTTGTGGATATCAAATTTGGAGAGCATGCAAAGATCTACAAAAAAGTATAGAAGTATTGATACGATTCAGTGTGAATTTCCCGAGATAATTGAGAAAAACGGAAAAAATCGTCGAATTTTGCATGTTTTTATTGTTTATTTATATCGCGCCCCAATTTTACAACAAAAATTACACTTGGGATTTAATATTGAAGGTAAAACCTATCGAATGAGCCTAAAACCAGCGTGTTATACCGACATCGATCGGTAATTCGTTAAAATGACACGTTTTTGGCCTGAAGTTGCAGTACTATATCCAACTGTGGCAGAGTTGGCTCTGTTCTGCGTTTTCGCAGCCGAGAACGAAGAGACGAACTCACCCTGACAATTATCGACAAATATGAGCTAGGCGTGTGGGTAAACACTTTAAAAGTTTTATAGTTATCGAATTGTTTACTACGATTTGACATACTACAATGTTTTATCTTTACCGCTGTGAGCTTTTGATTTCTTACAGAAAGAGACTGGTGACTTTGAATCAGACTTCGATTCCCTCATATATTCGTGATCTACGGATTGAAACTTGTTGAATCCCTGAAATGTGTGCGTACATGTGCGTACGTATAATTCTTGAAGAAATCGTCCGATCTTGCTAAAAGCTCAAACGTGGCATGATGTGAACCAAATTAGATTTCCAGTGGAATCCGTTGTTAAGAGCCAGACAGTATTTTGCATAAGTCTTTTGAATGTCAATCCATTGTATCATTAAAAAATATTGGCATGAAAAGTAAAACCAAAATTGGTTGAACAGCTGCCTAACATTTTTTGATATATAATTAAGAATTTTTGGAATATAGAATTTTTATTTTAAATGAAGCCTCTTTGAGAAAGCATACGGCTAATACTCTAAGCAGCGATTTTTCGATAGAGACTGTTCCTGACGACAATGTTTGCTTGGATTAATTTTAGTGGTACACTCTGTATATGCAAATATATGCAGTAAATAATTAATATAGATAACGCTAAATCAGTCAAATTGAAATTATTGTTAGAGACTTAATTGTTAAATGTTTGATTTTTAAATGGTTCAAGTACACCATAAATGATGTCGATCATGTATTTACAAACCTAAATAAACACGTGAAGATATTTTCGAGCGATCCTCTTTCAAAGAGGCCCATGAATTAGTTTTCTGTAGCATTGTTGAACAGTTGTGCTATGACTACACTGAGAGAAAACTTCGTCAGTGACTACAAAACGCTGTTGAGCATCTACAGCTTGGTTCAGTCGAGTAGAGTGAACTGAAGACCCAAGCAGTTTCTGCCGAAGTTTCGGTAGGCACTGCTTAACTGTGTACAACAGCGCTAACCTAACTTACAGAAGCAACTGTCACTTGACCGTTGATGTGTATACATAACCAGTTCAAAAACTGTTGTCACTGCTGTGCGCATTATAGAGAATTGAAACTAGCTTCTACAAAAACTAGTAGTTCAGTAAATTTACTCAGAACTATAAGTTTAAGGAGTCAATTACAATTAGCTTATTTGAAAATTACTGGAACCATAAAATTTTCTGATGTAAATATAAATGTTTAGGAAAGTATTGACATGAAAAAGAAACAATGTTACTTTCCAGATGTAAACGATACTCGTATTTTGTCAGGAAACAGGGTACAATTCAGAGGGATCGAATTTAAAATAGGTATGATTTTTGTAACAGAAATGGGAGACGGTGATTTACTCAATTTTGGGAAAGTTGAAGAAATATTCATCATAAATAAAAACGTATTCTTACTCTTTCAACCTCTCACTAATATTGTATTTGATGATAGTATCTTATGCAACTAGTGCGTTAAATGCGATTTTACGCACCAGTGTGACAAGCTAGCACGAGTCGTCGGCGGAGCCGGCGAACGAGGGCTAGATGGTCACACGAGTGCGTGGAATCGTATTTCACGAGTTGCATACAATATTTTATGGCATAGTGATCAAACGCGAATTTTACGCATCGATTAGAGTGCGTAAAATCCGATTTTACGCACTAGTGCTATAATAATTGAGCAAAAACACTGGTGCGTAAAATCGCATTTAAGGCACGAAAATCGATGCGTAAAATGAGCGTTTATGATCACGTATACCATAAATTATATTGTCTATTTTAACTCAGATTGAACTCTTATCAAGTTATTCAGACTACCCGCATATATGTGACTGGGTAAAATCTTAAGCAGTCATTACTCGAACCTTCGGTAAACACTGCTTGACAGATGTAAGCAGTAGCTGCTTGGGTTTTCGGCAGTAGCTTACGAAGTTTTCTCTCAGTGTATTAGAGAGGAGGTTCTGATAACAATGTATCGTACGACTTCAAAAGGATGATGAATTTAATTGTATTAATCAATTTTTGAATTATTATGTTGGACCATTAAATTAATCTGAGTCTTTTTTATCTTATGAATTAATCTAAGTTATTTACCTACTTTAATGTACCGAATAATCTTGATGAATCCACCTGATTACTTTTATAGAATCAATAAAGCTACAATTGATTCATTTTTTCAAAAGGCCGTATTTGAAATTACTATCTTAATGATTATTCTATATGCAGGGAAAAGTGAATTTATTCCTTTCATATAAGCTAAGACATTTGAAACTACTTATACACACGATAGCATACCATACATTTGACACTCTAAAAACTCGTCTAAGATGAATCTTAGAAATGTGTTCTTGGTTTTATTCGAGCTCAGTATTTATTCCAGAAATCTTAATGGTAAGAAAAAATTTAAATATCTTTTAACGGCTGTTCCAATACATCACGGCAAAAATATTTTGCTTTTAATAAAGTTAATCAATTTTTGACACTTACAACATCTAGTCATTAAAAAATAAATCGCTTTTCCAACGTTGATTTTCTTTGGTTTGAGTAGTGAGAGCTAAGAAAATCTTTACATTACTTCAAAACAAAGTTTTAACTTGTGTCATCTCATTTTTATTCTAAGCAAGTGATTTTGACAATTTTGATTAGTAAATATTCCGTAAAAATCAATAACTGCAACAGAAGGCTACGATTACGTCAAAATATACGGACGGGAATAAACACGCACGCTTGCAACGTTTGAAAATTTCTTTACATTCTACTGATATATTCTCTTCATTCTTTCCAACTCCAGTTCTAGCGTTGGAAGGTGAGGGAATCGTCGGGGGCACAGAGTCTCTAGATGGGACACATCGTTACCAAGTATCGCTTCAAGAAAATGGTAAACATTTCTGTGGTGGTGGTGCTTTGGGACCAGTATTTGTTGTGACTGCAGCTCACTGTTTGATAAGTGCAGAAACTACTCAGATCAGACGACGGAAAATAGAAGTGGTTGGTGGTGTTAATAATTTGCACTCATCTTCTAACAGGCAGACCCGAACAGTTTCTCAAATTCATGTACCAAAAGAGTTTTTTGATTTTGCTTATACTCTCAGAACTGGAGATATAGCAATTTTGAAAGTAAGTAGTTAAAGATATTCTCGTCACTTTTTACCCGATGTAATTCAAACAGTGAAGATTTTTTCTCCAGTTGAATCGGGCCATGAATTTAATTCCTGAGTCTTACTTGGTTTATCCCTACTTGGCGTTACCTTTGGCCTCAAGAGAGTTCAAAGGCCGGACAGCTGTTGTTACTGGCTTCGGTACCATAGCAGTAAATGTCATTCGGAACCTCGATACCGATGAGATTTTTGAAGAAGACGAAAATGATGGCAAGTTACGATTTGCTGACGTTCGAGTTTTGACTGATGAGGAATTTTTTCAGAAATATGGGACTAGGCTTACAGATAGTCGTTTCGGTGCCAAAATAATTACACCTAATACAGACGAAGATAAGGGAATTTGCTATGTAAGTGAATATATATTTATTCAATAGTTATCTTTTGTCTAATACGTTTGCTATTTTATGTGTGTTTTATTATCTACTGGCACGATCTGAATAATACTCAGAATAAGTAATATCTAATCGTGATATCTCATCACATTAATTGCTATTCGAAACGTTGTCTACTGCTCTTATTTCTGTATTATTCGTTGTTAACTGCGGGTCACCAATCATGATGAAATTTTCCGAAATGCGTATTGGGTACCTCAATAAGCCATATATACATCCACTCAGTTTAACGTGTCGATTTCTCGGAGATATTCTACCAATTAGTTTCGATTTCATTCATTTTGAGTATACCTATACATACAGAAAATAATGGATATAGGAATATTGTACATGAAAGAAATCAAATATTATTGATCGAATATCTCCAAGAAACCGGGACGTTCGATTAAATGTCCGTATGCATGATTTATTCAGGTACCCAAAAAGCATTTTGGAGAGTTTCCTCATGATTGGTCACCCCAAGTTGACAACATCTTCTAGTAAAAGTACATCAACATAGTAAATGAATTTTTGTATTATTCAATATCAACCAATAGTATAATAATCACATGGATCAATTAGATATCCCATATTCCAATAACCCGATGATTTTTATTACGTTGTTAAGTACATACCTTGTTTTGTTCTTTAGGGGGATAGCGGTAGTCCACTTATCATGAATAATAATATTCTAATAGGAGTAATTAGTTACGGAGACAAAGACTGTAATGAAAATCGCCGTCCAACTATTTACACTAATGTTGTATCATTCTTACCATTCATTAAAGCAGTAATACACAGTGAATTTCATTCTGGAGTAACACTGATATGGGACGATAGCAAAAAAATTTGGAATCAATTCTATTTATGAGTTATATTATCTTCATATTAAATGATGTGTGTAGTATGTCATTTAGAAAATAATCACTTTCTACATTTTGTCTTAGTTCAACATTGTTACATTATAATTAAATAAAGCATCGACAATTGTTATTAGCAGTGAATACCGCTGGAAGAATTGTTTAAATAGTTAATCTTATCTCTCGACCCTCACAAAAATATATTCTAGTTCCTAGAGAAAATTGGTCTCATCTAGAACTTCAGAATTTTCAAATAGAAGATATTCTTGATTACAGAAAAAAGTCCTCTTGCTTTCTCAAAGAGAAAGCTTTGTAACGGGGTAAAAATCGACCCTCCGAATCGGACTTCGGGACCTCGATTTTCGTAATCTACGGGTCGAAAAACATGGAAATCCAAAAATGTCTGTATGTATGTACGTACGTACGTACGTGCGCTTTTTTGTCGTACGATAACTCTCGAAGGAATAGTCCGATCGTCCTGAAATTTTGCACACAGGTCGGTCTCCGAAAGATGTAAGCGTGTTTAGCAGCATCCGTTGTTTATTTCCATGGCAACCGTTGCTATCGTGTTTTTGATAAGTTCCCATATAATTCATGATAAATGATCATTTGGGTTCGTATATTTATGGGATTCTATAAGAATCAAAGAGAGATTTCCCGTAGAAACCATTGTTGATGTCTTTAGCAACCGTTGTTTATATCCCTTGCAAACCGTAACTAGGGAATGGGAAAAGTCAATTGGAGGTTCATTTTTGGAACTGTTGATGACTAAGAAGTAAGAACATCGAAGCTCCGACATTTACCATAGCAACCATTGTTTACGTCCTTAGCAACCGTTACTATGGAGTGGGAAAAGTCAGTTGGAGGTCCATTTTCGGAACTGTTGATGACTAAGAAGTAATAACGTCGAAGCTCCGACATTTACCATAGCAACCATTGTTTACGTCCTTAGCAACCGTTACTATGGAGTGGGAAAAGTCTGTTGGAGGTCCATTTTCGGAACTGTTGATGACTAAGAAGTAAGAACATCGAAGCTCTGACATTTACCATAGCAACCATTGTTTACGTCCTTAGCAACCGTTACTATGGAGTGGGAAAAGTCAGTTAGAGGTCCATTTTCGGAACTGTTGACGACTAAGAAGTAAGAACACCGAAGCTCGGATATTTACCATAGCAACCGTTACTATGGAGTCGAGGAAATAAGTTAGAGGTTCATTTTGCTTTCTCAAAGAGTGGTGATTAATGCAAATTGAGGTTCAATTGCAATACTTTGAGAAAGCATACTGCTGAGGCACTTGGCAGCGGTTTTTTCGAAGATTTTGTTCAAAAGTAATGAACACGTTCGTTGAGGACTATTTGGGTACGTGCAATTCTTCTGGAACTATTAATCCCTGACTTCTGCACCCGTTACTCTCAGTCATGAACACCTTTATGCATCAATACCTACATTCTTGAATACTTTTCACCGAATCTGAAATTAATTTCACCAAATTCCGAAGGAGCGCTTTATCCCGAAATCTAATCTGGAAGTAATAATATTTTCCCGATTGAAAAAATTTGAAGTATATATTATATATAAATGAGTGTTTTATTGAAGACGGGTACACGAACATTTTGCTGGCCCCGCATATTGTTATAGTGTTAAAGGTATCGATTGAGAGGAACATATAAAAAAGAAAAAGGTCGCGCTGGCATTGATTAGGTCGAGGAACGCGAAGAATGTTGATGCACAGGGGAGATAGGGGGTATGACGGCTGATTGAGAGCGGGCTAATTGCGTGATGAGAATTGGAATAATTGGTGAGAGCGGCTCGGCGTGGTGCGTGGCGAATTCGGTAGCCCGAGGCGATCAGCCGGTTTGCACGGGATGGCCACCATAGCCGGCTGGCGGCAGCTGTTTCGCGCTGTGTTTCGAGCGCCAGGCCGACGCCGAGATTTTAGAGAAAAGCCAGGGGGACGCAGCCAGATCGATCGTTATTCGGTCAGCAGCTCCCCAGCGAGTATACCAGGCCGGCAGCCCATCTTATCTCTCGGAATTACGAGCGATCCCCCGCCTATTATGCTCATAAGATAAACATTTCAAATTCTTTGCGCCCTTTATTCTCTTTACCTTTTTCGCTCCTCTTCACCGCTAACCTGACGGCTTGTTTATGCGAGCATGTAAATAATTGATCAATTCTTATTATCGAGCCGAGCACACTTATTTCTCTTGCCCGATCAATCAATCGCCAATCCTTTGCTAATTTTTTATTAACACAGATCATCAAAATCAAAGGGAACTTACCAGAACTAAGAGTCCGCTTAGGGTATTTGTGACCATAAATGACTTATCTAATTTGACACGTATCAAAATTCGATGGTTTAACTTGAGGAAATATATTTCATAGAGGGTATGTTGAAAAATGCATGAAAATTCGGTGTATAAGAATGAATGTGCATCGATTGTGTAATGTTGGAGAGCTTTTCATTCCAATCGAAAAGTCATAAAATACATGGTTGTAAGATATTTAATCAATAATTGAACAATTATTTGTTAGATTTGTACAGTTTGCCATAGAGTTCAATTCGGTAATTGATACCCTGATTGATTTTGCTGTGGAAACCGAGTAGGACGCGTGTCATGCGTGGACCTCCATACTCGTGCGTGCAATAACCTCCGGTGCCTCCGCTCTGATCAATGGCCCGAACCTGCGTGATGCTGTACTCGTCGGGCACGTCGAAAGGTCGAAAGGCGACGTTCCTCTTATTTGGGTCTGGCTGCCTAACGAACTCCTGCTCGTGCACCAAGAAATCATCTGGCTCCCTTTTTCCCACGATGACGTCTAAGGAACCTGATTCTTGTTCGCTGTCCTGAGCTATCACTGCCACTGCGAGAGTGACAAAGACGAGAAGCTTCACCGATGACATTTTGTCGTTGGTCTTATGTGCGATGAAGAATCCACTGCGATTAGAAAAGAACTGTTCAGAATGGATTGTTCGTGGCACTTTTATACTTTTGTTTCGATCTGATTACCTCATTGAGTGACTGATAGCATTTTTAATACTTAGCGGGAAAGAGAAATATTGAAAGTTTCAAGTGAACATTTAGATAAATGTTATCTTTGTGGTCTGTTCGATAAATTGCAAGAGCTTAAGTCGACGATCAATATTGTTTGTTTTTTATCCGATTTGTTAATGTGGTCACATGTGAATAAGTGACTTGTAAAAATTCAGAATTATTATTAAATAAATTAAATTAACTTAAATTAAACTCGAAAATTTCCTTTGATTATTAATTCTCAATGTTAGCGAGAAAATTTTAAAGAGTTCTCCCTGTTCAGCTGGGGTTTATTTACTCATTTACATTTTTATTTCATTTCTGCAGAATCAGCAATTTAAGATCATTAACAAAATAGGCTTGGGTGTGTTGATGGAATTATGATCGGCCTCCCTATGTTTATTTCTAGTACCAAAGTAATTACTTTTCCTTGTTTCCGATCTCAGTTGTGTTCGTGCTGAGTGAATAATGAAAAAGTACTGTTTAGTTAATTGGTAGCTAATATTCACCCCCCAGGGATGCTATCCATGCCCAGGTCAACATGCAATGCATTCAGATTCTCAGTTTTCATATCGAATACATGCAGTCGAACGTCAAAAATTTCAGTGAATAAAATATCCTTCTAAATTTTCTATTCTCTCTTGAGGTAATGTTGGTGATAATTAGTCCAAGTTTCAATCATTTTTCAATTTCAGGTATCGACTGGTATTGAACTTGACATCACAGAACCTATAGTGCATTTCAAAAAGATACAAATAATAACGCTTTCTTTTTGAGAGAGTGAAGGAGATGGTGAATTCAGTAGGAATGTATGTCTTGCCTTTGTATTTAATCAATTGGATCTTTGGAATAGGTATAATTCAATACCCTCTTGGGAAGTTTCATAGCCTTATTAGTTTCATATACTCGTCTGGTTGGATTACGGTTTATTGTATATTGGCTGCAGTAACGTATTCTGATTTCTTTGGAGACTACCCATCCAAAATCAAAATACCACTAAACATTCTCTTTTTCTCCAATGTTCTGATGACTATTTGTACCTTAACTTTAGGATGGTATCGAAGTAAGGTGAGATTTATTATTTATACTAATTTCTCGGTTAACACATAAACTTCAAATTTATCGATTGTCATGATAAATCCTACTCTTATTATAAGCTTATTTTAATTATGGATTAAACTTTACTTTAACAATTATTTCATTTAGTCTAATTTTTAAGCTTTTCATCCATCAGACAGGGAAATCTCAAGACATATTCAAGTTATTCATATTTCCATCACCTAATTCTACATATGCTTTTCTAACTATTTTTTTCCCTTTTCAGCCGATGTATGATGCAGCTCGGAGAACAGTAGTGACAGACAATTTGTTAGAATTTATAGGCATCAAAGTGGACTATTTAAAACTTTTTTATTGTCAAACAGGGAAGATACTAGGAGGTTTAATATTTATATTTTCAATATTGTCAGCAAATGCAATGACAATTGTTGTAGGTGAAAAATCAATGAATGCAAAACTTTCAAGAATCTTCGTAATGTCTTATCCGGTTCTTGTCACATTTATCTCCGATTGTACGTTCATGACTGTAGTGAGGGGAGTAGTCTTAATGTTTATCTTAAATCTAGTCAGTTTGATAGTTCTTTTTTATTTACTTTATACTGATTTTAATAATTTATTTTTATAATTATTTTACTCTGTTCAACAGTTGTATAGGGTTCAGGTTTATTGAGCTTAACAAATTATTGAAAACTATTCTCACTAGCACTGTTCATTGTCCATTATACAAAAGAATTGCGAAGCCTGGGACAGATGATTTTGAAAATTTCAACTCCAACAATAGTAGAAAATCTATAAATCATTCTGTCGTGTTGAAAGCTTCTAAGTAAGTTTCTGATAAATTATCTGATTTCATTGATTCCATGAAAATAATAGTGAACCATTTATAAAATTTATTCTGCATATTACTTAACAGACAAATTCATTCTCAGCTAATATCAATGTGCCAAGATGTCGACAGAGCTTTTGGATTATATATACTCATATCGATTGGAGTAACTTTTGCAGTGATTACAGGAAACTTGTACATGATTTATGTTTCATTAGAAATTTATTTACCGGATGGATCATCAATGCACCCTCTGCTGATCAATACAACGGTCTGGATTATTTTTTATGTTCTCAAAACCATTTGTTTGAGTGCGACTTGCAATTTTTGTATAGAACAGGTATGTATTTTTTAGATTTTAATGAGTATAGACTATTATAGATAAGTATTACAAGATTCTTTACAATCACGAATACGTGACCGTCACGGATTCTTTGGGTTGGGAAGTTCTTATAACTGACAAGGAGAGTGTAAGGTCTTCGGGTGACCAATCACGATGAACCTTTCTAGAATTAGATTATGGACACCCTAATAGATTATATCTGCAGCTGACAAGTCTAACGCCTCCATTTGATGAGATATTTGCCAATCATGATTGATTTTATGCTTGTCTTGTATACATGTATCTCATATAAAATTCATGGAATCAGATATATTGTAAATGTGTAAAATTAGTAATAAAGCACAGATATTTCAGTGAAATGGAGCTATTAAGCTCTGCAAATATAAACCATTGAGGTTCATCTAAAAACTCAAAAAGTTTCATTTGATTGGTCACCTAAATACTCAGTTAGGTAATATATTTGTTGAGTATACCGTTTGATACGACAAGTATCAAATTATTCTGTTTTAATGTCATTCATAATGCTGAGCATTTGAAAGAGAAATGCTTTCCATCGCTGATTATTTTGATAAAAATTACTCGAGTAAATACGACTGAAAGTCTATCAAGACACAATTCGAGAAATATAAGTTTTATGGACAAATTGTAATCTCTGATTGTCAGTCTGTAGAAACAGGAGATATAATCAATGAACTTTATGACGACCCAGTAGTAGATAATGAAACACAAAATGAGGTTAGTTCCATTTTTATGAATAAATTTATTCTTATATAAGGAAATGAATAAGTACTAATTGAAGCTTATCCTGAAAATGAATTCAATGTTCATTTTACAGATTCGGGATTTCAATTTGCAATTGTTACAAAAACCGCTGAAATTCCGAGGTTACGGTTTCATCGATGTGGATTTCACTTTAATAGAAAATGTAAAATCAACATATCTAAATACAAAATTTTTGATTGACTTCATTCTGTAAATATTAGTTATCTGGCTAATTTTTCAGATGATATCTTCAGTAACTACGTATTTGATGATTTTAATCCAACTAGGAAAAAATTATACTTGAGATATCCAATGTGATTCGATAGAAAATAGCTAATGAATAAATAAACAATTTTTAAAGCAGTATTACAATTTTTTTTCATCTGATGTAATTTTGCTGATTGATATAGTTACCTTTTGTTATGCCATTGTTGATTATATTATTCATGAAGCATTTGAAAATACAATAGAATTAATAAAATATTAATCGTATATTTTTATGCCGTTTATTGTTAATCAAATTATATTGGACAATTTATTTGAATCGAAAGTACTGTAAAAGTCCTCTGCATATATTTTGTGATTTTTATTGTACTTACCATTTTCAACTCTATTTATTTCATACATCGTAATCCTTTTAAATGGTCACCAAAGCCGCCGATTATCACTATTCAAATCATTTGTCATCTTATTTTCCAGAATATTGTTTGATGTAAGTGAAATTATTATAATATATGTAAAATAAGCAGCATATTAGTGCGTGACAAATTTTACTTTTTTATTTGTGTGTGCTTTTATGAGGGTACAGCATGACGCTCGTAATTTATTCTAAATTCACATATTTCTGTGGAATTTCAGAGGAGTTCGTAATTTGAAATTCATTTTAAATAAAATATTCCAACTGAAACATTCGACACGTGTAACGTATTATAGGTCTACAACTTATTTTCACAACTGATTAGTTATCCACTCATGCATGTATATAACATGTTGACATGACACACATCGTTGGTATCACGACTATTGTTTAATATGAGGGCCACAAGATTAATGTGATGGAATGTACATGCAAGCATTTATATGTGTACCGGATACGTAAAATATCTGTTGGAATTTAGAAATTGTTATTGTTAATAATGTTTAATTTTTAATCATGTCAACACTACTATGATTATGGCGTACATTTTTAAATTATCTTTCCTCATTCCGTTGAGGATTCGCATACAAGTGCAGTTTGAAAATAAAATGAGATTGTAAGAGAATATTGGATATTAAAACTGTTATTTCGATACAATATTCATAACAAAAATGCTTTTACAATAGTTCAATGGATTTTCCAATCATGTTGTACGAAACCATTCCCAATAAAAATCATGGAAATTAATTTCGATCAATTCTCGTGCGTCCATTGGTAAAAAGTTTCATTGCTTTTTGTCAAAATTATCTTCCCTGTTTGTTCACCCCTCCATCAAAAAACGACATTGCAATTTCCTACGCTGGCCATTTGGTATATTATTGTTCAACGAATGTCAGCGAGTTGCGCTAATCACATAATCACATAATCAAAGCTGAGAATCATCTGATTATTTTCCCCGTCGTACATACCACGCTTTGATTTACGTGTGTAACAATCCAGACTCATGAGCTGATCCTCGTTCGAGATGATCCGACGAGCAGGAATACTATGGACTCGAGACGATTGGCTGTTGAAATCGCCCCTGCAAAGCTCCCTTCAGCTAATCTGGGTAATAAAAATCTTGGGAAGAAAGGGCGATCGAGCGGAGGACTCGAGCCAATAAGAATTGCGCTCAAACGACTCGAGCTGCTCATCCCCCGAGTATACAACGTAACTAAGGTATACCCAAACCCTCACTTTACGGGGAAAATAACACAGGGGCTCGCGTTGAGAGTTGCCGTAAGGTGCGGTGCAATCTTCACTCGCAGTATTAAGTCTGCGCGTTCGCCGCGATTGAATTCGAGCGCTAAAGATCGGCGTACGCGTAACTGGCTCGTCGCATGCGATATATCCCCGGGCAAATCTATCTATACACACACACACACACACGCGCGCGCGTATCATATATGTATATGGAATTGTCGATTATTACACGAGACGAGACGAAGAGACGAACCGAGAGGTGGACACGCGATTCGATCGGTAATGCGTCATTGGCATGCTCAGTTTAGTGGGGGCGCGGTGTTATATATATACGTACAGGCCCGCGATACCCATCTATATCGCGGGATTGGGCGCTGCACCTGTGTAACGCGTATATGGGCCCGGCGCCCGCATTCGATCAGCCCAAGCGATGGCCTCCCTCGGCGATTAAAACGACACGTGGGGCTGGGTTATTGAACCATATATTTGCCCATCGGGTGACCTCCGCACGCGCGGCTCCGGCTCTTGCTGCTCGATTTTTCGCGGGGCCCGCAAAGTCGCGAAAGGGCCTGGGCTCCGCCGACGCCGCTGCACACGTGACGCACGCGATGAACTCTGCAGTTTCAGCCGCTCCGCTGCCTCCTCCGAAATAGATTGTGCCAGCCCCTCGGACTTCAGTTCGATCTTTATATAGCTTACATTCTTTCTAACGATACGCACCCGATCTCCATATACTCCTCCAGCCGCGTTCGATCAACTCTCGCCTTCGCAGCTCCGACTCGAGTTCGATTCTCTCTCCAAATTATAACTTACATATCCTTTAATCGTTAAATTTCTCGCAGTGCAGTGCAATCAAATAATGGACACATCGGTCTTGCAGAATCCTGTATACACTTCAGTCGGAGTTTTTGCACAATCCAGTTTTGTGCCAGAACATCATTCTAGGAATACTTTCGTCCCGAGATTTGCTGCGAGAATCAGGATAAGAGAAGAAAGTCTCGACAGGAGAGATTGTCGGGCAATAAATCAGTCGAAAGAAAGGCCCAAGTTGCGACTCGAATAATCACGTCGGATATGTAGTCGGTCTAATCGATGATCAGCAGATGCTCTCACTACCTGAATTTCTGTGGCGTCATGTTGGCCTACACGAACTTCACCGAAGTTCATTTCACTCGCGAGCATCTCCCAAGTTGTATAATGACGATAGAATACGTAGATGTATGGAGCCGTTGCACAAACATTTCCTTTACAATGGGAGAGAGAATCTAAGTTGAGCCGGATCATAGAGCGATAACGTATATACATTTCTAAAAGCGTTTGGCAATTCTTCTTTCTCAAAATGAATTACAATACCTATATATAGCCTCTAAATATTTTATTTTTCACTTATGAGTACAGTGAAGTTAACTTTGCCGTTGAATAAGCAGTTTAGGGAAGGATCAAAAACGAGCGAGCAGCAAGAAATTAATCATTCGTTTTTGACGGAGAATCTCCATAATATACTCGTAATTTCACGTTGAAGTTGCGTCTGACCAGACGCGACTTCATTCTACTTCAGAAAAATGAAGCCGCGTTCGAACGAGAATACCTACAAGCGGAGAGAATGAAGACGAAAGATACATCATTCGAGTATATGATTACAGCGAGAGTTTGAATATGTGAAGGAAGCGAGGGATGCTAAGTGGGGAGTTTTTTTCTCGTGAACGCGGATCGCATATATGATTCAGGCCGATGGATCGCGCGCGCTCGTCACTACTGATAAAATATCACCATGAGAAACTTGGCAATCTAAATATTCTAACCGCACCGCGACGCGAGCGAGCGATATTGAGTTGCCCCGCGCGTAGCTCGAGCAGCGTCCGCTGCAGATCGTGCCCCGCCTCCTCGCCGGGCCGTGAAGTAAAGCAAAAAATGCGATCGAGAGCTGTACACTCTGATTTGACGCGCAGCTTCCCCCCTCCCTTGTCTCTCTTGCCTTCAAGCATGAAGAAGCATGTATACGTGTATACGAGGGAAAAAAGGGGAGAAAAAAAAGGTTCCGTTGTAGCTAAGCGCGTGTGTATACGGGTGCCGCGAGTAGCTGGACCATAAGGATATAGATCGGGCACGAGCGAAGACTCACAAGTGCGAAGTCAAGAGACCGCAGAAGCTCTTTTGACGCCGTTGACCACCGCCGGCGGGCTCGGATTCGTGTACGTGCACAACTATGTACATGTATGTATGGGTGTGCGCGCGCGCGCGCGACCGACCGACAACAACCTGGGCTGTTACACGTGTTTCAACACCTCGACAAAACCGCCATTCTTCACGCCTCACTTCATCTAATGAGCCAAGCCGCAAAACGAAAACTTAGAATGCGTGCGCCGCTCGATCCAGCCCTTGTCCCGGCTGTTGGCTTGCCTCTTTTAGAAATTCATAAAATTTTTCCGCTCGCGCCCCCTCTCCGTGCCCGCAAGTGCCTTGGCGACGCGCCTTCGCCCCTTGGTCGCTGTTGTTTTTCAACTTGCCTATAAGAGGCAATCCTCCCAATTTTGATTTCAACGATGACGTCATGGATATTATCACCGTAGTATCAAATATGTTACTCAAATATCCTTCAAGCGATTTTGCATGAAGCTTCATTTTCGAATAAGATATCACTAGAAAAACTAGTAGGTAAGATTAGAAAGAATTCAATTTATTGCTATTCATATGTGGCTGGAATCCTCATTATCACACCGTGCCGTTCTCTATATTCATTCGCTAGGTCGTTCTAGGTAACATATATGATAAACATAGAAATATCCAGAAAAGGAAACACTCTCAAAGTTGGTCAGAATCTTTTTGTATGGTTGGAAGTCCATCCTTCTCAGTTGATTTTCCTGTAAAAGGGGTTCTACATTAAACATCTACTTACCTTCTTATACATCTAATTTTTCAGAGTAAAGTTGATTTTTCCCATTTAAAAGTAGCAGTATTTTTTGACGAAAAAGCAACGTAACGACATGAGAACACAAGTCATACATGAGAATTGAACCAATCATGTCCAAAAATGAAAAGCTGCATACGAGAATCATCTTTATATACAGTAATGATGCATCACAAACATAAATTATCAACATGTAGATGATTTTTTTTGTATAGCGTATAAATGCATTTTGAACATGTGCGAGGTTAGAGGTAATCAGTGAAATGAAAAGACGTGTGGATGTACAATTGTATTTACAGTTTATTGGGGGGTTAATATTAGTAATTTTCATTACAAGGGCGGGCGGGTGATTAATCGATTTGGCTGAGTCGACAATTAATGAATATGTGCTGTCTTCTTTTAATGGTTCTTGCCATAAGATGCTTAATTTTCGCTTTAATCGAAAGTCAAATTTTCCCATATATCCCCAAAGAATCAGCCATCCTCGCTCGACATAATTTTTTACTCGTTCAAACATTCGCAACTTTTCGCCATCACATTCCGCAAGACTGAATTTTTTTTTCTTTTAATCTGTTCCAACTCCAATGAGTCTCCATATTTCCCGGCTATTGTACGGTACATGTAATGAGTTCAGGGGGTTTAAAGTTTTTTTCTTTATTTCCTCAAGGTAGCTAGCCTCGTCCTAGCCTCGTGCGCATATTACTCGCTCCAGTCTATGGAGCAGCATCCTCTCACACACGCATACACTCGCATCTCATCTGGCTAACAGAGAAACGAAAACTTTGTCCGTAACGCGCGTGCCGCTCGGCACTCGGTCGCGTTCTGCATATATAAGTATATATGTATAGCTGCTGCAAAGCGTACCTGGTACGCCTCGTATGTTACAACTGTAATTAGCACGCAATTATCGTATGGATTTCATTGTGATTTCATGTCCGGCTTTTTATATATATATATATGTACCTCGAAGAACGTGAAAATTATTTGTGTGTGCGTGAGTGAACTAGTGGCGCCCGGCTCGCGCGTCGTGTCGCCGAGCCGGGCTTAGGAAGTCTGACTGTAGTAACCAGCAGTAAAACGTATCACATGTATCTAGCATCCATAATTATTCAATGACCGGCAGAAAGAGCGTTCGCGAGTCCCACTCGACTGTTAACTCGGGCAGGTGTTGAAAAGTAAATCAATGAGATTCGAGATTGTGAGTTCCAAAGTCGATTGATTTTTTCCGTAAATCAAAGATAAACTGCAAATCAAACTTGTCAGTCTTTGTGGAAAACTCGTAGTGTAAATAATCAGTACTGGAATTATCCTGGAGTCTGTATTTTTCAAGTGGTCATTTCATTTCAAACGGAATAATTGCAATTATATATATTCAAGTGCGGGTCGGATTCGCAAACGCTCGATTTATATGTAAGACGTTGTAATATATTCTTGTATAGAGCCGGAGTCGCGGAGGCAGGCCTGCGACAGCTCTTGTGGTACACAATTAATACTGTATATCAAACATTATATAAACTGTAATATAATGTAAACCTGTAAAAAATATACTGGGTGACGGTGGCTCTGTATAATATAAGTAGTATCATCGTTCGTTTATGGTATATGTAATGAATATAAATATATCGTATATCATCATTCTGCTGTGGGGGGTTCATTGTGTATCTCATTCTCTCACATACCAACGGATCGACATTGATCATTCACTTTTTGAAAATTGCACTAATCAACACGAAATCAGAAAGTATTTGATGAATAACTCAAGATAACAAAATGTTCATGGAGGCTTTGTAAATGATGGACGTTAGTCAAGGGACGAAGGATGAGGGGAAATAAATTAATCAAAAAACACAACCAAAACAACAAAAATGGAAGAAAAGAAATATTATTCAATGTACAATTTCCAAAAAGTAAAATTACAAATTGATCTACAAATATTGTAACTATGCGCTTGAGGCGAGGCTAGGACGACTTAGGAACTACGTGACTGCACAACCGATGCATAAGTAACTATTTCTTCTTCTTTGCACGTGAATTTGAGTTTCAAATTATCATTTCTTATTTTCACATGAGTTTAGCACGGTGATTTTGTCGCTACGACAGTTTCTGAATTATCAACTTTACCGACAGTCGTAAAGCTATCGGCTACCGGTCAAAGTTTATCTACCTCCGCTGGTAACTATATTTCCAGTCTTATCGACGCCAACAGTCGCGCCATCTTTGGAGCACACTTGCAACTAGATGGAGAACTGTTGGGACCTTTTTGAGTAATCCAGCACATCATGTACGTAACGCAAAATCACCCGTTTTATATCTATTGTTTTTCTCTCCATTGTTCATCATACTTTGCTCTGCTCATCTTTTTCTCTCAATCTTTCAAGTCACAATTGTTATCCAATCATTCGCTCGCAAATCAAAGGTTGTATCCGAAGAACATCATAAGAAATTCACATGTAGATAAATATATATATATTTATATGTATATATCTGTCTATATAATACGCAATAAATAACCGATTGCGCGTTCCGATTCTATTTACAACGTACGAAAAAATTAAAAACAATACTATCGCGTTACAGGCGCCTTTTTATCTCTCTTTCTCGCTCTCATTCTCTCTCTTTCTTCCTTCTTTTAACAATTAAGATAATACTTCGTCGGATAATCAGTTTATCTCATCCTCGTCTGTCGTTAGGAACTTAGGATGGTGGCTTTCCCTTTGATCAAGGATCACCAGAAAAGTGCTAGCACTGATCGAGGGTACTCGCGTGCGCTAATTGAATCGCTCGTCTGACACCGAGAAAGATTGCTTATGATTTTGACCAGCAAAATGTACAGTTGAACTATTTCAAAATATCAAGCTTCTCGACTCCCAGAATCTCGAAGTGGTCTGTTAAATTATCTGTCAATATATAAAAATGTCATGTGTAAAAATATATATGGTATTTTGTTGGTCAATATCTAACAGTTACAGCTTTTGCGATGTTGAACAAGAATTTGTCGATTATAAGCGACAAGAATTTTCTCGGTGATGCAGCTTTCGCGATTTTACATTTTGGCACCCAAGATGCAGGGCAGCATAGCCATGTTTATGATAAAACTATTGCATGTGTACTGTGTGACGGTAAAACACATAATTTGCAATTGTAATAGTTCGAGTTATAATGAAGATGATGATAATAGTAATATTAATCATAATAATTACTGTAGTGATAATAATGATGATCATATAATAATAATAGCAATAATAATAGCAATAATAATAATAATAATAATAATAATAATAATAATAATAATAATAATAATAATAATAATAATAGTAATGATAATGATGATAATGATAATAATAGTTTGAGCTATAGTAACAGTATAAATATTATAAAGAAAAGACAACGTTGAAGGTAGTTGAGCTTACAATCGTCCAAAAATACTTGTTGTATTCATGAATTTTGTGATATGTTTGCAACGATTGAGCAACTAACCATAGCTTTTCAACACTGTTTACATTAATTTTTCCATATATTGTTATAAAAAGAACTCGGTCCTGATATACGGTACGGATCACGAAAATCGAGGCGGAAATTGTTTCTCATTTACACTATAATAATTTTGTTTTTGGTGACTCTGCAATGCCATTATTCTTTGACAGAAAAATAATGCCGCCTCATAAATTTTCGCACGAAACTAAGGTTTAATTATTCCCATGAATCTTCATTCCCATAAATTTGACAACAGAGACAACGAGCATGACGATGATGATAATGTAACGACGATCGATAGCTGTTTATTCTTATTTGTTCCGAAATTCACCTGAAAAGATACCGGATCTACGATTGGACTATCGAATACAACCTTCATTAATTATCCCCAAAGATTATGTAAAAAGTCACAGTTGAATTTTCGTATCGATTAAATTTCGAGCTTAACCGCTTCGGATTATTGTTTTTGATTAATCTTTTACGCGTTTCTGTATCAATTTCAAAGCCATTGTCCATGGTTATTTACGTTTAAAATTTCAACAAGAATTACGTGTATCAATCCATCATTTCAATATTTACTACAACATCGCGTCGGCCAACTCCCGCGTTACGCTGACCGATATTCGTATTAATTTTTCTTTATTTTGTTTTGCTCGCCCCTTTTCCTCAAAATTGAACTAACATTTCTACATATATGTATTTATATATATAATATTTATATTTCATAATAATAAAGTAACCAATCGCGCGTGCTTTTTCGTCTCTATTATCCTCAGCACGAAAAACGCGTTCGATTTGAGAAAAAAAAAGACACGCATGCCTACTGAGACACATTTTATTCGAATTATTTTTGAACGTGTTTCGCGCACGCACACACATACACACACGCATTTGTTCAGTCCCTCAGTGGATATGCGCTCAACGACCCCTCGATACAACACTCGCCTATATATTCTTTCATGAATGATTTTCGATTGAACATTGAGATTATCGAAATTTCTTTAAGAAATTTCCCGTATTATTACTTTCAATGAGAATATCGCGATGAAAAATCTCGTCGAATTTGATGGACAATGAAAAGAGCGTCGCCGAGCTAATATCCATCTCAGTCTTGCCTCATCTATTACTCACTCGTATATATAAGAACTGGGAAATAATACTGAAATCCGCACGTGGTGCCTTCTATCACATTATGTGTCTATGGTTACTCCCGTATATCGATCACGCGAGCGCAGTCGACGCGTATTTATACGTATATATATATTTATGTATATATGTATATAACACGCAAACGATCGCGAACAGTCACACAGACAACGCAACCGCACACTTTATTCCGCATTTATATTTCTTCTGTG
Organism: Aphelinus atriplicis; assembly: GCA_020882685.1. NCBI lineage: Eukaryota > Metazoa > Arthropoda > Insecta > Hymenoptera > Aphelinidae > Aphelinus > Aphelinus atriplicis. The sequence continues at coordinate 91,671,664 of CM037073.1, read as the reverse complement.
TCTTTCGTTCGACTCTCACGCTACGTAACGTTCTCTCTTTGCCGCGACAGGGAGGATTTAAAAAATTGTTAAAATCCATCAGGGCGACGAGGGGGACGAGCCGCACGCCGGCGCAAAAGACGGGGGTGGAACGGGGAAGAGCATCATTGTGGAGGGGTTGAGAATCAGCTGATCGCGAGCCGCTCGACTGACACGTGCACGTGAAATGCCTTAAACGGCGATGGAAAATTCATGGCATAATATTGAAGCATGATGATGATGATGATGAAGAATTTGAGGCGTGATAAAGAAATTATCAGTTTAAAAATGAATCGCGCGGACTTTTTGAAAATTATAAAAAGCTTACTGACGGCCTCGCGTAGATCCATTCCGATTCAAGCGGTCTCGATCGAAGAGCCAATGAAGCGAAGTGCATTTTTCGGCATTAATTTGAAATAGATTCAGAGGCGATAAGCGGGACGAACGAATACAGAGCTTTTAATTGAACGGAGAAAAAGAGGAGCGCGGGCGTGCGACACGCGCGCTTCCGTCGTCGTCAGCGGTACTTTATAAACTCTTTTCAAACACCCTGTATATAGAATATTAATTTATATTTTCATATATATATATAATATATATCCGTATTAATAATCAATAATATCAGTTTGTATTGTACAGGCTGCATCTTACTCGTCGGATAGGCTGAAAGAGCCTGTCATCGCTAAATAATTACTTGATTTCTTATTGTACCGATATTCCCCTAGGTGTGTGTTCCATTCATCGTTTCTCCCGCTAACAGTCACGTTTGACGCGCGGTCCGGTTAAATCGTTCAGAACCCACATTAATATACTCACGCGCGCATATATTTCCTAATTATTCTTTATTATTTAATTTTTTTCCTTAATACGCTCGACTCGCCGATTATCCGATGGGACGCGCGTTTCGCTTTCTCGCCCCCCATCCCTCCACTAAGCATTTTCACCTTATACTTTTAAAATTCGCTTTTTTTTCTTCATCATTTAAAAAAGAATACAGATTGAAAAAGGAAATTCGTCTCGTTTTCCTCCCGCGCTCGTCGTGAGAGACTCGCGTTGAGATTTCATTATTATTATTATTCATATCCCCTCGTCGTTTCACCTTTTCACACTCGCACACGCTTTCGATTCTGTTCAACCCCTGCCCCCCTACCTTTAAAAAACGAAATATAAACGTACGCGCTTTATATTCTCGTTTCGATTTTTTCTCTTGTTTAATGAATTATTATTTTTTATTTTTATACTTTAATACGTAGCTTCTTTTCTTTAATTTTTTTTTCTATCGTAGATTTGTCAGTGGCTATCCCTGATGTGTTAGTTACCCTGCGCTTCCGTCTGGTTGTCGAAATATTGTTGTCGAAAATTCTGGTCGATAGTGCAATTTATACAAAGTCTTTTTTATCTCAGCCGAGTTCTCGTGACCGAGCCGTCCCCCTCCCACGCGAACCCTGCGGGGGTTGGGCCGGGTGCAGGGGGCGGATGCTCGTTACAGCTGCAGCAGCCGGTCACCAGAGCTCGCGGAAATATCCGGATTTTTTTTGCCTCTTTCACGAACGAGTGAAATCGTTTTTCGGTTTATATATCTGCTCCCGCGTCCGTTTCATCATCGTATTTCACGTGTTACATTCGAAAATTCGTCTTGCGATTTTCGCTCCTTGGGTTAGACCTTTTTGAGCACGCGCGCGTGTACACATTTGAAATGCTAATGGTCTATCTCTCTCTCTCTCTCTCTCTCTCTCTCTCTCTCTCTCTCTCTCCATCTCTCTCTTCATAATTCGGCATTTCAAAAATGCAAATGAATCTTCAATTCGTATTCAGCGTAAAGCATCTCCCGACCCCCACCCTCCCGACAATATTGCACCAGTCCCTCAATCAAATGAAGCAAAAGGACGCGATTTGAAACCCGAGGAATAGCTTGAAGTAAATGAATACGTTAAACGCCGAGTTCGAGTTCTATCCGAGGCCTCTAACTTTTGCCCCGTACAACGGACTCACGACGTTTCGCTAGAAGAAAAATACTGATCGTCTTCCCCTACCAAGTATTTTAAATACAAAAGTACCTCAAAACGGCAAAATCTCTCGTGCACATTTATCCCACGAAAAGTCAATGGATTCTCCAAATATATATATGCCTTAGCGCGCAGAAAATGAATGAAAGAAAGAAAAACGATTGCGTCTATCATTGCTTGGCCGGCGAAAATTGAAAAGACAGTCTGTGATCGTAGCACGCGGAGACGCGACTTGAGCATAAGTATAACGATTCAAGCGCAAACAAATGCGAGAAACGTATGACAGGTAAATATGTATATGTATATGTATATATATGTTATAACTCGGAAGTCTCATTGAAAGTGTGTGAGTGTGTATATAGACGCGCATTCCTCCCGCTGTCCCGATTCTTCCTCGTCTCCTCGTATCACATCTGCACACCGTCGATTCGATAGTTTAACGGACTAATCTATTTGGTATAATATATATTATATATAATATAATGTTGAGCGTTTTCACTGAGCAGGAACTGTTGTGTACATATATATCTGTTGGCTATCACGGAGTGATGAGCTATGTTATGTATCCTCGCGCGGCAAAGGCGCGCGCGCAAGAAAGCGAGGGCAACTCCGAATGTGGTGTGGCGCGCTCGCGCGGCCGCGCGGCTCTCGTCCTCTCGTAAAAAGTGATAAAAAAATAGCCCCGTCGCCGTGGCCGCGACTCGGGCTCTCTGCACGGCTATATCATATACATATATATTTGCTTGCGTATGTCATCATACACGCGTGATCTGACGATTGTTGTACGGTACTGTAGGTTCAAATGAATCATGTGCGCCGGGCGCGCACGAGTCGCCCGCGCGTAAAAACCAGTATACAAAAAACCCTTCAGTCGGATGAGACGCGATCCTCAATAGAGGCTCGCGCTTGCAACAACGCGCGGACGAGTTGGCGGACGCGCGAGCGCGCGAGTCCCGGACTTGCCCTCGCTTCCACTTTTGACACATTTTGGTTTTTTTTATCTATCGTATTATCTGTATAATATTGTTTGCATACGCATGCTGACATGCGGTCGACGGAGAAGAAACGAGCCGGTGGTGCGCGTCGCACCGACATAGTGTCCGGGAACGAGCCGAGATGAGTAGAGTGGTGGAAAGGGTGGGTTAGGGTATAGGGACGATCGAGCTGAAGACGCAATACTCCCTCGTGAGTCGTACCCCCGACGATCATCGATTCTACTTCATGCTTATAGCCCGGCAAGTTTGATCGGTAACTTATCGTTAGTCAGTTTCATCTGTTCTGATATTGTTTTTTTTTCCCTTCAAAATTTCAAATTTTTGTTGATTGGTTGTCGAGTGGTTTGGCAAAAGTGTGGAGTGTCCGATAGCCGGCACCTGGAACGTGTGTTTGTGTGTGTGAGGATCGGAAGAAAAATATTGACGGGAGAGGTGGGGGATGAGGAGGCATGAATTCGTGGAGATACAGCGGGTGAAAAATAAAACGTGTGCGATGTACAATAAAACTGTTTTGTTTAATAATAATAATAATAATAATAATAATAATAATAATAATAATAATGATAAAACGATAAATAATTGTGACGAGAACGTCGTTTAAAAATAATAATGAGACGTATAGAACGTATAGAGGATGCGGATGGAGAGTGTATGATTTAACGAAGTACGCTCTTATCGCGAGTGAAGCGAATATAAATATATGTATATATATACATGTAAAAACGTGGTTTTACATTAAAAATTCATAATAATTTTCAACGACGAATATGTATAATTCGGATTGATCGAAAACAGTCGAGCTCGTTGATAAAAGCGTATTACAAAAAAATATCGTAAGTGTGTGTGTTTGAGTGTGTTGTGTGTAGGTGTGTGTTGATATATATTTATGTATGTGTACAATATGTTGGATGAGAAGAGATGATGCATTAACGACTACTAATTACAAACGATAAGTATATATACAATTATACATAGAACACGGCTCGGCTGCACTCTGTCTTTGTCGATCGGTTCGCTATCCTTCGAACGGACGATAAGTCGCAAGTGAGTACGAGTTTTCGATACAGCGCAGGAGTACGACACACACGCGTAAATTAATGGAGTGCGCTTGCAGTCGACCTACATTCCATATATATATATATAGATATATGTATATACGAATATGAAACAAAATGTACAGGTAATAGAGGTTTGGTACGATTGCGCGGGCGCGCGTCGTTGTGTGTGTGGGTGTGTGTGTGGGGGTGTGTGGGTGTGTTCACGTACGCGTCGCGCGTCTGTCGAGCTCAAACATCCGTGGCCTGATGCGCGCAGGAGGAGCTGATCAGTAGAAGTAGAGCAGCGGCTCGTGCGATATAATAGGAGGATGTGGCTTGTTACCCTGGCGATGGGAGGTCGGCGAGGATTTCAGTCTTGCGAAGGGGTTGGCTGCGGCTGCGGCGCGGCCTCAGCCGGACGTGCCGTTCTGCTGGAGCAGCTGGGGCTGGGGCTGGGCGTGGAGGAGCTCGGCCGTCGCGGGCGAGGGGCTCCTCGAGTCGGGCTCGATCTTCTGGCCGGGGCCGGGCCTGCTGAGCTGGTGGTGGTGCTGCTGCTGCTGCTGCTGCTGGTGCTGTTGCTGGGCCTCGGGCCCGTTGGACTGCTGCTCGCTCGGCGGCAGCAGGTGCACCATGCTCACGGGTATCGGGTAGCTGGGGAAGTCGGGGAAGAAGGGCCCGCCGAGCAGGTGGTGGGCGAAGCTCGCCTCGGCGTCTGGCAGCAGCCTCGGGGCCTGTTGCTGCTGTTGCTGCTGTTGCTGGGACTGTTGTTGTTGCTGCTGCTGTTGCTGGGACTGCTGTTGGGACTGCTGCTGAGACTGCGACTGGGACTTGTTGTTGTTGATGGCGTTGGTCGCGCCGAGGGAGCCGGGCGAGCCGAGGGGGTTGATGATCGGCTCGCCGGTGCAGTCCTTCCTGAGCTGCTCGAGCTTGAGGCTCTTGCCGTACTTGCCGCGGACGTACATGAGCAGGCTGTTGTAGGGTATGCCGAAGACGCGGGACGCCTGGGAGGTGGTCATCTTCTTGTTCCAGACCATGGTGAGGGCCTCGGTGAGGTCGGCGTTGGTCCAGGAGCGGGGCGGCCCGCCGCGGGGCGCGCTGTGCTGGCCCTTGGGCCGGTTGAGCGGCAGGCCCCGGGGCTGGTCGCTCCAGCGGCGGCCGCCCCCGAAGCCGTCCGCGCCCCGCATCTTCTTCGACTTCTTGGCGCTGGGCTGGTGCGGGTGGTGGTGGTGGTGCGGCGGGTGCTGCTGGTGCGGGTGGTGGGGCAGGTGCGCGTGGTGGTGCTGGCCGAGGCTCGCGCCCATCAGCAGCCCGTGGAAGCCCTCGTGCTTGAAGCCGTCGTGCAGCTCGAGCTGGTGGGCCGGCGGGTGGTGGGGGAAGAGGGGCGGCATGCCGTCGATGCCGGGGAACGCCCGGGGCAGCTCGCCCGGGAAGTGGAACTTGTCGTCGCGGTGCGGGTGCCGCGGCGTGCTGCCCGCCGGGATGAAGTGCGCCGCGAACTGGCCCAGGCTGTTGAGGTACTCGCCCGCGCCGGCCGGCAGCGGCGGCGTCAGCGCCAGGCCCGAGCGGGAGCCGGCGACGATGGGCTCGCGGTACGGGGACGCGCCGCTCTCGGCCCCGGCCAGCAGCAGGCCCGAGCTCGACAGGGGCGAGCAGCGCGGGCTGCTGGCCGCCTCGCTGCAGCTGCGCCCGCCCCGCATCGAGCTGCTCGACGGCGAGCACGAGCGCTTGCCCTCGCGGCGCATCGACAGGTTCTCCGCCTGCTCCTCCTGCTCCTCCTGCTCCAGCTCCAGCTCCTGGTCCTGGTCCTGCTCCTGCTCCAGCTCGAGCTCCTGCTCCTGGTGGGCCTGCTCGTCTCTGTGCGGCTGCTGCTGCTGCTGTTGCTGCTGTTGCTGGGGCTGGGGCTCGGGCTGCTGTTGCTGTGGTTGCTGGGCCTGTTGGGCGGCCGGCTCCTGCTGGGCCTGCTCAGGTTGTGGCTGCTGCTGCTGCTCGAACGGGCTGGCAGGGGGTGGCGGCGGCGGCGGCGAGCCACTCGACTGGCGGCCGGCCGACAGGTTGAGGCAGCCGGCGGCGGGACTGAGGGTCGGGCCGGGCCGGCTGAGGTCCTGGGGCACGAGGTCGCCGGAGCGGCGCCGGGGCCGGGCCTGCTTGCGCCGGGCCATGAGGGGCGAGCTCGGGCAGCCGGCCGACTGGACGGGCCGGTGCTCCGGGTGGGCCGGGCTCTCGGGCCGGCCCGAGTCGTCGGCGTCGTCGGGGCCCGGCGTCAGGGGGCCCGAGCTCGCGGCCGCGGGGCTGCTGGGCCGTGGCAGCGAAGCCGTGAGGCCCCGGATCTGCAGGCTGTCCGCCGCGTGCATCAGCCCCGGCAGCTCCTCCCGGCCGACGCGCACCTCGCCCCGGTACATGAAGTCGATCAGCGCGGCGATCTCCTGGCCGGGGAAGTCCTTGAGGACGATGGTCGGGTGCTTGCACGGGTGCTCGGAGAATATGTGCTCGAAGAACGGGCTGCAACGCGAGTCGCGCAAAAACGTCAGTCAATCGAGCTCTGTGTCTAGCCTCTGGCGGCTGGATGGATAGTTTGTCGCAAACTCACCTGCAAACACTGAGGACGACCTTGTGCGCCCTTATGCTCACGTCCGCGCAGACGAGCGTGACGTCGACGAGGTGCTCCGCGTGCAGCAGCGCCTCGAACGCCTTGAGCACGTGGTCCTGGTGGTTGTTCCATCTGAGGGAGTAGTGCGACTGGTGGCCCATCCTGTCGGGGCTCTCGCTCACCGACATCCTGCTCCTGCTGCCACAGCCGCCGATCAGCTGGTGCGGCTCGCACATCATCATCATGCTCGGTCGCCCGGGGGGCCTCTTCCGCTGCCTCCTTCGCCTGCTTCACGCAAGTCCATGCATTTGCCAAACCCAGCCGGCGACTCTCTCCTGATTAGCTTGCGTTCCAAGTCCTCGCTGATCCACTGAAACGAGCGAGTACAACGTCAGTCGGTCACACACGTCCATTCGGCATCGCGTGTATGAACCCTCGAGAACCGAGAAAAACGAGCCCCGTCGTATAGTCCCAAAGACTCGACCCGCCGCTGATAATCGCGCGGGAGCGAGCGCGAATATTTCGCGCGGCTACGGCGCATATAATTCGGAGCGCGCGCTCGAGCGACAAGTGAAAGTGAGAGCCGAGAGTGTGCGCGCGTGGCCCGAAGAGCGAGGGCGGCAAAGGAGGGGAGGACACGTCGATCCCAGCCCGCACGCACCGATCATTTCCTGCCGATGTCGCGCCTCGCGGATTCGCCAGCTACTCTCCAACGCGTCTCTCGAGCGCGGCCCGCAAAGCTCGAGCCCGCGGATGTGCTGCCGTATATTTTTATTTGCTCCGCCGAGCGTTTCGCGTCGCGACTCGAAGGAGAAAAAAATGATCGGATACGCGGACGGAGCGCGATTTCTCTCCCCCCCCCTCCCCCCTTTGCCGAGCTATTCGCCGCGAGTGTCGCGACTGCAATTGAATCGCTGGATGCCATTTGGATGGGGTCCAACCGGTTGTGCAACTCATTTTCTTCGCTGCACTGTTATTCGACGAAAAAGATTTCATTAGTCCCTAACGAATAGACTAGATACTGTGTGTGTGTTCGTGTTTGTCGTGTATATATGTGTGCCAGACGACGAATTTCGCAGTGGATGTCAATGAACCGCGCCGGGTAAATAAGCGTCAACTTTTACGTGGCCTAATGGGAATTGCGACAAGTACACTTATCGGTGCGCATCACCGCAAACATTATCCATATTACGTTCACTCGTCATTACGTGGCAATTTGCAGAACGGCATTTGTATACGATTTGCGACGAAACAAAACCGTGCGCGCGGATACTTATATTTCGATTATTTTGAAAGGTATATACGCGAATTCGAAATCATTTTCTTTTCGACTAAACTAACCAATCGCAACCGGCACAGACGGAATAAGCTCGGAACTTTTGGACTCTGGCGACGGAGCTGTACAATTGCGAATCGCGAAAAAAGGTCGATTCGGAATACGCACAATTGAGATCGGAGCATTGGCCGGAAGGGTCGAGTCGAACTTTTTATTTGGAGTAACGCACAAATCGCACAACGCGCCCGTGTAACAGTAGGTATATATATGTGCCCGTAAGTGGCCCGGCTCCATTCACCGCGGGTAAAATAACTCGGGGAAAGCCGGAGGCGCGCGAAACCGAGCCGGCCGCGCGTGTTCCTAACTCGCCCGACCAAACTTTGTTCGCCAACTGACACGTGTACCCCCGTCGCGTTTCGCCGGCGCGCAAAAACCAATTGCGAGTCTCGTTTTTTTTTTCCTCTCTCTCTCTCGTCTCACGCACACACGCGCGAATCATCGCGGGAATTTCGAGGAACAAGCATCGGATTTACGCGCGAACACTCGCTAATCGGGGTGGGATATATGGAATCCGTTTTTCCCGTCGAATTTAATGAAGTTGCTCGCGCGCTCGTTAACGCCGCCGAGCCCCGCCCGATACTCGGCGGATAAACGCGCCCGTGTACAGCGGCGCAGGGGCGAAAGTTTCGCCGCGGCTCTGATTAAAAACACTTTGTTCGAGTATTTCGTTCGACGCGGCCGCCCCGTCAATTATCCGCGCTGATGGTCCGGCGCCGGCGGCTCAACAACTCGTACATACGCGTAAAATCGGAATCCGAGCGAGCATCTCGGCCATCGATATGATTAGCGACGGAGAGAAGATAACGAGTTTTGCGCGCGCGGCATCGAGTTTCGCATCAATCAAAATCGGGGAAGGTGAGTAGAGGAGAGAGAACACCGGGAACGGGAGCCACGCGCGAATCTGCCGGAGCCTCGAGCCTATAACACAGCTGTCGACTTGTCATTAGGACGGAAGAGACTCTTTGGCGTGTGTACGATCGTAAACACACACACAGACAGCCGAGCGCACGTGTGAGGCGGATTGGCGTAACGCGAGAGCGCGTATATACATACAGCTCGCTCTGTCATGATAAAAGTTGTCGGGCGCTGTATAAGAGGCCCCCGGCGAAAAATCACCCGACGAGTCGCGCGCCAGCGATCGGGAAATCCGATGAGCCGCCCACCCCCGCCCCGTGTATTCGTCGCGTCTTCGTGCGTTTTTCGCGAGAAACGCGATACGTATTGGTCGGGTCTCGCTGGGCACGTGGATGGGCGCGAGCGCGCGTGCGATCCCCCCCGGCGACGGGATCGCATCAGCTGATCGCTGTTCGCTCGAGCGGCTGCCCTAATCGGGCGTGTAGGGCAATCGGAACAAATGTGTTCCGAATGTTAATCGCGGCCGAGCCCGTTGACTTTTGCACGAAACATATACAACTCGATCGTGAGTACTGTCACTTCGTTAATTTGCTCCACGTGACTCTTATACTCGTATGCGGAAAGGCAGCGAACCTCGCGCGAGTGCGTGAGACGAAATTTGCGATAATCTGGCAACCCTATAGATAGAACGACAACGAATTTTCCGAACGAGCTCGAATCGGCACAACCAAGTACGCACAGTACACCAACTATAACGAATCGGATATTGGACGAATGGTCGATCTTCAAAGGGCCAATCCAACGTTAACAACCACTCGTCCAATATTTGAACATCGGAGTCGGGTGTCTCTCTACAACATTCCAAATCGCGTCGAGTCGAAGAGAAACGAGAAAGCGCGAACGTCACCGCGATTTATCCAGGTGTAGGTGTGGGTGGGTGTGGGAGGAATCAATGCATAAACAGTGGAGACTCACGTTGAAGGGCAGCATGGGCTCTTGGGGCGCAACACTCGGCGCGCGACTCTAACGCACTGCCCTCGCACCAGCACTCATGTGTAAGTGTACACGTGTATACCCACGTACGTCGATATACATGTGTGTGTGTGTATAACTCGACGTGTGTGTGTGTATGAATCACGCACTTGGTCGCACGCGCGGGGATGACACAGGAAGCTCGCGCGAGACCGGCTCGCTCGATTCGGAGACGATTTGCTTTGCCGCAGGTGACGACGGCGGTGGTGGTGGCGGTGTTGGCACACGTACGTGTATGTGAGTATACGTATGAACGCGCGGGCGGAGGGGCCGAGCTGTGCGCGCAGAGGAGCTCGAGCTGCGCTCCCGAGGCTGCGTGCGCGGAGACTGGCGTGAGAGGAGCGCGCGCGCGCCCCGACACCCGCGACGACGACGTGTATACACCGCGCGGCGCGTGCACTGCACCTCTCGACGTATACGGCGCTCGCGCCCCCCCTCGACCCAATGCCCCTCCTCGCCCCCTCCCTCGAGCGCGCGCGCGCGCGTCTCCACCAACCCCCCCCCCCTCCCCTCCCCTCACCCCTCCCTCCAAAGAGCCGCGCGCGCGCGCGCGACACACGAGCTCCGCTCTCTCTCTCTCTCTCTCCTCTCGGCGCGTAGCCGCGCGACGCCCACCGCCCCCTCCCCCTACTACACTACCTTACCTCCGTCTCTCACGTGGCCCGAGAGCCCGCGCCAGCGGCCAGCGTTCGCCAGGAAGACACCGTCACACCGCTCCTGTCCTATATATACGCGTATATGCACCGGATTTGTCTATTAATAGATATACACCGATTCGTTGATCGACGCACACACGCTGGTCTCGGGATAATTGGACGGGCGGGCAGGTGCAGCACGAGCGATTATCCGCACACTCGCCTCCAGATTGAAAGGTCCCAAACTAATCGTGATACGGTGCGGTTGCCGCTTCGGCCTCGTGCACCGTCTGTATGGTGTGTGTGTATATATACACTGTTAATTCGACTCTAGCGCACAACGAGCGATTACAACTTAATAAGACGTTGGATATGTACGAAACCACAATTGTCAATGCGGAAACGCTTAGCTCGGCCAGGTATACACACGTACGACGGGGCTCGCAAGCTTGTATAGTCACACACTCGCCTCTAATCCGACTCTCGAACGTACACAATAAGCCCCGAAACACGTATGTGTGTGGACAAGTCGCTTTGAAATCGATGAATCAACCGAGTCTCCTACATGGGCGTATTTGTTTCTCCTACCCCACCCCCCGCACGTACCGACCCCGGCATACGTTTCCGCAAAACGAGAAGCTAACAAGGTGCAGGAGGCAAGAGAGCTTGGAGAACCGCAAGGACGTATATACACACGCGCGAGGAGCAAAACGAGCGAGTCGTTCAATTTTAATTCGCAATCAAGAGAGACGCGGGCCCGGCGGGACAACGCGCGGCATGAAATATTTTCGCCACAAGTGACACGCGCGAGAGACGGGGAGACGTGAAGGGATGCACGAGTTGCCCAAAGCGCGTGACGCATATATACGACGTATGTATGTATCCCTTTGAACGCGCGATGCACTCGGCCGCTACGTGGGGTGCAGCCGCATAGCCGAGGGTTGGCTTTTAAATGCCGAGCGATGCGTAATAGCCGTCAAGGACGCGCCAACGGGGGAGATACGCGCGCCATGTAGGTGAGTAATATAGCGGCCGTGTGTGTGTGTGTTTCGCGGACGCGACCGGTGATTTTAATCATTTTTTTTCCGGCTATCCTAAGTAGTCCCCGATTTCAACTCGCTGGCGTTGCGGTTCGCGTGCGCGGCGGTCGAGCCTCGTTCCCGTAACGAGGCGCGTATTAAAAGTTGAATACCGCGGATTTAAATAGCCCCGGACGAATGAGTCACGGGCCACTGCTGTGGCTCTTGAACTTTAGCGCTGATAAACGATTCGTTCGCGTTGTTCTCGCGTCGATGCGGGCGATCGAAGTCGCAGTGGACGATTTGCGACACGATTCCCGGAAAGTGTTGGCACGAAAATCTTCCATCGTTTTCACAAACACTCATCTGCATTACCCATACACGATTTATATGGGATAGACGAGATGTTTGTTGGCACAGTCACACACACACGTACACAACTGTGCGGATGACAAAGCTGCGAAGGATTTGTATGTATACCTGTATTTAATTGTTCCAGACCCTCCACCGACCCAAAAGCAGGGACTATACGTATCGCACGAGCAAATATTGTTAGCGCGTCATGACGCTTACGCGCACACCGGATGTATGTGTATATACACCGACGAGTCGCATATATATTTTCGTCCGCGTTATTATTCGCGTCGTAAATATTTGGATCGTCCCACGCGATAAACGAGTGTAGCGTAGCGCGAGATAAAAACGAAGGGCCGGAGTTGGCCGGGGGATGATCGCCGAGTCGGCCCCGAGGTATACCGATTGCGAAGCTCGATTTGGGGGCTATCTACGGGGCCCCGTCGCCCCGCGGTTTATCGGATTCCGATCGCGCGTCGGATACTCGCCGGGAGGACGAAGTTAACCGCTACCGTATAGATCTGGCCGTTCGGGTATATCGGAGCATTAAAAAGCCAAAAGCCTCGGAGTGTGGAGGTCGAGGGACGGGGAAAACGAAGGATGTCACTCACCTGTGCTTTGGCGAAATCGGACTACGAGGCGACGGCACCGCCTCACTGGGGCCCCACTGGTTTAAAGGGCCGTCGGCCGGCGAGGACGAGGCGGACCAACAGCCGGGCACTGATTTTCACGTGTCACACTATATGATATTACTCGGCACTGAAGGGCGCGCGCTGGCTGCCACCTGTGACTCTGCGCGCACTGTACAACCTCGAGGAACTTGACCGCGCTCTGTCCTCTCTGTCTCGCTCTCGCTGGCCAGAGGGAGACGGACAGAGAGAAGTGCGCGAGTGTCGGCGGAGGAGAGGAGTGTGTGTGTGGGTGCGCGCGCGCTCCGCCGGCAGCTAGCACATGGTCTCGGTGAGCGAACTGGCTCGCGCGAGCGGTCAGTGCTGCTGCTGCTGCTGCTGCTGCACGCTGCTGCCCCGGCCGAGCAAGAGCGCACGCCGAGCAAGAATAGCTCCACCTACAACGCCGAGCCGAGCTGCATGGGTTCCGTCCCACTGGCCCCTACTCTCTCTCTCTCTCTCTTCCTCTCTCTCTCTCTGACTTTCTTCCTCCGATCTTTTCCCCACCGCGGCGCGCAGCTTCTTTGCGCGCACTCCCCGCCGCCCCCGCCCCCCCACGCACACACACACACACACCCTGGCTCCGTGCTGCGCGCGCGTGCGGCTATGGTTTTTCAATCGGCCCGCCCGTACGTGTGCACACGCGAATCGGTGAGAAATCGGACGACGAACCGCGGATGGAGGGGAGGCGCCCCGATTGATTTTAACTGGCGTGGCCAGCTGATTCGACCTCGCGACCATTATATACCCGCCGATTATGTGTGTACAGCTGTTGTCGTCCTGGAGTGGATCTTGCGAATGTACTCCGCCGATCAGAGGCTCGCGCTGCCCACGTGCATGTACACGTCTTCTTGGATCCAAGGATTCCGTGGACCCCCGGTTTGATGGATTCATTTTGCTAAAATGCTTCGTGGCTGTGTTGATTTCGATGCTGTTCGTTTATAGATCGATGGCGACTTTGGTGGGGATCGGGATATCAGCCCGGAGCACCGGCACGATCATTCGTTCGGCTCAAATTTTATAAGAGCGCTTAGCGATTCAACGTGTATACATCGAGGATCGATGAATCACAGTCGTTATGCACACCGCTATAAATCCCGATCTCGAGTTGTTGGTTGAAATGCAGAGATACGTCGGTTTCCGGGTCTGCTTCAAATAGCTCGATTGATTTTGTTGATCGCCATGTCGGAATTTGAACGTACGTCGTGTAGACGGTAGTGTCAGGCGATTGTGAGATGAGATTATTCAGCACTCAAATATTACAATCAACTATACCTGCTTCAATGGCTAAATTAGCTCTCAAGTGTGCAAAGTATATCCAGCCATGAGAGATCCTGATCATGTAGTTTTGTATTTCGGTTTCACTGAACTTGCGGTAGATACAAAAAATCGAAAATTCGCGTTGCGAGTGTAAATCTTAGTTTGTCGAGTCGTCAAGTCATAGTTTCCATACGCGAAACCGATTGACAAGCTTGATTATTTTTCCAATTCATAGTCGAAATTACTTGTCGGATTTTATATGTAAATCAGCTCGATAGTACTAGCTGAACGCTATACTCTCACGTTGCGACGATTTTTTTTCACAATAGAAATCGAGCGAACATCCTTTTCAATACTAGACAGAACTATGGCTGCCCCATTGGGTGTCTTTTTATGGGTGCTACCGAAGCGCGTTTGTCATGCTCTACGAGAGATAATCGAAACTCTTCATCACTTTCGGGCTTATTACTTTTTCTGCTTAAGAAGGATTTACGTATTGAAAAGTAAATTTTACAACCTCACCAGGTATTATTTCGATCGCTTTGAGACTGATACAATCTCAGCCCCAAATAGGCTGCGTCCAATTGCTCCGGCTATGGAAATCATTTCGAAGTACTTCCACTGACTGTCTTTCGGTCACCACGGTAGAAATTAATTTGCAAGTCAGATGAGAACAACAATCGAGCGAAACACGATGATAGCCACACACGCTATCACCGTATCGCAAGTGTTCCCCATATTAGCGCAGTATTGAGTAACGCCGAAATAAAAGCATTTCGAGAGAAATTGGATAGATTAAGATTGACTATAGTTTATTATTCTCGTTTGTATTTTCCGAAGGCGCAGGTAGATTCGGCGTGAAAGAGATCCAAGTGTTTGGCAGGAGGGTGAATGTAGTGCTCGAGGGCTTTTGGACACTGACAATTAAAATATTTTCTAATCTGCGCGGGGGTGCGCGCGCGCGAGAGAGAGAGATACAGTGAGTCCGTAAACGGTCAAACACGGTTAACCTGTAAAGAACAGGATGTAAATCCGGCCTAACAACGGCTGTGGAGAGCCGTCAAGGGATTTGCTCGAGTATAGCCGATCCCACTTGAGCCCTGAGCAAATTCAAAAAAGAGCCTTCCTATATATATAATGACAGATTATCTCGGCTCGAAAGGGCCGCTGCCAACAGTTCGCACTCTTGCGGCGAAACAAACCGATTGTCCTTTAAACCTGTCCTGCGCGGCGGTCCCATGTCTCTCTCTCACTCACTCTTTCTCGGCTCCGTCTCTTTATCCCGCGGAAAACAGCGCTTCAAAGTGGCCGCGAGCTTTTCACACACATATCGCTGCTCCGGAAGCGTTTTCCAAAACGTCCCTCGGCGTTTCCGCGGCCAAGGCCGTCCGACACCCGCGGCAAGGGTTGCCCCCGGAAGGCAAAAAAAAAAAAAGCCAGCCGTGCACCTGCGGCGCTCGAAATTTTCATACACCGCGCCTCGTGGGGCCCGCGCAGTTCCGGCCGAGTCGAGATATTAGAGAGGAAAAATTTTTTTCTTCCTCCCTACAGCCGAGCGGGCCATTGTAAAGCAATATATATTGCCGGGGGGGCATCGGGCGAGCAGTGCGTGTCGGAGTTTCATTTACGACGAGTCGTTGAGCGGCCTCGTCGCGGAAGCTAAAGACTCGGGAGGCCTCGCGAGCCACGTACTCTCCATTCCACCTTGTCCTCTCTCTCTCTCTCTCTCTCGGCTCCACTCATGCGCGCTCCCATGCGTTTCCGAAATTTACGACTCTATCGGCTGAGCCGCAAGACAAACTCGCCATATACTCTCTCGCGCGCTCGCGCGCACCGCACCGCACTCTCTCGGTGTTGTGCATCTCTCGGGCTCGTGCGTCTCCTAATCCGGCCTTATACCTGGCCCCCCCCCACCCCTGCTCCACCTATTACCTGACCGGGCGAAAAACACTATGCGCATCGCACAGGCAGCCCAAATCCTTGCTCTCGAGCGTTCGCGCGTTACACCTGCACACCTGTGCGTTGCACTCTCGCCGCGCGAGGGCCGTTATATGACGGTCAGCCGGCTTGTAAATACTTATGGGATCCCGTGAGCAGCACCCTGATATACGCACACACTTGCCAGCACCCGAGGCAGCTTGTATATATATACACACATATATATATATATATATATATATAGTATATATAGTATATATAGTATATTGTATGGGCCCACGGCTGGAGTTGCACTTTTTGCTTGACGCGCTTTGCCGAGCGCCAAGCCGATTGTCACTCGACTTTATTGCCCCCCCCCCATACGCTCGGACAATGGGCGATTCTTCCTAACTATGCACTTCCGCGCGTGAGCTTGAACACGTATATATACGCACACACACACGTATAAAAACGTAGCGCAAGGAAAATTTTTCGCTAGCTATATGTGTATGTGTGTGTGCGGCTGCGAGGAGCTGGGCGTGAGAGACTCGGGCTGCATAGACGGAAGACGATGATTAAGCAGATTCATGCCCCACGAGTTGGCACACGTGAGAAGCGTCGAGAGCAAGCAGTTTTGTGTCAACAGTTATGTATACGGCTTGTTGTTGTTTCGACGAAATCAGTCGTGTGACAAGCACATTGTGAGTTTCTCTATGGACTCCTTTGCTATATACTCATGACTCATATTCCGAGTTGTACTGCGGGGTGCAATGAGCGAGACAAGAGTACTCTTGCAATGCATCGGCGAGAAAAACAGTCGGAGTCGTGCGTCATGATAATCAGCGATTTTCCATAGTACCAATTTTTTCTCCACCAGTTACGCATACCTGGTTTATCCAGGCGTTTTCCTGACGAAATCGCCATGATAGAATTGTGACTCTAAATGAGCCTACTGAAGTTATTTAAGACTGGAAAGTTGCTATGTTTCTTCACGAGTAGCAAAAATATAATGTTCACCATGGTTCAGTCCGACACCGTGTTTGTGTCTCTTCAAATATGACTCATCCACTCTAAACACAAAAAAATGGCTCGTGTGTTTGGTGCTAATTTTACTGTGGAATTCGTAGGGGAAAAAATATCGATCCACGCTTGTGATAAATTAAAACTCGCTCCGGAACTTGTTTGAGTTCTATCATTATCAAATCCGTGGCTCAGCTTCAATTGGAAGGTCGATCATCAAATATATATTTTACTATTCATTTGAAGAGATGTACTTTCGTTTTGTCCCTCTGCTATTTCATATGAACGCCCAGATATATCAATTTAAAATCATTTTGGATCTTCATAATTTCGATCCGTGTGCTATAGCAAATATATATAAAAAATATAGCAAGTATATATACTTTCTCAAAAAAAGAAAGCATTGTATTATATACAAATAAACAAATATATAAAAATGTATGTTTTTGCAATATCAGGTATTAATTTGAGAATTGTTTCTCTGTTGAAAAGTGTTGATATTCCATGTCTAAACTAAAATATATATTCAAATCTAGAGGAATCATTTAATAGAGAGGCATTAACGATGCCAAATGAACTGTTGAATCATGGAGTTTCAGAATTCTTACGCGGACTGTGTTCCTTCAAGAGTCAAGCGAAAATTATAACGTCAAATGAAGTAAATTCTCTGAAAAAGAGTGTTTGATTTTTCGTGAAAATTTATTTACTTTTTTCCCAATTCTGAACAATTATCTTGATCCTCCTTCTGGGTTCATTGATAGAGAAAGTAATAAATCTCCAAGTTTTTCAAATCAAATTTATCGTACGCCTCACTCCCCTTGCCAACATATTAAAGCACTTATACTCAACCTAGAAAAAATCTGAACTATCGCATACAATTTTGTCGCTACTCGTAATATAAAGTGGCTTGGTTGAAACTTTCTCGTTCAACGAACATTTTTCAATGAAGTTTATGAATTTTAAAAGCTAAACCATTTTCAATATGTGTGCCGTTCCGATTAGGGTATTCATCGTTCAGTCTTGTTTTAGAACAGAAAAACACGTCGAAATATGAATAAATAATATGGAGTAGCAGGGCTTTAAAACCCTCAAAAATTTCATTCACTTTAATGTTGAAACATATAGTATGCATGTATATATTGGTAATAAAGGTAAATCGTACTGCGTTCTGAGAAATGATCAACGTTTATAGGATTTCAAGTTTTTATAATCAAAATGACTTGTGCAGATAACTCGTTCCATTATATTCATTAATTAAACTGTGAGCGCAAAAAATATATATATTATTTGTTCTCTTGATGTCAATGACGCCGCTCCAATTGGAATATTGGATCACTTCATCAAATCAAAGACATGGCGCATCTATTTTCGAAAAAAGAGAATTCTTCGTATAGGTAGCGCTTCAATTTCTCCCAAGGTTCATTCCACAGAATAATGAAGAAAGTGTAATTTTCAAATACATGAGCTTTGCTTTGTCATTTGTACATACTTGTGAATTCTATCACACGGAAATATAATGTTGAAATTTCAATTCATAATGAACCGAGTTTTCGCTCTTGCTAAACAAGAGACTCCATAACCAAAGGCATTAAAAGTTCGAGCCAGAGGCCGTGAGCCTTTCAAATTTTACATTTGCCGCATCAATTAAAAGTCGTCACATTGATACATTGATACATTTTACGATTCGAGTGGCCCATCCACGTTTTTTTCCCAATGTTACTTTTCATCTTGAGACGGACAAATATATAATATTCGGCACGAAACACGACATTCGAAACGTATAACACGACGTGCGTTATTATTATAATAATCCGAAACTTTTGATATTAATTAGGGAAGTAGAGGCGGTTATTTTTCGTATCGCGAAACTTGGGTCGCGACATTTTTTCAGCCACTCGATCATAATTATTATGCAAGCCGAATTAATTCAGGAAGCGCGCGCGGCTCTGTCTAATTTGAGGTATGCTTTATTCTTCGACAGATTGATAACAATGGTTCATGATAAATCTAACCCGCGTTACGTGGGTCGTCACGCAGCACGAGACACGTGACGAGGTACATGGTATCGGTAACAGGACCCCCCGATGCATGCTACATCTTTTATGAAAATCGATTGTTCGGATTCACACCATCGATACTCTTCTTACACGTCGAAAGAATCGCTCAATTAATGCGGGATAATAATTCTTTATCGCCGCCAACGAGCAATTAACGAACGAGCGTACAATGACCCGAATTCGCAGGCGCGTTATCTCTTCGCGTACCCAATTCGAATGGTAGGAATCAACTTGAACACAATAATTAAGTAAAGTTTTCGCTATCTCGGCGGATCGCCTTACAGCCGTGGCTCGTAATGTATTAGATCGCCACGGCAGTGCGCGCGCGGCCGTGTGATTCATTATCGGGCCGGTCTTTGCTGCCGAAAAACCGCGAGTTACCCGCCAACTAAGCCTGTAAAAGTCGCGAAAAAAAAACGCGCGAAAAAAAAGCGGGCGCGATATCCTCGGGGCCGCGCGGTGTGGTTTAGGGAAGACACGAAGCGCCGCGGCAAAAACAGCGCGCGCGGGCGAAACGAAGAAACGAAGTTAGCGCGGCGGCGGGCGAATCCGCCGATGTTATCGCAGCTCGCCCGCCGGTCTGGCCCGGCTAATATCGCGAAAACACCACCAGGTGCAACTTGGTACCGCGGCCCACACACACACTACCAACACAACTCCCCCGTTTGCGGCGCGCCAGTGATTCTCGCTCTCTCTCCACCCCCCCCGCCCTATTCTAGCTTCTTCTTTTTATTCGCGTCTCGCCCCGGCAAGATAAACATTCGCGTCTATTTGTATATAATCCAGACACGAAGGTATTGCAGTGCGCCATGGAGAACACGTATATGCAGGCAGGCAACGCCAGATACATGTATATTTACACCCGCGCGCGAAAAAAGTTGCGCGAAAAATATATATCGTGGGATTTCGAGATGCGCGCGAATTATGTAGCCACTGACTGCATATATAGTTATATTTCGATCGGAGTTGGTTTCCACGAGTATTTTGAATTTGGATGTCGCTCTTTTCGATTCCGAGTTGACGTTTCCAGACTCACCTCGAGTTAATCCGCATAAGTACCTTCCTCATATTTCTCCATTCTCCTTACACCGGATCATTTTTCGCTTGTAATACCGGATATAAGTTCACACTCGAGACTGAAAAATGTTGCGTTCGTATGTTTATCGTGCAGTTCATTTGATGTGCGTTGCATTTCGTTCGAGCAGGTACTCAATCTTCCAGACCACGGGATTGTGGTGAAAATACGACGTTGACAGCGAGATTTGCGAGTGTTATGTCCTCTAATCAAAAACGTGGCTCAACGTACGAAACAGCCGATATTTTCTCCGTAGTCGAAATGGCAGTAACACTATTTCAGCGAGTGTGTCTGACGGGATATAGACGTTCCCCGTGTGGGCCGCTCGCTAGAAATCGGCAACGGCGTTTCTGCGGTATTTCGAAGAGTTACGTATAAATCAGCGCTATTCTTGTGCAGTTTCAATACTGGACACTCGAGTCCATCGGAACCCAGACTCCTCGACTTGGTTTTGTTGATTATAAACGGAAAAACCAGAGCGAGCTTGACAGATCCATCAGTTCTACGGCGATCAGAGTCACCCGTTCACGCCGCGAGGCTATCCAGCTGCTCTCGTCGCGTCATCGCCAATAGGCCGCGAACGAGCGATAAATTTTTCCCTACGACTATCGCGCGGCATTGTGAGTCAAGCAGAAAGAAAGTGTCGCTCGCAGCAGGTGGAGCAGTATACAGTAGCAGTGGGGAAAACGGACACACTCGCTGTCCTGTTGGAAGCCGGAGCTTTTTTTTCCACTATGGTGTGAGTGTGGCTATACGTACATATCTATCCACGGTATACAGATATATAAGAAACGCGCTTTGCGCCGGTGTATATATAAGGCGGTGGTGGTGGTGGTGGTGGACTCGGTGGGGGGGGGGGCTTGGGGGGGGGCGCGCGCGAATGTATTTTTTAATTATTGATTTTAATGATGAGGAGAGGCGAGTGTGAAGGCGCTGCCATCTTGGATGCTGGGCGGAGTGTAAGGACTGCCGGTGCGGCTGTCTCTCCCCCCACCTGGTCGCCGAACTCGCTCGGTCTCGGTCGGTCTCGGCCAGCGGGCGGCGGCCCCTACTACTTCGTTCCTTCTTTGCCTCTCTCTCTCGCTCTCCACCTCCTTCTTTCCTCCCTCTCTCGGCCAACTCTCCCACACAGCCGCGAGCGCAGCACGTATATACGCGCGTGCACTGCCACACACAGTATATAGGTTTTTCGCGCGCGCGCGCGTCTTATCGTCGCTCGCTCCCCTCTTTTCTTGGTGCGGCGGGAACGCGCGCGCGGGGAGAGAGAGCCTGCACAGAGATAGACAGATGATAATTAAGAAAGCGGGAGCTCGAGCCGGGGAGAGAGCGGCGCGCGCGCGCGCGTGAGAGACAACGACGTTGCCGCCGCCGCCGCTCGATTCTTACTCCCTCTCTTTCTCTCCGTGACTCGCATATCAGCGTTTTCTCCCGGAGCCGCCGCCAGCTCCTTTTATTATTGCGCGCCCTCGCGACCCAGCGACAGAGAGAGACGAGGATACACAGCCCGGCGCTCCTTCTCCTTTCGAGTTTAATTATTGTCGTGCCTTTATGTATTGCCGCGCGCCCGCGCGAGCGCCCCGGTCTCCCCCGGATAAGACGCGCGCCATGCAAAAAAGCCAGACCCCCACCCCCACCCCCCAGCTGATTAAATGACGAGGGCGCTCACTCGCACGGACCACTGCACGTACTCTCCGCTTTTCCCGGGCAAATTGCGTTAATTTCGATGCTGTCTTTTTTACCCCGTCCTTGCCTCCCACCCACCCGCACCCTTACACTTGCTCGCCCCCCTCTACCCCTCTACTCACTCGCGCGCTGCTTACGTATGCCCCTGCGTAAGACCGAGACCTCTCGCGCGCGCGCGCGCGCTTCTTATATACACGTCGTTGTTTGTTCTTCCAGCACGCGGCGATTCGAGAGCCGCGGCGCAAAACGAATGTCCTCGGTAATTAGATATCTTTAAGCAAGCGAGTGCTTTTAATTAAAAATGACTCGGGGATTCCGTTTAATTTTACCCCGGCAATTGTTTTCGCGAGTCTCGAGGGCTCGAGATTCGCCTTACCGCGAGTACAGCGAGCTATACGGCCAGCCTCCCCTTCTTCACGTGCAGTATACGCTCGCTTTTGATGTCCTGTCGAGTATCAATTGCTAATAAACCAAGGCATTTTCGCAACGATTTCCGACTCTCCTCTGGCGAGTTGTGCCGGAGAGGATCTGTTGGATCGTTGAGCGTCGTTGACGTGAAGAAATCACGGGGATCGTCCGCGTGCCGTATGTGGTCGAGCGAGCAAGTATAAATCGACTGGAAATTTCATCATACATCCACCATGGGAAGGGTGCAAAAATTGTGAAAAAAATTCAACGGCGCACATCATCTTCTTTACGTATGAGCGGACTAGTAGTAGTTCAATATAGACGGAAAAAGGACTAATCATAGGTACTGATAGTAGCTACTTTCTTAAAACCTTGCAGTGAAAAACCAGTGTATGAAAAGGGAATTCTCTGATCGAAGGTGGATGCATGATTGAGTGGAACTGCAATTAATTCCTTATATAGTAAAAAATAATTTTCAATTTTGTTCCATGGGCAAAATACTAAGGTACCGAAAACTGACTGTCAATTTTATGTAAAAATGTTCACTGTTAAAACTCTTGAAACAAATGTGAAAATTCACTTCTATCACATGAAAAATTAACTGCTTTTTTACTTCTATTCAGCAGTTTTTCACTATAAAGTTCTAAGAGAGTATATTTGTTATAACACGACAATCGTGTAGCTTTCCTAAGCTATAGTATGGTTTAGCGAATGATTAAAATCAAACCTGAGGTAAACGCAACCATTGTCCGCCGTGACCAAATATCCATTATATCTATGTATACAGGTTGCATTCTTATGAAAACAGTATTCTTTTTATGGCGGAAATAAAAATCTGATTCGTCATCTTGAAATTTTTTTCTCCATTGATACTTGTGGCTCTATATTTGTTTTTCATTTTCATTCATTTTTTCTAAATATGAACACTGACCAGAATCTGTGAATGTTACAAAATATTGATTGCTGGCGTTTTTTAATTTCTATTCTCACAAAATGCAGATGAATTGCATTTATTTCATGATTATTTTTTAAAGATAATCAAGAAACCACAGTAATTATTATAGAAATTATCATTAGAATAATGATTCATCGAAAAGATATTTTCATCGATTTCACACGCCTCAGACTTATGAATATAAAAAAGTGGTCTACATCGGGTACATCACCCAATGAGGATATTTCTTTCATTTGACTAATTTTATTACTCCGTATAGCTCAACGATCGTTATGGTCAATGTTACTGGTATCTCGTGCACTTTATTTTTATGACCCTTTTCAGAATTAAAAGATTTGTGATTTCTTCAAGTTTTATTCGCGCCAATGCATTTGCATCTCATTTAAGCTTGAAACTTTGTCTTTCATAGTAAAAACGTATTCCCTTGCGCCGTTTGTCAGTATAGAAACAGCGCTCGTTTCGATTTAAAAAAAGCATTCGTCATTTGCAATATAACAGACAAAACAACATAAAACTATTCATGGCCATAGTATTTATTCATTCAGCGTGGTTAAATGCATCGTATGGACGTAGCTGGAAGCTCAAATTGTTGTGTGTGAGATGTTGCCCATCCAGCGAAGTGACAACATCAAAAACCAAGCATACTACTCATTGACTCTTGGTTAATATTTCTAGGAGGCCGAGGTCACTGGAAATATTTCAACAATGTCATGCCTACAAAAAGGTTTTATTCCCTTTGGACATGATTCAAAAAGTGCAAAATTAATGGGCGTTACTATTCATTATTGATATAATGGTATTATGTCCAAGAAAGAATTGAGAGTATAATGTAACAGCACTAACTTTGATGAATAATTTGGCAACTGGTTCGGTTACTTGATTCGTCCCCTATGTGTTTCGACGATACAGTCAAATATAATTAATTTTGCATTCAGAGTATATTTGTAAAGGTAAAATGTTATAGCTCGCAGCTACGAGCTTGACAATTGAATGTAAGTACTATTTTAATGGTACAACCATAGCGTGTACGTTGACAGAGTGTAATATCCATTGTACGATTTGATATGGTGAATATAACGATGGTTGGTAGAAAAAAGTTTTTTCGGAAAATAGACTCGGGTCTCGGGAGGGCTTTTCACTCGATTCGAGGACGCTGTTGCAACTGCGGGTGGAGCTCACGCAAGCATCGCACGCTAATTGTAAATTTGCCATGAAAATATGACAAATGAATGAGCAGATGCGCATTGTGCTCTCGGTATAAAACTCCCTTCCCAATGAAACATGCGATACACAGGCGCGCGCGCGCATACAGAATATGACTCGCCGAGAGGTCGCGACAGTTATATATCATGTATATATGCACGCGGCCATTGAATAAACCACGACGAGGCTCAATTTGGGATCACGCGCGCGCCAGCAATTCCATCA
Source organism: Aphelinus atriplicis (assembly GCA_020882685.1). NCBI lineage: Eukaryota > Metazoa > Arthropoda > Insecta > Hymenoptera > Aphelinidae > Aphelinus > Aphelinus atriplicis. The sequence continues at coordinate 91,647,319 of CM037073.1, read as the reverse complement.
TTTTAAAGTAAGAAGCAGCCAGCGTAATCCGCGTAAGCCGCGGTACGACTAAGTACATGTATATGCACATTTGTGTATGTATATACATGGTTAGCGAGCGCATGAACTCCTCATGCGTGACGCATCGCTATACAAGTGTGTTTATGCTCGCGAGCTCCAGCGTCGGTGGAACAGAAAGAAAGAAGAAGGAAAAAAACACGAGTATATATAAGGTAACTGTACCCAATGTGCCCCCCCTAAGGGTTTTTCGCGAATTTGACTATGATAGACTTCGAATTTTAAAATTCTGTGAATGGCATCTCAAAGCTTAGCTCAATACCTATTAGAAACCATCTTCATAATCATCATTCGACTACTTTAACCTATCGAAAATCGCAATTTAAAAAAAAACGCAAAAAGGCTAAATGCACAAAACGTGTACCCAATTTGGCACAATTTTTTAATCATTAGCTACAGCCTATATAGGCCTACAGGGACGATCCAATTGGCATTGAAATAAACTCTCAATTATGTTCCCAGTGATATTTATACAAAATTTTTAACATACAACTCGAAAATACGCGTCTAAATCATCGTTATATGTCTATACAAATATTCAATGATTTCACTCAGTCTTCCCATTTAAAAACGCGTAGAGGGGCACATTGGGTACACTTTTTTTTGATGCGAAAAACAGCAATTTGAGTAGGATAAAAAATAATCTTAGGAAAACTGATGAGACCAATCGAAAGCTGAGATGTTTTTACACAAAAAAGAGTAATGACACTTTGAGAGATAAAAATGATTGACACCTGATTTTTGAGGTTGAGTGTGAAAAGTGAAATAAGAAAATGGTGAAAAAATGAGTAAGTGAAAGTTCAAAGTGTTGTAGGAGAGTGGTTTTAAGGGCTAAATGGGCGGGGAAGATACCGAAAATTTTCTTTTAATTCCCCCAACATAACCCAAGAGCGACTGATGCTCAGAGAGCACCGGAAATACGAAATCTGACGATTGTGCCAAATTGGGTACAGTGCCAAATTGGGTACAGTTACCTTATATAAGAACTGTGGAGGTTGGCGAATGCAGGATGTTTCTCTCGGATATTGTTACCTGCTGCACGCACATCGGCCCCCGTCCACATACACATACACACGGTCGAGTTTGCTCGGTGTCGCTTTCGCCCACCAACGTTCTCGCGCGCGCGCATCTCTCGCGCCTATAATTACAAGCGGCGCATGCGAGTAATCGAGAGAGGCGCCGCGGCGACGAGGCTTTTTTTCCACCCTCATTCAGCTCGAGCTGCTTTGTCAGTGCTCTCGCGCAAGCGCATTGTCGAATGTGAGCCCGTTGCGTAATCCGTAAGGTGCAATCTTGCTAATTGTGAGGCCGGCTCGAGGGACGAAGCACGAGGCAAAAAGATTACGTCGCTCGCTCGCGCGCGTGTGTGATATATATATATAACTCGCCTGGTATTTGCACGCGATTGGGGTGCGATCCGCACCCCCTCTGAAATCCACGATTAAAGTTGTTATATACGATTTGAACAATCCACCCGTTCATCCGCGTATTTACCTCTTCCGCATACGGAAACGTTTGTCATTTTCGCAAATTGCTCCATCCCCCCATATTGTATCGGCGTTATTTCCTATTCGCGTCTGTCTTCTGCGAGTCTCACGTGTATTTTATAAAGACGTTGGTTTTGTCAAGTTCTCGTTGTATTCACCAAAAGAGAGTTTACGGAAAAAAGAGACTACAGAGCTACATACAATAACGGTATAGCTATATACACGCTCGTTCGGAAATTCGTTGTTACTTGTAACCGTATACATGCAGACGCGTTGCGTGCGGGATAAATTTATAAGCGTTGAAATTGTATATTAATAATAATTATTTTTACATTTTATTGGCGATTCGATTGATTTACTCAAACAATTACGGGCACATTTGGAACATACATTCATATTTCAGAGTCTGAAGAAGATATTTGTTCATTAGAATTTCAAAACCCATTTGGACAAAACTGCCTGGAACCGAAGCGTATCTATATTCTTTACTTTAACCTGCTATTTCCTTCAACTATAGTATTGTATTTATCTCGCTTGAATTCTTTAATTTCTTATATATCTCGGTATGATAACTTCAAATTCACCATGTCATGACATTGAAGGAGGAAAACATTTTTTGACACAACCTTGATTCTAAGAGTAGTGATATAATATGAGCGATACGAATTATTAATCGTACCTGAAGATAAAATGAACAACATTTTTATATTGTTATTCATGTTCAGATTGACTGGTGGTATTGATGAAGTACGATTCACTTGAATCAATGGTGTTGGATATTTAGAATATTAGTGAGGTATTAATTAAACACATATATGAGTACATATGAAAGTACAATAACGAAGCCAAAGCGTGTAAGCAAAAGTTCATCGAGGCAAATATATGAATATGGTGAAAATATTCGCAGGCCGAAGCGTGGCGGTGGAGCGTCGCGAACAATACACAGCCTGTTATCTCGGCCGATCAGCTGGCTCATATATACATATATACGCTCGTCTAATCCATCGTGAAACCAAGAGGCAGTCGAACATTTCAATCGAGAGGCCAGCGCCGTTCACCTGCGCGCGGATCCATACGCGGCGGGACGGCTCTCGAGAAAAAAAAGCCAAACCCAAGCGGGCATCTCTCCCGCGAGTCTCCCCAACGGCAACAATGCATGGACGGATAAGAAGAGCCGTGTGTAACGGGTCGAACCTGCAGCTATATACACGCGGACCGAGTGTACACATGCGGATGCGAGCCCCAGATTTATCCGCGGCTCCGGTGAGCTGTTTCGGCATTTTCAAATTCACCCTACGGGCATCGATCGGTCGAAAGTAAGCCAATGGTTCTGCAGCCGAGATTGGCCAAGTATTTTAAACAACTATACATACAAAACATAACATTACGTAGAATATACATAATTATACGTAGAACAATTACGACGGTCCAGAGTCAATTGAAATTTTCACTAGAAAGATCGGGAAAGTTTAGAACCTTGCCAATTTTTGGTATATCCCGCAGAAGGTTTTGAAAGATACTTTCCTAGAAGTTCTAGTAAAATTTCTCAGTTCTGTTAATCTGGATGGCCGATTGAATGGCACTACAAGAAAATTATTCCTATACGAACTCACAGAACTCAATTGAATTTCCACTTGTATCACAGTGAAAACGTCACTGTAGTCCCATTCAATCACTCACCCACCGTCGCACAGTGGATACATCAATAACGTTCGATTACATCGTCGATTCGAGTTTTAAAGAGCGCGACTCGAACGACCGGGAGTGTGACGGAGTAATTGATAGGTGGTCAGCGAGAAATCCGGGTAAAAAATGCACACATCAGTTTGGGAAAAAATTCGAGAAGCCGAATCGGCTGTTGTAGGAACTGTTTGAAGGCGCCGAGCGCGACGCGCCGGGACAAACGCGTCAATGGAGACCGGAGGCCCGTGAAAAAACCGGCGCGATAACCCTCGTTCGACGCCCGTCAGTCGCGGCCGCAAAACCCGCGCCTATTCCATCCCGTTTACCGCGTGTCGACAAGCGTGAATCGCGCGCCGCTCACCTTTTAATCCGCGCGCTCCAATGTGTGTGTGTGCGAGCAAAAACACACCACGCGCAACATGTGAAAGAGCAAAGAGTCACCGCGGCGGCGGCGCGCAAGTAAGTAAGTATGTCACACCCGATGTTCGCACGTATTATACAGCGAGAGGGAGAGAGAAAGCGTCTCGCGTCCGAGCGAAGCCGTCCGATGCAGGGAGAAACGGAATCGAGGGCCGGCTATTCGCTCCGGAATGATCGGTGATTTTTTTTTTGGTTTTTTTTTCTCCCCTGATTCGGCGTGATTCTCGAGAGAACGCGCGCTGGTTTTCGATCGAGTGTATCAAGCTGAAAGTTACATCTCGAGGGGCTAGTCACTCGAGCGCGACACCGAAAATCCACGAAACGATCACATGGAGTGAAGAACCCTTGAGACGGAACGCATCGGTTCTGAGCGCACATGCACAATACGCAGATACAGCCGCCCACGGGTCTTTCGTGTCCTTGTGCGTGGCTATGGGCCAGCACGCGCCAACTGGGCTGCTTCTTCGGATTGAGGTGATGCGGTGGCCGTATTTATTTGGAATATATTAGTTAAATTAGGACGCACCGCTTTGTAACTATTGTCGATATTTTACGATTTCCTCTCTTTGCGATTTATTTTCTTGATGTCGCAATGCTCAGAAACTAGTAATTAATTAATTTTCACCTCTTCTTAAGATGATTTACCAACTATACTCTTCAAACTATTTTCGTCTACATCTGGCTTCTTTTCTATTTCAGATTTTTCCTGCTTATTCGATGGATAATCGATTTCAATTGATTAAAAATGGTGCGATATATGTCACTGATTACGAATCTGCCATCAGATTTTTTCTTAAATTTTGATCCGCAATTTGGATCCGACATATTGAATTTTCAAAAACTGATGCTCGTTGCGTAATCATTACCAAAAGCTCATGTACATTCAAGTCCAGTCAAATTCGTTCATAAGTGACTCTGTGATCGAATTGTCTCAGAGAAATCTTTGATTTTTCATTGAAATATTCATAAACTAAATCATATATTGGCGGCTAAAATAATTATACCACATGTATTCTGATATCATTCAGCATCCGTTATCGGTGATCAAGAATATATGCTTCCTTAAATCTCTATAGTGGGTCAAATAAGAATTCACCCCAAGTGATATTACGATAAAAAGTTGAATTGTCAAATTTCACGAAGTTCTGGTATTACAATAAAAATTTTACAGTGAACCGCTCGATAATTCATTAATTCGCCCCCACTTGCGGTAGAATTACATTTTCATACAGTAGTTTGAAGTGCAGACACGGAATTTGAACAATATAGTAATTCCTATTACCCGAGTATTGGCTCTCAACGATCATACTAACAAAATGCACCAGTCATGCAAAAATATACATTTGACCGATATACGTTTTCCAGTGCGAATTCCAAAAGACATGATTCACGTAGCAGGCGTTTCCCTCAATTGACCATCAGAGTCACCCTGATGGGGCAGGAAAGAATGAAAATTGACACGACATATAGACAACTGCCACGTGAAAATGAAAATGTTCACTCGTACACACAGCTGGAAGATGTATACGGGTCCGTGGCTCCATGCATACAATTAACACTATGCCAATAGCTCGATCCACGGGGCAATCAAGACTGGCGCGTGGTGGGGTGTGTAAATAAAACATAAGGAAATCTGATGGGCGCGTCGTAATCAAAAAGAAGTTGGGGGGGGGGAAAGTGTAACTACTGGGGGAATACAGCGAGTTGTGTCTCTCTGGCGAATGAAACTTTCCTCGGCATGAAAAAAGTCAGCAGCAGCAGCAGGAATCCACTCTCTTATATTACGCGTTTCCTCCGAGTTAGCGGAGCCAACAGCAGCAGCAGCAGCAGCGGCAGCAAGAGAATCAACGTGTTCACCGCCGCCTAAAAAACGAGCTGTAGAAAATGACAAAAGAAATATTCCAGTGGCGGTTGTGTCGCAGCGGCGCGGTGGTATATAGGAGCTAGTGGTCGCGTCGTGCGGTCACATTGAATGTTTGACAACGATAATAAACAACAACGCCACGGATTGAATATTATACACCGAGGGGGGGGGAGAGTCTAGTTGCAGTAGTGTCCCTCAAAGGTATCTCAAATAAATTGTACATGTTTCAGGGCGGCCACGCGAGTCGCAGCCCCGGCGCCGCCCATGAATTATTAACAATGCCATTCAGCCGATTTAAATTGAAATTTTCACTCAAAGGCCAGCGGCGCAGACGACGACGACGACGACGAGAAGCGTAGAGAGGTGTATATATGTATATATAGGGAGAATAAAAAGCGCGAAAAACCAGCACCACCGCGGCACACAACTTTTGCACTCGCGCATATTTATTTTAATTTACCGCAAAGAACGCCCGCTTAGTCTTCCTTTTCGTCAGATTACCACCCGAACTTTAAGTAAATAAGAAGTTATTTCGAGGAGAGAGAGAGAGAAAGAGATGGACGAGTGACGCGCTCGCGCTCGCGAGCCGCCAACATTCGCATCTCGAGTGTTAATTATTTTTTCTCTCTCTCTCTCTCGCGTTCTTTCTCCGCGAGCCAACGGGGGCGGGCGAGTAAACATTTTTCCTTTGCGCGCGTTTTTTTTTGATTATGGAAAACGAGAAGAGGTCCGCGAGAGAGAGAGAGACTTCCGCTGAATTACATTGAATGAGATGCGAATGGCAGTGAGTAATGAGCCATTCAGGCGGTTGATTATTAGCTTGATTCGCCGGGGTATGCATTTGAATGAGTAATACGCTCCACGCGGCGTTGTTATATTCTTTCGAGCTTACGCCTCCTTTGAAACACCGGTGCAGCTCGAGATTGAAGCTCTCGCTAAATACCAGCCGCGCCGACTCGGGCAGCATCTTTTCCTCGGCGCTTCGAGAAGAATCTCCCGCCGGGAGATATCGCCGGTAAAACTATATAGGAACGATCAAACATGTTGTATACACTAGCTCGCTCATCGACTTGGATAAACTCGCGGAGAAATGCAGTAGCTCGGGATGTTGTTTGATGCTTATTAGATCCTCGCTCCGAAGCGTTGAAGAAGACTTAGCCGAGCAAACTCGTCGCGCCCGTCCACTTATACCCAGTTCCACCCGAATTCGCGAGTTACACAACGCCCTGATCGTCGCCTCCGATTTATTGGATTTAACGCGGCTGAAAATCATCGATCGCTCGAGGAGGCGAATGAAAAAAAACACACACACATGGCGCGTCTTGCGATCGTGCCGCAGCTCGACAGACGGGTGGCACATATATATATACTCACGCGCGCCTGCAGCGAGCTAGACGGAGTGCGACGAGAGTCTCTCGCGTATATATACAGCTCTCTGCCGCCCTCACTAGCACGCGTGCAATTATTTCGCAAATAAAAGATAAAGTTAGATTAACGTGAACGCGCGGGCCCGGGGTTAAAAGTTGAGCGTTAATTACGACAGCTCTTTTGAGCCGCGAGTCAGTGCAGTACGCGCTGGCGAGGTGTGTATATATACATATATATAGCTGCGCGCGCGCGCGAAACCCATTATCGCGCGGGCGCACGTGAAATTTTCCCGCTCGTGCGCGCCCGTCTGTATATGTGTGTGTGTGTGTGTGTGTATACAGGCACACGGGCGCGCGCGCGCGCGAGCGAGCAGCGAGTTTGAGGCGTGCGCGCGCATTAACGTCCTATCCGATCATATTTAATTTAAATTCGCGCGAGCTGGCTCGTGTGCGCACACGTCGCCCCGGGGCGGCCGCGCCACAAAGCCTCGGTTCTGTGTGTGTGTGTGTGTCGGGGCACGTTGGTGAGTGGGTGTTGATCGCGACGAGTAATACTTGTGTGTGTGCGTGTGTATAACCGTATACGCAAGCGCCCCGCGAGAAGAAAGTTGGCAAGAGTTGGCCTAGCGCGATAATTATGGATCCCCCGTTCGCGCGATGTACTGTATAACCCAGCGGCAAGCTGATGTACTGCCGGAACCCTTAGCTCCAGCTCCGAGCTGGAACGAGCGTGTGCACTGCTCCTCGATGGCTATATCATCGGATCGCCACACACTCTTATTTCCCCACCTCCTCCTCCTATACTCTCTTATCCGCATGTATGTATATACGCGTTTACTCTTTCTCGCGTTTCCCCCGAAGCTGTCACGTTCTTAAGGCTCATTAGACTTTCATCCGCGCGCGCCATGCCGGATTAATCTATAAAGAGAATTTCTAATCACGCTATACATTCCGTTCGTTACAAAAGTGAGCAAATTCAATTGGAATTAATTAAAATGATTGAAGGAAGTGAGCGTATACACCGGTGAGATTCTCATCGAATCACTTGCGCGCAGTTTTATATTTGGATCCCAATATGCCGTGATTAACATTTCTGATGCCTTTGCGGAATCCCCGAGGGGATATTATTGGATATTTTCAATACCAAACCGTTGGCAGGTAATGTAGTTGTGCAAAACGTGAATCGATACAGTGTAGGTTTCTTGAAAAATATAAATAATTTACGTATAGATAAATATCTGAGAAAGAAATTTCACAGCTAACATTTGCATTTTATGGCACGAATGGCAAGACAAATGACTCGCTAACTCAAAAGTTCCGTGCAGATCCATTATAGAAGTTCCAACAAATATGTGGAGTTAACGATCAAATGTATTTTTGTTGATGACGTTCCAATGGGTAGTTTGCCACCGTTTTCGAGTCTGTAGTTCAGTTAATAATATTTATAACTCAGTTCTACAAGTTATTTTTCACAAAATTACTTGTTATTAATTCATTTACTAATTAAAATTATAATTATTCTAATACTGGCTCTCACATGATGCGCGTCATGAAGTTGATAACAACCCAACAACCTATGCTCGGAGTTTCTGCAAAATCATCACACTCGACAATAACATTAACTAGATATTGTTGCCACGGAGAGGGTGAGAGATTTGAACATCTGTTTTTTTCTCTTTCTCCATGATTCTTGAGATTAATGAGTTAATTATGAGTAATGTTGTAAGAAAATAACTTGTACAACTGAATTATAAATATTATTAAATAAATTACAGACCTGCCACTGGATTACCAACTAATCACTGGAACGTCGGAAAAAATATGAAAGTTCAACAAATATGTGACATTCACTCGGTTTTTTGGCTTGCAGTTACATCAAGACCCTGGATTAGATTTTAAAATTTGAGTAAAATAATTTTTTTCTATCCATGTTCATACTGAACCAGCGCACCCGCGTAAAATAGAAATCGTGACCAATATATCGCAAATATACTGCGTATACTACTCGATGGCAGTATTCTGGAGAGATATTAAATGTCCATAATGTTATATAATCGTCCATTGCATGGGAATCATTTCTCGACGAATCGACATTCTTCAATGTTTTTCATATATTATTCACATTTTTTATAATGATTTTTTTTTGGTACTTGGTTCAATTTTCAATTCGCAGTCTCTATAGATTGTCAGTCGGAGTATACAAAGTATACGAAGTATTTCATACAATTTTTTGTTAAATAGTTCTCGTACTAGAAATCATTCTCACCCTCAGTTACATTATCTTGTTGAAATTTCTTCCAATAAATTTTTCATCATTCACCTAATATATAGTGAATAATGTTCATTTTGACTCAGAGAGTGTTGATATGCTCTATAGTTATTGCCTATTCGCAAACCATAGTTTTATTGCTTGTATTAATTCATTCCATGTGATTATCCAGGACGCAGAGCTAATAGACCGATTGGATTGCAAGGGGTATAGCCAGCTAGAGGAGCGCATTATCAGTCGCTGCCCAGCAATTTCAACCGGCTGCACAAAAAGCACCGAGCTACTAGTACACCTACCCGATCGGCTCATACGCAGCTCGAGCCAGGGAGTCGTCCTTCGAGACTCCACCTGCGGATATAGCTCCACGCGTACCACCGTCTCACTCTCTCCGACTCATCCACCCTCGCCACTGGAGGCCCGCTGACACGATCGTTCCATCACTGGCAATATATTGAGTTTGCGACTTCAGGGTTGGATTGTAAAATTGTATATTTCCGTGTGTGAATCGATAAATCGACATGGATAAAATTACTTTTGATTTTATGATCAAATGGTTGTTATTATCAACTTTATTGATTCGAAAAGACACATTCAAAGTACATACAAAGAAAAAAGAATTTTGAAATAATGTGAGCAATATGTGGGCCATATGTCGCATAATGCAATACATGAGAAACATATTCAATAATAGGATATTTGACAGAATGTTTCTCCATGTATTCGACGGTCCCATACATGCTCGTCCGATATATATTGCCTGAGAAGCTATACGTATTGGCGATGCATTGCCCACGCTTTCTATTTTCACGCGGCTCGAGTAAATGGGCCATGCGTGTGGCTCGATTTTCTCGCAGTGTGCAAACCTTCTAGAGAAAGTGTCAATTCTTTCACTCGAGTACGGTCGAGTAATTTTGCCGCGCGCACCAATATGCAGGTCAGTCACGAACGACAAGCGTGCGGAAAAGTTCAATCGACGTATATATACGCATAGGAATCGACCTATACCAACTCTGACGAGCATTTCATCGAGCAGTTTTCAATCCTGTGCAGAAGTCTTACTAAATTTGAATTTCAGGCCAGACACCTTGGAAATACGTGTTGAACAATCAACGAAGTAAGATTCCCGTGTCGACAGTACGATAAAAAATCACGCGGGCAACGTTGAAATGCCGAACATCGAGCTCGTCTTTCGGCTGAATACTCGTGCAGTCCCCGACAACGAGCCAACTCTTTTCGCCCCATCGCAGTCGCGCGAAAGTTGGTCCCGTCGAGTCCCCGATAACCAATCGCGTGCGAAACATCAAACAACGGAGTCTGGAGTCTCGCGCGTGCGAATTAGCCGAAAAGAGATCACGCGCGGGGGTGGCACAGCTCGCGATGAATAATAATAATCTGGGCTGATGCGGAGGCGTCCTCGCGTTTGGGGGAAATATTTATTCGCGGGAGCGACGACGCGAAGGGTTGGATGAGCGGACGCGTCTGGTGTATCGGCAAGCAGTCGCGGTTATTCATGTATACAGCTGGGCGTATCGGGTCCGTCTCGGTCGCCCGGCCGAGTGTACGGGATCGCGGCGAGTCTCGGGGGCCGACAATTAAAGATAGAAAACGGGCCGACGAGAGAGAGAGAGAAGCGACTTCAGTCTGTGTGCTACTCGTCTGGGAGGAAAAGTCTCTCGCTCCTTCGTTCCTCCCTCTATCTGCCTGTCTCTCTTTCTCTTTCTCTTTCTCGAGCAGCTCTCCAAAGGGACTTGTAGCGCTTTCCAATCGTCTCGGAGCTGCTGCTGCTGCTGCTGGCGCTGATGAGGATTCTTCTCTTCTCCTTCTGCGCTCGCTTGCTCCGGCTCGCTCAAAGAAACGCGTCGGGGGGGAAACGAGCTGGCGTCTCTCGCCCCGCGAAGATTTCGGAGAGCGAGCAAGAGAGAGAGAGCGAGAGAGAGAATTAATGCACGCGCGCGCGCAAGCAAGCAAGCACGGATTAGACAGCGCGCGCGAGAGTCTCGCGGACTTTTATTGATCGCAAAAACTCCCTCATTTCGCGTACGCGCGCGCCGACCCCCGGAAAAGTGCCCCACTCTCTCTCTCTCTCTCTCTCTCGCTTGTGCTCTCGGTCTCTCTCGCTCTGCCTCATCCGACTTTCCGTCGATGCTTTTTAGCAGCTCGCACACAGGGCGCGAGGGAGCCAAGTTTTCCCTTTTCTTCTTCGTTACGCGCGGCCGGGGAGGTGTACGCTTTGTTTGCGTCGCTGATAATCTTTTACACTCGAGCCGGGGCAACCCTTTGCGCGAGCGCGCGCGACTCCCCTTCTCGACGCGAGCTCGCGAGAGCGGCTCCGGCGTCATCGTCATCCATTTCACCTGATTACTCGAGCCACCCCCGCTACGGCGTCATCGTAGCCAGCGGTAATTTTTCTCTTTGTTCTTGGGATCCGTCTATCCCGCGCCCCCGTCTTACGAGCTGCTTCGCTATTTGTTTTCCTACCGTTACACGTATCTGCCGAGCCCCAGACCCGAGTATTCGTTATTCCCGCCGAGTAATTGATCGCCCAATAAATTCATCCCCGGCCGCGGGGATGATTTAAGCCGCGAGCGCAATCTCGCGCGCGGCGGCCGCTTCTTGTTTCAATTATTTCTCTCTTGCCCGCCCCCCTTCCCCCGACTGCGATCAATTTTTCCCGGGCCTTGTCGCGATGCACTCAAGGATCTGTAAATCGAAACTTCGGCCGTTAGGCGTCGCCACTGTCAACAAGTCAACTCACGATATGAAACTCTGGGTATGTGCGGGTCCCTGTGTGCGTATCATATCGCATAAAATTGGTCAGTAACGTAAATCTCCATTTGTTCGAGAGGATTTTATATGTATTAACATATATCATTTAAAACGAAAGACCAGTATGGGTTAATTGATAGGTTAGGTTTAGTGTGTATTATTCGAATTTTATGCATGATTTAGTATTAACAAAAATATTAACGTGAATTCATTTAAAGATTATAGTATTATGACAAAACTAATAATTTTGGAAAAGTTCAAAGATTAAAAATCAGTCGTAGAAGATTCAGTCAATGAGGACTCGAGCCGAAGATCTTCGCAAGTATATGAATATATCTAGTGCAGTTCGTATAGTCCAAGCAATGCAGAATATGGTTCAAATAATTTATCCACTTCATACTGGATTGGCCCTCAAAGATCGACCATTCGTCCAATATATGTACATATGGATATTCCCACCGATTCACCCACCCTCCAAGTCTGAATGTGAGGATTGACTCGTTGACAGTGGCGACGCCAACCGGGCCAATATTTCGATACATATCCTACCTAAGTTCGTCTGGCGCTCGGGAAACGCGAAAAAAATAAAACATCGTGTAGGTCGCGAACTTTCCTCCGTACTTGGGGTTTTTTGTCGTCGTCGCCGTCATCCCCACGGCGGGGCGTCTCGCGGGGGGGGGGCGGTGTAACGACCTATTTCACATCTCCGCGCGCCTACCCCGCACGCGACACTCGTGCACGTCTGACCTGGACGTTGAGATGTCACACAGGCCAACATAATGCCGCGCAGATTGTCAAAAGCGTTTGAAAGTACGCAAAATTATACTCCGCCGCGCCGGGAGAGAATGGCTCCTTGAGCTCTCGCTCGCACCCAAGTTCATTATACACTCGTGTGGGCAGCTATATACCTATACATATCGATGTGGGCTATATAGGCATACACTAATACGAAAGAGGCTCGGTGCTTGATTCCTTTCTTCCTCGCGAGGATCCCGCATCTCCACATTCTTCTTGGCTCGGCTCCTCCAATGGTTCAGCACTTTTTCTCTGGCCGCCGCGCGAGGACAAGAGCGCCGATGAATGTAACAAGCCAGCTATTTAGAAGGAGTACGCACTCGAGCGCCCGGCCGCCCGCCCGCCAGATAAAGACTATAGTCCTTCGACAAAAAACAGCTGATATATACAGAGCGCGCGCGCGAAGGAGACCCGTCGTCGCTGCACCTTTTCTTCTCTCTCTCTCTCTCTCTTGGCGAAGCGACGATCGAGACGCGACGTGTCTATCGCCGCCTCTTTTAATTCCTGCCTCCTCGGGCTCGAGCATCTTTTCCCAACTCTTCTAATATTAGGACTCGGCCCGAGTCGGGGGCAGAGCCGCTCTATAGCGCTCCTTCACTCCTTTTTTTAAAAGGATCCATTGTGGATTCAAGAGGCTCGACAAGTGCGCGAGACGCAAGAGACTTCCGAGAAAATCTCTGACTTTTTTTTTACTCCCGTTTTTCTTGCTCCCTCTCTATCTATCTCTGTCTCTCTCTTCTTGCCGAATCGAGGATGAACGGCCGATAAGCCCGATGTGCCAACTCGATGCAGCAGCGACGGGATGAGTATTTCGAAAATGCGAAGTGAAAAGCGCGGGATATGGCTCGGGCCTGGCCGAGCAGCTGTGCAGGAGGAAAAAGTTAGTGGGTTACGCGTGGCGGTGGCGGAAGGTATAAGCATGGCTCTTTGGCGGACTTCCGCGGTCGCTGCAGCCGCGCGTGAGGCTTGCACCAGATTTTTCCCCTCCGAAGCTCTCCCTCGTGTACACTTCTTTCTTTTCGTTTGGCCAGCGCTAACCTCAACGACGGTCTTCCTTTACCTTGCCCACCTTTTTTCCCTCTCCCTCTCTCTCTCTCTTTCTCTCTCTCTCCCTCTCTCATTATTACCCGCGACTCCGCGAGGAAAGAACAAAAAAAATACACTCGGTTAGAGTTTAATCGACTTTTATAGCTTCGCTCGTATCGCACGCAACGTGTATTGTGTTACCCTCCAGCTATCGTTCACCACTGATTGTTTGTTTGATTGCACTCGCCGGTATTTCGAGTCGGATTTTAAATTTAAAACGAAAGGAGAACACACTATTCATATTAGAGATTACACCCGTAATCACTGTGAATAGTGTCTAATCAATTTAGTTGGTAGTTATTTTGAAATCCCCATAATAGTTTTGGCGGTTCTTGTACTTGTTGAATCTGTGAGTCGCGAGATAGAAGATACAGACCTGACTTTTTCCAAAGAGATAACATTTTCAAACGAGTCAACTTGCAGAAAAATTCATGTATATCTGTGAAGTAAATACATACTAACTTTTTAGCAGTGCACCCCTCACGAAGGCAATCACGACATGGTCTTTTCATCGATAAAATCAAAGATAATTTGTTTAATAACATTTCCAAATTTTTAATGGGCATTTTTTTTTCAATCATTGACACAAAGACTAATGAGTTTTTATTGTATTTATTATGAGGACGGAATACTGTTCGTAGTAGAGAATAGTGACTAACTCGCACCAGGTTGTTGGCAGTAATTTTATGCATTCTTCAGTGCCAGCGACTCGACATCTTATTTTGGAAATTAATCATCACTAAAACAGGCAAAAAACTTTATTGCCTAACTTGTCCCAAATCCAAATTTTTATCATTTATTTTCCACAAATTAAGAAAAATTTTCTTGATTCAGATACCCGTATTTGATGTATACTGCTGATGCTGCGAATCAAAAATGATTCGTAGAGTATCTCTGAAAAATCAAAACGTTAACTGTATGGCTTTAGATTCTAAGACATGTCTGGCACATATCCGGCATACGAGTGCCAATGCTGGAAAATCGGCACATTTAACGCTATGTTCGTCCTAGGGTTCAGACTCATGTCGAGCACACCTACTGCTTTCCTGGTGTTTATGGTATCCAACTCAGATACTAAATCGTGTACATCATTAAATTTTAGTGAGTATTGTAACATATAAGATGGAAATCGGACAAGAGACGTATAACATTACTTGGCATTTATGCCCTATTTCATTGAACCGCTTTGAAATTCAGTGCCTAATCCAGAATATACGATTTAAAGGTGGCTGTAATCTGAAATCACCCGGATTTTCAAATCACGAAGTAACGAGCCATATGTTCTCGCATAAGGTCGAAACACTATGTCTTCACTGTGATTCATTTGCCAACGAGATCTTCCCGAATGTCTCGATAAAACAAGCGGATTGCCAATAAACGATAGAGCGACCTCTCAACGTACATATCGAAGGAGATTCGAATGGAAACGCAGATTTGGCGTATACGAACCGACGACAATATTAGATGCATAATCCGGAGCGATCGAGCCACAGGCTGGGAGTAGTTTCGCAATTTAAAATCCGGGGAAACTTGGGCGAAGTGATGAGGCAAACTCATTGCGGGGATCCGGACGAAAGTCTTAGCTCGTTCACCTATCGAGCTTTCTTTCCTCCGCTCGTATATACAGGCGCGCGCGCATCAGAGACGTACAGCTCAACCCTTGGCGGGCTTTATCTACCCCTTGCCATGCTTCGACATCCATCTGCCTCGCGCTTCGCTCTATCTTTCTATAGTCCTTCTCTCTCTCAGTCTGCAGCCCCTAACTCGTGTATATACGTATACACGCGCACACCCCCTGTCTCTCTCTCTCTCTCTCTTTGCAACTCGGCGGGCGCTATACGAGTCGAACGAAGAAGACCACTCGAACGTATACAAATCCGCGAGCGCGCGCACGGCCTTGTAAATATTCAGAGCGGGCCTCCGTCTCGGCTGTATGTACGTCGTACTCGAGCCGGGCGACTTTGGCGAGGCTCGCTTGTTTCCTTTTTTCTTCACTTTTTGCCCCTGTTTCGGTGTGTACGCGCGCCCGCGCCTCGAGAGCCCCACTCGTCAACGAATTTTCATCAACGCGGCTGATTAGCGACGATGAGCACTTGTAAGCGCGACTCGTCTCCTCCGCTCGTCTCTCTCTGTGTATGTGTGTGTGTGGGACCCCGCGTGTGTCTCGCGGCAATTTGGAATCGTAATTTCGAGCCTTTTCGTTTGGGGGACGGCGGTTTGGGAAACGGAGGGGTGGGTCCCGCAACGAGAGACTCGCGAGCTTTGACGAAGATTCCGCGTTGGGAAATTGCTATTTTAATTGTAAATTAGCTCGCGAATTCTTTTGTCGCGCGAGCGGATGAAACGACATCGCTTATATATACAGTGGCCGCGAGCCTTTGACGCGATGTCGTTCGAATACGATGCCAGTCGCGCGTCGGCGGGTTCGCGACACGAGGTATACATGTGCACTCATTTGGGTATTCCGATTTTTTTTTGACTCAATTACGGCCAGTTCGTTCGAATTTCACGGTCAAAGGCGGTGGGACTTCGTCAAATTCGTTTGTTTCATACGTCTTACTTTGGTTATTTGGGCTACTCGAGCGTGTAAACGCGAGTCCTTCTGGATATGAAGAGTTTACTATTCTTGGTACATTTCACTAGTTTTTTTGCCGCAAGCTCAATCGGTACTCAATATAATTGATTCATACAGACGATTTTAATTTTAATAGAAGTTCGTTGCTATACTATTAGAATCGTGAAATGATTGATCACCACATGAATTAATTGACGATATTAGACAATACTTCATTGAGATCTCTTACCATTGGGATCTTTGATGAAAAACTTATAAGACTTTTAATTTGGATAATAAATTGAAAAAAATCGAGATCAATAGAGAAAGTTCACTGAGGTATTTATTAATTTGTTAAACGCTTTAATTTGAGGAATGCTTTGAAGAATAAAGAAGACGAGCTAAAAACCACTAGCCAACCTCGGTGGCTTATTAATATGAAACTATAACGCGATATAGTACGCGGCCGGATTGTAGAAGAGAACGGAACGATTCGCTGTAATACTTTTCTCGCATCGAGTATGCGTGAAAAATGCGATGGGAAATGAAAATCTCGAGAGCGTTCGCGAGTAGCTCTATCAGCGGCTGTTACAAAGTGTTTCGCTCGTCGGAGGAATCGAAGATCGCTAGAGCCAGGAATTTTCGATTCACGCCCCCGAGAAATGCGTGCGTACCGGTAACGCGCTAAAACGAATCCGCACGCCAGAAAAAATGCAATCTTCTTTCGTACACCGTTTCCGCCGCGGCTAAGTCGACTCGAGCGCGAGTTCTCCCCTGTATACATCATCTAAAACTGATATACCGCGCGCTCGACGGGATAAACCGATTCGCGGGAAAAAAATCACGCCGTTTTGATATCGCGTGTCGCGCGCGTGGACAATCGCTGAGTTGGCGAGCTATGGCATTGCAATCAGCCGTAGATCTGCGGCTACTCGCGCACGTAGTGGCAGGACGTCTCGCTGAATCGTCAATTGCCAGCGCCGCGGCCTCCTCGAGACGCTAATTTATCTTTCGGAAAAAGTTGATCGGGCGCGCATCCGCAACAATCGCGAGAGTCAGCTCGTCGTCCGCGTCTCGCAGTACCCGAGCAGCGTCGAGTACACAAAAGAGTACAAAAAAGGACGCACGCGCGAATTGAACGAGCTGAAATGGAATAACGCTAGGGAGGTCGATCAACGGGGGGGTATCCACAGATCGGGTGGAAACGCTGAAATCGTAAGATCGAAGCCGACGGGAGAGGCGAGCGTTGGCCGGCGTCGTGTTTGGCCGTGTGCTTTTGTTCCCATTGCTTAACGATTCGCGCGCGCGAGGCTGTAAAAGTGTGTGCGCGCGCCCGCGAGGGAGATAAAGGCTTGGGCGTCTCTGTCTTGCTCCCTCTCTCCTGGCGAAAGGACCAGCCAGCCAGCCGAGCAGCCGATCTGCATATTTGAAGTACAGTCACCCCCGCCCAGCCCCGTCGGTCTTAATGTCTCCCCGTCTCGCTCGCTCGCGAGCATATACGAGCGGAGAAGAAGACGGCGGCCGCGCCTCCCAGCCACCCACACAAACAAAGCTCTCTCGGGCTCTCGGCATGGCAAGCGAGCGAGCGCGCGCGCGCAAACTAACAGCGTATACTTCTTCTTCATTTAGGGGCGCGCAGCTCGCTCGCTCGCTCGAGCTCGCCGGCTCACGGGGGGGTAGGGGAGGCGCGGCCGGAAGACGCGGAGAAAAAGAGAGACGCGCCGTATATAGCCGAGAGAGCGAGATAAAAGAGCCGGCGAGGAAGAAGGGGTGCAGCGCCCCAGCCGCCCCAGCCGCCGCCGCCGCCGGGGATTGGAGCACCCGACCGACCGAGAAAGAGAGAGAGAGAGAGAAAGAGAGGAGCTAAGACGCCCGCCGCGCTCCCAAGTAATTATAAAATGCAATCAATACTTTACATATTTTTCACGCAGGGCACCCGAGAGACGCCCCTCCAGCGCCGCCTCCGACGACGACGACGACGACGGGGCTGCTGCCCTCCCCCCCGCCTCCCTCCTTCCCCGCGCAACTCCTTACGCGCGCCCGCGCTCCTATGTACCAATACGTATATACGCATGTGGGTGTGTGTGTGTGTGTGTGTGTGTGTGTGTACATGTACGTGCCGGCGCGCGTATACGAGCTAAATGTAAAGCACGACCAATCTAATTAAAGCCCGTCATTTTTCATGATCAAGCCCCGGCCTTTTTCTTCTCTCTCTCTCTCTCTCTTCTGCCCCGATCCCGCGGAGCTTTGTCTCTTCTCGCCCCCGCCAAAGCGAACCGAGGGCTGCCCTACGTATCATACATACACGTGCGCGATGAATCAACCGGTTTTTTTCTCCCTTCCGCGCCGCCACCGTCGCCACTTCTCGCTCGCGCATACGTCCGCATATATATCTGTGCGTCAAGATGCAAGCGATGCGATGTCGCTGTTTGATTCTTCCTTCGTTGTGTATAGCGCGAGTGTCGTCGATTGTCAAGCGGGCTTCATATACAAAAGGTTCTCGAACGACGCATGTTTCTCCCCGGGAGCTGTATATGAAAACAAAAAAAACGCAAAGTCGAAGGGAAGTTTTTCAACCTTAAATAAGGTTACACACAAGGCCCGCACAATGACTTTTCATCAAGGCTCGCGCGCGGGTTTATTCGAACGCGGGGCGAGATGATAATATATCATCCTTCGCCGTGCTCTTTTCGCGCGTACCCGTACATGCGTATATACAAAGGAGGAAAACACGAAATGAGAATATCTCGAGTTACATTTACAATGGCAATGGAACATCTTCAAGCCGGGTATAACTGTTTCAGAGCGTTGTAGCGCGCGCGAGCCGAGAATTTAATAAATAATTAGGAGTCGAGGCGTATGCGTACGGATATATACACATCCCTTGTACGATGCTATCTTGGAACGAGCACACGAGCCGGCAAAAAATAAGCTGAATGTGCTCTCTCGTTCCAACCCCCCCGCGCGCATGTGCCAATCCAGAGCGCAGCGATGAGAGAAAAGCCGGTTACATAAATGAAGCATACGCAAAGCCTCGGTGCAGTACAAGGGAGCGCGCGGCATGTGAAATTCCATCGCCCGGCGCGCACAATATCGCTGTAAATACCGTTGCGCGAATAAGCGAATCCGCGAATCTCGAGTGGGTGCAGGAGAATACGCGCGTCTCTGCACTTTTACAACGCGCGGCCCATACTCGACGGCATTGGATTTTTCCCCCCGCCGCGAGCATACACGCGAACGTCGGCTCGCGAGATAAGTGTATCTCGAACGGAAACTGGATTGGCCGATTCGAGTCGCAACGGAATATATGTCCCGTGATTTGCTCCACTAACACAGGCGCGCGCGACTCGAAAGGCTGCAGCGCACTAATAACCCAAAAATCAACAGGCAGCCGCGAGTTCCCCTCGCGGCGCATCCAACCAGCTTTCGCTCTCTCTTACTCGAGAATCATCATGTTTGGCTCTTCGCGCCGATTACCATCTCCTCTGACCCGTTTCTCCGGGGCTGATCTCGTCGGCTGTCCCCTCGCACGCGCACGCGGCTTTTGATCAACCCGCTCACTCTGCTTTCTCTCTCTTTCTCTCCCCGCGAGCGCACTTCTTTCCCTTCTCGCCCCGAGAAGCCGGAGAGGCCCCTCCGGCACGAGCTCGAGGGCGCCAAGACGATGCAGCTCTCTCTCGTGGATTATTGATGGGGCAAGGGCGAGAGTGGCTCGGGCAAAGGGTTGACGCTCGGCCGTGAGCCGGAGGCAAAGATCCGTGGACAGGTGGCCGCGGGGGGGTTGACGCAAGCACACACTTGACACTGCCTTATCCAACTCCCCCGCCCCTGTTCCGTAGCGGTTAGTGGAATGATTCGAGAAGAGTGTCAGTAGACCCCGAGCGGAGGGAGATGACTGCGCCACTGCACTAGTGTTCCTGTGCATATATGTGCAGTGTCACCCGACAGAGTGAAAGTTTCGCGACGTCTCCGTTGTTTCCAGGGTATACGCGTGCGCGTGTAGAACGCGCAGGCCACGTCAGACGGCGATCCACAGTGTAATTCGACCGCGACGTCCTAATAGAAAAGATTAACTTTGCGCATAGCGATAAGCCGAGATCGACGCTCGCTCGCTCGCTCGTGCGCGCTTTGGTTTTTTTCGATTAGCAAAGTTCTTATCTCGTCGCGGCTGCTCCCCCTCCCTTCCCGCCGTAGCAACTTTGAATTGGCACCGAGGAACGCATCGCGAGGCATTGTTCAACGTCCACCGGCGCTGCCGATTGATGTCTCGTTTTTCCTTGGATTTTTTTTTCCTTCTCTTCCACCTCTCGACCTCGCGTACAGCGTGGGGCAATCCCTTCCAATCGTCGGCCCGTCAAATTCCTCCGGTTCTCGAGCCAGCGCGTCTAATTAAAAGTCTCAAACGGAATAAATATAACGAAAGTCATGGCGGCAAAGTTGCGGGAGCGATATCGCTGCGCAAAGTTCATAAAGCACGCGCAGAAATAATGCCGTGCTCATACACGCGTCTTGGGCTCGAGGGTTGACAGAGCGGGCGCAGGGGAGGGGGTGGGCCGGGGGGGCAACGGGGGCGAGAGCCGGAGGGCGGTGAAAAAGGGAAAGAGAGGAAGTGTCGGAGGCTGAGGAGTAAAAGACGCTATGGGTTGAGAGCGCGCGCACACATACACACGGCCTCGGCGTTCGTTTGCGCGCGCGCGTGTCTGTGTGTGTGTGCGCGAGCGCGAAAGCTCGGGACGGCCAGATTTTAACGATTCCTCCGCGGCGAAGTCTTAAGAGAAAGAATGGGGCGGGGGAGGCTGAAATGAGTGGGGAACGAGCTGCTCGAGGAGGGTTGCGAGCGAGCGAGCTCGAGGTATATAACGAACGAACGAGAAGAAGAAGGAGCGAAAGAAGGAGCGGTACGGCGGCGGCGCGCCCCGCCACGTCCGGATGAGGGAAAGCCGGAGCGAGCGAAATGAAGAAATTCTATCTACATGTCCAACCCTTCACGCGCCGCCGCCGCCGCCGCCGCCGTCTTAGCTCGCTCCCCTCCGCTCGAGAGAGCCGGGGGGGTGGGCGGGGGAGGGGAATATAACTCCACCTCCCCGCGCCCCTCGCAGCTGAGACAATGCTCTTGGCGCTATCGGCCAACGCTCGCGCGCATCCTTCTTTTCCCCGTATAACCTGTATATACGTATATAAATACGCAGACGAGCGAAAATTTTGCTTATTACAGCCTCCCACCCCCCCCCCCCCATCCTCTCTATGCGTATATATAATATAGCTCGCTCGCGCCAACCTCTACCCCCGTCTCTCCCGGCCATTACTCTGATTATGTGAGGGACGCGCGCGCGCGCGAGCGACTTTAATTATTTTCATAGTTCGCCGTCGCATCCAAAGCGCCCTCCGTATCAATCCGCTCACTTGTGCGCGTATATCTCGCCGCCTCGATGTTGCTTTTTCTTCTCTTCTTTCCCCCCCGCGGCCGGCCACGGCTAGAAATTGCGATGCCTCGACGACTTTGAGCCGGGCCGAGCCACAGTGTGGGGCGCTCGCGCGCGGTGGTATTAGGATAATGCGGTTCGCTTCTGCTCTTCTTTACTTTCCCGCTGGCTTTGCGACTCTGCGTTTTTTAATTCCGACGATTCGTTTTTCGGGGCTCCAACGCCCGGTGGACCACGCAGCTCCCTCGGCTGTCGCGGACCCGCTCGACCCCCAAACCATTCTTCGCACCCAGATGAGATGCAACGCGCGAATTAGAAGATTTCTCCCGCGTTTGTGTTTCGTTTCTTTTTTTAGACGCGATTGGATTCTGTCCTTCGACGGGACGTTTGACAAACGAAAATTCATCACATTACTACGGGCCCGAGATATTTTTATTCCTATTCGAGAGCGATTGGATGTCGTCCGGCGTGGCGCGCGTTTGACGACCCAAAATCCATCCCATCAATTTTGGGTATATATGCACCGCGTCGAGGGGGGTCGTCGTCCGAACAGCACGAGTCGTTTCGAAAGCGCGCAGACCATTCGAGAATATATTTTGCCCCGAGAAAAAACCAAACGAGTCGCAATTAAAAGGGGAAATGTCGGTAATAGGTGGGAGGCCAGACGGAAACTCTCAAAGACGTTCGATTTGGCGGTAAAACGCGTGGGACGCCGAGGGCGTACACACACATATAGGGGTGCAGCCAGCCGAGCAACGGCTTCGAATCGTATATACACGAGTATACCCACATTTCCACGCGAGCTCGGCCCTCTACTCGCCCAACCACCGGCCGCGGCGCACAACACTCCAAACGCGCATACTTGTTGCAGTTCGGCGCGAACGAGCGGAGGCGCGAAGGCTTGTACGTGTACGCGCGAGGGCCCGAGGGCGAGCGGCCCGTTAATTCGCGGCGGACGAGGCCCTCCGAGCGTGAAATCCCTCTGCACTCGCTCGTTTTTTTGCCCCCCGCGAGCAACTATAAACCAATGCGCAGCTTAATTAAGCGAGCGAGCCGGGACGTTTTTGCCCCGATAATATAACTCGGCGCGTCCGGCCCGCTCGAGCGATTCGCTGGAAATTAATTTGGCCGGCGCGCACGCACGCATATACACAGCCCCACCCCCTGTTCCAAAAATGTATGTACAAAGTTGGCCGCGCGCGGATTTCGAGCTTATCGCCGTGGCGTTCTTGCTCCCCCGCAGTCGCACACGCTGGCGTTTGAGCGCAAAAGTTTTTGCGCGATTTAACGCTCGCCTGCGGAGCTCGCGCCCGAATTTCCGAAATCGCGTTGCGCACACACCTAGCCTGATTGTTTGCGTCAAACGTTTACACGTTATTACGCGGCTCACGAGGTAGCAGCGCCGAGCGGCCGGCGATGCGAAATTACACGGCCCCGTCCGAGTTGATTTTTGGATTTTCGACGAAAACTACTAGTCGCGAGATGTGCCCCGAGTTTGAATTTGATTTGATGAGTGTTTTGGATGGGAACACACCCGCGCACCGTTGGCGAAATGAACTTACATTCAATGTACGTCTCGTTATAGAGTAATTTTCAGATTTAATTAACTTTTACATGTATACTCTGCTATTTTCCTCCCAAATGAAAATGTCGATCGGTTAACACTGACATAGTCGTTGAAATTTATATCGGTGACGTTAAATAGGAAAATTTGTAATTTTGTTCATCAACTTATTTATTTTGTTAATTAAATTTGAAAATTTGTCGTCGCGATCTGAACGAATATATGTAGCACTCGAAACTTACATTTGGTATATTATTTTGAAAAATAAATTTGTTTATTGAATCTTCGAAACTTATTGTTCTAAGCCCTCCTAACTGTTTACAAAACTGAACCATTCTGCATATCCCGATATGACCGAAGATCTGTTTTCTTTGCCCTTAGGATTTTTCTCTTCATTTACTCTTCCTAGCCTATTACCACCGTGAACCTATTCTCTCTCTGACTCGTAGCATATTTCCAATATCTATATCCTTCGTCACGTGTTTGTTTATCTTAACATAATTGACTGGCGTCACTTTTAATGCGAAGAAAAATACCGATTGCAAAATGTCATTCCATGGAATTCAAATTCAATTTCGAAACCACACGTCCCAACAGTTCACAGCCGAGCTAACAGGCGATCTCTAACTTGTGCGGTAAAAACAAAATCGCTGCATAGACGAGGGGGTGAACGAGTCCGCAGAAGGGCGGGGGAGCGATAAAAATTTGGACTCTCAATCGCGCCGGTTCGAAAGTGGATCAGGAGGGAGGGCTCCCGTCGCCTAGGCTGCGCGCACACACACACACAGACTCGCACACGTACGAGGGGCGTCGCGCGTCTCAATCCATTCGCAATTAACGAGTGCTGCCCCTGCGCCCACGCATAGTTCGCCGCGCGGCCCGACGCAAATATATCCAGTGCACGCACCGCTCACCGCTCGACCCTCGAGACACAATCGGAACGGGGACAAAGAGCATCTGCGCGCGAGGGCACACGTACATACGTACACATATATATAAGATTCACAAAAGCCACGCGTATGTATCGACATCAGAGCTATACCGAGAGAAGAATTTAGCGGGGAGATGTGCTGGGGCACAGGGGGGGTACGGGCGGGGGAAGAGGAAGACGACTAGGAGATATAGCGCGGCAAAGAGCCGCGAGCTACGAGCGCAAAGGAGTGCGCGAGAGCCGCGCGTGTTTGTTCCCATACGAGCCATTGTCCTCGGACTACCTTCGGCATTGTTTGTCGGCCGCGTGAACCCTGTCGTCGCGCCTTCTTTTGCAGCGGCTCTCGCGATTTTGCCTCGATCCAACAGAACCACGCGCCCGGCTTCTCTTCTCCCGTGGCTATAAACCCCTATATACACACGTAGATGTACATGCGCGGTCTCGGGCCGTTTTGCCCCGGCGCCACCCAACTTCTCGCTCGTGCACGTATCTGATCCTTGGCAGCGCCGCGACTTTCGCCTCGGCCCCGCGCGACGTTTTGTAATTAAAGCCAAGTAAGCGCTTTTCTCGCTTCTTTATCACGCCCCGGCCCGGCTCGTCTTTCTTTTTTTTCACTTACCCACCCCCGCCCCTTGGCCCGCCTCATTTTCTCTCATAATAATTACGTGTTTTTCTTTTGTCCCCAGTATATGGGTCTCCCCGCAAAAGCCTCGCTCTGTGTCGCGCGCGCGCGAGGTGTATATACGCGTGCGGACCCTAATTAAGAAATTCTAGACCGAGCCAAACCCCCTCCTTTCGAGTGAGTACTTTGGTAATTGAGCTCGCGCGAGTCGCGCGCTGTTTAATTCCGAGCGAATCTCGGGCGCACGCGCTCGGCTTGCCGCGGCGAGTTTTCGAATCTTTCCGCGGTCGGGCGAGAGTCGCGGTGAATTTTTAGAGGATCCACAACTCTCTGGTACCAAGAGCTGCGTTTAATCCATTCACATCCAACGTGCGGAGAATGACCGTTCAAATTTTCGACGTGGGCAATTGATTATCGGTATATATCAAGCTGCAGATTGAAAATGAATCCTCGTCGTTTCTCTCATCCACCCACGGCAATCCTTGTATAATATAACGATTCGAGGATGATGAATCTCTCGATGGTCTTTCCGCGTGCGGGCGCGCAATGATCGGGAGACTGACGCCTCTCGTACAGATTTGAAAACACCACACATAACACGGAAGTCGTCGAGTTTCGATTAATCGTCGCCACGCCGACGAGCTTATGCAACGTCCTCTATACTCGTTACACGGCTATATCATCCGTACAGGTGAAAATGTCGCGCCTCAATTATTACCAGGTATGCATCCGCGAGTTCGATGGTGAGCCGTAGCGTCATCGATAAGAATCGGCCATTCATTTGGGAATGAATAAGAAGTCGGGGGAACGGCGAACGATGGAATTCCCTGGCTCTCCGTCGTCCGCGCGCTGCTCCCCGAGATAAAGAGTAACGACGTACATATATAGGCGAGAGCTCGAGTCGGAGGGAAGGAGCGCGAGGTCTCGCAAGCGCGCAGATAAGAAGGATCCCGGCGCGAAAGAAGGTACGGCCGCGCGCGGCGCGGGGGTGGCAAACGAATCTCTTCGCCAGCGGCGCTGCGGGTATATATATATATATATATATATATATATATATATATATATATATATATATATATATATACGTATATATACGCATATACAGAGCGCGGGCGCGAGGAGAGCTACTGTTTTTAGCGGAGGGCGGCGTGTCGCACACACCTGTAGCCCCCCTCCCCTGGCCACACACACACACACACACTGCTTCACTCATCATCGCGCCTTCTTCTTCTTCTTCTTCTTCTCCTCTCGCTGCCGCTGGGTACAGCCGCCGCTGCTGGTGGTGGTGGTGTGCTCCTTCTCCGCGCGCGGAGCATTTTAATCGATTCGGCTGGCTCGACGCGCGCAGGCCCCCTTTCTTTGTTTTGCACCCGGCGCTTGCGTCATTAGGACGCGCTGCTCCGTGCCTTGCGCTCAGCACATGCGAGCGTCTCTCTCAATTTCTGTCGGAGCGACCGTTGCGCAACCAGTTCCGGGTGGGCTATACTGTCCCGATGTATGCGTGTACATGTTACTGTCTACAGTTGCCACCGGTGAGGTCGGCGACGATCGAATTCATATCGTTCACTTTGAATAACGACCAGGCGGATTCGCACGCGAGCGGTACGAAAAATCTCGGCTCCCTCTACCCGAGCTCGTCGGGCACTTGGGGAGGGCCGAGTCTCTCTCTCCTCCATTCCGTGCCGTTTTCGCGATTTGTATGCAGCCGCGGGGATCGGGGAGACTGCGGCTCGCACACACACGCGCCAAGTGGCGTAGACGAAAAAAAAAAAAGAAAATAACAAAAACGGGGGAGCCGGGGAATTAAGTGCTCGAAGATGGCTGGGTAACGAGCCGCCCCGCGATCCGCGGCCCGCTCGAGTGCAGTCGTTTTCCTTTCGTTTTGTCTTGGACTCGTGGACTCCTTTGCCACGGCACCGACGACACGCGCACGCACAGAGAGGCTTTTTCATTCTCTCGTGGGCTCTCGAGTGCCGAGCGAATTTGGCTAATATACTTCCGGGGCGGGAGTGTGTATAGTGCTGCGGGGCTGCGAGCGCCCTTTCGACGTCTAATTGTTTTTTTTGTGTTTTTTGTTTTTTCGCCAGTCGCGAAGTCTCGCCGAAGCGAAAGAGAGAAAGAGAGAGAGACGATGTGGTGGGCGTAAACTTCAAATGCCCCCTTTGAGAAGTACGAAGTAAGAGAAAAGGCAGCTTCAAGATCGTTTTGAATTTTAATTTGGGCGCGCGCAGCCTTTCCAAGGGCACAAATTGATTGTCGAGCCGAGTCAAGCCCCGACTGTGAATGCCTGCACTCCCCGGCTCCCATGTGAATTTCGCCAAACGCCGCCTCTCGCTGCAGTCGCGTGCGTAGAAAGAAACGACGTCGTCGAGCAAACGTGTGTGTGTGTGTGTGTGCATAGGAGGGCAGAAGGAGAGCAGGTGGTAGGGGAGGAGGGCAGTTGCGCGCGCGCGGCTGCAAAGGGGCCGGCCGGTCCACTTGGCGCTTTGGCCATCGCCCCTTCCTCGCGCGACTCTGTCCGGCCTCCGCGCGTTCTTCCGGATTCACTCGCGTGCGGCTGGTGGGGGACTGCAGGATCGCGCGGCCACGTGAGCCGAGCACGTGCCACCCTATATATACCCCGCCGCGAGCTTCCCTCAATCGAAAATCCATACGCACCTCGTGCGTATTGCCCTGCAGTCCCGCGTCTCGGTTACCAATTTCGATTGATTCGCGTTTCGAATACCGTCGCGTACCGAATGAGGAGAAATTCATGAGAAAAAAAGAGCACAGCCGTATACAATGTAAGCATCCCAATCCCAACATCCCAATGAGGATCTTAATTCCGTTCCGTTGCGCGGGGTCGAACACGTGTAACGTTTTCGTCCGAATCCTTCTTTCTGGCCTCTCCCTACTTACCATAGGAACAGTACCACGAGTTACGTGACGCCGCGTAACGGAGTACGGAGCTTCGTCGGATATTGATTTTCGATGAGTCCTCTGTACCCAGGTTGAAATCCAACTGGTGTAAATACCAACGGCTCGGCAAGAATCTATATGTCACCGACAGTTAATTATAAAGCGGAAAATTTATTCAACGATCCGACGGAACAGCGCGTATTTATCGAGTGAATCGAGCCTGAGAAGCTAATAATTTATAAATCAATATATGCCAAGAGATTGAGAGGAGGAGGAGGGGAAGGAGGTGGAGGGAGCGAGGGGTGAGGAGGGATTTTTGCGAGCTCAGGCACGATCGTTGTGTTTCGATGACGCGGATGAATTCTCAAGGCCTCTTAATTAATTCTAAGCGCGAGCTGATCGATGGGTTAATCAAGGAAGCGATTATAATAACATCGTCAGTCGCGATCAGGTGTGAAATCGTGTCGGTGCGTAAAGCGTCGTGTATATATACACGTGCACCACGATTGCGTCACGAGCTCTTGCGAGATTTCCTCTCTTCGAAATATAAACACTGGGTCCGTGTTCTCCCTGTTTTCGCGATTGGCGCGCGCGCGTTAACCAAATCATAATTCAATCGAACGAGCAGCGCACGTTGCGTGCTTTCCAGCTCGATTTCATCGTCGATATATATACGTGTACTATATACATTCTTTCGTCGTGACGCACGAGTATACATGCGAGGTCGTTCCAACTCGAGTGCTTTGGATTTTTCCGATAAACCAAACGTGTGCGCGCGGGGGTTGCAGGTTGCGCGTGGGGGAGGAAAAATCACGGATGCGCACGACTTCGTTTAGACGGGAATCGCTTGCGAAGGACGTTTCGCTCTTCCCCAACCCCCCGCCTGGTGATACTACCCCCTCGACCAGCGATAACTCATTGGCGCAAAGGTCCTTTTTTTACCCTCTGTCTCCGTCTCTCCGTGGCTCATTCCAAAGCGGCACAAGACACGCGAGGGCTAATTAAAAGAAAACTCTTTTCGACTCCGGGGGCAACAATGGCGAGGGATTAATCAGGGACAACGTTAAAAATAAGCCTGCCGCTGAAGCAGCCAGCCCGAAAGACAAACAGCCGCGCGCGCAACGGGAGTGCGCGCTTAAAAAGTCGCGCGCGTGCAGAGCGACAGAGAGAGAGAGAACGAGAACTGCTCGGCTCGAGAACGCAGAATATTACTCAGCAAGATGATTTTCTCTCCTCATACAC
Organism: Aphelinus atriplicis; assembly: GCA_020882685.1. Lineage (NCBI taxonomy): Eukaryota > Metazoa > Arthropoda > Insecta > Hymenoptera > Aphelinidae > Aphelinus > Aphelinus atriplicis. The sequence continues at coordinate 91,618,291 of CM037073.1, read as the reverse complement.
GGGTCTCTGGCAAACGAACGTCGCTCATCCGTCAGGGCGAAAAAAAGGAGGGAATAAAAAAGAAGAAGCACGAGCGAAGACAATAAGAAGGGGTACCCTGTGGGTGTGTGTGTGTGTATGTACACGGAGCAGCATATCGCATGGAAGGAAAAGAGCCAACCCGGCGAAAAAAAACGTGCGTGAGCCACCGAAAAAAAAAAAGAAATAAGTAAAGAAAGAAAGAGGAACCCCGAGCCCGCGCGGGCACGAGAAAAGTTTACGCGACTCTGCTTTCTCTCTCTCGCTCGCTCGCGAATCCTCGCGCGCGCATTCACCCGCTGCTGCACGCATATACGCAGACACACACGGGCACACACACACGGGCGGGCGCGCGGAGCGGAGAGAGCAGTCGCGGGGGAGAAAGAGCTGGGCTTGCGCGCCCATCGATCCGCCTTAATGAGTGGAATGAATAAGACAGCCCTCCCACCCTCCCGCCCGGCCGCCGCCGTCTCTCTTATTTGGCGCTCTTCTTTCTCTCTTCCGCCTTGATGTCGTCGCTCGAGAGCTGCGCGCGCCCCCCGACCTCCGCGCGTACACACACACACACACACACACACACACGAGCGAGCGAGCGAGCGAAAAGTCGGGAGTTGGGGGGCGCGCAGGCGAGTTTCGCGAGTACCCCTCTCCCCCGCCGCCGCCGAGCCAGCCGACACGTGCTGTATATGGAATGCGCACTTGCTTCGCGTGTGCAGATTTTACCCCGCCGTCGCCGCCGCGGGGGGAGCGAGCGAGAGCTAAGCGAGACGATTAATGGTGTTTTCTGCTACTCTCTTTTGCACCGGCGCTCGGCGCGGCTCTCGGCGAGGAGAGCCGGCTTGATTACCGCGCCCAATGGCGCGCGATAAATTTTCAATGTTCCCGCGCGAGTCGGCACTACGTATATATGTGTGTAGACGATCGTTACCGATTCATTGCGATGTCTCTCGAGCGAGTCTTCGGTGACTCGGACTTTTCGTTTTCTATACGTTTCGCGCGAGTCGCGGCGCGGCCGAAGATTTTCGAGCGAGTTTCACTCCGTGCAATCGTCGGTTAGGAGTGGGATCGCGCTCCCTTCCCGAGTTTCCCATGGTTACACCCGAGGAGAAAAAAACTATGCTTATATTACGCGCAGAAAATTATGCGTGGAAATGCGGCTGTGACTGATCGTCTATGGGTAGAATTATGGCTTATAAGGAGAGTGAGTCGGTCATTTTGCTGAAACTTTGTGAGATGGTTTTTGGACTACCAAATAGTGTACAGCGGCAAGAACCATCAACAATTATTTGTTTTAGGCGTGCACAGTAGTTCTATACATATGGGTTTCTGTATATGCATATATATACTGTATTTGCATAAAGCCAAGAATGGTTCATGAATATCTCTATAAGAAAACGAAACGTTGGCTGCCTTGTGGCTGTATAGATCACCTGTTTGGCTGCCCAAGATCCCTGATAAATCAACTGATAAATCAATGTCTCACGGCAACATTAAGAAATTGAGAGTTAACTTTCAATAGTAAAATTTATCTCTTCTCCTCAATACTTATTCATTCAATCCCTGTATCTTTCAACTCAACCAACTTTTGCAAGGCGTAGAGAACTCGAGTACACGCGAACTAAATGTACCTTGATTTTATGCCTAGATAATCAGTCAGTTCATTTCCACGCATAATTTCCTAGTCATAATTTATGCAAACCGGAAAATTTCACACATCCACGCATATTTGGCTGAGCAATAAACTACGGCATACTTAACCGAGTCGTTTTTCTCAGCGTGGCGCATAACGCCGATAATTATAAGCAAGTTAGGGCACGACGCGGAAAAAAGCTCGGCGAACAAGTTGGGAAGGAAGTCAGTATAAGAAGACGAACGACTCACGACTAGAGCTCAGTAGAAGGAGAAGAAGCAGAAGCAGAAGAAGAAGAAGAAGAAGTAGAAGTAGAAGGAGTAGCGAGAGAGTAGAGTTGGGTTGGGGCGCATGGGGGGGTGGTAATGCCTGCGCGCCGTTGTTTCGCGAGCTTGCGAGGGTGACACGCACGTCTCTCTCTTGCTCTCTTTCTCTCTTTCTCCCTTGCCGGCAGCGAACCTCGGCGGAATGTTAATTCCCGGCGCTTTAATTCTTACGAATATTTCCCTCGTGCCTGGCTGCGCCCGATCGCGGGGAAAGGGCGCGCGCGCGACTCTCAAGACGAAAGAGAGAGAAAGAAAGAGAGATAGAGAAAGAGAGAGAAAGGCTACCCACCCGGTGGAGTAGGGGAGGGCCGACGGAAAGCTAGAAGAATGCAAACGGGGAGGAGGAGGAGGAGGGACGCCCCGGGGACACCGCACACAGCCCTGAACCAAAAGAAGAAAACCAAACGGAGACAGCGCGGCGCCGGGAACAAAGACGCGCAACACTGTAAGCTCTGTGTGAGTGATTAGAGATTTTTAGACGACGAGAAAGAGCTGCAGATATATAAATGTTATGTGTATACAGCTGTTGTGCGTGCCGGAGAGCTTTTCGAGACGACGAGCTTTGGGCGCACGACAGCTTTTTCCTATGCTCGGCCGCGATTCGTGCATATGGATACTGTCGACGGCCGTGCGTCCCACTGTGCGACTCGAGTGGATCATTGTGATTCAATTGCGTTTGCCGGTCGCGAATCCACCAGTTCAGACTTGGAGTCTCAGACGTAGATCGATCATACGAGTTAGTTGTTACTCGTCGGGTTCTCTTGTCTTTTAATCGAGGGTGTTTTATTGCACTCGATGGCCATTTTCGGATTTGTATCTTTTCATTTGATTGCTGACCAAGAGATGATCGTCAAAAGTTTGGCATATTGATTTTATGCCCCTGATATCTGTTTCCCCTTCTGGATGAGAAGTAATTAAGAAGTAAATACTTTGTGAAGTATAGAGCCGTGGAAATAGCTTAGGCGTGGAAACTATGACGAGATACAATACGAGCGCTAATCTAGAAGTCGTCGTTCGAAAAATCAAAGCTGGCATAGAAATTATGAATGTCGATGTGGAACTTTCCTCGAATCCTTTGCAAAAGTTACGAGACACAATCTCGTCAGTCGTTAATTTCCATCCGAGCTACAATGGCTTTCATGGCTGAATGTCTATTTACCACGTTCTGATTTTTCCAATTACGCGGGGAGAGATGGCAAAAAAATCGGGAGAAAGTCACGTTGACGCGGGCACGTATTGTTCGATTTATTTCAATTTCTCACATAAACCTTGCACGAGTTGACTCCGACGGGACCAACGAGCAAATCCGCCGGGATACATAAGCCCGCGAAGAGGAATAAAAAAGTAATTATTGCTGAACGAGTCTGAATTACACTCGGATCGCGCAGCCCGGATCATTCAACTTTCTCTGTGGACATTTGCCGCTCGATCGATTAGCATAATAATGATCCGAGCAGCATCGGCGCCTCGCGCTGTACACAAGAGACGTGGACTGCGACAATTTTTTTTTTGCTGGAAAAGAAAACCGCGACGCTCGGGTCGAAAAAAAACACCGATCGCGCACGCGACGGCTGAGCAACAAAATGGAAAGTTGCGCAGGAACTCTCGCAAAGTTCGCCGATCGCAGTTTGCCATGTATACCGTCTTTGAGTTCTGCTCGTGCGCGTATTTTTTACGAAGATTCGTCGTAAACGCGTTTGATACGCGCCAAGTTCGCTTCGTTGCGTTAATGATTGCACATATATTCAAATTTCGGTTACAGATGAATGTTTGTATCGGAGAATGTTGCACCGCGGTCTGGTAGTCATGAAAATAAACACAGAGTCCCAATAATATTGACTATGTATGTAACGAACGATAACGCTAGGTATATGGACGCGAGAGCAAACTTCGATTGAATCCGTTATCGACTAGTTGATTTAGGCTTCGATTCCTCACCTGCTGACCAATCGATTTAACTTGAAAATTGCACCGACTAATTGCAACATGTGAAAGACGTTCGTGAATATCTTTAACGTGGAATCAAATATCGCTGTTTTTAGTTTTCTTCTTTTGGTCAATTTGCTGTAAGATAGGCTAAAATATTATATTGTTCATGACATCACTAGATCACCCGCGACTGATCGCCAGAGCACCAAACCACTAGTCAATCAAAAAAGTCCTATTTCACTTCTCAGATACTTACTAGAGGGAATTCACTTGAAAAATTCAATTTCGTTGTTCATATTGAACTTGTAAATAACGTATTTTCCCGTTTCATTATTTAACGAAAATTCCAGGAAAAACAGTGGGATTGAAAATCTATTGCAACGTCACTAAATCAAAGTATATATTTATATGCACATGTATTTACAACACATCATGACTTCATACGATGTGAACAATATATTTCAACTCACTGCAGCTTCTTTAATTTTTGTCAAATCGAGAATCCAAAAAACATGTGTCGATTATTTTGAAAAACAAAAACAACCAAATCGAATTTTCTTAGCCATTTTATATACAAGTTGCTTATTGTAATACTTTCCGAAAGGATGTTGAGTGAGTTAAGTTTTTATTATTCATTCGTGTAGACGATGATGTATACAGAAGATGTCCTCTAAGATTAAGACTTTTTTCTTGAACCTAGAGGAGTCTGTTCAGCAGAAAAAGAACTCATATTGTAATGGTCTCAAACTGATCTTCCTTCCTGAATCGAAATTTGATTTATGCGAGTGAATAAATAAGAAAATTCACCCCAAGATATACCAAAACAACGACAAATTTGCCAAAACAATTTGCCGGATCTTTTTTCGCGATACATTTGAGTTTCAGATAGCAACAGAGAGGAACGATAGTCGCAGACGCCGAAAAAAACCAGAGCACACTATACGGTATCCCAGCGGCGCAAGATACACCGGGAGCGATGAGGAAACGGTCTCTGACCGATGGAGCGTGAGAGAAAGAGGAAAGAGGATACACACGGGGAGAGGCGCGAAGCATTAGCCAAGCGTAGCGGCAAGTGTATATGTATATATACACACACCTGCACGAGCACCTTTCTATATATATATGTATATGTGTATATAGGAAAAAGCCGTCCGTGTATAACTGCAGCCCGGTTTTTGCCCCCCAACATCCGTCCGGCTCTCACTTGGCTCATAAGAGGGGTGTTTACTCAAGTAGATCGCGCGGATGATCGGTCCTGAGTCCCGAGACTCCCGAGCCGATCAACTGGGCCATGCGCTTCTTCCGATATTGTGTGTCGCTTATTTCGTGCGCGTAAGAAGCCCCCCCCCCCGAGTCTCTTTGCTACACCGTTCGCTCCGCCGTTTTTCATGCCTCGCTGCAGCGGACTCGGCCAAACCTCGTGGATATATACGCTTGCTTGCTGGACATTCGCATGCTCTGTATGCCCGTCGCCACAACCTATATACTATGAATATATAAGCTCTCGAGGCCGCGACGAATTGATTGGCCGAGAAGCGCGGATTCACCGTCTTTCTCTTCTTGTTTTTTGCAACGGGGAAATTCAGTTGAGCACAAAAATCGGTATTTTGAATCGAGAAGAAAAGTCAATTTGACGCTGTGACAATACGATTTATTCTTCTGTCAAACAAACTAGTCTATAATCGAGAAAATAGTATTATTTGTAAGGGAAATCTTGTCATACCGACAAGTTAATTTTTCTTCTTGACTTCCTTCGTGATTCGATATTTTTGAGTAAAGAAAAATTGGAAACAACTGGAAACAAATCGAGACGTTTCATCAAGATACCCTCCACCGAGACCATTTAACAATTTCATAAAAAGAATACAAGGTTGAAAGCTCAGCTAAGAAATTTGAGAATGTGTTAAAAATTAAGATCAGGGTATGGCTAAAATAATCAAGCAATTGTGGAGCCAAGTTAGTATGTACAGGAGGCCTAATAAAATATTGTCGATTCCTGGAGATAAGATTTTCGTATTCACAGCATTTGAGCTAAAACATTCCAATAAAATGGGCAATGTTTTTAGCCCACTGTATACATAGTGACGTGGCTTCACAATTACAAGATGTCTGCTAATCTTTGTCCTACCCTAACCTTAATTTTCAACACATTTCCCGTGTATGCTAGTATCCTGGCATGGCCCTTGTACCATACTACATCAGGTAAAATACTACGTCTTTGTCACGTACATTCAAATCTACAGAACCTTACGAAAGAAGTCTATCTTACGGAAACTAATGTCGTTTCATCCGGTGCATGTATCAAAATGAGTTTCGCCAGAGCCTTAGGAGATAGAGGAGAATTCACGCGGGTGGCTATTCAAGTTTCGCCGGTCGGTCGGTCGGTGTGCACACAAAACGACGGAGCCGCGGTGTATTAAATTATCGAAGGGGAGTATCTAAGGGCCGAAGGGTCGACCAATTCACGTGTCGACGCTTATACACACGAGAACAGAGTCCACCTCTCTCTATCCCTCTCCTCGGGGTGAATGCGTGACTCCAGCACCTACAGCTTTGTCGTGGGTAGCTCAAGTCAGCGCTCGCCCCACGAGTGGATGTGCATAATGTGTAGAAATCTCCGGTTGCTTGTTCGGATCGTGGTTTTCGCTGTGTGTATATTTATAATCAACAATTGCAAGGGTTTCCCTAGTGACAGTCGCCCCCCCCCAAAACATGATTTTTTTATAAAAAAAATAGTCCAGGCCCTCCTATACTTTTCGTTTAATAGCCTGTACTCTCAAGTTGCGCTATCCCGAAAAAATCTCAAAACGATTACGATTAAATTCATTGGCTTAAAGTTCTCTGATAACACCCATTATTACGTGTCGGAAATACTGCTTTGATCGATTCTTTAGAATTGACTGCAAGATCTGATAAATTTTTAACTACTTGGATCTCATATCGTTAAATGGCCATTGTAATTCTCTTTTCATTTTCAATTATTTAGTTTCATTTAGAACAATTTGGACAGGTGTTTTGTGATTTTGTTTTCTTTGTCTATTATGCAACTACATCTCAGATAATTCAGATCTATTTGAATTTACAGTCTAGTGACTAATTTCATGTAAACGAATGAGCCAAAAGCACACTTCGTCTCCGTCACGTCGACTATCGGGGGACAAAGTTATGGTTGTATCGAAGCTAGTCGCAATTGAACGTAAGAATGATAAATTATCGCAAATGCAGATAAATAGCTAGAGACTGATCGAAAAGTTTACTAGTTCAGTATTGGATTCGGTCTTTCTCAACCGTCCTATATGGGATTTTTTTTTGGTAATTGACCCATACCTTTGGACATATAGTTCAATTCTGAATGTGGATACACCTTTACAGATAATTGATTCTTTATTTAAAAGTTATCAATTACACGTACACATTGCAAACATAAATTGTTATCAAAGCCGTGTATAAGAACAAAAGACATGGCACTATTGATATTAGGTGTGTAAATTCACTTGTACAATCTTTATATTCTATTATCGTCGCATGTTTTATTTTCGATGTACGGCGATCAATATTAAAGCATCGAATATCTTCAAATGAAAACTTGAAAAACTCAATTTGATATCTGAACAACAAGTTTTATACGTAGATATTATTCGTACCTCTTGTAGATGATTCATTTTTCATGCACACAGAGTAACATTTAATTCATATATAGCTGAGATTTCAAGTAGCCAAATTCAAACGAGAGGATCAAGCTGATCTTGACTCTTGAGAACATGACTCGATAGCCACGTTATCTATGGACTTTTAATTTCGACCTTGTCGGGAGTTTGCTTGGTCGAGAAGGGCGTGGGTCTGATGATGCTGCCCCAGAACAGTATACTCTTGGTTGGGTTGTGCCTGATGAAGAAGAGGAAGGGCCTGTCAGCAACGAAGCTATCCGGGATAAAGAGGCTCCTGGATGTTAATACGACGTCAGCTGCGGCAGCCTCGGTGCCCTTCTCGTCCACCGTCATCTCGACCGCGTGGATCACCTCATCGGCGAATATGCCCGGGTTTCTCAGGTCTCCCTGTCTTCTTAGCTTGTCCACTCCGAATCTAGGCAACTTCGTCGATCTGATAAAGCGGTCGATTTCCTGGATTGTCTGGTTTTGGCTCGGATCGTTCGAGCTCGGCTCGGTGGGCTTCTTTTTGTGCGAGTTACGGCCAGCGTTGCCTCTGCGGCCTCCGGACAGGATACTAAGGTTAGCCGTGGCTGGGTCGAACAAAGATTCGAGCCCGAGCTGTCGCAGAGCATCGCGCAATTGCAGATTGCTCGAGAGTTTCATTTTTGGAAAGGAAACCGCGACTGTGGTTTCTTTCATTTTGCTAATCAGCTTGTCCAGCAGATCGGGTGTAAGACGGCCCTTCAACCTCCGGACACTATCTGGGCCTGACTGTTCAGGCAGGATCACGTACATCACCATCTGCGATCGATCATCATTTTTTCATTCATTTTTTTTCAATTTCATATTCCCAAACGTATTGTTAGCATGGTGCCTTGAACTAAAAGTAGCTCTATTGCACGTTTCGACTTTCTCTTGCGCAGGTGAATACATTGATAATTGATAAATTCTGATCAGACCAGTAGATTATATCATGATAAAATTGAAAGCATGAGAAATAATATAAATAACAAGGTGGAATATTTTCGTCACCATATGTAGAAATGTGTTTATTTGAGCGAGGAAAGATCGAAACGTGCCATTATTTGTAAGTAGCGTTGGTTTGGTGTTTCTAGAAGTGTAGTCAAAGTAGAGAAAGGAAAATGAAACAAGTTTTAACTTTGAAGAATATACAGAGCTAGAATATACTGTGGGTGTCAAATCGTACAAAACTTAGCGAACGAGTTTTCCCAAATATGTTATATCTGACGCCATTCTTGCCAATTCTTTGATTTTATGAAGATATTCGGTCAATCATTTTTATTTTATGCGTATTCGGTATATATTTATATAGAGAAGGGCCTCAGAGTATATGCACCTAAGGAATAAAGTGGCCTGTGGGCGGCCTGTATGTAATTGAAAAATATGCAGGACGTGTACCCTTTATTTTCGAGCGGAGTATATAATTTTCTAACATACCCGGGTATTAATTGCTGAGTTATCTCCCCGAGCGCAAGGAAGAAAGAGGTTATGTGGATGCTACACGCGTGCAGGGCGTCCGCATACCTTTATCGCCGGCGTTTGGGGGGAAAAGTCAGAAATTTGTTACTGGGTATGTTTAATATAAATGGGTAATTTCACACCAACTCAGCGCATCAATATTTTTATTCAATTTTTTTTCACCGAATTCGTTGTGGTAAAGTATATATACTTCAATTATTTGGTAAGATCATTTGGTAAGTCAATTTCGAGGTTGGAAAATTACCTTTATGTTACTAGTGTGTGATATCGCATTTCACGCACCAGTGCTTTTTTCAAATGTTCTTTAAATAAGCACTCGAAACATAAAATATCGTATCCAACTGGTGCGTTTTCAATCACTCGCGTGAATGTGTAACTCTCGTCTTTAAAATTCACGCACTAGTTGCATAATATACTATTTTCTGAAATGTAGTTAATTTATAACTTTTACTTCTATCATTTTTTAATTTAATGAATCATTTTTGAGCTCATTAGGCCACAAAATTAATAAATGAGATTCATTAATTGATTTCATTCCATTCAGATGATTATAACTCGATAGCCAGATTGAGGTACAGCTCATTTTGAAGTTTTTGAACCAAGAATTGAAATAACATTTGTTCGGTCCAAATCAAAGGTGGTGAACAATTCTATTTTGAAGTATAAAAAATTCAATTTATCAAAATTAAGTGCTCAATAAATTGTATTACCCGTAGGCATAGAAAATCTGAAAAAATTCAAGAGTATTGACGTGATTATTTACAACAAATTCACTGATGGAACATTTTTTGGGTCGACCCATATACTCAAATCATATGAGTAGAACTTATAATGTTTGACCAAAAATCTGGGGTAAATCGAAGCATTTGTCGTAATGTCTCTGGAATGAAATATATTAATTATTCGCGTATTCGAAAACTCAACAACTGAGAGAACTTTAATGTGGAAATTCCATAACCCTTCATAACTCAAACTCTTGCTCATTTTGAAACTTGTCTGAAGCTCATGCATTTTCTGTTAAAATTGGATACCTCACTCATCAACTTACAGGTCTCTCGATGCTAAGTTTCATGGTGCTTGATGACCCACAAAGTGTGATTTTGACTTGTTTGTTACTAAGTTTTGTTAATTTATTTCTGTAATCAAGTATATTTAGCACATCTTACCTCATTTCCCTTGTATGGCAGCCCAATGATTTTCAAATTGAGTTTTGGATCAATGTAAAACGGATAGCTATCTTCATTTGTCATCATATCTACGTAAACCGTTTCATTTCGGCTTACATGGAACGGACAGGATCTGTAAAAATTTTGTAATCATATCTCTGACAATTTTTTCGAATTCATTCACAAGAAAGCAAAGACAAACTTTTGTGTATTGTTGGAAAATTCTTGTCTCCATGATCCATTGAAGTACAAAGCAGATGAGATTATCACTTTACTGGAGGCTTGCGGAGGATCTGACAAAATTTCTTGAATCATACCCATGGTCTTATCACTCACCCATTTGTTAATTATATTTTTTGCATCTGTGTTATTTCGTGCAAAATCGACATTAGTGATCTCACTCTTGTAGATTTTCTCGCAAGCTTCTTTAAACTGTTTGCGGATATGGTAGCCTTTCTATTTTGAGAAAATCATAGGTTCAGAAATTGGAACATAAATTATTAATCGATTGGTGACTCAAGTATGGATGTTGAAATATAGGTTCGTAATTCTTGGGCTTCTTCTGATTGTTCTAGAGCTTTTATTTTCAACTTCCGAGTTGACGTTTTTTATTCGTTTGTCTATATACCGAAAAGAATAAATTAGCTGAATACTTACCTGAACGAAAATACCAGAAGATAATTTGCATGTAGGCAGACTTGCATTCAAAGCTTGAGACTTATTATATCCTTCAATAATGTATCCAAGGTATTGATGCATGACTTCAGAATGGTTATAAATATCTAATTCAGGACCAAAATTCAAAACCTTAGCAACTTCCTTGAAAGTTTTTCCAACTGAAGCCAATAGAATCATTGCAAGAGTATATGTTAAAGTGGTTGGCGAGACGAGAATATTTTCTTTTTGAGATGAAGTTTCCCCGATAGCTTTGTCTAAATTGAAAGCAAATTTGGCCATGCTTTTTGAAATTTCTTTTCTTAACTGGAAAATGTAAAATTATTTCATCAAGTTGTTGCCTCCGTGTTATGTATTTTTACGTTTTTACGTTTGGTTAAAATATATGGATAACAATTTTTATATATAATGGTAGACAGTAATCCATGATTCTCCTGAACAGAATTGATAAATCGATTATTTTATCAATAATATATTTTGAAAAGATGATCATGGATAAAATGTAAAAATATAAAACTATTTGTTAAAATAGCGTCCGCATAACTTATGCGAATCGCGCTTGTGTAAATCGGAATATTCCACGATTATGCGTGTTTAAATGATTTTTGATAAATCATCATTATCCTTTCAGATAATTATAAAATGTTTATTGATCTGTCGAATAATACTCAATTGTGCAATCATTCATATAAAAAAAATATTTCAATTTCATAATTCCATACCATGGATCTATGCAAAACAATATTCTTACTTATAATTTTTGTCATAATATAATTCCAAGGACATTCATCGAATAGTAATAAAAATATAAATAATATTATCAAATAGTACCGTACATGAGAGAGATTTGCAGGTGGCAACAATTCAATAGGATTCTGGACCCGTGGTGTAGACGAATCTTCCTGGATGGAGGAATTCTGGCTGGATATCTGCTCTTCCCGATAGTCTTGATTTGATGAGTCTACGAAAAGAGAGTCATCTTCTTGCGCGAGGCATCCCAATGCAACCATCACCAAGGTCACGAGGAGCCTCATCCTAACCGATCCCATAGTCTCCTAAGACAAACGAATTTTAACAGCTGCTCTTCTTTTTTCACTATTGTTTTGCAATTTTTTTTAAAGAACTATAATTCACACTACCCTGCTCACGTATTTAGTTTTATTGCGATTAATATTGCACGAAGAAAATTCACAGACACATTAATTATTTTAAGTTAAAATTATCTTATAATGTTCAAATAAGTGAGAGCTTCCTGATTAACAATACAAGCAAGAGATATTTTTTTTCGTCACAATTCGTGACCTCAACTGATCAAATGTTGAAGTTACATTTGTATTTATAGAGCTGTACTCCTACTTTAAGTTTTCATTTACCACCTCTACCGCTGCTCGAATGTGGATTTATGTTTATCACAGGTCCATCATACATTTATGGACTTTTTGTTCAATTTTTTCCAATCATCGAATTTGTAATATCCAGTTAAATCAAATGTTTGTCAAACCCATAGAAAATTTGAGTCAATTTATCACGACGAACTGACAACTTAATCAACAAGATTTACTAATCAAGTGCATGCAACATTTCTGTATGGGTTTGCGAACATATGGGACTTTTCGTAATCAAAGAAAATCTAGGAGAAAAGGAAATCTGCCCAAATAAGATAAATACATAACGAAACTAAATGCATGTGTGGTATAAATATATATTTAAGAAAAGAAAAGGAAAATGCGATAGCTGTTTTTATTCTAGACACTTTTATGTCACACTTCTCGATTCATGTTATCATGTGTATCTGGCTAATTATAATGAATAATATTGTTATATCATCATAATATTTTCATTTATAGAAAAAAGTGATACAATCAGTCATTATATTATATTATGTGCTTTTTCACAGAGTACCTCTTTGGAAAGTCAGTCGATGAAAAATAAATTTGTATCAGAATGAGTTTGATAATGTTTACGAATTAGTCATAACCTTCTGGAAAAACGTCAATACTTCTGAAATACATGTTGCAAAGTTTATTTGTGTTTCAGATGATAAATCAAGCGTGAAATGAAAAAAAGGCCTACTCTCTTAAAAGCTTACATTGAAAGTCCGCTGTATTAAATTGAAAAATTACTGTATAAGGTGGATGAATTAATGACTGGTTTGCAGTAAATTTTCCATGTAACAGAAGTGAATTTTCACTCCAGTCCAGTAAGTTTTGACAGCGAAAATGTTTTCATAAAATTCGGAGTAACTTTTCGTGATCAAAACTCTTGGAACTGTAGTGAAAATTCACTGCAATCCAGACAATAATTCATCTATTATCATACAGTGATTTTTTACTTTAATATTGCGGTTTTTCATTGTAGTCTTTCATAAAGAGTATCTTGAAGCGCTATCATGATGAATTCACACACACAAACACACACACATATGGTCGTATAATATGATAAAAAGAGTTAGCTACCCTGTAAATTATGGAGCTATTACACGACCACCTAGTTTGCGAAATGTTTGAATATACATATGTATGTACTCTACACCTACACACACATACACACACACACACACACACACACACACACACACACACACACACACACACACACACACTCACACACACACACACACACACACACACACACACACACACACACACACACACATGTAAATATATATATTTTATTCCGAGTCAAATTATTCATATAGATAACGAAGATAATTACTCAATGGGAGTTTCGTAAATTCTGAAAAAATTCACAGCGCATAATAATGATGTACTTACAACTGATCAAATACGACCGTGACGTTTCTCACAAATCCTTGGTCTCTAAGACCTCTTTGAATACCTTCAATATCAATTCGAGTTCAATGAATATTTGTTTTATCCATACATATAGTATGTACACTGGTTCGCGTGCTCACCAAAATGAAAAAAAAAATGTCATTGCTGGTCAGGTAAATTACTATTGGACCGATCATAATAGTTCCATTGCCAGTGAATGATTCGAGGGTCTCTCCGAGGTCTCGGCGTTCGATCGAATTTGTTGTCTAAACGCATTGATTGGGAAAACAGGGCGATAAAGCGCGCACGAACAACGTAATTCAACATTCGTCAATTTTTCCCACTCGGCAACACTACGATTCGTCGTGGCCATATGCATTTTTCCATGAGTGAGCCGAGCGCGAATCCGCGTGAGATCGACAACGAGCCAATGAACGTAATATCGGCACGACGGAAGTCGTAATGATTGTTGGGAATGGCACACGCGTGCAAACGAGTATCGCTCTGGAGCCGCGGTTGACGAAGGAACCCGTGCGAAGTACACACGTGTCGGTGTGCGTCGCCCGTCACGTGCCCATTTGTCCAAGTGCCGCCGCAGAGACAGTCTCTCTCGGAGCCCGGAGGAGACGTATGGCACGCACCGAGGCGCACGTCCACAGAGCCGTGCGCGCGCGCATGAGGATATCGGGTCGAAACGTCCGAGGGCGACGGCGCTCGGAGTGAGATGTAAGTAGATCCGGGCTTGGAGGATTCATCGATCGCTCGGGAAAGGGAGAGAGGCAGGGGTCGTGCGACCCGGAGTTCGCCGGCGACGTGTACCTATGTATATACGAGCTCGTGATGCGATCCACGCCTGTGATGCAAGCGCGCACGGGCCGCTCGCTCGCTCGCGCGGATTGTCTTATTCGATCGCCATCCGTCTGCAGCCGCCGCCGCCGCCGCCGCCGTGAAATTTCGTGCCTTCGATCGAGATGCGGATCCCCCGCGCACACAACACCCGAGCGACTCTCCAGCCCCGCACCTCTGCACAGCGGATCCCCTCCCGTGCGAGGGATACACCGCGTCGACGAATTATCCGTCCTCGATCGAGACAGAGAGAACGAGCCGATTTTATATCCGCGTGTGCTTTTCCACCTCGTGTGGATACCGATTTCCCGGCTCTGTCCGAGCAAGCCACCGCGTGCGTGAGTTTACTCGATCAGTTGTATGCGTTTGGTCGCGAGTCCTTTCGCTCCAATGCGGTTGGCATGTACCATCGAAATTTATCCTTTTTCATATTGCGAAAATGAAGATGTCTCGTGGGAATTTGCTCGACGCGGTTTCGTAAGCTCAAGCGATGCATCTGATGATGTTTGCAACAGTTATTATTGATGGAAAGAGCGTGATTTAGACACGAGACTCGACACACCCGCGGGATTCGGCTAATCCCAGCTAAATTCACGATCGAAGCTCGGGCGTCGATGTGTGCTCGCGATATACAGAGTTGCCCGATGGAGAAACGCGTTCGTGTCGATGGTAGAGATCCCGAGGAAAAATGTCGCAACTCGCGAGCGTTGTGCCCCGCCGCAAAACGTCGATTCAATTTCGCGAGCTGCAATGAATTCGTCCGATTGCGGTGGGCAGCAGTATCATCACACATCACACAAAACTCCGAGGCGGCGGCGTCCAGCGGGAGATGAATATATACACCGCGAGGGGCTCGAGCCTGCAGCTGGGCAGATCGACGTTTATATATCTGCATGCCACGAGTTAACCGATTAATTTGGAGCGCGTGGCCGAGTCGAATCTCGAATTAAGATAAATAAAATGCATAAAGCGAGTATATCTCGGGGGAGCAGATGTCGGAAGTAGCTGTGGAGGAGCGGAGTTCGTGAGCCGGGCTGTGTATTATACACACATATCTCGGGCGCATCGCTGGGGTGCAGGGTAAGGCCGGGCCGGTAGGGGGTTCGCGCGAGCGGACGAGTGAGTGAGTCGTGGATCTCTCTCCCACAATTAGCCGCGATCCATTTTATCCGCGAGCTCTCTCGCGAGCGGCTCGCGGGATTTATCGCCGGCCGGGGTGACTTTATAGATCGGCCTCGCTTTTGTTGGCTCGGCCAGATGCGCGCAGTTTGTTTATGGCCCCAGAGCTGCAGATCGTTCCCCGAAGATTGAGACGCCTCGTGCGCCGATAGCCGCGCGGTTTCTCCGCTCTTTTGAATCGCCCGCGCGCCATGTGCGCTGCCCCGCTCCACGTCTATCGAGACGCGTGTGTATGTGTAATATGTATATAAAGGTATACCTCACATGAGCCTATGCACGAGCGCGCGGGCCGTATAATAGCCCCGAGCCGCGCACTCATGTTTATGTAGGTTGCGCAACTTTTCGGCACTCACGAGCGCCGCAGCCCGCCGACTCTTGTATCACGCGTGCAGTGATGCATTGGCCACGAGCTGCACTTGTAATTCGCTGCGATTAGTCTGCCCCGCGCTGGCAATTCCTCCTTACATATACATATATGTCTGTGTATGTATATGCATGCGCTCGCGGGTATAACGTTGTGTATACCTGTACACGCTGAGCATTTGGCTTTCTCAGCGAGAGAAAGCACGTCTCGTAATGGTGGAGAGATTTCGGCACGGGGATGTCTTCCCGTGTCTCGGATAGGCGCTTCACGACTAATCCAAAAATCCAGCTGAAGGGCCGATCGAGAATATATATTTTTCAAATAAAGATTTTTCAAATAAAGACGATCGGGAAAATTATATATGTGATGCCTACGAACTACGTGGTATGCATTATGTGGGCGATGGTTCCTTTGGCACCTGGTTACTCTGTATACCACTTGGTCGAGCTGAAATTTTGCTGTCAGGTCGCTAAAATTATTAGTGGATTGAGCATATTGACAAATTTTTCCATTCAGAATCATTGGGTGTTATTTTCAATCAATGAAAATACCGAAAATACGTTTTTTTTTTGTTATCACGCTAACCTTCGTATCAATGCAGTTATATTTTGGAACTATGAAATTTAGAAGGTTCGCGTTATTGTAAGCGAAATCAAAATCAGCATTTTTTCTACTTACATTCGAGTCTCAGAGTAAAAAATTACGCACGTCTCTGGTTCATTTCAACCCATTCTCCAAACTTTTGAGATCCTGCAGTTACGGACGAGTATTACGTGTCACACGATACTGTTGTCGAGAAAAACAAACGTACTATATGACTTGATGGAAGAAGCAAGATATAAAAAGTATGTACATCTTGGGAAAGCATATACTGTTAATGCAGTTGGCGGTAGTCTTTTTTTTCCTACCGATTCCAAAACTTCCACCTATACAAGGCTAGAAATTCAAAAGTTTCGCGCAAAGTTCTTCGGAAGCGTAATTTCAAACAGGATAAACAAACCGTACATTGGGTAGTTTCTCATTCAGCGTATAGTCAAAAAGTTGGTGCGCACCTATATATGGGTCGTGACTCGTTCGTTTTGAACCGTCGGAAGAAATTTGAAAATATAATCCGGTACTCGAGTCTGCGTCGGACGATTCGACCCGGACAGACTGCCAACACGAGACACTCGATCGATGGGGCCGGCGAATATGGACCGCCAACTCACGAAGCATACACGAGAGTCCAGCTGAAAAGTTCCATGCGCGACTGTTTCTCTCGAAAGGGAAAAACCGCGTGGTTATAATAGCTCGAGCTCGCCGAGCCGGTAATGACGAAACGAAGTATACACGCGATTGCCTATAGCGTATCTCGAGTAGTCTTACGGTGCATCGACGTATACACATACACGCGCGCTCACGAGCGTGGCTCTGCCCCCGAGGCGGGACACCGCGTGAGCTCGTGTGTGTGTGTGTACGTGTGCATAGGCAAAACACACGTTGTGCAGCGAGTTGGCGGGATCGTGCCCGAGTTCCAGCCTCGTTTGCCTGCGCTCGGCAATTTTTGCCCGCGATCGACAATCCCAGACTCGCGCGCAGCATGTGTAGACTCGCGCTGCAGTTATCGGCTCTGTTTCCCTGCAATTACGCCCGATTGATCAATCTCTCGCTGCGGCTCGATCGTGGCCCGGCTCTCTTTCTCTCCTGTGTATATGCGCGTGTATGTATATACGCGACCTCGCGTACGTATCGGGCTCATCCGCGCGCGCAACAGTTTTCACTTTTTCGCTCCCCCCCCCCCTCAGCGAGCGGCTTTCGAGTATTGTTACGGTGATTCGCATGCGATCCTCGCCACTCCATTCCGCGATCGCTACATTCGCTTCTATACACACAGTATCGGCTCCTTTTTTCTGTTCGCTGTACAGGCAAGAGAGAGAGACAGCTGAGATATCACTCGATTATCCTCCGGCGTTCTCGCTAATGAGCGTTCGTTCGAATTCTCGCGGACTTCTCGGCGTTGTCCGATCGAAGTATCATGGAAATAAAGAGTTCCTGATTCTGGCGAGTGAAGCTCGGTGGAGTGGTCGCGTTGTTGTATGGGAGTAGCGAGTGTACGCGACGAGTGCATTCAAAAACCAGCGACGAGCAAGAAAGAAAACAGTTTCAAGGAGTTGGAAAAGATTGTGTGTTTTTCTTCTTCCAACCAATGCGCGAACCATCGTTTTCTGGGACGAGTGTATAAAGGCATGTACCCGCGAAGCCAAGCGGTCGTTAAGGATAATTACCCTCGCGATATGCTATCGGAAGCGTTGGATCTGAAAATACGTGACGTTAGTAAATGTACCGTTTGTCCCCCGCGATGATGATACCGTGCCGAGTGTATATATCCGATGTGGCCCACTGACGCAGAGACAATCACTACTGGAATTGTGTGTGTATATATATACATTCACCGTGCGGTGGACAAGTCAATTTAATGTTCATCGCTCGATGTGCACGACGCGCGGACCGGCGACAAGCTTCCATTAGCGTTATTTCCAGTGGGTCACGTTGTGTGTGTATATGTACACGCTGTTTTGTCAGGTCCCCCCGACGAGCATCAAAGTCCGCGTTTGACAAAAGTGAAAAGGGCACATTGTATACAAGCGAGGCTGTATACCCTCCAAGCCCGAATTGTAGCTGGTAAACGAGGGGCTGCACACTCGAGATGCGCGAAGGTCAGAGAAAAAGAGGCGTGCTGCTGCTGCTGCTTCTGGTCGCATCCGTCGCGGGAGAGGACGCGAGGATCTGCGCAAAAGTTGCGAATGCGCGGAGCGACGTGCGCCACATCGGCAAAGCCACTCCTCCTGTCCTCGTTCGTTGGGTCGCTATCTAATCAGTCGCGCGACCGAACCAACAGTCTTCCTTCCTCTCTCCATCTCTCTCTCACTAGCCGAGCGCACGGCCAAATCAATTTAAGCTCGCTAATGGAATCGGCCGCTGTGCTCTTTCCTCCGTCGACACCTCGTCGGTCGTGTCTGCACACGCAGGTCCGCTGCGGCGCGAAAACCCAAGGGAGGCGCGCACGTCGCTCTCTCTCTCTCTCTCTCTCTCTCTCTGCAGCTAGGAAGAATAAAAATCGAAATAGAACGGGCGCGCGCGCAGAGCAGGAGGAGCGAGTGCGGCTAAGATGGCGTCGTGTTTACTTCGTTAGCCAGTTAATTACTCGGCTCCGAGTCCGCGCGCTCGTCCTCTCTCTGTATCTCTCGCGCGCGGATGACGAGCTCGCACGGGAGGATGTGACGCGCCCGAGAGCCCCTCGCTTCTTTCGGTACGCTCCTCATGTTCTATATACGCGATAAACGCGAATAGAATTAGCGAGGCTCGACGGGAACGAGAGAAGAGAGAAAAAGTAAAGGAAAACTCCCGTGGCGCGGGGGGAAAACATTGGCAGGGGGAGCTCTCCCATCCGAACGGATACGTCATACGTGTGGATTGGCATTTTGAGATTCTAAGTCTCTCGAGTGCTCCTCTTGACTGCGCTCAATTTTATTGACTTTTATCCGGGGACAGGGTCTCACACAAACTCGACGCGATTGACGGATAAATAATCGCTCGAAACAACGTTTCAATTTCCTTAAGCAATTCGTGAATAATTATTTATTATTATTGATTTTGTGCAGGTACAGCGCACATGTGTCTATGGGTTTATGTACATGGATAGATGAACTGCGAACGCAGTGGTGATGCGCGAATATTCATTACTAAAGTTCCCTCGCGATTCGTCGTCAGCCCAAGTTCAAGGATCCTGCTCACTGTTTATAGTTTATCCTGTGAAAATGAGTGGCAAGACGGAGCAAGCATAGGTGTCTCGTAGTATTTTTGGCTTTGAAATGTCAAGATCAGTCATTGACCGGTCGATTGATGCTACCCCAGAACCATATCTTCTTGGTCGGGTTATGCCTGATGAACAATAAGAACGGTTTGTTGGCGTAAAACGTCGGAGACATGGACCTGGAGATACTGTCCATGCTGGTGGAGCCACTGGCTTCGGTGCCCTTCTCGTTTATCGACATCTCCACCGCGTGGATCACACCCTCCACGTGTATTTGGGGATTCTTCAGGTTCTTCCGATTTCGGAGCTCGTCAATGCCGAAGCTGCCCTTCGCCGTCTTGACTGGCTGCACTTTGTTGCCAAATCCAGGCGAGATGATACTCAGGTCGGCCGCCGATGGATCAAACAGAGACGTGACATTGAGTGCTCGCAAAGCTGGCCGCAGGT
This sequence comes from Aphelinus atriplicis, assembly GCA_020882685.1. Classification (NCBI taxonomy): domain Eukaryota; kingdom Metazoa; phylum Arthropoda; class Insecta; order Hymenoptera; family Aphelinidae; genus Aphelinus; species Aphelinus atriplicis. The sequence continues at coordinate 91,597,994 of CM037073.1, read as the reverse complement.
CGGTGCTGCTCGACAACTTCATCTTGGGAACACCCATGATAACCTCCGTGTCCTCCATTTTCTCGAGAAGATCGTCCAAAAATTCGGGAGTCAATTGCCTCTTCAGCTTGAGGAGGCCGGCAGTGCCTGGAGCGGTGGGTCGTATCAAGTACATCACCGTCTGCAATATTATTCCACGTTAAATTTGTATGATTGATAAAGACATTGTATTGCGAGTCGGTATGAAAAACTTCCGTCGAGTTTTACCTCCAATCCTTTGTAAGGCAGTCCAATGATCTTCAACTTTTCGGGTACTTCATGAAATGGGTAAACCGCTTTCTTCATCATCATCGTCACTTGTATAGTCTCGTTCTTTTCGATTTTGAACGGGACTCTAGCAAAATCAGATGAGTTATTTTAATTTAGAAGTATTCCACCGGTAAAATATATCATGACTGTTGATCAATCGATGATCAATCAGAGAATATTCAAGATAAAGTCACATCAAACGCGATCAAGAATTATATACGCGTTCTACATGAGATGGGAAAAACAAAAAATAAACTCTAAAACTGGCCAAAATTGAAACGTAGTTTGAATTTTGAAATGAGTATGAATGCAATCAGTCGTGTGACTTCATTCAAACAGGATTAATAATAATTTTTGCATTTAAATCCATGGTAAAATGGGAAAATCGTAAATTTTCACAATTTTTCCATATAGTTAGGGGTGAACCATGTTCTCATGTGCACTTTAACAGAAAACGAGAAATCATGACGATTATAATATATCTGAGTTCGAATCGTATGTTATCTACCTCGTGCTGGCTGAAGAAAATTCATAAAAAGTAATTTTTTATGAAAAATAAATTGAAAAGTCGATTCTTGGCCCTCGAATGATAAATACTATGGAGTGACTTTTGTGAATTCATCACAATCGAAATTCAATCCAAAACAGCCTGGCTTAGTGCTATGCCCATAAAAGTGCACACAGGAACTTAGCCCACTCCCCAATTCATGTCGATAATAATAATTTATTGACGTAAATCTCTAGCAATTAATCGAATCAATGATCTTAAGCAATCATTGGGACTTATTCAAGGAATTAACGAAATAAGAAATAACTAGATTCCATGAGAGGACAAGAATACAAACCTTTCTTTTATATACCCGAACTCCTTGTTCCACGAACCTTTGAAGTACATGGCGGATGAAATAATGACTCTTGTTTGTGCCCATGGTGGTTCTAACAATAACTTTTTAATTTTTCCCTCGGTTTGGGTGCTCATCCACTCGTTGATCAAATTTTGAGCGTTCAGAGTGTTCTGAGCAAAATCAACCTTTATAATATCGCTTTCGTAAATTTTCTTGCATGCTAGTTTGAATTGGTCATGGATTGGGTAGCCATCCTATAACGAGGTAAAGAAAATGCTGGAATTAAACATTTTATTGCAGCAACGTGAAAATCATGTTAACATATAAAAGTAAATTGATCAGTACTATTAAATTTGAGAAAATGAATCGAAATGGTTAACACATTAAAACTGTAGAAAATTATCCTCTTTCGTAAGCTTAAAGAACCTCACCTGAATAAATAATCCAGTAGCCAGTTCGTATATTGGTAGCGTCTTATTCTGTTTTTTATTGTAGTCCATAATAGTATCACCAAGAGCTTTATGAAATTTCTCGGAGTTTTTGTAAACATCTTTATCAAAATCAAAATAAAGAGCTTTTGTGACCTCGTCGAAAGTTTTACCAGCTGAGCCGAGTAACACTATTGCAAGAACTGTTGTCAAACTAGGTGGTGATATGAGCAAGTTGTTGTATTTATTGTCAGATAGCTCATCTATAGCTCTATCAATATCAAGGGTGAATTTCATTAAGGCTTGCGATATTTTATCGCTAATCTGCAAAAAAATGTATGATGTAATAAACAGAAAAAAAGGAAAGTTTGAACATTTTTATTTTGCAATACAATCAATCTTGATCTTAAATAAAAATACCATTTTATATACAAATTTTTCATAGCGGCAATAGCTATAAATGTTGATAATTTAGTAGTTGTACGAAAAACTTATACAATAGTATCATACAATTGTGGATAACAATGAAAAATTAGTGATCGCAAATCCTACAATGGACATAACTATGCATAACTACATTAGTTTGAAAAAAGTAACCTATAATCAAGGAAAAGTCTCTCATTTACATGTTTCCTCGAAAAATGATTTTATATCTTATCTTTCTACCAATTATTGATAAATCTCGCAATCATATGAATGTAAGATTTACAACCACTTATGATTGATCGTTTTCAACTTCTAATGAGAACTTAAATAAATATATCTCACACTTGGTTTTGTAGATATTGGAGCCTTGTTTTTGATCTGAGCTTTTCTATGTATCTTTGATGAATTATGCTGAACTTGCTCGTTAAAATCAATCGCTTGGCAAAATTCTCCTATAACCAGGGCCAAACTCAATACTAGTAAGAACCTCATTTTATTCGCTTGGGTGGTCTTGACAGCAAAAGAATTTGCTGTAACGAACGAAAATGTATTCCTCAGATGTAATTAATTCATGTTCGTTGTAAATTTAATTCGAATTCTTCCATAAAGTTCTACTTACGTGTATTATCTTTAAATATTACGCTTGAGTATTCTTCTTCCAGAGCTCCATCTCACCTAATACGAATGTATCTCAACTCTAACTAATTAAATGTATGAGAGATTTCCAATTTATATTAGCAGAAAAAAACATTTAAAATTCTTTCTTATCACTTTTTTTTCGTTAAAAATAATTAAAAAAAGTAAAGTGCTTGCGCAGATGTATCCCAGTCTTAAATAATTTTTGTTATGCTGTAAGTGCTTGTGAAATTCTAACCGGAAACTTCCAAGTATTCAAAAATTTGAATGCCGTTCCGTAAAATGTTAGTCAATGTTAATTCTTCGCTGCATAATAATTATATTTCCTCATTTTTATTTCAAGACAATGATAAATCGATCATTCGGATCAAACACGTATAATTCAATTCCTGCAAAATTACGGAACTCTTCCCGTAGGTATAGCCGGAATTTTTGTATTGGACAAATCAGCTTTTATTCTATAGTGTTTATAAGATCGTATTTGAACAAAAATATTTCCGATATTTCCTTCTTGCGAGATCAAATGTAAACATTCATTGGAGGTTAAATTTTTTTGTTAAATGACGCATTAATCAATAATAACCTTGGATAAAATTTATGATTTTTTTCAATCAATAATTGTTATCGGGAAATTCACTCACTTGGTATAAATGATTCCCCATGACACTAGATTGCGAGAAAAGCTGCAAGTGAATTGTCTATTCTTCAGCTTGATTTTACATAGTCAAAGTTCCGAGCACATAATTTTGATCATCAGGTCCCCGAAGGACAGATATGAAGAGGGAATTGAATAAATTATTTCTGCCATATCTGTACTGGGCAATGTTGTATACGCTACGTAGTATGTTGTGTAAAATCGTTGCAAGTCGTTGCGGCCAGGCAGGCATAACGGCCACCCATTTTTTTTCATTTATATATGCTTTGGGCCAGATCTGGGATTCGTGATTTTCCATCTACCTCTCATGGTTGGACAATGATTCTGACAGACTCTTGTGAAGCACGTCAAAAACGTCAAATTATTAACACTTGGTTTGCCTCATGCTTATCTTACTATTTCTCAATGAAAAGTAAACGTTTGAATTGGTGATATGGAAAAATATTGAAGATTATCCGAAGAAAGTTTCCAGTCGATAAGTTGAACGATTGGGACAAAATTAATAAACCTTGAAGGTATGTTGAGAACAATATCGTTGAGACGCGACGAGTTCTTCGTGTTCGTCAGAATCTGCCATGCTCATTTGGGAGTATAGACAAGCTCGTTCGATCTTACCTTCAAGGACTTGTCCACTAATCGGTGCATATATTCTGAAGGATCATATATACATTTTATTGATGCATGGAGTAACGACCCAGGGGAAGACGTGCAACTCGACCACCCACGGATGGCTGGAGTAGATAAAGCTATTGCGCGCGAATGCACAGACGCGAAAGAGGTTCGAAATCGAAAACAGCGAACAATCGATGCGCAGGGAAAAGAGACGTAAAAACGCGAGACAGAGAGGAGGCGCATCGAGCGGGGGAGAAGATCGCGGCGAGGAAAACGAGAGGTGACGACGACGACGACGACGACGACGATGTAGACGTTATATAAGTAAAACACGGGACGGCGGTGGTTGCGGGGGAGCACACCGGTCGGAGGAAACGTCTCGCGTCCGCCGAGAGCAAATCCGATATCGAGGCCCCAATCTATTTATCTGTTTATCGCGGATGAGGAGCCGCCTCGCGCGAGTCCCTAACGAACTGATATTAAAATAAGTAGGCTGCGGTTAACTCGCGCTCGCGCGGTGGAAAACACGGAAGAGCCGCGTAAATGCACTTTGCCGCAGTTCCTTTTTATCGCTCGCCCCCCCCACCTGCTCCCCTCGACAAGATTATTGAATTTTGAATGAATTTATCGCGGCCCCGAGTCACGTGCGGCTGACCCTGTCTGACTTTACGATTCTGTTCACACGCTCCGCTTGGCAGGTTCCACAATGATCAACCGCAACTTTGACATTACGACCTGCGTTGCGCTCCAGCAGTGCGACACGGAAAATACACCGTTTCCCTCGTTCATCGATATTTTCGCGAAGTCTATTAACGGCCCCGCGGAGCTGGCAAAATCCGCCGCTTCGGGCGCGTATATGGATCATAGCGATTTCGTTCGTACATCGAGACGAATAACTCGCGACCCGAACTCGGACGAGGAAGGTTTTTGCGCCGGTGCGCGATCGAGTTCCGGACGCGCGAGAATGGAAAAAGAGCTCGCGCGAGCGCGCGGGGAAATTCACGCGCCGGGGAAAAATGAAGGAGGGGAGGAGCGAGACCGTAAATTTCATCCCCCAATGGCGCTGCGCAACAGCTATATAACCCAAGATTAAGAACAACATAATTGAATCAGAGAGGAGCGTAAGGTGGAGCGTTTGCCTCCCGTTCCCTCGCTCGCTCTCTCTCTTGACTCAGGGCCATTGATTATTTTGCGCGCCGGGCGTAGGCTCGAATTACTTTTTCGTTCTCGGGGGCTCGGGTGGACAGGTACATCCGCGCTCGCTCGCTCCAAGTACGCGACCGCCTAGGCACTTCTAGCTTCCATCAGCGGAGTAATTAATTTTTAATGCACTTTGGCCGGGGCCGCTTATTTCTTTCGTATACATCACGGGGCGTATCCTTTTTTCCCCTGCAGCGAGCGAGCGCGGCCGCCCCTACCTACACCCCCAACCTCCAACCTCCTCCTCGTCCCACCGACGAGCGCACGAGTCGACGCTTATGAATTTCTAACGAGATTCCGCGGAAGATCTGCGCGAGAGATTAGCGGCGCGCGCGCGCGAGCAAAAGTGTGTACCGAGCTGCTGCGCGCGCGGGCGCGGGGTTAACGCGCCAAGGAGCCGCCGCGCCGCGAAATTGCTCCTCTCCGGGGCTCTCCGGCCCGTGTGGCGCGCTCTCTGATTCCGAGGGGCCGATAAGCTAGCCACTGCAGCCGCGGAAGATTTACAAGGGCTGCCGTACGTGTGTGTACACACGCCCAGCCCCGACTCGACTTTGTTGTCGCGACGAGCCACGCGGACGGGTTTACCCCCGGAGCGCGAAAAAGAACCCCGCGGTTCTGTGCAGCCGAAAAGCCCGGACGCGGGGACACAAGCGCGTAATGAGCCGCTTTCTGGTCTCTCGCGCGCGCGCGACTCGCCGTATACACACCTACGCAAACTCGCTTCATTATGCATCGGATGGGCTTTTGGGGGAAAACTGACGCGGAGGGCCGCATCAAAGAGTTGGAGTTTCGATTTAGGTTTGACGTGCGTCGGGCCAGCGACACGAGAGAGTCCACTTGTGGATTTCACCGAAAAGTAGTCATGGCATATCACACGGTAATGCGTGGATTTATGCGCGCGAACGCGTTTGAGAAAAAAACGCGCTTGGCCGCGCGGTCGCAGCGTGTATGTATATACATACTACATAAATATGGGTATACGCGCGTACCACAAGGTGAATCGCCGCGTCAGGTCTCGGCTGATTTATTAGCGCTCTAAAAACTCGGGATGCCGGGTATGGTGCGGGGGCGCGCGCATTAGCATTGGGAATAATCTGCACCTTTCACACGGGGTGTGCAGCGCGTCGCGGCGTACATCCTCTCTGCTGCTTGGCGCAAACAATTAGCGCAGGACAGAGGCGCGTTCACGTCCGGCTCAATATTCACCTGCCGTAAAGCCGCGCGCGCGCGCGCGACCCTTAGCTCTCTCTCCGCACTTTGCCCTGTGTGTTTTCATAAATTATGCGCCCAGGTACACGCGTATGACCTGCGCGCGCGACCCTCCGACGCGTTTCCACGAGCCGGGTGCAGGTATATGCACACGTGCCAGTGTGTGTGTGTGTGGGCGGGTGTATATGGGAAATTCGGGCCGTAGCGGAGATTTCGCAGACGCGTCGAGTACTCGAGGGAGAGAGACGGCTCGTGCGTGTTCGACTCGAGTGTGCCAGCCGGCTTTTTTCGTTTCTTTCTTTCTTTTTTCCACAATTAAAATGAAAAATCCGAGCTTTGATGTCGCGCCGAGGTTTTTCGGCTAGCCGCCGGATTAAGCCGGGCGAGCTGCAGCTTTCGCTCGTGTGAGCTTCAGACGTGGAGTAAATTGGTTTTACAATAAAATTGAAAAACTCGTAAAAATGGCTCGATTCCGACCGATTCGATCGAGAGCTTCGGCGTTTCCGTACATCATCAATCATATACACCGTAACGTCGATAGCGATGAAGTCTTTCGTTATTGTACCGTTGAGGGGTATACTCCAGGTAATGGCGTTGGAATAGCTCAATTTAGCTTGGCGAATGGAGTTTTGAAAACTCAGGTGGGCCGGGAGGAACCCGTGAGCCCTACGGTCATTCACGCCGACGTCCAATGCGGCAACACAATGAGGTGCATTGTCAGGGTTTGCCCGATTCGCAGTATGGAGCAGCAAGTCGACAAAAAAAGAGATAAAAAAAAAACGAGGAGACGAGAAAAACGCTTGCGGGAAAAGTGAAAACGGTGCGTGCGCCCGCTTTCCCATCCGGTGTAGCGAGCGTCTCGGAAGGAACTCGTCGACTGGCACATACACACACACACCCACGCACACAGGGGCGCGCAGTGGCGCAAGGAAAAAGGAGCCCATCACTCGACGACTTCACGCCCAATTTGCCGGCTCGTTCTCAGCACTGCACCGGCTCTCAGCGGGCGATCTGCCCATTTCGCATATACACACACGCGCGCGCGTTCCCGGGAACAACAACAAGTGCATGTCTCTCGGGCGGTGCTCAGGTGGCGTAGCGCGTGCCTTATACCTGTCCCCTGCGTTAGGCCGCGACTAATTTCATAATCCAGAGGGTCCGAGGTTAAGCCGGCCGGCCGCCACGCGGGGGGTCCCTCGTGTCAGCTGCTTTTTTTTCGTTCCTTCCTTCCTTCCGTCCTCCTCGCACACCTGTCCGCGACTCGCGGCTACCGTCAACGTCGTCGTCGTCGTCGACGTCGCAGCACAGAGACAAAACACTCGTTGACGAGTATAGTACAATGCCCACTTATACGTGGCCGGGCCGCGTGCGCAATTGCATCGTTGCGGTGAGCTGCGACGGAAACGCGCGCGAGCCCACGTCTCCGTTGCTTCCATATCCGTGGAAGCGCGACACACAAGAGAGGAGGGGAAGAAAAAGAAGAATAACCAATTAGAAAATACGGGAGGAAAGTTGAAACGCAACTGCACGTCTCTCCGGCGACCCGCGCTGTCTCTTTCCCGTACTCATTACTTATCGACCGCGAACTACCTGTCGCGCGCGAGACCGTCTCTCTCTCTCCGTCTCTCTCCCATCCTCTCTTTTTCCTCTATTAACTTTCTGCACTACGGCTCCTTTGTCTCCCGCTATAACCTGCGCGCCGCGCTCTCGTTCGCATATAATTGCCGTTCCGCTGAAAACTCACCGCTCGCTCTATACGTATATACCCCACTCGACGCATTTATACCCGCCAATTTGTTTGCGCTGCCTATATTGACGTTGGTTAACATTGGCTAAACATGGAAATGAAAAGTTGTCGGAGAGGAGACGCGTGCTCCACCCCACCTCCCGGTACCTGCACTGCATCTCGGCTCTTTCGCGCTCTCGCCTCGACACACACACACACACACACACACATAAACTTGGCGTATGGCCTTGCGCTGCCGGGATGGCGCGTCGTTCGGAGAACGCGTAAACTGCCCCCCGTTCTCCGGCCGCGCCGTGCGCGCAGCGCATTATGTGTTTATCCCCGGCCCCGCCGCCGCCGCAGGTATATTGCGCGGGGGCAAAAAGAGAAACTGCGAGCCGCAGGCGCGTATATGCTGCAGTGTGTGTGTGTGCGCGCGCGCTCGCGAGAGCACCCACGACTGCCCTGCAATTCCGCCAAGGTCGGCGCAGTTTCCGAACCGACGCGCCCGGCAAAGTGTAATTACGAGACGTAAAGTAACGAGAGCCCTGTCTGTGTGTGGATGGATACACGGGGCGAGTCCGTACGCACGCTTTACGAAAGTGACGCGATTCCGGGAAGCCATGAGCAATGAGAGCGAGAGACGATCCGCGCGCGGGCCGATTCGGTATACGAGAGTTTACTACGTCCCGCCGCTGATGCACTCGCAATTTTTATTGTTTGCCAACGCGCAAACGGGGCCCCGCGAGCGGCGTTATAATTACCCGCGGTGGCCGACGGTGGGCCGGGTATACCTGGAGAGACTCGGCCAATTGATTTTTGCGAAGCCGCGTCGTCCTATGTAAGCTTCGGCCCTTTACGGCTTCATTCGCGAGCCAGTCGTTACAAGGTTTTTCCCCCTTTTTCCCATCCTTGTACCACGCATCCGAAACGAGCGACGCGGATTATTATATCATCGCCGAAAGGGATATACGCGTCCCGCTCGCGGAAAATTTCATCCCCGGCACGGGGTGTGGGAGCGCCGAACGACTGAAAACCGGAAACATACATATAGATATATATACACAACGCGTACAACTTTTGCTCGGCCGATCTAAGCGCTGCGTTTTAGGAGCTGGCGAATTACGCTGCCGCGCGTGACACAGCCGAGGGAACAACAACCCCAGACTCGCGGCCGTGTGTTTTCCCTGCGCGCGCCGCGAAAACGAGGACTTCAAACGGGTGGGGGAAAAAAAACGACCGACGGTGGTTCCCCGGTCTGGACGAATTCTCGCCACTCGACTCGCGCATATGTATACGTAAAAACAGGCGCGCGCGCGGGTGTGTATACACGTCGTGCTCATTATGCGCGCCGCGTACGCGAGCTCGCTCTGCCAACTTGTTAGCGGCAATACGTTTAATTAGCGGCGCGTTACCCCCCTGCCCCCCACGGGGTAGATATTGTAAAAAGACGCACAATACAGGTGCTTTTGCCCCGGATTTTCGCGGCTGTCGCGCGCGCTCGTCCAGTCCAACAGGGGTGTCGTCCTCGCGCTCGTCGGGGCTTTTTCCAGCGTTTGCGCTCTCAAGTGTATATGTTTACCGACGAGATGCCTCTGCGTCCATAAAGAGCTTAAAACCCAACCTGCTCGGCGGGGCTCGAGGGTCGCGCGCACCTTCGACGGCCGAGTCACACGGACGGTCGCAATAAACATCGGCCGGCGATTGTTTTGCGCCGCGCTGTCCCGATCGGGACCGGATCCACTTGGCGCTGCACTCGAACCTCGTGTATACGTGTATATAAACACACACCTGCGACCTCGCGCCGTAAACCGCTGCACCTGAAAACTGCACGAGCAATAATTTCGAGGGCGAGAGAGAGTCGTATATAGCAGTTATACGGGGCAGGAACCGATGAGAAAGAGACGGGACAGCTCGATATCGTCCTTTTACGATTTTACAATGCGACCCGAGCGCGAGAGAACCCTTCGTACGTCGAGTCGGACGACGAGGGGCCAAAGGATCGAGAAAGAAAAAAAGGTGCGCGCTCGCGTCTCTCGACCGCGGCTAATCCGACCAATGGAACACCGTAAAAGCTCCCTATATACTCCAGCCCAATAAAGCGCGGCTCGCAAAAAATCAGCTGGAGCTATATGTATGAACGTATATCGGGACATGACCGCAGGATCGAGTCGAGGTGCTCCTATCCGGCCAAACAGCGCCGCGATAGCTTAATCCAGTTTTGTCCGTCACTTGGCGCACGTAAGATGCTTAGTGCGTATGCGCCCAGGTAAGTGCAGCGTGTAGAAGGCGCGCACGGGGCTAATGTCGTAAAACGGAGCGATTTGAGCAAAGCCCGTCCCTCGATGCGCGTGTATATATACACACCTATACACGAGCGACTGCGCGCCACAGGTACACGCGTTCGGGGGGGATTTTCTCGAAAAACGAGCGGAGCCGAGTGTAGATTGTGCGGCGCGTATACGGCGAATCTCGAGTCGAAGCACCTATACCCTCGAGGGGCTAGAGGCCCCCGAAATCCATGCATAATACGAAGGTGAGCCGCACAACTCAACGGAGGCTGGGATACGAGCGGCTCATAATCGCAGGAGCGTGGGGCACCTGTCACCTCCTGCGCTACTGCACCTGCTCCCGCGTTGCAAAGCGTATACACAACAACTCGTTTTTGCCTTGATATTTTTACCGAGCGACCGATCCACGGCCCGCACCGGATCTATATCATAATGTGTACGGCGATTTTTCAACGTATAGTTCGAGACGCGCGTAACATCCCTTGCTACAGCATTTCCAGCGCGACTCCAGCGTTAATCGAGTTGGCAAACAATGCTCTTCTGTGTATATTGCAAAGAATAAATGGCTCTTTGTGGCCGAAACATTTTGATTTTCTTTTTTTAAGGTAATTATTTATGCTTTTAGCAACGATGATTTTTCTCAGTTAATGAAGTCGTTTGATTATCGCACTTCCAAAAGCTACATTCATATTCTATCCAGAAATAGTATATTATGCAACTAGTGCGTGGAATCGCATTTCACGAGTTGCATATGATATTTTATGTTATAAGTGATCAAACGTGAATTTCACGTATCGAGATTTGAGTGCGTGAAATGCAATTTCACGCATCGGTTTCCGTGTGTGAAATATTTCACGCATCGATTTCCGTGTGAGAAATGCGATTTCACGCACGGAAACCGATGCGATTTCACGCACTAGTGTGTGAAATCGCATTTCACGCACGGAATTCGATGCGTGAAATGAGCGTTTATGATCACGTATAACATAAAATAAATTTTTGGTCATTATAACGAGCTACAACTGGCTTTATTTATGTTTTGTCTAGTGGTAATGAGGATTGTACGTACAGATACATTCACAGCAATTCTATGTAAAATCGATTATGATTATATTAAATAAGTTGAAGAAAATCTATGATACAATCGAGTCCACCTATACGGAGTTGACCTCGTGAGGAAGACGGTACATCTATGTGAACGTGTGAAAAAAATCAAAACGTACACTCGCGCGGATGGTCGTCTCTCTGTCTCCGTCTTGCCAGCCGCACTTGAATGAATATCGGCAGAAATAGCCGAACCAGGAAAACCTGTAATAATAAATACATGTGTATATGTATACACCCCCCGGAGAAGCGCGAGCGGTTTGTGTTGCGCGCCGAGCCGGTGCTAACCTCGTTAACCGGAGGAAGCTTTTCCATAATGCACGCGCCAGCGCCAGTCCTTCGATTAGCTTAGATAACTCGATTGCCGCCCCTGTGTGCCCGCGCGTCTATACGTGCGGGTTATTCTTACCCGCGCCGCCGCCACCGCGTGTGTATAGTGCCCTCCAAACACCGGATCCTCCTCCCGAGTAGAGATCCATTCACAACGAGGCCGCGCTTGAATGAGTGCGATCGATGGGCACCAGCACCCGACCACTTGCTCTTTTACGACTGTTCAAAAATTCAACCCCCCCTATACCGGCTTGGAAGATTGATTTTTTCACGGGGAACCCCACGTTGATCAGATTTTGCCGGAGCCGAGGTTTTTTTTTACAGGAGCAAGATACTTTGCCGGCAATTCGATAATCGACACGTGCCGTTTTATTCAGCAAGTTTTGATCGGGCAAGAATATTATCGACGCCGGTCTAGTGTGTCGGTTTGTTGCGGCTCTCTCGCATGAAAATACGATCTTCTTACCCCAATTGAATGTTGATCTCGTTTCGAACGTACAGAATGTGACATAAAAACAGCAGATTGATTGAAGGCGGGATAGTATAATGAGATTGATAATGGAGAGCTGGATACCTGATTCGACTTTCGCATGGTTATATTCCCAAGCCGCTCGAATTAGACGCCGATGCTAAATTGCAACGGATTAAAATCAACGAGCAACGTATTGTACCACACGATATGACGTATCCGATCGGAAATAACCGGGTGTCTCGGGACTCGACAAAGCGCGGCATAGTCAATTTGCCCTCCAGGACAGGGGCTCTATTGATAGAATATTGAATTAGGAAGTTATCATACATATAAGCAGGGAGACATTGAATGAACGTATGAAATATATAACAACTCGGGTTCAATTCGGTCGAGTTAATTAGCCGATCTGTGTGTCGCGCGGGGCGGATTATTTTTGTCCCGGCCATCAGATAACCCATACCGATTTAGCCGAATGCACTAGAGTTTTACGCGGTTCAAATATACATTTTGCCCGTTTGTTCATCGAGTAGATCTTGCATAAGGCCGCTTTCAAACAGCTGCTTCCGCGCCAATCGACCAAACGGTATTTACGAGTAATTTATATAATTCCTCACTCATCAATTCAACATATCCCACTTGTTCTCACGATGAATGATATATTAATAATCGGCTGCACAGTTGATCATCGCTCCCATTGTCCGTGTTTCGCGGACGGCTCAGCTGGATCGTTCTTCCTCCCGACCAGCTATATAAATACACGAGCGCAAAGGCCGCGAGTGGTCCACGGGGTCTAATTCAAGAACTTTTAACGGACGAGCCGCCGACGCTGTATCCTACAGACACAACGTTTGTACCGATGCAAACGGTACTTGGGAGATACTGCGTCCCCGAAATTAAATCTCCAACCATTAGCGCGACTGCGGTTTTCAAATCAATGTATTCATCAAATTTCTTTTGCCCCCCGCCTCTGTGGATCCAGCAGTCAACAGCTCGAATTGTTTTTCACCCTGTTACGTCTTTGTTTATTTTCAATCTCCGTTTTATTTGAATATCAATGAATTTTGAATGACGATAGACCGAATGCGACTATTGTTAATGAGCTCGGTAAAGTTTTTACGGTAGCATCTCTCGAGAGCGAGAGTAAAGTATGCTAACAAGGAGAGGACAGTATACCTTTGGGTCACCAATCACGATGAAACTTTGTGCCATGGTACGTTCTCGGGCATACCGAAGTAGGTCATATCTACAACTGTTCAGTCTAAAACTATCGTTTTTCTCGATATATTTATAGATCGTTATCGCGATTTCGTGTATGTGAAGTCACGTATATATAGATCCACTCTAAAAGAAATCGAAGCGTTAAATCTCATGGCCGAGACCCAAAGAATCATCTCTCAAAGCTACTATAACACTAAGAAGAATCGCCATCTCACATTTGGGTCTCTGATCCGACTGAAACATTTGTAGGTATTTCTTTTGATATCCAAACCGACGATTAAATTATTTGTCAGCTGGCGTCTCGACTTGCCAACATCTATCTATCACTGCTCTATTGATTTGACATGAAATGCATGTCTATATACCAGAAATCAGCCATAAGCAAACAGATATGCATTGCTCGTATGAAAACATGGCAATATCCTGTACATTATTTATTCGGGAGTAAGCAAGAGTTTGGGCGAGCTTGCGAGCGACGACTCAAATCCCAAGTGGTTTCCAATGATGAGACTCGCGAGGCACGAGTTATCCCGGAGAACAAAGAGTCCCGACAGCTACAGGAAAGTTGGATCGATCGATTCGACACTTTTGCGGGCCGAATCGGAACTCGTTCGTTCTCTCGAGCACCGCACGCGGCGGTGGTGATACATGGTACGCGCGAGATGCGGCGAGCTGAGGAAACGCGGAGTGACCGTCGGGTGCACAGTTGAAGCCGGCGATCTCGAGAGCGCGAGCAAGTATAAGCGAGAGTCGAGTTATTGGTGCGCGCGCGGAGACGCTGCGGCTCTCGTAGTTGTCTGGTCGTTAGCGCGCGGGCTGCAGCCGGGGCTGTACAGACTCGGCGGAGGAGGAGGAGGAGGAGGAGGGGGTGGTGGTGTACACGTATATAAGGGAGCCGCTCGCGTACGTGGGGTATTGACTGGGGGGGCTGGCTGCCCCGCCGCTCCTACTTGCGGCTAAGACGGGCGCGCGCGGAGACAGAGAGAGATTACACGGGCTGGGCCGGCGAGATACGTAGCGCCGCTGCTGCTGCTGCTGCCCGGGAAACAAGACGGAGCTGCGCCCACACTCACACAGACACCAACACGCACACGTAGCACCAGCCAAGACTGATATGGATTGTAGATTATTCTGGACCTCGGGGCGCGGCTCGGCCAAGGGTTAGTATCTCGCGCGCAACCCTTGCCTCGCGTACCGCATATCACCTATATATGCGCGCACAGGCTCCTTGGGGCTTCCTTTGCGTCCGTCCAGAGAGAGCTAGAGCGAGAGAGAGAGAGAGAGAGAAGTCGGGCTGCTGCCGCGGTTACGTCTGCGGCCGGCTACATGCCTTCTGATAATCCACTATTTCGCCGATTCCGATTCAATCTCGAGAGCCAGCTCTCGGCGCGCGCGAGCGTCGGATTCATCTTCGACTAGTATCCGCGAGTGTAGCCTCCCCCCCCCCCAACCCACAACCCCGGTGGACCTCCTCTCCTCACTCGTCGAGTCGCCCCAGTGTATATACGTATATACAATGCCTCTCGAGAATCTTGCGATCACGATTCCGCACACGCGTGCACGACGCGCGACAAACTATGGACGCGACCTCTCGCTGCGCTCGTAGTCCGCGGACGAGGCCGATCGAGTGGACTTTTCTTTGGCAGCGACTGCGTATGTACCGATCCGCGCGAAAAGAGTGCATTGGCACCCGGTACGACGGCCGATATACCGAGCTCGGGCGGGAATGATCTCGCCTAGCGACCGTATAGCTGCACCGGTGACCCAAGAGAGACATTAATTCTTTTCTTTGTCCCAATCTGCACTGCTCACATCCGAAAGTATATACAAATAATCAATCGACGCAGATCCATCGCGGGAAAAACAAGTTGCGTCGCTCGAGGTGTTGGCCAAGCAATCGACTATAGCCCATGTGGCTCCGATATATCCTGCACCTTTGGCGATGCAACTAGTAGTGATTATGACGGTCCTCGGGTTGGTACACGTCGCAAGGTTTTGCCCGCGGATTAGTTCCAATTAAGACTCGACTCTAGCCTTGAGCCAAAATCTCCTAATCTCGACGTCTTGTTATCGGACTTGTATTTCGTGACTCTGAGTTTCGAGCTCCGACCCCGACGACCGAGCGACGAATGCGCTCTCGCTCGGATTATTGAGCTTTTCATCCGGGGCATTAGCTTGATTATTCGCTCCGAGTGTACAACTGACTGACGCGCGAGAGCCAAGCGCGCGACGGCCGCCAAAGAGAGAGAGAGAGTGGAAAAGACAATGGCACGATCCCAATCATCCACGCTCGGAGCCAGAAATGAAGAGTGGCTATAACGAGATTCGGAGACGGCCGCGGTCGAAGGCGCGAGCAAACCGACCAAAAGAATCACGGCGTAGATGCGGAAGGGAGGCGCCTGCGTACGTGGGTACGTGCGTGTGTCTGCACGTACTGCGCGCAGGGAGGGTCCAAGTGGCAATTGTGGAGTGGAAGCTGCTCTCGAACGCGGATGTGGAGATCCGTCCCTCGGGCCATTGTGCCGAGTGCACTATAGAATCGGGGCGCCACGGCTCTCGTACGACGCGAGGGGTCAAAAGTAGCGCGCATAATACAGTGGCAAAACAGGCCTACTTATACCTACGTACGCGAGGATGCAGTGGAGACGTGCCGCTGCTGCGCTGCTCGCCGCCAGCAGTTCTCCCCGGGAGCAACAAGCTGTTTAGCCACGGCTACTCTCCTCCTCTCTCGATTTCGCAGCCCCGGCTCCCCCGGGCGAGTGTATGCATCCCCCGCCGACTGCACCGAGGCCCTCGAGTGGGCGCGTGCATATGCATACGCAGCTACCACGAAATCCCGCGGATGAACCAGCGGCCCCCGCAGGATCACAAAAGCCTCGCGCATTCGCCCGGGGGAATTTCCGTGTGTGCCTCGGGGTGAACCGAGGGGGGAAAATGCGCCCACTCGACGACAGCCCGCAAACTCACGCACTGTTTACACCGGTTATTTTATCGTCGATTTCCGAATTCCGAGCACCGCGAGCGAGGGGAGCCAAAGCGTCCCCCCCCCTGCCTTCCTCGCCGATTTTTTGCCCTTATCCACGCCACCGTCAAAACTGCTCGCGATGACGATGATTCGGGGCGGGGCCGGTGCTACGTACGCTCGGTTAACGCTCAGCCGTCCCGATTTATTGACTGTGCCGGGGGTCGCGTGTCGATGGCTCGAGTGACTCGGCTGTTTGCCTTTTGTATTATTCGATTTGTACCGCGCGAGACCCCCCTTTTTTCCCCTGCGCCAAAGGCTCACGCCTCATTTTGCCCAGTGCAAATCTATCATCGTTTACCCACTTGTACGAGAGAGCGCGGTTTCTATATTCGATTTCGTTCGGGCTCATATCCGTGTCTGTTACCCCGTTGGCGATGATTCTTATATTGCAGAGAAATATTCAATTCGATCTCTCGTTGAATGAGAAACCTATGTCGTTTATTGAAATATCGTCGAATTAATGCGCTTCGACGGATGGATCGTTAGAAGAAATTATTCCTTACTCTATTCAGGCCGATGAGAGAAATTGATAATTTCAAAAATTGATGACTATTACTCTGCAATGTGAGTGATTTTTAATATTTGGATACAAATTTTAAATACATGGTACTTCCTAAACGCGCAGTCACTACAGTTTCGAACTACAGGGTGATTTTATTTAGGCGATTTAGAAAAGTTGAATTGTTTCCACCTCTGTTCTTATATGTTATAGTGAAATATGAGGATTTATGGCAGTATTTTCAACGTAAATTAGCTGAAAAGTTGGTCAAGATTAGATGAAAAAACAATACACGACTAAAAAACGAAATACAGAGAATAGAAAATTGGCTTACGTATTCATTTTTTCCAGAAATGTACAATTTTTTTTGTATTTTCTTCCTGTTAAAATTTGTAACATTTGGTAAGATTCGTAAAATTTTGTTAAATTTGTGGAATTTTGAAAAATTTGTGAAACTCGTGTAATTTTGTGGAATTAGTGAAATTTTGTGAATTTAGTAGAATTTTGTGAAATTGTGACAAATTATGGAAAATTATAGAATTTCGAAAAATTGTAAAATTTTGTAAAATTGGTGAAATTTTGTAAAATTTTTGAATATATCGTGAATTTGGGAATTTCAGTAAAATTGACAAATTTCTGATCATTGTGGAATTTTGGTAAAATTTGTGAAGTTTTTGTGAAATTTATAAAATTTTAGAAAATCTGTGAAATTCAGAGAAATTTGTAGTTTTTAAAATTTAGAAAAATCTGTGAAATTCAGAAAAATTTGTGAAGTTTTTAAAAATTTGTTGAATTTGAATTAAATATATCGAAATGAAATACGAACAAAATAGAATATTTCTGATGAAATTTCATCGAAGAGAGAGTATATGATTATCAGATTTGCCAGTTCAAATTTCAGAAAAATAAAATGCTTTCCGAGGTCCTACCTTCTTGAACTGGGTTCCGAGTTCGCACCCTCTCTAAATGGCTTCTGAGTTCGCACCTCCCTTTGCGGACATTCCATTCCTATCTATCAAAGAGAAAATGTTAATTGTGAAATCAAAAAAATGTTCAAATTTAGAGTATTTTCAAACTTTTTTATGTAAATTAATTAACTTATGTAAATACTGGTATCATTGCTCCAAGCTCTCAATCGACATCTGTGTTTGTGTGTGTATGTGCGTCCGTCTTAAAACTAAAATAATCGAATGTAAAACTACGAGATTTACTTAACTCGCCAAAAGTCACAGCCCCATACAAGAAGGTCAAAAAAAAATTTTTCTTCCCCTCAGCAACGGTTGCTAGGGCGGTGAACAACGGTTGCTAAGGAGCTAATTGGGAAGATGTTGTGTCCTTTACCGTCGAAAATGATGGAAACAGGTCATAAATTAATGATTTCCAACCTTCGTAACTGTTGCTAGGGAGGTAAACAACCGTTGCTATGGAGCAAATACAACAATTCAGTGTCCTTGGCCATCGAGTGTGACTTAAAACTGATTTTCCGGCTTGCCCCAATGAGCACTCATAAGGATTTGTGAGAAAACACGTTAGGAACGGTTGCTAGCGAAATAACCAACGGATTTTGCTGAAAATTTAACTCGCCCGAGATTTTTCCGCGATTAACCTGTGTGCAAAATTTCAGGACGATCGGACCATTCCTTCGAGAGTTATCGTGGACGAAAAAAAAACGGGACGCACACACACACACACACACACACACACACACACACACACACACACACACACACACACACACACATACATACATACAGACACTTTTGGATTTCCATGTTTTTCGACCCGTAGATCACGAAAATCGAGGTCCCGAGGTCTGATTCGGTGGGTCGATTTTTGCCCCATTACGAAGCTTTCTCTTTGAGAAAGCAATATAGAATAAAATCAGTGTACAATCAATGCCTCGACTGTGTATATAAATATAATAATCATATACTCAAACAAAATTAAAGTACTGAACTTGTACATATATTCAATATCGCTTGAAGGTACATTAGTATGCTCTTCAGGAGTTTTTTATGGGAATTGGGCCATAAAATATCGGGAGTTAGCCATTTCACGTTTTAGCCAAAAGTTATTCCCGTAAAAGGCCTAGTCATTTAATTTTCATCCAGGTTATAAACTTTTTCTGGTTAACTCATGATTCCATATATATGCCATACTCGTGTTGCGGTGATGAAATGAAATCACGAGGCAAAAGTTTTTGGCGAATTACGAAAATGATAAATAATACACGCGATGAGAATAATAACGTATATATAAGCTCAACGAATATATACACGCTTGACACGTGATCAATCAATCGGGCCTAACTGCGGGCATGAATTCTCGAAGGGATCACAATAATTTGCTGGAAGATGTATGCAGGCGACAACAAGTGTTCCACAACATCGCAGCGCACGAAATAGCGTTGGCTCTTGGGGTATATACATATACATGTAAGCGGCAGCACGGCGTGATGCAAAGATCGAGATTTGAACGTGCACGTTTTAATAGACGTGAAATTAGCAGGTTCGACGGCAAGAAGTTCAGCGTTTCGTATTCCAAGTTTAGCGTACGATCGGGCCTCGGAAAGCGAAAGTGCCCTCCTCAACTTGTAAACTGGCTGTTGGGTCAATTTTGGCTCATGCCAATTTCTTTCAAGCGCTCGCGACGATAGACGAGCGTTGTGCAGTCTCAAGCGTTGCCCAATACACGCCACTCGAAGAATGTCGATCTATTCATTATTCACGTTGGAGATTTTACATTGTTTTCCATCGAAAACGAATCGCCCACTCGGCTTCTCGTGAACCTACGACGGTTGCGTAACCTAATGGTAAATAAACAATGTGCTGATATTGGAAGATTGAATAGGTAAAATAGCGCACAGTGACCAAATATTATTGTAACTTCTAAAATTAGTCATTTCGAAACATGCAAATTTACATAGTCAAAATCGATGAACCTTGGAATAGCAAACGTTGATCCAACAACGAATTCCATCGTCATGATTTACCATACTATCTGTAAATTATTCCATCGCCATGATTTATCATATTATCTAGTAAATTATTGAGTTAGCACGTCTTGAAATGCGCACATATATATCTGAACTATTTTTTGCATGGCGACGTCGATTTCAAGTTGATTAAAACGCGATAGAGTTCTTTCTAGGTTCGATTCGATTGAAACAGTGGAATTGTGATTCGATCGAACAGTGGATTTCATCTCTTGACGACCAATTAAAAAGCAGTAAATGATCCAATTTACAATCATAATCTTTAGTTGGTCCATCAACCGGATATTTGATAACAATTTTGGCAATCTTCCGAAAGACACGTCTAGACAAAATCGAGACACGGGCTCGTGAGGGTCGCGTGTGTTGCAGGTGCGATGGTCCGCGGAGCGATTCGAACGACGACGTCGCTTGGCTCATATCGCGGATGGGGTTACGAGTCGTCACGCGTGAAGCTGCGCGCACAGCGAAGGATTCGAGCCCGAGCCAAGGGTTGAAAGTCCGAGTCCCGTTGTGTCTCGGGGCTGTTCTGCCGGGGGGAATCGGGGGGGTCGGGTCGAGGCGGACAGGACGCAGGATGCAGGAGTGGCGGGAGCCGCTCGCGCGGATCTGGGACGGAGGGAGCAAGAGACACGAGGCCGATCGCGGGGGGATGCGATTGCCGTGTATAGCCGGGTCGAAGATTGTTGCGCTCGTCTCGGGCCGAGAGAGGGAGCGAGAGAGAGAAGTCGGCTGATGCAGAGTGCAGGAGAGGAGGGCAGCTGGTGGGGCCGTTAATTTCCCGATACAATGCTCATATCACGTGCCCCACTCTCCACCTAGTGCTGCTGCTCCTCCTCCGCTGGTGCGCCGCTCCCCTACTCCCCGCGGCGGCGGCGGCGGCGGCGTCGGCGGCCACCGCCTTGTCTTAGCGGCAAACTTAATCGATATTTCACAGTTTCTTACCCCCACTCGACCTGTCCCGTGTCCAGCCGCGCGGCAGAGGGGCGCCCACCAATCGCGCCACCGGCTAAAGCATCTCGCGAGCGCAACCCGACCTCCCTATGTACGTATCGCCCTTGTATACCCCCCCACCCCCACCCACCCTACCCTACATACATACAGCACCAGCAGCTTCTTGAAGACGTGCGTGTAAGCTCGAGCCAGCCTCCCCTTCGCCCACTCCTCCGTCCGCTCCGAAAGCTCTGATGCTGGACACTCGACCGGATGCCCGTATATACCGCTACCCCTCCCCCATCCCACCGTACACCCCCAGCCTCACCCTCGTCCCGTGCATATACGTATATACCGCTCGCGCGCGGATGCTCCGCGCTGCCAAACTTCCTCGAACCGCGCTGCAACTTTTCGCACGTGTTGCTGCGCGTTGCTACGTCTTTTTCCAACATGCGGATGTATACGCACTATATGTATACGTTTCTCGCTCTTCTCAAATGAGGCCCATGCGATTCTCTCTTATGTCCCTTCGGATAGATCCGAAGGAGTAATTAAATCTGATTGTGCGCGGGCAGGATAAAGTACGATGCGATATAGATACGTGCGCAATCAGTTCCACCTGCGTGTATGCACAAACACACGCGTACGATGGTAACGATCGCAACGCGCGAATCGAACCGGAGATATATATGTATGTATCCTTGAGCGGAGCATGTCAAACGAGAATGCACCGGAGGAGGTGGAGGAGTCGGGAGAAAAATGAAAATAAACGCGACGTTATTCAGTGTATTTGCTACGACGCATTCGAACGCCCCGGCGACGCGTATATACAATTGCAAAGGGCTCGTAGGTGCATTCATACTAGCATATTCCACTCGAGACAAGCATCCATCGAAGCTCCTCTTTCTCTCTCTCTCTCTCTCGCTGCCACTGTCTCTTTCCCAACAAACTGTATAAGATAAAGGAGAATTGCCGACGCGCTCGGGCTCAATAGCAAAATAATTGAAGAAAGGAAAAAGCGAATAAACATGGGTCTTCCTCTCTTTCTCTCTCTCTGTATCTCTTACTGTATCTCTCTCTTGTGAAGCGCGAGTCGGTTTTGTAATCATACCTTGCGCTATACACACGGCAACTGGCTCACGCGGCCCTCAAAGCTGCGCGAGACATAAATTGCACGGGAAAACCAGTCCCGCATATATAACCCCCCACCCTTGTATCCTCGCGCATTGTATTTTCACGTACGCAAACGCGCGGGCGTGAACAAACACACATACACGTGTGTGTGTGTGTTTACGGCTTTTCCGTCTCATCGTTTTTCATCGGGGCGTCGCGCGCGCGCGCATATAACGAGGCAAAGTCTCATTATTGTAATTGGACAATGCTTCGGCACGACGCGCCGCGGCGCTGTTTGTTTTTAATTTTTTTCCTCGCCCCCCGTGCCCCGCCTCCCACCGAGAGCCGAGCCGACGGCAGAGGGCCCGCAGATAAACGGCGACGTGACGTTCGTTACGAAGGAACGTCGTCGTCGCTATCTGGAAGCGGGGGTGGCAGCGGGGGTGGCTCGCCCCTGCACCCCACGTACGACGCCCGCTTCTATATATATCGCGGCGTTTAATCACCCCGCGCGCGCTTCCTTTCATAATCTACACGGCCGAGCACTTTGCCAGCCCGTCTTATTTTTCCCTCTCGCGCGCGCTCCTATATACCTATACACATACGTATAATATATACCGGCAGGAGAGCGCAGTAGACGATTCCTTCGCGCCCGGGCGTTTTTCAACGCTCGGATATTCCACGCCTCCTCCTCCCCCCGGCCACCCCGCGCGACCTTAAGCGTCGGTCGGCTTCGTTCGAGATTCTGCGACTGCTGCAACGACGGATATGCTCAAGGGAATGTCTTGCCGGGCGTGAATTTCCACGACACTGATGAGCGATCGATCGAACCAACGCGCCTTCGAATTATCACACATATCATACACACACATATCATAGATACACCTCTTATTCGGGATGTCGCGCGATCCTCGCGGAACGTATGCATTGTACAAGTGATTATACATATCTTAGCTGGGAGGAGAAAGGTCACAACTAAAAAAGAAGCATACATTTCATATTATTTCCAAATTTCTAATCCTTCTATCGATGGAACACTTCTCAATCGGATAATGCTTAAATTAAAGTATTATTCGAGAATTGTCTGATTCCGAGTGAGAATCTTTGGACGAGCGACTCCGAGCTATGACCTTTCCCAGCTGCGAAGATATGCAAGTACGCGATATCACGAGACGCTCGTTATCCGAGCGTTAACGCCAAATCCCTAGACAACAAATTTTTTCTTCTCAGCATTTCCACCGGAAGTGGCACAATGAGAACCGGCAAAGTTTACAACGACAGTAGAAACTCACGAGCCGGGGGTGGTGAATGTACAGAAGCGAAACATCGCGAGGCATCAGTTGACTACGTGGTCGGGCGCAGCTGACGGGATGTTTTTGTCTCGGGAATCGGCGTGTATGGGGGGAGGCGGCTCGGCACAAGCCGGTATCCCCAGTCGGGGGCAGCCAGGCCGGCGCGCGAATCGATTGCTCAATTAACGATAGTGTGCGCGGCCGGCGTTGATGAATTGCGAAGTTGCAGCGGCGCGGGCGGTGCGGTGAGCTCGCCCGGCGTCCCTGCGTCGGGCCGCATCTCCTCGGCGCTGCGCTGCGCGACTTCATTGTCGCGCTCGGGGGGTAGGGGCGAGGCGCGAGACCGACTGCAAAGTCCGCACGCGGAGACCCTTGAATTTCGGCGCGCGCGGCGTTTAGCTCGAGCGAATTGAAATTGTTTGGTCCGCGGTATCCGGCCGAGATAACGCGCGGATACACGCGCATGCCGCTGCTGCTCGATCGAGCCTTTTGTCGCGTCGACCGACGGCTACGCCGGGTATAATCGTCGTGATGGGATGTCTGTAACACTAGGTGAATTACGGTCCGCATCGCGTCAAAAAATTAAGCTTCTCAGGGTAAACGTGTATTCGAGCCATACGACCCGACTTTTTGCAGATCGACAGTCGATATGATTGACGGTTATCCGCATGGTAAATGAACATAGTCTCGGCTGATGCATATGAGCATCGAATGAGAAACAGTGAACCAATATAGATTCAAGTCAACTAAATTCGACTTTTTAAGACGACTCAAATGTACTATCACAATTTTTATCGTAAATGATGAATCATTTTGAGCTGTTGGGTTGGATCAGTTGACACCTAGAGCATCAGGTACTTCCAAGCTGTATGCGCATATACGACGCATCATCGTAAAGATTTAGATGCCGCAGATAAGATGTCAATCAGTACCATCAGTAAAAGGTCAGTTGTGTCGTATTCACGTTTATCGGGGGAAGCTTAATTTTTAAGACTCTAATCATTAGCTCCGAAGTTCCCTCAATGTATACATGTATATATATATGGTGCATCCGTTGAAGTGGCCGACTCTCAATTGTAACTTCGGCCACTTGTCGGTACTGGGGGGGGGGGTCATTATTCCGCGCCGACGACATTGTCAATATATATACGTGGCTCATTGGATCAATCGGTGCTCGTGCAGTCCCGATACTGTTTTTAACAATCCGTCATTTGGAACAAGATCTCGCGGGACCCACTCCTCCTCGAGACTGTGCGCAGTTGTTGCTTTTTTCTTATTTCAATCGGGTCGTGGACGCAAGTTTAATTTCCATTGTTATCCGGCGCGGATAAGGACGTCTTCGCGGTTCGCTCGAACGAGCTAATTTTCAAAAACAACCGCCAATGACGGCGCCGCCGCGCGATGGACGGGGGGGTTATTGGAGAACAAGACGCGCGCAGTGTGTAATTAGCTTTTTGTCGTGTATTATACCGCGCGACTTTGAAGCGGTATTACCGCGAAGAGCTAATGATCGATTAGAGGTGGTTTTTTTATCACCTGCGCGGATGGCTCGCGACCGTCGCGCCAGCCGATTGGCTCGCCCGGACAGAAACAAGGTTGACAACGTTTTTCCCATTCTCTCGATTTTCCACCATTTCATATTTACGACCAGCCACGATCCGTGACACACTTGGCGAGTTATTGCATCGTGGATGTACTCTTCATCGTCGTAAAAACACCGGCGCGCGACCACAGATATGGTTCTACTAGACATGGATAAAGCACGCTCGTTCCTTTTCGAACTCTCGGCTTCAATTTCAAAACGAACGTGATGCTCGTACCAATTGGAGCGAAATACCGAACGAGCTCGTCTAATCTCCGCGGTCCGCGAGTTAATTCCCGCCGAGTCTAAGGCGCTCGGATTTTATTATCTTTTCGCGGGATGAATCTGCGCGTCAAATTTCAACGGGACCTCGAACAAGCGTAATCCATATAGCAAGTTGTTTGAGCATTTTTAACAAGGGAATATCGACGAGAAAGAATATCGAAAAAAGTTTTTAATAAGAAAGCGTAATGACGGCAAAAGTTCAATATAGCGACGCGTGCGAGGCTCCGCGCGAGACTACTCGATCATTTTGTATCCTTTGAACACGTATTTTCTATCGACACGTACCAGGAGACTCGAACAGCGATTCTTCCCAGCTGATCCCGTGAGATTCCCGTTGTTTGCACTGCCAGTGTCGATGGGGCTTATATTCGGATGTATTGGGTGATAATCCGTGATACACACTACCTGTGTATATCAAGCTTGTCAGCAAATAAATCTCCCGATTTCTCTCGAAATTATTCTATTGCAGCTTACCGTGTAAAGCGTATTAGATACTATTGCTCTGACGTTGTACTTGCCGCTCCGCCCGCATAAACCTCCTAATTTATCCGGAAGATCAACTATCGGGGGAAAAGGGGGTCGTCTCTCGGTGCCATTCACAATTTACAGTAGATCATTCACGCCTCTTCCTCCACCGTGGATCTTTGCATAGGGTAATTATCGTAACCGTTGAGCCTGGCCGAGTTCAAGTTACCTGGCTCAATGATGATCGAAATCCCTGATATTTTTTTTTTCAAGGGATCTCTCAAAACTTCACTGTATTTATGTGTACACTAAGCAAGGGTGTACTTATGTTTTTGGGTCATCAATTACGGAGGAACGTTTTGGAGCGGATTTGCGGTACCGAATCAGGTTATATAGCGATTCCTGCAGGTTTCACGGTAATACTTCGAGTACCTTTGAGAACTAGTAATAAAAATCATTGTTGGATAATAACTCTTGGTTATTTTTTCATGCTACCAATTCAACATTTTACCTTTTTCTAAAAAAAAAGGGAAAAGCGCCTCAAAATGGACATTTTTTCAGCATATGCAGGTAAAACGGTCACTTTGGAGAATCATGCAAGGTAAACGTGGGGTAAAACAAGTTTTAAAATTGAATTATTCGACGTGTTGTACAAAATCCCGGTGGAATTTTCGTTCAAACATAATTTTTCATACGTTAAAATAAAGTCAACATTTTACCCGGATCATGCTTGTAAAACGACGCGTTTGAGGCAAATTGTATGGAGTGAGATGGGAAATAGCCGTTTTATCTGCTTAGTCCGGGGGAAAATGTTTGACGTCATTTTAACGCATGGAATATTATGTTTGAACGAAAATTCTACCGGGGTCTTATGGAGCTCATTGAATACTTGGATTTTACGCCCGATACATTTTTGCCCCAAGGAATTAGTCCTGGATCGGAGTTGACAGAAGATTTTCAAATTTTGCTCGTAAACCTATTATGATATAGGTACGCGATTTTGAAAGTTGCTCGTTAAGCTTAAAATTGTAAGGAAAATTTCCCACTCCATCATGTCTCAACAGCTACCAAAACGAATATCGCGTATCAACGATCCAGCCCAACGCGTTTCACCATGTGAGAAAAAAAATGAGCGGCCGTATTAGCCGCTCAGACCTGACGTGTATCATTTTCGATAAGCTCGAGACATTCAATCTGTCATAATAATTAATGATACTCTATGAATACAGAGTTTTCTTGTACGTATATATATACACGAATTTTCATCCACGGATATCGCAAGGGAATCGGAACGTTGAGCTAAACCCGTCTCCATCTGCTGTGCAGTGAAAAAATAGTGTCATCCGGCGACAGGTCAAATAGGTGTTTACTCATTGCTCGCGATACGGAACAAGTATCAGGCCAAGGCAAGAGTGCTCTTAAACAACAGATTAACTCGGACTCCTTACAGTCTACGTTCGTGACTGTACCCGCGTAATAACCTCGCGAGATCTCAATTTGAATAATTTGAAAACGCTCCGAACTGTAACGGTTTCTCGTAGGTGCGATCTTGCGCGCGACTCGACAAATTCATAATGTCCAGAACGAATCGCCCGGTGAACGCTCGACTCATATCCCATAATCAAATTTTTCACATAATACTAGTCTTAAGGTACGCGATCGATCGCCTCATTGTCCTACAGCTTCCGATCGAAAAGTGCTCACATCCCCCGATATCGTCGGCGCACTATTTCGACAACCGACTCGATGGGAACGGCGTTTTTGCCGATAAGATCGGCGAAGTGTAGTGGAGGTTCGGCACTTTGGGGGAAGGGAGAGTTGGAGCTAAGTGCGGAATAAACGACGAGCCAGCTCGTAAACATACACTGACGCGCGTACAGGAGCTGGGCTGCGACTGTTGGTGAGGCGCAAAGGTGGAAGAGAGTCGTGGCGGCAACAGCCAGAGGATATATATCGACGGGCCGAGACAAAGACGTTGATGAGCGAAAGAGGTGGCGCGGCGGCGGGTGGGTCGGAGAAAACGGGGCTCGAGATCTGCATTGGGTGGGTGGGTGGTTGCGCGCTGGCGCTATATACAGTTGCGAGATCCGTTACTGTCAAACAGTGGCCGCGCGCGCAGCATCGGTGGCGGCGGCAGCAGCAGCAGCACGTGAATCAATAGCATTAACCCATTCCGCCCCATGGGAGGGAAGGGGAGCTCGGGGGGGGGGTGAGGGGCAATGGTAACAATCCTGAGGTATTTAGCCGTGCGCGCGGCAGCTGCCGGCCAAGACGGGCGCTCGCAGCAGCGCGCAGCCACCCGACCCTCCCCCCGCCCCCCCCCCTGTACATCCGCGGCGAGGGAATCGTATCAGGGCTGCCCAACCCCCGGGACCCGGCCGTATATATACCCAGCCTTCCCTCCGTCTTATATACGCTCGGACGTGCATCTTAGCCCAGCTGCCACCGCCGCGCGCAGCTCCTATACCCACCCGCGATCCTATACACACACGCGCGCGCGCGCGTTCTGCTATATATTCAGCGTAGACCGAGAACACCTCGTCGATATGTGCGCGCATTCCCGGAATAATCGCTCGCGAAATCACTGGCCGTAAGGGCTCTACGTGTATACCTGGGCGCGGTATAAGTATGTATATATATATGCCGAGGAGACTTCGAGAGTCACTGATTCCCGGCTTTTACCCGCACGTCCTGTCTTATTCCAAACTTCTCCCGCCTCGCGCCTCACCGAATGTTATACGACGACTTTTGATATGTGCAGTAGCGGTAATCGTGCCTGAATCCTGAAACATCCTGAATTTCATTGCGGTCGTTTCCACGCGTTTTTTCCATTCGTCGCGATCACTTCTCGGACTACACGTTATTCATTCGGAATTTGCACTTTGCGTTAGCGAAATCGTGCATATGTGTATATCAAATTTTTACTTATGGTTGAGAATATGTATAATCTGGATTGGTCCTTCCTCACGTCGTCTTCTCGTATTGGGAAGTGAATTCGCCATCCACTCCCCTTCAATGCATCATCCGGGCAAGTAATCGGCCATGATCGCTTGAGTAGCAGGAAGGGGATGGCGAATTCACTTCCCAATAGTTTTTGGATTTCTTAGTTTTATGGACAATTCATAGTATTGAATGTTATCTACTTTCTTAAAGCCAATATATGAGAGTGGAAAATCACTGTATCAAGATGAATGACTCATAGAGTGGCATGCAGTTAATTTTCCATCAAATAAAAACGTATTTTCATTAGACATAATTCTTACATAAAACTCGTCGTGAAGTTTTGGTATTAAAACTCATGGAATAAAACTTGTAATTCATTTTTATTATGACTATTTGCAGTTCCACTCAATCGCTCTTTATACAGCGATTTTCGTCCACTTTCATACACTGGTTTTTCACTGTATAAGCTTTTAGAAGAGTAATTCAGTTGATCAGAGACACGAGAGAGAAATCGCTTTGCAAATTCTTCCCAAATCTGTAAAAGTTCTTTCCAGATTCTTTACAGATTCAGTATTTTCTCTCATGAAAAAATATTCGTTCTTGATGTTTTCCGGTGCAACACTTGCGACACAATGAGCTCAGAGGCACGATGATCTATGCGTCACTTGTTACTCGATGAACTCAATGGCATGAGGAGTAATAATTCAGAGTGAAATAGAAAAAGCCAAGAGTCACTCAGAATAGTATCTTCTCATTCCCAGAAGAATTAGGCACATCCGGCATTGCGCTACTTTCAAACAGAGAATATTCCTGATTGGAAAAGAAAGCTTTCAAGAAGATTCCGATGATAAAGTATTGGGTAGCCTGGGCTACTTTTCGGGACGAAACTTCTCTTAGAACAAGAGGATGTTCTTATGAGTGTAGCTCTTGTAAGAAAACGAAGATACATATGGTCGACTATTCGTCGAGATAGTCGATGAGAGTACACACTCGCAACCAGCCGCTCAAATTCTCGTTTTTTTTTATCATTCGCGCGTAAAATCACTCACACGAGTAGATATAAGGTCGATATCGGAAACGGCGATCGGCTGGAGTGGCGGCTGGAGCGGCGAAGCCAACAACGCGTATACCATCGAGCTGGAATTAAATTCAAAGTAGTTGGCTGTAGTGCGCGCTTGTCTCCGCGCAGAGCTGCTGCACACACGTAGGAGCTTGGCCGGCGCGGCGTCTTGGGTACAGTTGCAAACGTGTGTGGGGGCGCGCACACATACCAAGGAGGAGCGGCCGGGGTATATGTGTGTGTGTATAGGCAAAATCAATGCGAAGCTTAAGCTGGCCGTGCGCGGTGGTGGCCGATTGTGCAGCTCTCGGGGTTGTGGCGCGCGAGCGAGCGAGCGAGCAAGAGCAAGACGGGGCCGCACGTCCGTCGACAATGAGAAACGGAGAGACGGCTGGGGCGCGCATCTCGCGCGATATACACGTCCGAGCCAAGAGCCCAGCCGAGATACGACTGTCCGTCGGA
Organism: Aphelinus atriplicis; assembly: GCA_020882685.1. NCBI lineage: Eukaryota > Metazoa > Arthropoda > Insecta > Hymenoptera > Aphelinidae > Aphelinus > Aphelinus atriplicis. Next base: position 91,567,903 of record CM037073.1, on the reverse strand, counting down.
GCTTCGGTCTCCCTCCCTCCCTCCCTCGCGGTCTCTTTGCTTGTTTGCTCGGCTCCTTCGGCAAAGCGCGCTAAATGGGAAAGCCGATTGTTTCGCCAAAGCGTCCGTCCCTCCCTCCCCCACCGGCCGAGACTTCTCTCTGCAATCCACCACCCACCCCTCCAACACTCGATCGCCCAAGTCGAGCTCGAGTTAAAAATTCACATCCTCGAGCGATACACGCTGGGAACAGCTCGCGCGATGCGAATATTGACGGATCGCAGCGCCGCGGCGCGAGTATTGAGGAGCTCGCTTGGCTAACTGAAAAGTGCAGTGGCATCAGTCGGGGTAGGCAGCCGTCGCATGGGTTTTGAAGGAAGAGGGAGGAGTGATTTTTTCGTAACATAAACCATGTGTGAACTTGTGACACTTTACAGAACGACGTACTTACGAAATTCTAGCGAATTTCCAAGCTAAAATATCTAGAATTGAGCCGTTCAGACAGTTGGTTTTTCGGGACACCTTGGATGAAAATGACCTCGAGTGACCAGGATAACCACTATGATAAACTTTTCTAGAATAAAAGAAAACAATATTTTCGGTTGTACAAATTCTAATTCAATAAAGTATTTGGAATAAAATGGGAATTCTAATTTGATTAGAAAATTCTTCGTTTATTTTCACGTCAATCTCATCGAAAAGAGAGAATGCATAATTTCAACAATTGATTTCGACGATTTCGACAGGTAAAACGTTTGGGCGACCCGACCGCTCAGCTTCGATTGCAAGTGCCAAAATAGCGTCGATGCGATCGTGAGGTGTTCCGGATTACCGTGGGAGAAAAGTCTTCGTAAACGCCAAGACGCGAAGTTAGTCCTCTGTTCCAGGTTGGCTCTTCTCAGGCAAAGATATCTTTTCCATCTTGCAAAACGTTTTCTTGGTGTATGAAAAAAAGTCGAGCGAATTAACGTATAGCCAGTGATGTACTTTAAATTCGGCGAGTGGCACTTTGAATATAGTCGAATATATAATTAAAAAAGAAAAAAGGCTGATAGACGCGGGCTCGAGGTACGGACGTAGAGCGGGCGAAAAAAATCGGGGGTCGAGGGTCGACCGCAGGCGAGGCGATACGGTGGCGCACGTGTGCGAAGAAAGTCGGCAGCGCCGCGTTGTATATGCAGGTGTGTGTGTGTGTGCGCGCGCGCTCGCGCATGTGTACACTCTGTGGAGGATATAAACAGAGGGGGAGGGCAAAAAAGGACGTCAAAGTGGAAACGAGGAGAGCGAGAGAGAGCCTAGGAGGAATGAGAGGCGGAGTGCGAGATGAGTGCCGCAGATGAAAGAGCTGGTGTGCTGCTGGGTCCGAATCTCCAACCGGATGTGGACTGCGGTCTGTGTCATGCACCGCCGAGCGGTTACAGCCCATTGTCCGACGGAAGCAGCTCTCCTCCTCCCTGCGACCCCCCCCCCACACCCCACACCCAACTCCGTCTCCTCCCGTACCTCCTTCTTTCTCTCGTTCGGAGCGCTCGCTCGCTCGCTCGCGTTATCGTCCCGAAATGACGACGCGAGCCGCCGCCGCCGCACACGTGTGGTCCCTTTGCCGCTTGTCATCGTGAGCCGGCCGCTCCGCGATCGGTCAATTAGACGGGCGACGTCGAGAGCCGCGGGTAACTCGATTACACACACACACACACATACCTGTGCAGCGGCGACGTATGTGCCGGATTCTTTGTTTCTATATATACCACGAGCACACGGCGCGATTACCCGCCGCTCGAATCAATGATGGATGTGCGCTGGCGCGCGAGTACGGACCAATGTATCAATCGTCCGCGGTCGTACGTACACGCCGTCATTATCGCTCGGCTTGATCGGGGGAAACGAAAAAAAAAGAAACTCCCCCCCGTCGGATTACTCATCTGTTTCGTCGGTTGTATCGACGCAAAGTGTGTGTGTGTGTGTAAGTGCGTTGGACACACACACGCAAGCGAGTACACATTTTGAATTTATATTCATCGCCGCGTGCTTAGTCATTCGGTGTGTATATGTGCGTGAGTAATTACATCCACCTCGCCGCGATCAATTACACCGCGGCGGAGTGACTCTGGTTCCGAGGCTACGGTTCAGATGTTGAGATTCGACGGGGCGCGCGCATGTGTGGCATTTTCACGACGGTATATACATAAATGCCTTTTTTCCCCTTTTTTTTCTCCAAAAACACGCAAACGTCGCGGGGAGCAAATTGGATTTCAAATGTATGTATATGCGTACGTATGCGTCAATCACCGACACACACTCAGCGGAGTTCAGTCACGCACACGCGTGCTCGATCGTCGGAGACCGTCAAATTTGTATGGGAGTATCGCTGAGACGGATGACTACGGCGAAATGAAAGAGCGAAAAGGGAAACGGGGGGTAAAGGTGGAAAGCACCGGCTAATAACGAGCTCGCGAGCGTTAAACGTGTAATGGGCCGAGAGCTCACTTATTGATACGTGTGCGCGCGTCCGTGCATCGCCCATTGCGTGTCTCGACCGGCCGGCGCGATCCCTCGGAGCGTATGTATACAGCGTTGAAATAGCTTGGATATCGGTGAGAAAGAGAGAGAAAGAATAGTTTTTTTTCCTCCTCAGTGTCGAATGCTCAAACAGCATTTGCAATGATTAAATATGTCACCGGTAGAATAATGATCGTCAGGACGGAAGCGCATCTCACGAATTAATGACGTATTTCGAATCCAATGAGGAAAGCGCATTAATGTTCGACTAGACATCGTTAATTCAGTCTCTTCCTTGAGGTGATTAAATCTGAAATATGAAATTTCCAAATCGTCCTATACTCTATCGTACTGTTTATTTCGAGAACATTCAAACTTACGTGTTGAAATTTATTGAATTAAGTTTTTCAACAAAACAAACTCGAGATCATTGCCTATACATTCAAGTAATGATCACACGGGATGAATTGTCCAAAACCGATTCATTCTGCAGTGGTGATGCATAACGCCTCTATCGAGCATCAACGATCAGTCTATAGTTGAACAACGTGACATCGATATCGAAAAAACAAAATAACCCTATAATTCGTTCCATCTAAATCCAGGTTTGTGTATATGTATTTGCACGAGCAGATCGGCGCCCGTCGTGGGAGCGCGGGGGGCCAAAAAAAAAGAGTCCTAAATAAATCAAGCCCTCGAACGTGCCGCGCACATACATCCACCCCGCGCGGAAGTCTCAGTGTCTTTAATTTGAAAAGCTCGGCTGGTAGAACGAGCGCGAGGGTCGGCTCGGGACGAATCGAAGGTGTGTATACACACACGTGCGCGCACGAGAGAAGCGTATATATATATATACTGCGCACACGCGACGTACACCCAGTCACGCACATACAGACGGAGCGCGCACGCATAACGAATTAGGGAGCTTTTATGCTCGCGTCGTGTGCCGGCCCGCTTAATTCTAATCAGCGTCTGCGATGTCATGGGCAGCAGCAGTGGCATCGATTTTTCCACAGCCAGGAGGGGGAGTGGGCGAACTTGGGCGCGATTTCTTACGTGTGCTCACCCCACCTAGTGCACAAGGGCTCGCGGGTAGTTTCGGCCCCGCGGGGCTCGAATTTGAAATTGTAATACGTGCTCGAGCTCACTGATGGATTAACCAGTGCGCGGCCACCTTGGTTCGAAATATATATGTATGTGGGGCTTTTTCCCCGCGTTGTGACGTACGACTGTGTGAAAATTTCAGACGAGCTCGAAATTGGTTCGATATACGACAGGGATAAAAAAAAGGCCGAGTATATAATATTTCGCGAGATTTTCAATTGAATGGCGTGTTCAAACAAGATCTTATTCCGCGACTTGGAATGGTCCTAAAGTTTCTATCACTTGCAGAAACTACATCTTTAAGAGCGAGTCGTATATGTCAACGACAAAGACGAGGATATGTATGTATATATATATATATATATATAGATGCGGATGGGTTATGAAACATAATTGAAACACTTGAGATGTCAGGCCATTCAGCGCAGACTTTGGTACATTTAGATAATCAGATGATAGCCCTGAGTTTAGAATAGTATTATTATCCCGTACACTTTGTCCATGCGAAACGAACGAACGCGGGATTAATTTAAATTGGATGTCCTCGCCACACTCGAGTGTAAAATTAAATCGCTCCTCGCGAGCAACGTCAACGTCCAATGATTCAATTCATTCGAATACTATACTGTGTGGCATATTTTTTACAATCGTAAGGAAATTTATTTCTCTTGTTCATTGCGCAAACCCGTCATGTTTCGATCGTTATGTAAACGCACTACTGCAGATATATATTGGAAACAACGATTCCAAAGGAATATTTTGAAATACTTTTTTTCGGTATGATATGACATCTCTAAGATATCTTAATCTATAAACGTTGGGCATCCAATGTCATTAGTTTTATTCGATATACAATTAACTCACTTGGAGACGTTGTCCAGTTCGGATGACCAATCATCCCGAAACGGAATCATGTCCATGGACGTTTACTCTAACGATTCGATTTCCCGCTGAGATATTCTGTGAATAATTTTTGGTTTTATGCATTCATAGTTTATCTGTATACATAGAAGCTAATAAACATAGATTTCCTCTTCGTTTTTTCCTCAAAGTAAGGCGGATAAGCGATTGAATGGTCGAACATGCAGTGAATTTTTCACGCAATGCAAGTGAATATTCACTCGAGTTTCATAAGATTCGATAGCTTTGAAAATTCTTGACATCAAAAATCATAACCCTCGGGTGAATATTCATTTGTATTCCATAAAAATCCACGGTAGTCCCATTCAATCAGTCATCTATCTTCGTACAGTGTTTTTTTCCCTCTTCCATACACTGGTTTTTTGCTGTTTAAGAGAGTACATAGAATGAATAATGATATACGCGAATATCTCCTGAAAATCAAGACGTATGAGCAGGCCGAAAATCTTCACCACGAGTTCACCGCGATTCGTCACCCAAAGCAGTAGGTACACTAGACATTGTAGATGTATATACTGACAGATTTATATTATATGTGCATAAAGGGAAGAATAACACATAGGTATGATTTTTGAAAGTCTAGTTGATTTTGATAGTACGAACAGCTAGCTCTCGTGCGAGTATCCAAGAGATTATCTTCACAATCTATCTACGTACGTTGTTCAACGACGAAATGCTTGAAACGCGTTTGAACGTTGCAACTTAAAAGTCCAACGGTTCAAAAATGAATATATACGAGTGCAAAGAATCACGAATCAAACTAAATCCCAAAAATATAAATCGCGAGAGCCCGAAGTGAATATGCAGATACGCGAGCTGGAACCGAGGAAGGAAGTATATAAAATATGATCACCGAAGAAGAAGGGGAAGGGCCAGCGTTTACCTGACCGCACTTCATATCACACGGTGGTCGGAATCATCGTGGATCAGATTGATTGATTGATTCATAGTATTTGTAAACTTGGGACTGTTCATATAAGTTGTCACATATATTCCTTAATTTGGTAACTATAGATTAACAAACGCAGAAGTTTTCCTAACATCATCTGGTGTGTGATAAGGATAAAAAGATAAAAGTTATAATTAACTCTAATCAAAACTTGTGAAAAAATATTTCGTTATTCGGTATCGGTTTGCCATGGAACCCATATATGTAAAATATCATGATACAGTAGCTAACGATGTAATAAAACCGATGAGATACAATTCAGTATTCCTACTCATAGTTGTTTAGTATAACCTATGAAAGTATCTTATTAATCGTCGGTTATGCAATTCATACTGTTATTTACAGTATAGTTCTTTACTAATTTGAATTTCGAGAGTTTGAAATGTCGATATAGAGCAGCTTTGAAACTTTTACACATATGTATGTTTCGCGTATGTTGCTGGATAGTTCATTGAATAATCGAGCGAGGTGTATTTGGAACGAGTTTTGGTGACATCTATCGCGAGATCATGTACATACGACGACAGTCTCCCAGATTCATTAGATATACGTTAGGAACGCGAAATCCGTATACATACGTCGTAGGCTCGAGTATGCCGGCAGCTCAGTGCTGGCTATCGAGGCCAGCACACCCGTACCCACAACGCAGCGATATCAGAGGGAGAAAGAAGATTCGCGTATTCGCATGTATTATATACAAAAGCTGGCTGAGAATTGTCTCGCGCAGCCCCACGCGCATTCGCGTGTGTTCGCGTACACGTACATGGGCTCAGCCGAAAATACGAGGGCCCTCGTGTGCGTGCACGTGTATACGCGAGCCGGCTCTCCCTCGCCAAGCTATACACGGAGCTCGAGCCGGGAGAGAAAACGACGCAGAAAGAGCCGGTGTGTAAGTATACGCGCGGGGTGTACGTACTGCCGAGGAGCGTTCATCAGCCCCGAGCTTTTAAATACGAGCGAGGGAACTAAGGAGTAGGAGCCTCGTCTCCGCGCCCCCGAGCCACCCTTATTTCTTTCCTACCCCAGCTCCGCCGCCGCCGCCGACGCCGCCGCCACCACTGACGGATTGATTAAAAATATAAGGGAGCCCCAGCCCGCGCCCGTGAAATTTCTGATGGCTTCTAATTACGAGCTGCGACGCGTTTTTTTTTCGCCCCCCCCAACCTCCTTCCTCGTCTTCTTCTTCTTCCTCACCGGCTGGATTAGAGGCGCGCACTTTTCCACCGCTCTCTCTCTCTCTCGAGCAGGAGCGAAAACGAGATTTCTAAGCTCGAGACAGAGAGACAGAGAAGGAACGGGGGCGCGGAGTAATCTCGTCGTTCGTTAGGGGCGTGCGTACACGCGCCAAGTGCGCGAGAGCCCGGCTTAATTCATGCGTAAGTATGGGGATCGATATTCGTGATTGGGTTTTTCTCGCTCGCGCCTCGGCTGTGCTTCGGGGGAGCCGGCCGCCCTCGTTCCGCTCCTTCCCGTACGCGTATACACTCGCGCGTTTCGACAGTTCGTTTCGTACACGGGTGTATCAAAGTTTTTCCCTTCGCCGGCAGGACGACAAAAGTCTTGTGGTGTACGCTCGGGGTAATTCGGATCGCGGCAAGTCGTTGTTGCGCGCCGCGCACGGTACAATGGCCCGTGGGGGCCTTTTCAACTGGCTCTTCAACAAATCCCCGGCGATCTTGGATTTTCACCTTGACGAGTGTATAAGTAGCCGCGGGAGAGACAGGACATTTCGTGCGCGCATCGCGGTTTTAAGCAGCCGAGCGAGCGCTCCGGCCGTGCGCGGAGGGTATATTCAGTCAAATTAATGGAGCGCCGCGCAATTGCCGCGGACAACAGACAAAAAGTCTTGCTCGTCGAGCTGCACTTCGCAGTTTTAATCCCGCCCAAAGTATGTATATATATATACGTAGACGCGCGTCTTTCTTCCGCGGACGGCTGAGAAAACGCGGACGCACGCATGACTAGATAACGACGATGTATTTATATGTACATATATACGCCACAACCAAGTCAACAAGTATAAATACGGGACAGGATAAGGAGTACTGCACTCGAGGATTCGCCTCTCGGAGATCGTTGGAGCGGCTCGACCCCCCCCCCCCCAACACATTGTAGCCCGATTGAGGCTCGCGACTCCCAACAACAAAGCGCGGCCCGTTAATGTTCGAATAAACATTTTCGGTGGCGCGGAAAGAGCCGCTCTGACCGGGGGAAATTAAGCGAAGACGCTCGCGCGGAGGGGGGGCAAGCAGCCGGGCATTAGCGCGCAGGAGTTGGGTAACTACTTAAAAAAATATTTCGCCCTGAGAAATCTTGCAAGTCCAAGGAGAGCCAGCCAGCCAGCCAGCCAGCCGGAGCGCGCGCATTGTTCAAAAACGCTCGGCGTCACGCGAACCACCCCACCCCTCTTGTCCCTGCTCATCCGCACGTGTACTTTATCGAGAGGGCCGCGCACGAAAAAAGAAAAGGAAAAGCTCGCCGGCAAAGTTGGTTTATCGAGCCGTTAAAACAATGCCGCTCGCTGCGGCACGACAATAACGACGGCCCAACGACGATTCTGTGCGCAGCTACCCGACTTTCCCATTATCCTCTCTCTCTCTCTCTCCCTCTACCCGTATAGTCGGCCGAGCCGCGCTTATTACCAGCGATCGCTATATGCTTTTTTTTCGCGCACTCGAGACCGATGCTTTTGTTAATTAACCAAATAGAATCGAGTGTCGTCGTCGTCGGGGGGGGGGGGATACGTGTATACGTGTATAAATATTCGCTCGCGCACGTTCGTTAATTTCGGCAAGACTATACGTATAGCTCCGGCTAGCCGCGTGTCTGCTTACGCGCGAGTAAATAATTACGAAAAATGGGTATTCATGAGGAATGCAGCTGTGCGCTCCAACAGCACGAGACAGACCCGCGCTTTTCTCCTTACGAACTTTCCAAAGACTCTGTACTCTTTCTTGGGGGAGGTAAAACCGTGATAAATTACCGCGATACTCGTCGCGGCTCTAGAACTTTTATCCCGAGTAGATGTGTGTGCTCGACATTTCAGCCCGGCCCAAAAATGTTTAATTAGACGTGCAGGCTCGTACGGGGCTGCCAATGAGCGAATTCATTCTCGAGCTTCGGCCCGAGTGTGCCGATCGTATATACCCACACACATACACACGCATACATCCCTCGGCCGTATTAAGAGTCTGGGGCGCGGCCGAGCGTAGCGGAGCGCGGAAAAACAAACACATCCCCGCGTGGCATCCAATGTACTCAGGCGGTCTCGCGCGCGCGCAACCCCTATACACTCGCTCATGGGATTCGCGTCGTACGTGCCTCTTGAAATTGGTTAAGTCGGCCTTGGCTCCAGCCAGTCTTTCTCTCTGGCTCTCGCTCCCTCTTGCTCATTTTCCTTCTCCCCTCTCTAATTCCCTCCTTACCTCGAGGGCGCGAGCGACGAGCGACTCTCCTCCTTTTTCGCATCCCGCGATCCTTACGCAGTAAAACTTTTTACGCGCGTCCGCTAGCTCACTTTAATTTTTACCGAGAAACTCTCGCGCGTATCACTCCTCTCTATATACCTGTGTGCGTGTCTGTGTGTGTGTATCCTTGTGTGTGTATACATACACACACAAATCTTGTTTGGTCATCGAAAATCCCCCAAATTGTACCCACACGAAGCTCACGGATTCGCGACAATGCAGAGATTCGCAACGGTCCGGGTAGAATCAAGAGAACATCGAGGACGAGTGCGAGGACATGGTGATTTCGGGGAAGTGAAATGTCGAGGAGCGAGCAGACACACGCGCGCTCGAGGAAACAGGCACACACACAGAGTCGTAGAAGGCGCATCTTATAAGAGCGTTAAAAAGCCATTAAATTGAACGTCGCGCGAGAGAGCGGAGGAGCTCGGCGTACGCGTAGTTTTAAATAGTCTGTACGAGAGGAGAGCGAGGAGCAGGCGCGGGATATTCGCCGAGGGACGTGCGACGCCGCCGCCGCCGCCGCTCTCGAGAGCGGGCAAGAGAGAAGCTGCGGGAAAGAGAGAGAGCGAGAGAGAGGAAAAAGAGGGAGCGAGGCGGTTGCGGGAGATAAGACGCAAACGAACGCGCGCCTCCGCGCCCCCCCCCCCCACTGCCCCCAGCCACCCGCTCAGCTGCGCACTCACGTAGCCGGGGCTTTTTCGCCCTCTCGTGTCTCGATCGATAGCAGCACGCGGAAAATTCGAAAGTAAGATGCAATTAAACAGCGAGCGAGGGTAAGCAAGAAAAGGGGTGAGTTTTCCAGGCAGCGCCTCCTACCCCGCCTCCTCCACCTCCTCCTCCTCCTCCTCCTGCGCGGCTGCTGCTGCTGCTGCTGCTTCGTTCGTTCGTTCGTTCGTTCGTTCGTTGGCCGCCGCCGCCGCCGCCGCCGTTTTCTCGTCTTTGTCTCGAAGGGCGGCCAACCCTTTTTCTCCGTCTCGCTCGCGGAGCCGCTATTTATATTGAGCGTCTTAAAGCATCCCCGAGTCTGTGTGCTCAGCCAGCAGCGGCAGCAACTCCCAGTCCTACTCTCTCTCGCTCGCCCCGTGACGTCACTTTAAATACTCTTTTTCAGAGGGGCTCCGCCGCGCAATTGGTAGGCAGAGGGGCCACTTCCCCGACATGACTCGTCATGTTCGCGTCTTCCTCTCGCCACCGGCAGCCCCAGACCCAGCGGACGTGTATCTATGTATATACGACGCGGACGGTACAGGGGGTGGGAAGGAGAGGCGGTTTTATCCTATCGCCGCGTTTCCTTTTTAAGTCTCCGGAGCGTCGCTCATTACGCGACCGCGCCGCGCGCTCTAGCTTTATCTCGCTACGCAGCGGGAATTAGTAAACGAAGGGATGCCCCCCCCCCAACCTCCCCCTCCGCCCCCCGTGTACGCGTGTGCGCGGCCGCGAGATGAGCTGCTCGCCCCCACCCACCCCACCACCAGCGGCCACCACTTACGAAACAACTTCATTCCTCGCGCGCGCACACAACCGACACTGCGCCTCCCCCCACCCCCCCACTCTTCATTATACTTACTTTCGGACTTGACTTCCTCCCCGCGTCCGCTACTCGGCCTCGAGATACGCCCGGCGTATATATACGTGTATATATTCGCGATTTATCTCGGCGCGGCGACCGGTACAAATCGTAATGAGACAGCCGAGTTTTATCAATCCTCGTTTCGAACCATGTGTACACGATCGTGGACACGATTGAGTTACACACGCGTGTTAGCGTCGGTCAGAGATTGATGGATCACGGGGCAGTCACGACGAATTAAAATCCGTTTCCAACTCCAAGCTCACGCGTGTTGGAATTGGTAACTGATTGTGTTTCCGGGATTAACTCTTCTAGAAACGTGGACTGTCAAATTAGTATCATTTAATTATGATAATTGACTCGGATATTATTTTCGAAGCTGTTTGAAAGATATACTAAAGGGGCAGTTTGAACAATCGCCGAGACCCCAGCAATTTCCACCGACTGTTCTCTCAATTTTCAAGGGTCGAAAGTTAATTCGGTTGACATGGATGATATGACAGGAATTGCCGGGAATACTTTTATATTTTTCCAGATTGAATCTATATTATTGAAGTAATGACCTTAACATCACGTAACGATAGAAAATCGCACGAACTAGTCGATCACCCATCGAGATCCATTCCATTTCCACCCCAACCACATTGCGAAAAGCAGCCCAGCCGAAAATCAATTGGACAGGGACGAAAGTCACGGGGCGCCGGGGATTTTCATAAACAAATGCCGACTCTGGCCGGGGGGGTATAAGCCGACCGCGCCTTTTGCGTGAAACTTTTGCGGGGGGGGGGACACATTAGCCCTCTCAATAAAAGGATGAAAAGTCGAGCAAGTCGTCGGGATCTTTGGCTGTGGAATAGCCGCGACCCCTCGTGCCGTCCGGCATCGCCCCTAAAATACTCGGCGAACTCCGCGGCTCGGCGAGCGGGTAATTAAATTAATTAAAGTATCGCGGCTGCGCCTCTCCGTCGGGGGGGGGGGAGAAGACGAGAGCCAAAGACGGCCCCGCCGTACCGAGTATATAGTCAAACAAACGCTGGCCGATGTATATCGCTTGGCGAGCAAACATGCCCGCGCGACTACTTTTCGTTTTTGCTTTTTCCTTTCGTCGGCTTCTTTTTTTTTGCACGTGCGCGCGCCTGCTCCTGGCAATTTCGCGCTGGCTCGGATTAGCGAGTTGCGCAGCTGGCTGTTTACTCGGCCGCGCGGCAACTTGTGATTTATTCATTCCGTGCGCACGACGGGCCTGCGCGTGGCTCGAGACTGCAGCTCGTATACGTATAAGTGTATATATCTGAGAGTCGGCAAATCGTAGCTGCGCCCCGAGCCAGCCAATCGAATCAGTAGATCGTGGCACGCATTGGTCTGGCGCTCGCTGACGTTTTCTCGCAACGCCACGCGCGTGGCTCGACAGCTCTCGAATAACTGCCCCCCCCCCACACTAATCTGAATCCAACTTTACTCTCTTTATACAGCACGATATACACTCGGAGTTTCGTTTAATATCAAAACATATGGGTTGATGAATTATCTTCAATTGTTGGAGAAATACGCCTCGGTTAGTCTTGCATAATATAGATCAAAGTAGTTGGTTACGAGTTGTTCATCATACGGGTAACAATAATGAATACTACTTTGACGTTAAGAACAAACGCAATCTGGCACTTTTCAAGTCCAATCATTCCGTTTGCGAGACGTTCTTATCGCGAAAAGTTAATAGGATTTCCGATCACCTATGGTAAATATATGGGACGTTCCACGTCAAGTGAGCATGGTCAAAATTTTGTTCGCAATTCTGCATTGACAAATTGATTGGTATCCATCCCCAGAATACTGAACATTTTTTTCAGATTTTTAGGTGCATGTATGTGAAAGTTAGTCTATGCACTCAAAACCTGAATTATCCAAAATTTAACTTTTTTCTCAATTTTGAGAGCCCAAATAATCTTGTATATGTGTGAAAATGAAAAAAAGTTGAGAACAAAAATTATGCTGAATACTACAAAGATTATAAAAAAAAATTGTTTGACACCAGAATCCTCCATCCGGATAGGCTACTCTATTAATTAAACATGTTTCAACCAGTTTGGCTATGTTCGCCCACTTATTTTTGACCTTTCAAGTTATACGTACAAACCTTTGTTCGATAGCTTGAAAATGGTCTCATACATTTTTTGGAGAAATTCCAATATCTCCTGCAATTAATTGTTTAAATCTGCAATATCACAATTCCCTTCTTGTTAGTTTCAACATATCAGGTCCACGATGAAGCTCACAGTGAGGATATCATGCCTTCGGGTCATCAATCTCAGCCAAACTCTACAGATATGTTCCCTGACACTGGATCAAGCTACCGGTAGAGTTTGGAGTTCCAGCGCTGCCTTGTTATAGAGCTTTTTATGACTTTAGACTGAGGCAGCTATATATAGATATACAATATCTGCCTTGGTTTGTCTAAAATTCACATAATTTTCATAATTTCATCAAGAAAATGATGTATTTCACTTTGTTTGGTACTATGAATAAATATTAACTCATGTAATTGACTTATATTGTGTGAACTGCAAGGCTAAGGTTGGAAAAGCTATTGACCGGTTGTCTCAAATCACATTCCTGGTTAATGTTTATAATTTCATGTGTAAATAACTTGCATGTGATTTGAGACCACCCGTCAACAGCTGTTCACACAATATAAGTGAAACCATAAGTTAATATTCATTCATAGTACCAAACAAGGTGAAATACATCATTTTCTTGATGAAATTATGAAAATTATGTGAATTTTAGACAAACCAAGGCAGATATGTATATCTATATATAGCTGCCTCAGTCTAAAGTCATAAAAAGCTCTATAACAATGCAGCGCTGGAACTCCAAACTCTACCGGTAGCTTGATCCAGTGTCAGGGAACATATCTGTAGAGTTTGGCTGAGATTGATGACCCGAAGGCATGATATCCTCACTGTGAGCTTCATCGTGGACCTGATATGTTGAAACTAACAAGGAGTGGATTGTGATATTGCAGATTTATACAATTAATTGCAGGAGATATTGGAATTTCTCCAAAAAATGTATGAGACCATTTTCAAGCTATCGAACAGAGGTTTGTACGTATAACTTAAAAGGTCAAAAATAAGTGGGCGAACATAGCCAAACTGGTTGAAACATGTTTAATTAATAGAGTAGCCTATCCGGATGGAGGATTCTGGTGTGAAACAATTTTTTTTTATAATCTTTGTAGTATTCAGCATAATTTTTGTTCTCAACTTTTTTTCATTTTCACACATATACAAGATTATTTGGGCTCTCAAAATTGAGAAAAAAGTTAAATTTTGGATAATTCAGGTTTTGAGTGCATAGACTAACTTTCACATACATGCACCTAAAAATCTGAAAAAATTTTTGAGTATTCTGGGGATGGATACCAATCTATTTGTCAATGCAGAATTGCGAACAAAATTTTGACCATACTCACTTGACGTGGAACGTCCCATATAGAATCTACCCATAATGAAAAGCTGGAAACACCCTCGATCGGACATTGCTTCAATAGAAGTTATCAGTAGCATAAGATTCCTTATCAAATCTACATAAAATGTATAATGAGTTCCCGTTGTATTTCACGAGTGCTTATATAATCAATCGACAAGAAAAGAAAACCAAGACCGATCGAAGAAAAAATTCTTGTAAAATGTAAGGATGTGCAACTCTTAATTTAATATTGGTAGATACATTCAACATTTTTGATTGAAGAATTGAGTCGGAATAATAACAGAAAATCTCATTTACGCTATTCAAAAACTACTTGCCATTGAGTCAAAACTACTTGCGATACTTGAATTACGTGTCGCAAGCTGTTTACTACTCGAGACGCATATATAATTATGGACAGTACTGGAATCTCCAAAATCCAAGCACTCGTCGAGTTCTTACTTTGTAACAAATGGAATTTTATATTATTCATAACAAATTTCAAGATAAGCAGAGTCAAAGAGAGTATGAACCTTGAAGATTTTCAGTACGGTTATTCAAAAACCTGCTTATGATTCCCGGTTCATTCGAGAACAATATTTCATTACTTCCATGGTAAGCAGTTTTAAATATACTATAATCTTTACCGAGCGACACGATACGAATATTTATCAATACACGCTCTATGATTTCACATACGAGTCACAGCCGGTATACCCGCAGCTGAGAGAGAGAGACGTTCTAATGTGTCAACCGAACCGATCGGTCGCGACGAGATATCGATCTGTACAGATTGGCCGCTGCGGCGCGTATCGTGTCGGCAGGGAGGAGGAATAAAGAGAGCCGCGCGAGAATGGCATGTAAAAGATGAATAAGCCAGTCGAGTACGAGGGACCGCGCGCAATAGAGAGGGACAAATAGAGCGGCGGGGGGAGGGAGTTATGTCTACATCGCGCGCGGCTGCCTCGTGACTGTCGATCGTTCGGGGCCCGAATCTTAATCAAATCGTCGGGTCTTTTGTCATCGTTGCGGCCCACGGCCTGTCTCGAGCGAGCCACGCGCAGCACTCCGGGGATTCGGGGCCTTACCCCCCGCTCCATCCGCCAGACACACACCGGGGGCAACGATAAAACCGCTCCCACATCGATCAGCAGCCGCGCGCGGCAAAATCGCGGATAGTCGGCCGCCTGGAAAGGCACACTGGCAGTCGCGGGGTCACACGAGAGAGGGAGAATATCTCGGTTGCGCAACTGGCCTGCGCCGATGGGCTCTGTCGATGATCGGCATAGCATACACACACTTGTATAGGTAGCTCGAGCCGGTCCGCTCCGAATCGCGCGCGGCTATTCCATGCAAATATCGCCGCGGCCGTAATGCCACGTCACGTCGCCGCCAGATAATTCGAAAATTGGGCGACTGTCGTCGCCCGTTTTGTGCCCCCCCCCCCCTTCCGAATTATCGCGCGTACGGGAGCTCGTGGGAAATCACAAGGCTATACGCGCGATTATGCGCTTCCGTTGCGTCACAAATTTTCGCTCGAGTGTCTGCCCCCGCTGCTGCCGACCGATTTTCGCGGGTTTTGCAACCGGCTCGCGATACACATATATACACGTCGAGGCTGCCGTCGTGAGCCTCGAGCCGACGAGCTAGCCCAATAAAACAGCTTTATTCGGCAGATGCGCGCATCGATAATGGATTGCTCTCCGCGACTGTCGGCAATAAAAGAGCCCCGGCATGGGCCCCGGCTTCTTTTTCCCTTCCTTTTTTACCTTCTTCTCACTCTTTCGCCCCCACGTTGTTGGGCCTGTGTGCACTTTGTTACAACATTATTTATGTAACTCCGCGGTGCGGCGCGGGGGCGGGGTGGGGGGAGGGTTGGAAGGAGGTTACGGTGTTAACTGCGCTCGACACTCCGAGCGTTGCTGGGTTCGCAAGGTGATCATATACACGTGGATCATCGACGAGTCCTATTATAGCTACCGATCGCCACGGTGTGTTTTTTATACGCGGCCGCGCGGCGATTCGTTTTAAACCGAGCCACGCTGACTTGGGAACGCGCGCTGCATCTACTCGTAGAACGTTTGATCAATGATGTGTGTGTGGGTGCCTTAATTATCTCCAGTCATGTATGAGGATGATTAGATAGCTGATTTATTCAAAGAACGCCGTTTCATAATTATGAAAGACGAAAAACGTTCCGCACCTTAGTTTCGAGACTCTGCAATAGGTTCAATGGGATATCAGAAATCATACAACCACCGTAATGACTCCGCCGATAAATCATTTTTTCCGATGTCCGAAATCCTATTACTATTCAACATGAGGATGTGATTTTGGTTTCGTGACAAATGTAATGTCTGGTGAAAAATTGAGTTCTTCGTGTCAACCCGACTCGAAGTTCGGTGGATACTTCCAGGTAAATTAAAACGATCCTCCAACACTGGAAAGTCATTCGAATATGCCTCTGACCGCGCGGGAGCACTGACAATTGAAATCACCTCCAATCAACTCCTCCTCGACTCTCGTGTATTTCCAAACGAGTCACAATCAGCCACGTACGACTCAGCCAACCCCATTATCTCGTGAGCAAATATCCATCGTCTATATGATACTTTCGCATACGCGCGGTTGCCATCAACTCCGCGAGCGATAAATACCATCGACTAAAAAAAATCCCATTTCACACGGTGAACGCGCATCGACATACACCGAATTAGCATAGGCTCGTTGAGCGACGGACTTGCAGCCAGCGTAATATGGTCAGCTCGATCGAGAACGTGCAGGTTACGCAAAACAAAGCGTGTACGCTCGAGCCTTGCTCGCGCAGTGATAAAAGCTGGAAAGTGAATAGGGATAAACGAGCGATGGAGATCGATTGGTTAATAAGCGATCGCGGGATAAATACACTGGCTGGGCATAGAGGTAGTCGAGAGGATCGAGAGCCTTCGAGAAGTGCAGCATCAGCGCGCAGTTAACCGGGGGGCGGAGTTATCTCGCGCGCATCTATTATACTTAGCAACGTTATTATACACGCGTGATTGGCTCTCGCGGGCGACCGGCACACAGGTGCACACACACACCCGTTGGACTTTCTTCGTTACTGCACCCGGATGCACATATATATATACAATCGCGGCCGCTCTCGTTCGCAGCAGCGAGGAATTCGCGATTATCGCGTCGCGAGCCGCACACGCGTACGGTGACTGGATGGAATCTCTGGACTAGATGGATGCGATCGGTATACATGTATACAGTCGCGAAACGTTTACACAGTGTAGCCCGGCACGCCGGGGCCGGCTGATAAGGATATTCAGCAGATGCTGCGAGGATTCTCGGCGGGCCATTATTATACCCTTCGCGGCCAATTCAGCAAAACACCCATGTATATACACGCACACCTCGCGAACGGATCGCGGCATTCCCGAGCGCGGAACGAGCCGCAGTTTCGCGAGAACGCGTTAGATAATTTAGACGCGCGGCGATGATCGACCGTGTATATATACACGGGACGCGAGACGAACGGTAGCGGCCGTCTCGAGATTCCGCGATAATTCCGCGGGTCGTCTGCGTAAATATACATACAGCCGCGCGCGGACGGAGCAATTTCTGCCGAGCCAAACCAACGATTGTTGGTACGATCAGCTGCGTGCGGTTATGGGATGGAGGGGGGGAGAGACCCCGGCGGTGGGCATTGCGCATAGCGCGAATAAATCAGGCCCTGGCGCTAATGCGCCGACGCCGCGCTCGGCCGGCGAACAATCGCGCACTGGGGGAAGGGAGAAACAAAGCGAGAGATAATAAGCCGCGCTCGATCGAGCGGAACCTGCTGCTGCTGCTGAAGTCACCTGTTCGCTTCCGCACTGCCCGTTACAACACACCCACCCACGCGGGCAAATCTTTCTGCCCCGCTTCTTCCTTATTCCGGGTGTATATGCGTGTATGTATCCCTATCTGTATTCTGCGATGTGATATTCCTCCTTTTATGCCGGACGGCCGATGCCGTACGCTATATAATGCGCATTGTCATGCTCGGGTGAAACTTATGGACCCCGGCCGCAGGCTACTACATGTATAGTGTACGGCGGTGGCAACGTGTGAGATCGCGCGTCTTCGTTCACGCGTATTTGCTCGTCTCGAAATCACGGACTTAGGGGCTTTTTTCCTCTTCTGTATCCGAGGAGTGTTTCTTTTGTGTCTCTAAACCGCGTCGGGAGGATGGAACGCAGATCGAGCTGGGTGAAAATAATGGGGAATAGTGTTTGGAATGTCATTAGTCACATGAAACGAGTCACAGGCTCCGAAGAAGGGGAGCAAGCACGCTTCTGCCTCCGAGTCGCTTGGACAACAGGACAGTATTTTTGAAAATCTTCCTTTTCGGATATTTCTTATGATTTTATACTCGACTCGCAAAAACTCGCATCGCCCAGAATCAACACGTCACGAAGGGAGTATCGCTACCGGCCGATTAGAAATCGCGTATACACATTTCTCGAACGAAATTTCTGCCGCGCGACGTCGCGACGCGGGGCAAACGTGCACCGCGCCAAGTTTGCAGCGACGCCAGCTTATATATCGCCAAGTGGGTTAAACTTCGATGACAAAGTTGCCCGACGACGTGTATGCATATATATACAAGGCGAGACTGTAGATAGACAGATGCGCGGACACGCGGCGGGGGATGTGCGGGATTTTTCCCCCCACCATATACCTCGAGCGATGCCGGCGTTTTTTCCACCGCTCGCTCTCGGAACTGTATATACAGCATGGGAATTGGGATAGAAGGGCCCGCGAGCGTGATCGCAATAACATAAACATCCGAATAAGTGAGCTCGAGCGGGCCGCGAAGCTGTAAGTACGTGTAGCGCATCGCGCGCACTATCGTCGATCGACCGAGTGGCTCTGAGTTACGATTTAATAAAGCCATTAGCATCACGAGCGGCTCGCGCGCGAGCGAGCACAAATTTGCCGCGCGCGCGGCATCTGGCCTGCGCGCACGGGATACGCGCGCGGTATACACGTGTCGGCCGGGGTGGCTATATACACGTGTATACACGATGTACCGTTTATACACGCGAGGCCGCGCGCTCGCGTCGTTTTTCGCGCGCGTATACACATCCTCGAGCGGCCGTATATCTTATCTGTTATCTGCCCTGTCCGTCTATGGGCTTTCTCTTATTTATCCGGTGTCTGTGCTCCGCGGGGAACGAACCTCTCTCTATCTCTCTTTCGAGGCCCCCCCGCCGCTCAATCCGCCAGCTCGCGCGCGCGCGCGAGTATCCTCATTGTCTCCCCTCCAGCGCGGACTTTTTCTTCCTTCCATGCCTCCCCTCCGCGCGAGCGTGTGTACTAGATGAACAACGGGCTCGGGGATTTTTCACCCGCGCGCGGCCCGATGTTTCATGCATGAATCGCCCCACCGGCGAATCATTTCTACATTCAAAGGACGCATTCAATTCACGAACGAGGGCCGATTTGAATTAATACGGACGCGCGGATGTTGATAAGTATATGTGACGCATTTTTAACCCCGACCATGGTCCTGTGGCAGGGCTGGACGCGAGTGCGTTGTACGTTCGCGCGCCGCGTGTATGAATTATTTAAGTGGACCGATGCTGGAGCAACTGACCCGGTTCGAGCTGTATATACACAGTCGGCCCGGCTCCTCGCGGCCAAAGTTTGCGCACCGCTTGCATATTTCATTGACGCGCGATGGACGCTCCGGTGACACGGGCCGCGGCTCTGATCTCGCTTTTATATGCCACGGATTGCGCTTTTCGTATCTGATTCGGTGATTCGGCATTTTTCATGTATGCCAATTTTTCGGTTTAAATGCGAGGCAGATGAGGATGGATGTGGGGAAAACTTATTCCGTGGTATGCCGTTGCGTTTTTTTCATAACACACGATTTGATATAATGCCGTGAAACATATTTTGAAATGTTTCACGGCATTATATGTACACAAAATGTTCACGGCATTATATGTACACAAAATGTACGAATGTATTTTTGCCTGCGGGAATTTGACTTATTTGCATACGCGTGCCAAATGGTCTGGGAATCGCTCATTCCGAACGCTTTCCATCAGTGTGAAGCTTATATCCTCATTACTCTCCAATGAAACTTTTGTAGAAATTTCAAACAAACATACATATTGATATGCACACATGATATTGTCGAGAATTCATTGGAATTCCATGATATTTATTTCAGAGCGCAGTATAATTTCAATAATATTTCAAAGAAGATCAATTTATCCAGCGAACAATTACAATTGTTTATTATAGAAGAACCGGATCAAATAACAGAGTGATCATATGTTACGAACAAACCTTCAGTTTTTACAGTAACGTAGCCTACACTTGGAGGCTTCAATGTAAACTCCACGGCGAGCATCGCAGTCCTAAATAATAGATGATAAATAGAATGAAAAAAAAAGCAAAAAATCACAAAATCTATCAAATCTCAACTAACCGAAAAAGTATTCATCCAGTGCTCAAAGAGGATAACACTTACGTGAGTCGGAGCAGTTCTTGTATGGGTTGAAATAAGCGTGAGGCATAAACCGGTAGGCAATTAACGATAGCTCATAGCCGACAAGCTATACGACGGCTATAAATATTAGCTAAAATGTAAACCTCGAGCTATTTCAAAGATAAAATCTTTCGCTAACGCGCACGTCACTCGACAACTATATTAACGACAATGGACAAATTAAAATCCGCGCTACAATATTTCGCACCTCGGGCTCCGATGAGTTTCCGCGTTCGATCGAGAGATCCGCCAAACGATCGTTTTATCAACAAGTCCAATTTTCGCTGCTCGCGCGCCAGCATTAAAGGCCATTGTATTCGCATCGATTTGCCGGGCCGGCTTCGCCGCCACGTCGCACGTGCGCGCACTCATCACGGCCCCGCTCCGTGAAATTGCATTTCTCGCACTAGTTGCATAATTTATCAACCCCTTTCGAGTTGAGTGAAATGTTTTTTTCATCTCATCCCGAGTTCTTTGCTACATCCTTACTAATAATGTACATGCGATTGAAGACTTTGTTTCGTTTCCTCCTGGGGTGACGTATATTATCGGGATCGTGTAATTGCGTTTCATATACGTCATTGTCATCGAAGCCGAAGATATGTGCGCGACGCAAAGATCATCTGACCGGGGCGTGGTTGGCGCGATTTGAAAGAAAATAAAAAGGAGCAGCTGAATGGAACAAAATCGTGTGAGAATATTGTACACGTTCGGAATGTGCAATTACGTATGAAAAAGCCTGGATGAGAATTTTCCGCTCGGAGAATCAATCGCGTGTATATATATATATTGGAGCGGAGTGAGTCCGAGCTCGGATATATACATATATATATACTCGGAGCGGAGAGTGACGCTGCAGCGGAGCGCTGCGCGCGAGTCGTTCGCATCCCACGACAGATCCATCTCGCGCTCGAGTGGCGATGGTCGAGCGCGCCTTAATAGTTTCGCACGAATTAAGCCATTGGCCCGATCGATCGAGGGGCCTTTGCACGTCGAGTGGATGTATAGACTTTGTCGGGGCGAGCGCCTCGCGGACTACTCCGCCTATTCTCGGGAAAGCCGTAGCCCCGCGCTAAATCGACTCTGGGTATTGTGTGTATATATATATATATATATATATATAAATATATATACACGAGAGCGGAGGATCGCAACGCAAGCTCGGATCGATGCAACGCGCGCGCGGCTTTTTTCATCGCTCCGGGCTCTCTGGCTTTTTTGCGGCCGATTCTCCTTGCCCCCCACCCCACTGCGGACGGGACAATTAGCCCGGCGATGCGGCCGGAACATGCGAGCTCGTAAAAGATCACTTAGGAAGTGGTTATTTCGTTTCTTATATACCGCTCTGATTATAACTATTGTTCCGTGAAAACGCCTGACCCGTTCCGGCGCTGTATCACTGCCCACCAACGGATGCTGTGTATGCCGCCGGCAATTATATATCTCGGCTATCGAATTTCTCCTCGCCTTTTTTCTCCTTCATCCTCGCGATTTTACAACCTGTGCTAAAAACACGTTGAAAACCGTTCGTCGATCAGTTTTACGCGAGCTCGCATGTTATCACGCGCAAGTAATCCGACCCACATATGTGCAGCGAGTGACTTGGAATTCGATCGACGTTGACGTCGATATGAGAAAGTCTGCACTGAGTTCCGTACAACGGATTGTTCCGTTGTTGGTTGGAAAGAAAGATGCGAAATTTGATATTCTTCCATTTTTTATTTCAAAGGTTGCTGCATCCCATGATTTTTTCTTCCGAGAGAAAATTGAAATGTTATAGGTGTGAGGTTTAGTATATGGGAACTTCCAAAATTACGGCTTATTCTGAAAAGTGTTGGTTTTCGTAACAAAAGGGGCGTCTTCCTGGCGGAGCTGTTGGCAACAAAGCTCCACCAGTGGCACCTAGCACAACACATTATTAGTTAAATTCCCAATAAACCATCAAACTTTATCAATTTCGATTTGATTTATGAATCGATTGATCTCAAATTCATCCGCATGGACTCGTGGGCTGTTTTGATCACTGGTATGGATCAGCACACGTTGCCCCATTGAAAGGCAAACAACCGCAAGAGTATATACATACACTTGGGAAATATGTGGATTCTCAAGAAGAAACACGGGTCGCGAATTACGGGGGGCATTAGCCGGCGCGTAACGTTTACACAAATGTTACGTCGAATGTGCAAAACTGGCAATGACACACGTTAGTAGGTTGTAGAGCAAGTCGCTGGGGCGCGGGGCTGGGAAAAAGCACGTGCTGCAGGAGCGCGCGCGCGCGCGAGCTTCGCAAGAAGCCATAAGTGCGCTTCAACACGAGAGAGCCGCCTCGTATATGCAAAACACTTTCCTGGAACGAAAATTCAGCTTAGCCGGATCGCTTGGTTTTGCGCGCGAGCGAGCGAGCACAGCTCGCCGATTATTAAACTTCATGGGGCACAATTAGAGCCATAGCCCATGCGGCACGGGCCTGTTAGACTAAATAATTGTAGCGTACTTAGGGCCCATTACGCGGCCATATATATATGAGGCTATATAGATGCCGCGAGGCGCGCGCGCGCGCCCGTATATACCCCGTGATGTATAATCGCTTCTCGGGATACTCGCATGTGTTCTCTCGCTTGGCGCGCGCGCGCACACACTCGCTGCTCGCCGATTTCGGCTCATTTCAATTTTTATTGCGCGGTATATACCGCGAGACCGAGAGGCTTCGTATAGCCTTATGCGATTCCGACGTAAAAACCACTGCGCGCTGCGAATAAACAGCCTACTCTCCGTTGCAGCGTCCGTATATACATAAGTACGTGGATCCAACGGTCGGGTGCGATTACGCGAGCGACAACGGCAAATTATTACCAATTAGTCGCGCACGCTTCTCGCATTTCGAATTAGCTCGCGAGGGATTTTTTATCCCCCGCCGTGACGACAAAGAATCGTCAAACGGATGGAGCATCCTGTACTGGGTATGTATAGGAGGCAGGGCTCGAGCGAATCGAGTGTACTGCACGTATAGAAGAAACGCGAAGAGTCAGTTGTGCGGAAAGTAAGGTTTGGCCTATTTCGCCGTTGCACTTCCCTTTCCGTCTCTCTCTCTCTTTCTCTGCAAAAAATGTCAAAGCCTACGCTCGAACAGAGCACATTGGGCACGCGCTCATTCCCCGAACTATCGGTGCCTACACGTTCGGCGCCGTAAACTTTTTCACCCGCTTCGTTTTCTAATTTTCCAAGAACACTGCAGAGTACGTGGCCGCTCGAGAGCTGTCCCTCTCTCTCTCTCGCTTGCTCGATGGGTAATAAAATCGCACGGATCAACATGCAGCCGTGTACACCACTCGGCATCGGTTGCCAATTTGTTTTACTCGCTGCAGTCCCAAGTTGCCTGTGACGATCCGAGAATGAACGGTTGGAGATTTTGGCGTTTGTTTTCTGTACATTTAGGCGCGATTTGTTGAAAATCCCATTTCTGAAACGATCAATTTAACGGAATATACGTATCAATTTATTTCGTGAAGAAAATATGAACATCAGCATGAAAGTCGTGCAGATATAGTAATTTGGAGTTGTTTTTGCGATGGAACGAGGAAAAATGGTCACTTTTTTCCACCAGCTGGAGATATTATATTCAAGTTCCAATTTCAACGAGTCATAGATTCAATCTTCGTTAGTCCCAAAATTATAACTGAAATCGACAAAATACAATAACAGATATTTAAACATACTTAACCCAGTTGAGCGATACATAAAAAATACGAATATGTTCACTAAACTCCCCTGAGAGATCTTACTAATCCATCAAGAGTCTCCAGCCATAGTTCTGGCAAGTGATGAAACTCAAAGTTTTGTGATCAAATCTTCTTTCGGGTTGTTAGTGTAATTTTCCAACGGTTTCGGATGTAACTTTCCCCCGATTCTTCTTGTCTACATACAACATCATCAGGATCACGTTTTAGCGACCTCACTATTCGGGTCATAACTTTATCCAAAGAGATTCGGATTCGGACACATTTTATTTTCTGTCCATTCTGCTGTACAACTTAATCATTACAGTGAATTAAAAAATACATTCTCAACACTACGAATACAATCGAATACAACACTTGAAAAAGAGAAAGAGGGAGATGGAGCAAACTTTTTTTCGATTACCAAACTGTGTGACGGATTTCATCGGGCACGTGAAAAAATGAGCGCTGCAAGCCCGAGTCTTGAGGCGCGTAGCTCGAGAAACCGTAAAATCCGGAGCGCCCGAGCGTATGAAAAAAGCTCGGTATAATAAACGAGGAATAAGGTGTAATATAAGCGCTAAGATCGTTGTGAACGGGGCTCCCTTATATATATACGTATACGTCTCGTGAGAAAGCAGATGCGCCTATGAAGTATGTAACACCTCTCCGAGTGGGACGGAACGTGAGTGAGTGAGAGAGAGAGAACGAGTGCGAGGGATAAAATGATTTCCGAGCGATGTGCAGGTGCTCTTGCGCGCCTATACATGCTATGCATCATGCATAGATGCATGCACGCGTCCGCGCATCCGTTTTGCATCCGCGCGCGAGCTCTTCCGCGTCGCGGCGCCTACAGTGCAAGCAGTAAGCAGTCGCGGCGCGTATTATATATATACATGCATCTATGCAGCGAAACAACGAGCCCGAGAATCGATTATCCAAAACGGGGGCCGGTATTGTTGCGTAAAGTCCGGTACAGCCTCGACGGGGCTCGAGCGTGATTGAGCAATAAATGCGTTTCCAGGGAAGTAATATAGATATCTGTATACGCGTTCGATTCTTCAAAGTTACTATATATACACATTCCTCATCACACTTTTCCCAGGGCGGCGCAGACTCGTCTGTAATCTATATGCGCGACGCCGAATCCTCATTGATTCCACCGCGGGTATACGTATTATATATACTCTGGCGCAAATAAGAAAAGGCAGGAGGTGTCTCGGGCGGCGCGGCGGGAAAGGGGGAAAAAAAGGGGGTCGGCCGAGCCACTCGTCCTGATTTGCGGCGTTGATGAGAAGCCAGCCCGAGAGTATACACGTATATACACACGGTGTAAAACATTCGCAACATAGTCGAAGATGATAGAGAAAAGGCGAGGCTCTCGTGTATATACAGCCGCGGCGCGGCAGAAGAAAGAAGGGCTGTGTGCGGTATGTATATATAGCGCGCGGATGGTTCGGCGCTTCGGTCCTCTATATAGATCTGGCGCTTTCTCAGAAGGAGATATCGCTCAGCTCCATTGAACTTTCCATTAGTTGGGAGAGCGCGGAAAGCCGAGGCTCCCAGCCGGGCGGGGGGAGGAGACGCGGCCGTGCAATTATCGCTCTCTCGAGAGCCGTGCAGTACAGTCGCGCGCGCGCGCGCGCGGATGAAATATTTTTTCTCTCTCTCTCTCTCTCTGTCCCCTGCTGCAGCTCGCCAGGGGCCAATTTGTCCTTCTCTCGTCCGCGTGCGCGCCGAGAGCTCCGTGTATACCAGGAAACCCCGGGCATTACACGCGCTCGCGAGCAACTGCACGTAGCGTAAGTATCGGGAAGAGGGGGCTGCCCCCCCCCTCTCTACACAGTGCAGAGCGGCGTGTGGTGTGGCGAGCGCGGGTTAAGGGGGCCCATTACGCGCCCATAAAACCAGCCGTAGTCCCGCGCGGCGGCTCGCCGGCCGCGAGCGAGGAACGAGCCAAATCACGCGAGAGCTCGAGAGCCGCGGCCCGCGCGCGCACGCAGACCCAGCTCGCTCGCCCTGGACTACATGTACCTATACGTATAATGTATCGATGTAGTCGAGACTCGGTGAACTTTTCGTCATCGTCATGATGTGTCGAATGGAACAACACACATATACAACTGCACTTCTCACACTTGGTGTTATATATTCGTATTATATTCTCGTTTTCGTTTTATGAAACTCACCGGAGTCACCCCCCGAAAAAGATGACATTCTAATCTTCTCGGAAGTATCTTCTCACGCCGTTGGAGTATTGATATGAAAAATGCAAAATCGTCTATCGATTCAATGATTAATGGTTTATAGAAACTTGTTAAAACAGCCTGATTCGATATTTTATTAACGAACATCAAAATCACAACTGAACAAGAAGCAGACCAGAACAGTTGTTATATTTCTTCTATTTCTGCTTTTTCGACATCAATATTTCATTTTTCCCATCATACGTTATGCCATATTTGATGTGCCATACAATTTCGAAGGTTTGAAGCTAATTGGTGACACTTACAGGGAACTACCTATCAACTCTCCGAGCGTTTATTTTCGCTTCGTTTTGTTTGATTCGCAAGCATTAACATTCATCGAATAAACCGAGCGAGGCCGAACACTCCGAGGAGAGAACTGTAATCGCGTTTGGAATAATAAGGGTTTTTAGTGACAGGTGACTCTCCCCGCCGATGATTTCCTATTCGGGATGAATCGGCCATCCGTTAATATAATCTCCCCATGAAAATTACACGTGGTTACAACGTTAACCGGATTCAACAATTCGCCAATAAGCGAGTACTCAAAAATAAAATGCCCCTCGTCAAACCGACCCGGCTTCTAACGATGATTGACTGTCAAGCTTGAGGTGTAATATCTGGTGTAACGAACTTTCGGTCGCGCGCGCGCGTATCGAAAAATATATATCGAGTCGTCGTTTATCGAGCCAAAGGGGGTTGGGAGAGGCCGACATGCATAAACCAAGGGAATCCCGAGGCTGAATGAAAAAGCCGAGGAGCCAAGAGGCAGTCGAACTATCAAGAATAATCGAATCAGCGGGCCGGCGAATGAACGTCTGACATGCGCGCGAAAAGCGTTTCTTTCCTCGCGCTGCGCAGGCAGTAGATTTCATTTTTGCCTCGCGGGCCCGTCGTTAACCCGTGCATTATGAACACGCCACTGCAGCTCGGGGCTCATTCAGCCCTCGGCTAAGATTGGAATCGCGAATGACCTCCGTCTCGCGCTATCTAGTATGTATACGACAATTCGCCCGTTTTACTAATTTAACCGAGTCGCCGAAATAGTTCCATTCATGAGCTGCCCCGGCTGCGGATGCCCCTTGTATACCAATGCACATTCGAATCGCGTGTATAGTGAGAGGAAGAAGAACAGCCGAGAGGAATGGATTGAGACGTTTACTGGAGTTTCTACTCCATTCATTGTGGGAGAAAAGTTTGTAGCTTTATCAGTTGTATTGAGAGAAAAAAAAAGATCCTTGATGAGTTACTCTGAGGATGATCTTTAGATGGTCATTTCTGCAGACGTTGGCAACACGCGTATTGCAGGTTACGTTACTTCGAAAATTCCCAAGACGAATTGACTAACCAGCTGAGAGCACAGCTCAAATGTGAGAGTCTCTTATTGAAAAGTTTAGAGGAAGTTTTTCGATAACCAGACATTGATATTCTTTCGTTAGTTGACGCTTTGATTTGTCAAAGACGTAGAGAAGAGGGAATCGAAAGAGCTAACCGATGAATGACTGCAGATGTTTGGAGCCGCATAAACAACTTTGAAAAGTTTCATCGAGACGCGAGTCACCCGAACGTGGCAATCGGGAGTTGCTGATACGATTGATACTTCGTACAACGATTAGATGTATGAAACGCCTTGGGCGATGCATATAGGGTCTTGAATTGTCCGAGGATCCGAGCGACGGGAGTATCGGAGGAGGCTCGTCGCGATCCCGGAAGCGGCGAGTCATTGACACGGGCGCGGGTGTCTCGCGCGAGAGCTGCTACGTGCGGGAGGTGACGGGACAAGAAAGCGCGACCGCATCGCGACTCACTTCCGCTCTTACGCGATGCTCGCTAGCCCAGGTACTACGCTATTAGAACAAGTGCGCCTCGTGTGCGCCTCGATCATCATGCCTAAGTCCCACTCGCTATTATGTTTGTTTTGTTCGGCCCTCATTACGCAGGTATCGAGACTCGCGTCTGTTTTACGCTGGATTTCCGTCGCGAACCGACGTATTTTCTCAACTTTTGATCGATCCAAATTAATAACGTACTTGTGTTGTTGATCGAGTTGAAACGCAGGGATTTTCGTCGTCGCGAATGTTCGTGAGCTCATGATTTTCAATGAAAAGCCACTCGACTAAGGTTATTTCGGTGAGCGTATCCGCCTTGGTATAATAATCATTAAATCAAATTTTTCGATACTTTGAGCAACTGGTAATCTGATTTATGGAAAACTGTTTCCGGTAAAAGGATATCGACATAACGTGAAACTGCTTGATTAAGTTTCACTCCTCTTTTCTGACAAGCCATGTTATCTAGGATATTTTTAACCGATCAAACTAAGAATAATCGTAGGAGGGAAAACTATCATAAACCTATTACGAAATTAGATTATCGAAGATTTTTCAAATAAAATATATCTCCTCAACCCAGTTACGGTTTGTATAAGAAAATTATGCATTTAATAAATTTTGGTATTATGGTGTTTCAGTGGTATCCCTGGTCCATTGTAGTGATTGCAAACTCGGCAAACAAATTCTAGATTTATTATGTATCAATCCATGTTCTCATGATTAATATATATGTAGTTACCGCAATTCGGTGACTTAACCAGAAATATATTAATTATTTCGAACATGGATTTCATATAATTACGATCGAACTTCACTTACAGGTAAGTTTGGTTGATCGTTAATTATTTCTCATGAGAATTTGGAAATTCTTAGCATTTCGTTGATAAAATTTCCTCATACAAGTTGGGTTCCGAAAAATATTCATTGTGTTTGGCCTTCGACGTATCGTATTAAGCAATTTTTTGTACCAATAATTTGTACCAACAAATCCTGTTAAAACGAGTTACAAGTCACCAAGTAACATAAAAATTGTTACCTATACTGCTTGTATTATACAATACGTTCATACCAGTTACTTTACTAAAAGTCGTCCATCAAACTCTGAAACGATTACGATTTAATCTCAGCCCGTTCGCGAAAATTTTTGTAGTCTCAGGACTTTTAATAGCTGCTCTAATTATCATGTTATATTTCCGTGAGCATGTCTCGAGTATCAGCCGACATCTAGAGGAGATAATCATACGAGATACAACGAAAAAGTCTTCTCATGAAACATACGGAGCTCTATATT
The DNA here is from genome assembly GCA_020882685.1 of Aphelinus atriplicis. Classification (NCBI taxonomy): domain Eukaryota; kingdom Metazoa; phylum Arthropoda; class Insecta; order Hymenoptera; family Aphelinidae; genus Aphelinus; species Aphelinus atriplicis. The sequence continues at coordinate 91,538,323 of CM037073.1, read as the reverse complement.
TTCTATGAAAAGCTCGTGAATCTTTTGGTGTGCGTACACGAGTGGCCCGAGCGACGTGTAATATTCGCTAATCACACACGAGGCCAACCCGAATCACAGAAGCTATAGAACCCATAAGAAGGCATCGCTCGATAAGTAGATCGGCTGGAGAGCGAAGAAAAGTCAGAGAGAGTCACGGAAGTACGTGTATGTATGTATGAAAGTGTGTGTGTGTGTGCAGGTCGCGGGGAAGAAACGTGTCCGGGAGCGAGGGAGAGGAAGGGCACACCGAGAGCCTCTCTATATATCTGCGGCTCGGTTTCCACGAAGAATACTAAAGTCCGCGAGTGAATGGAGGGCTGCACTTTTCGGTCTCGGGGGCTCTAACTTCGGCCTAATTATGTCATAACAATTTCACTCAGCTCTCGCGCGCGCACTGCGTCTTTCCCCTCCCGATCCTTTTGTTTCGATTCCCGGCCTCTCTCTCTCTCTCATTCTGTATATACGTATCTGCGCGGCACTGGTTTTTCTCCCCCGGCGATCCGCGTTTGTCGTCCGTTCGACGGCGGGAGGATGTGTCCCGGGAGTCTTCCGAGCCAGACAGGAAGCGGCCGCGTGCCTCCGCCGCGGATACCGTGACTAGATGACTCCGCCAATCTCTCCGAGCCTCTTTTTCACCTGAGAGCTTGTTCTTTTTCTTGGCTTTTTTTCTCGTTGTGTTCCCCGTCCGCGTGTACCCACACACAAGCCCGGATCCCTCCACCCTCCCGCCCACCTCGCCGACACGCCAATGCAGTTGATTCGGATGGGAATATGAGCTCTCGACGATGAGGAATATTGCATTGGGGCCTGTGTGGCCCTCGTTTTACATCCACACACGTATACTATGTGACTTCCTTATAGTAAAGTTTCACCGTAGTTCAGTGGACAATTCACTGATAGTACCGAGGGACTTCTCTCGGTGGCACTGTCCCAGACGGAGTTCCACGGAATTTTTATGGAGTACCTACTGCGGATCAACGGAGCAATAGTACTCGTTATACTTGCCAATACAAACCAAGAGCTACTGCTCAGATTAGAACAAGCTGGATCAAAACGCAATAAGTTCCCGATGGCACGATAAAAACACCGAATATCAGCAAATTTATTACGATGTACAACTAAACAACGATGAAAGTACTGTCGAAATTTAGAGGGAGTACCCGAATGTGAGAAGCCCTTCACTGTAAAGAATTTAGAGAGTCCCATACACGCACATATGCCGTTATTGCGATCGAGTCCGTTTTTCGAGGCCTTTTTTGTCCGCATCGAGGCGATCGAACTTCTCACGCCTACGGATCGCATTTAGCTTCTGTCCGGAGAAAAAACATTAGTCAGTGTGAGTGTGTGTGTGTGAATAACGCAAGCTTCCGTTTTTTTTCTCCTCCGCCGAAGGAGCAAACTCACGTGGCATACACACGGCGACGGGATTCCCGAAGCTGCCGAGAGTCGTAGTGAGCAAAACCACGTTCGGAGCTGGGGGGTAATTCGTGCAGTCCGGGCACATCCGATTTCTTACGACGTCGGCGGCGGCGGCTGCGGCGTCGTGCCGATACACAAGATGATCCTCGCGGCTCTCTCGGAAGCTGCAACTGCAGCAGCAGCAGCCCTCGCGGCTCTCGCTCGGTACACATAGCCTTTTTACGCCGCCGCGCTTCCTCTCAATTTTTGCCGCTCACGCGTATTGTTCTTGAGCGGCGCGTTCCACGTATAGCGCCGCCGTGGCCCGACCGAGTGTCGACCATTGTTCGCAGGTGCAGCCCGCGCGACGACGACGATGCATCTCGCTGTCTGCCCGCGGCCGAGCCCCCCTCTATATCGGCCCTTTTTTTTTACTCTCCGCTGGCTACATATTTTCATTTCCTGCGTGGAAAAGCCGCTCGCGCGCGCACCTGTGGATCGCGGCGCCCGGGAAATCGGATTAGTCAGCGTATATATGTATACACATAGCGCCGCGCGATTTTCGGCTCGATGCTGCTGTATGGGGAGTCGGGGAGGAGGGGCCGATTCGATGCGCGAGTCTGTGGATACGATATATATACGTGTATTTGCTTTGGAGAGGAATCGCGCGCGCGCCCACCGCGTTACGCGCGAGCCCCGGAGGGGAGGGAGATCGTTTTGTGTGTGGAGAGTGAGAGAGAGAGAGAAGCAATTCAGGGTAGGAAGCACGTGTTAATACGCCCAAAACGCTTCGGAAACTCAATGTCATGCCGCTTTGTACTCGATAATCGACGGCTCTTTCACCGTCATTGATTTTACATTAGCTTTTAATTCATCCACGATTATAATCGTTCCATCGAGCCGCTTTTGTTTGTCATTCGGGGGAAAGTGAAATTTACATGTTGATGGTGAAGTCAATCGTGAAAATAATAGTTTATACATTGAACATACTCACTGCAGTGTGATGTTGGTTCAAAAAAAATAATTTGCTTTACGCTTCAAAAAGAAAAATTCCCCTAGGATCGGGGCCCTCGAAAGAACATTGTTTACAGCAAGAGAAGCAATCTTCTTGTCATGAAAAAAGATTATTCTGCTTGGACAAAAATTATTTTTCTGTAGGTTATAACTCGATTCAAGCTAATTTATACAGAACTTATCGTCTGATTCGAAAGATTGTGATACCTGCTTTTTTCACTATAGCCGTGATCTCCAATTGACCAATATCTTATATAACTATAGTTCATACGAAACGCATAGTCATTAAATCCTAGTCAGGCACATACCCCGGTGGTAATAGCCTTAGGAAGAAAAAAAAATTAAATCCTAGTCAGTGTACGTATTTTTTCAAATATTGTATTCCCGAATCTGTTTATTCATACGAACAAATCGACAAAATGGAGTAACGATTTGAACATGTAAGCTTTGACAACGTTGCGTGTGAAATCATAAAATTGAAAAAAAACCGTTGAACCTACCGAAAAGTATTTCTAAATCGCTAAAAAGTGTTTCAAAAAATGTGGCTCACGCAATTGTGCCACGCAAAGCGTTCAACTAAACCTTCTGTACAAAGTCCGAATTGCAGTGAACGATCAAGGGTGTTGCCGAAGCTCCGGGACGCGATCAAAAGCGGATTGTCACCTCATACAACGCTCGCGCCTATCGAATACCCATTTCCGCGGGACACTGACTCTGATCAGACAAAATATATATATATACGCTCGGCTGACGCGAGTCGAAGGTGAGCCGCCGCTTGGAGGCGAGGAGGGCGGAACTGACGCGGCGGCGGCGGCTCGGCGATGAAGAACAAGAAGAGGACGGAGAAAAAAGTGGCGGGGGGCTGTGTGCATGTGCAGCCGCGCGCGCGCGCGAGTATCGGCACTTTTTCATCGGCGGATACTCTCCCAGAGAGCCGGGCGCGGCGCGCGGCGGGCCCCATTCGTCACGATTTCCGGGCCCGCGAACACACGTGCACCCACACACCTACACGCGAAGACGGAGGTGTGAAATTCACCCGTGGCGAGATGCACGCCCGCGAGAAACTGCTGGATCACACGGGCGCAGATTGATGCGCGACTTCGAGGGCCGCTCGTGACGTGCATGCATGGCGGGCCCGGCCGGCACAGAGAGCCTCGATAAGCCTTTAGCGCGCGCGCGGCGAGCGCTAGCTACTCTCGAGCTTTTATGTGTGTATAGCGATCGCCACCGATTCCCTCCACCGCGTAATTGATTCGCCATGAGGCCGCGGCAAGGGCTATTTCGAGACGCGGCCGCCCTGGCGATAAGCCCTTATTAATCCACCATCACGATTCCTGCATTCTTCATTTTCATCTTCCGTACTTTTATCGGCACCTTGTGCCGCTCGGGTTCCGCCGGTTTTTATATACTTTCGCTGTCTTGAATAGCAGCCAAGCCGATTGTACGAGTTTTCATTCGGTTTTCGGATCTGTCACATTTGTCTAATTGAGTAGTTATTCGAATAATTCGTGACTGCACTTGTCTACAACGATAACTCGAGATATAAACCCCACGGATGCAATTTCGTGAAATGGTTCTCTGTCAATGCAGTTTTCACCGTCGGCTCGACGCATTCGTTACGAGGATATAATTAATAAAAGCCCCGACCACATACACACCGACAAACAGTCGTGGCGGGAAAGCGAACGGAAAACAAGGAGGGCAAAAAAAAATTGTATAGGCAAGCCATTACGAACGGGAGCATCTCCGAACGGTTTTCGAACCTGGCCCCCGGAGTCTTTCAGCTCGGGAAGAGCGCGCATTCATCCCCGGACGGATAAAGTCGTTGCGCGCGGTAAAAGCGGCGTGACTCGCTCAATATAATACACGTACAGCCGGTAGCCGCGCGCGCGTCTTTAGCGCTTTTCTGGAAGGCTCGAGAGCACGCGAGCAATCGGACGGGAGTGAGGAGAGTAGCTTGGACGAGGAAAAAACAGGGAAAAGGGAAGAAAAAAAGGAGAGGCATATCGGGGGGGGCCGGCTTCCCACACTCGGCTCGCACGAGCTCGCATTAGCGGAGACTGATGCGTGTCCGAGCGCGCGGCCCGTCGGATGTGTTCGCGGGCCCGCCTTTCACACCCCATTATCCGTGCTTGGGCTTTTTCATCGGGGCGAGCTGGTTCGCGCGAGAAAACGCGCGCGCGCGCGACCGTCTTCATTTAACCATCGTCGTCGAGCTTTTTTTGCCCCCCACCCCCGATCGGCTGATCGACTTCCTGTGTGAGATGGGCCTTTCTTATCCGCGGGCTCTGCGGTCCCAAAGATCCACGCAATCCACGCGCGATTAGCTCGAGAGCCGAGGGGAGAGGGGGTTGGCAATTTTCGCAAGCGCTTTTTGCCGCTCGTCGCGCGCGATCCTGAAGCCGACAGGTTTTTCGGCTGACGCTTCTTCGCCGCCGGCGCGCGAGTATAGCTGCATTGCAACGTAGATTCTCGTGGAGATTAAGTTTGGATAGACTTCGTTGAGACAATCGAATTGGGTAAGTTTAGTATCGGGGGGCAGATGTGCATCTTTTTACATGTCTCACGCCCAATACAATAACCCGTATTTGAATCGAGGTGAAGAGCTAATAGGGACTATTCACTCAAAAGAGAAAATCACACCCTTTACATAACTCGTAGATTAATAATGAAGCATTCCCAACAACACAATTTTTACTTTGAGTGTATTCAAAACGTGTCTTTTTGTCCTCTGCCTTTTTTTTTAAAACCTCTGTTTATCAGCCTATCAACTACCGAGAATTAACAATTGGAGAATCGATATGAATAACGTATCAGTGGAAATAGGCTAAAAGGGACTATACAAGAATAAGTACTCATGAAACCTTACAGTGGAAAACCATTGTAGGAGAGTGAAAAATTACTGTACGAAGGTGGATGAATGATTGAGTGAAAGTGTAGTAAATTTTTTCTATAATAAAAGTGAATTTTGATTCCTGTCCCTTGAGTTCTGATACCCAAAAGTTTCCTGCAAATTTAATGTAAAAATTTTTACTATCAAAACTCACGAACCGAAAGTGAAATTTCATCCTCCTTCATACAGTGACTTTTTCATTTTCATACACTGCTATTTTAATACCGTACGGTCTTAAGAGAGTAGAGACACACATCTCTCTTTTTGAGGAAGCATTATTTGTTTCAAGCCCAGCAGATGTGGGTCACCTGTGCTTGTCAGTGAAGCATCAGTGACATCAGTCGACCACAGTATCACAGTGAACTTTCTCTGCGACAAATTTAGAGAGCAGCCGAGTGTTTCGATCTCGCGCGCGCACAAGACGCGGAATATCTTTTTCATTAGGATATTGCGGCGCAGGCTTTACCAATGCTGAAAAAATCTGGGTATCCACTGTAGAGACAGGAATCCTTCAATAACAACATTTTTCGCCCGCGTATCACACTTCAATTCGACCGTCGCCTCTAGACAGACGAGCCGATATTCGGATGGAGCGTTCGGGGGATAAAACGACGACATCGGTCGCGGGCGCGACACATTTCCACCCGACGACTGATTCATAGGAGAGAGAGAACACACGATCGCGCGACAATGAGCCTTGCCTCGGCCTCGAGCCCCGGCGGTGGATTATTCGGCGCATTACTCTCTCGCCTCCCCCCCGGCCGAGTCAGCATTTCAAAGCTCGAGTCGTTGTGTACGGGCGCACATAACAAAGCGCGAAAAGGACGTGTACGCGTACGGCGGGAAATAAAGCCGTGCTTCATTTTTACTTCAGGGAAAAGAATCGGGCTCTGGGGTAACCGCGGCAACGGGGCCACGCTTCACGCACGAGCTCCGTCTTTCATTTTCGCACTCGCACACGCGCGCGCACACACGGAGACTCGAGGCTGCGGGGGCGCAAATGAATCTTGAAGCGCAAATTAAAAAGATCCCGGCTGGGGCGGAGGCTTCGCTATTCGACCTCCGCCCCGCCCGACAGTGTGTGGGTATGCGTGTGTATATACGCAGCGAAGGAGCCCGAGAAGAAGTCGAGGAAACGGGCAACCCTTTGATCCCGCGGCTCGAGCACGACCGGACTCGGCCTCTCTGCGGGAAAACGCTCCTTCGGAAACAGCTTCCGCCCCGTTAAAGTACCCCCGCGGATAACTCGAGGCCCTTTGGCCCCGGAGAGGTGCTTTTTCTCGTATTCGTATCAAGAACTTCTCCCCGGCGGCGGCGGCCGCGGCGGCGGCGGCCGCGGCGGTGGCTAATTATCGCGAGCGGTACCGATGCCCGGCTAATTATCAAGCGCCCAGCATTTTATAGCCGCAAAAACTATATAGCCGGAGAGCTTTTTAAAGCTGCCGTCGCGGCCCCCGTCGGATCGCTCCCGCAAGTATATATACGTAGTATATACACGAGAGCTTTCGACCCGGCGTGCGAGTGGATTCGTTCGCGCGCGCGCGCCTGCGCCAGCGATTCAGCCGCTCGAGCTTTTCACTTCTTCCGAAGAATAAGATCTTTCGCGAATCGCGCGCGCGCATTCGCCCTCGCTCTCGCTTTCTTATATACGCGCGCGCTTATATATACGTATATACACGCTCGCTCCTCCAGATCCCTTTTCTTCGACTTCTCTCTGTTTCTTTGTTTGAAACTTTCGTCCCAATTATGTTTGTTCGCGATTTCGTTTTTCCCGCGTTCGTTTTTTTCCCCTGGCTCTCCTCCTCCTCCCCCGCCCGCGAGCGGCTCGAGCTCGTTGTTTTTACTTTTTGTGCCGCGGCCGCCGCCGCCGCCGCCGCCCTGGTGCTCTTTGGCTCGCTGATTTTTCATCTTACCCGCGGTGCTGCTGGGCCGCCGCGCGCGAGGAAACTAAGGGAACGGCCGGGGCACGGCTGACTTGCGATGCCCCGGCGGCCGCCGCACTGTTAATTGGTACGGATGAATAATTTCGCCGCTCGTTAATGCCGCCCGTGAATGCCGCGGAGATCAATTAGTTTGCCCAGTTCGAGAGTTTGTTTATCGGGATAGGAAGAGAGAGGGATTTTTTCTTATCGCCCCGCTTGGCTCGAGTTGACCCACCCCCCGACCATCGCCGCGCACGGCTTGTGTATATCGACAAATCCGAATAAATATTTAGCCGATAGATCCCGCCCGCGGCTCGCCCATACAAATTACTTTGCCAATCCAATGGAGTTGTGGATTTTCAACCGCGAGCCACGCCGGTTTAACGAGGCCAAGTTTTGTTTGAGCGGTAGCAAGCCAGCGCGACTAATGAAGCTGAATCATTGGGGAAAAATTAATTTGCCAATCGAGGCAAATTGCCCATGAACCGATCGCAACGGCTAGTTTCCCCGAGTTGATCGAGATGCATGTTTTGTCGCGGGTATAATGAATAGCAAGGAGACCCTCAAAGAGCTAGGCGAGACAAGTGCGACCGGCTGAATATTATCGTCCCGTGTGGTGCTCTAATTGTTCCTTCGAGTTTTTCCAACCCGAGAAAATCACAGACATATACTATTGTTTGTCCGGTACATAATAGGATTCCAAGACGCGCACTGAGAAAAATTCCCTTATCGAAATCTGTTATATGATATAGTGAATGAAATTATAGAAAAATCTACTATAAATATCGTTAAATTAACTTTATTTCTGTGAACAACCCTCATGTTTTATAGTTTTTTCAACAATGTTCAATTACTATTTGATTATTGGTCATCGATCAATGATTATTGTTTAATGAATAATAATTATAGTCAGCTATATCCACTGAATCATATCTACTATAAATAAAAGTACTATGTAGAGTAAAATCTCCTTTAATATAAGGTAGGTGTACCCAATATGCGCCAGGACCCAATATGCGCCACCCTTCGTATTTCATATATACGCGCGTCTAGAGCATCGCCGCGACACAGAATCTTGTCGGCAATGCTAAATAATGAGGAAAGAAAACATTTTCACCGATCGGGAACCCTTATACCAACTTGTTACAGCTCGTTTTATCCATTTTTTCGCCAATTTTCATTCTCGATCTAATTTCGCTCAGGTAAGTGCGAATTTTTTTAATACCCTTAAACTGGGCCAAAAAAATCGACCGATATATCGTTCGATTCCTTGACATCCCATCTACATCATCCAATTTTTTTTTTCATCTTACGCCCTTTTTATCAACCGTTTCAATAGCTCTTCGTTATTTTTATCAAATGTACCCAATATGCGCCACCCCTATTTTCTTGTTCCAGCTGCTACAATCAACCCATTCATGGTAAATATCCGCCAAACAGGGTCGGAAGAAAATTTAGTTCAAGCTTTGGAGCAGGTCAAGAAAGGTGAGATATCGCAGAGGATGGCTTCGACTATATATAAGATACCTCGTCGAACATTTCAACGATATGCCAAACAAAACATATCCGAGAAAAGCGAAATGAGTCGACCATATGCGTTAACGACAGTACAGAACGAAGAATTATGTAGTCGAATTGAACGCTTAGCAGATATTGGCTATCCTATATCGAGAAAAATCTTGAGGTTATGCGTTTATAAGTACTGTCAAGGAAAAAACATCAAACAGAATTTTTCTACCATCATGACAATAGCTAGTCTCAAATAGGTTCGGACATTTTTTAAATTCAACTCTTCCATTTCAATGAGAATATCTCAATTATATTTAAAATTACACTAAAAAGAATGTTCATCAATTTGAGAGATTAATATTGGAATTAGATGTTGCATAAGTTAATTTTGTTGATTCAAAAACAACGGTTTTTCATGAATTTTAACTGAAAACTTGATTTGATTTAGGTTATTAGAAGTTCATATAATCTATGTACTATGGTTCAATCAAAGACAAAATGTATTTTTCAATAAAATTATATCAGAAATATACTTTTTTGTTTGTATTTTATTCATTTCAGACATGCTTCATGCTTCAAATTGGATGCAAAGAAGTATTTTCAGGGTGGCGCCATATTGGGTACACTAAAAATTTTTTCCCGAAATTTTTTTTTTTTTTAAAACCGCGGTATCTTAGCGTAGAACTGTTCAAATTGTAAAAGACTCAGCTCATTTTGTAGGTATTGAGTAGACCTTTCATTTGACACCAATTATGTCAGAAAATATTCATTTAACGCTGTGTAGTGACCTTTCTCGCTTAGGTGGCGCATATTGGGTACAGGTACCTTAGTATAATTAATATTTAGTTCCATGGTATACATCAGTGAAATTTGTATTGTTGAATTCACCATCTCATATTTGGGTCAAAATAGAACTATATTTATAGGAGATTTATAGTTCACCCAACTATAAACTGCGAAAAGATGCCAAAGATTTTCTCTATGAAATTTGTTGTCTCCGGGTAACATTATACGTGATTTTGAGTAATATCCAACAGTTTTAGTCACAGACACTGTTCTTCGTGAAACGATCGCTTGAATATCATATATAAGTATGCGTACAACAAACAAAATGGTACAATAATTTTTGTCATAACATTTTTTTGATGGGTCTGGACAAACGCGGAGAGCAACTCGAACGAAAGCCATTGGGACAGACACCGCGAACTATATAACTCACGGACTAGCTCGCATGAAAATCGCTCGCATAAGTATAAAAGGCAAACGAGTTATGGCCGTCATATACAAGCCAGATCGAACGAGCGTCTATCGCGAGAGGTATACATACCCATCCGCGTAAATATATATATATATATACATGTACGTATTCGTCATCGGTTTGGCAGGCAGTAAATTCAACAGGTGCGAGAGCGCGCGGCTACACACACACACACGTATGAGCAAAGCACACCGACTGGCTGTGGTGCAGGCGCACAGACATACACGGTGCAGCAGCGGGTGTAAAAAGGGGGAGGAGAGTTTCGCGCCCGGCGTTCATGTACGGGCTAATCGCGATTGATCGCTAATGGGAACAATGCGGGCCCCGATCGCGAGAGGAGGCGGACTCTTTCCATACGACCCTTATCTCTCTCTCTCTCTCTCTCTCTCTCTCTCTCTCTCTCTCTCTCTCTCTCTCGGACGTGTATGCATATATATACGAATACGTATATGGGCGCTGTTAATCTCGGATCGGCAAGCCCGCCGCGCGAGAGGAGAATAACGACAGGACGGAGAGAGCTGGATGACCGTGCGAGAAAGCCGCTAACGACCGTCTCTTGCTGTATTATATACGCTGCGCGTGTGTGTCGACTCTATATACATGTGTGTGTGTGTGCAAGTATATATCGAGTATTACGAGGCCAAATAAATCAGAGCCGCCGATCGGTCGGCTTGATCTCAATTAATGATTTGACATGCGAGAGACGAGCCCAGCTCGAGAGAGAAAGAGAGGATACGTGTGTGTGTGTCGGTCGGGCGCACGGCACTTTTGTTCCCCTGCGCACTCGATATGCGTGTCATTGTCGGTTATTGGCCGGATCCGTATCGGCCTCAGTATATACGTATGTTGGCTCAGCTATATACGCTCACCCGCCTAATCATTCTATTCAGCTTGGTATCGACGAGTGTGGTGCGCGCGTTACGGCCACGACGTATCCTGCACCCAATGAGCCTTGGTTACATCGAGCTCATACGCTTCTCCGGTTCTAGGCATGTGATCTATACCTAAGGTAACTGTACCCAATGTGCCCCCCCCCCTAAGGGTTTTTCGCGAATTTGACTATGATATACTTCGAATTTTAAAATTCTGTGAATGGCATCTTAAAGCTTAGCTCAATACCTATTAGAAACCATCTTCATAATCATCATTCGACTACTTTAACCTATCGAAAATCGCAATTTAAAAAAAAACGCAAAAAGGCTAAATGCACAAAACGTGTACCCAATTTGGCACAATTTTTTAATCATTAGCTACAGCCTATATAGGCCTACAGGGATGATCCAATTGGCATTGAAATAAACTCTCAATTATGTTCCCAGTGATATTTATACAAAATTTTTAACATACAACTCAAAAATACGCGTCTAAATCATCGTAATATGTCTATACAAATATTCAATGATTTCACTCAATCTTCCCATTTAAAAACGCGTAGAGGGGCACATTGGGTACACTTTTTTTTTATGCGAAAAACAGCAATTTGAGTAGGATAAAAAATAATTTTAGGAAAACTGATGAGACCAATCGAAAGCTGAGATGTTTTTAAACAAAAAAGAGTAATGACACTTTGAGAGATAAAAATTATTGACACCTGATTTTTGAGGTTGAGTGTGAAAAGTGAAATAAGAAAATGGTGAAAAAATCAGTAAGTGAAAGTTCAAAGTGTTGTAGGAGAGTGGTTTTAAGGGCTAAATGGGCGGGGAAGATACCGAAAATTTTCTTTTAATTCCCCCAACATAACCCAAGAGCGACTGATGCTCAGAGAGCACCGGAAATACGAAATCTGACGATTGTGCCAAATTGGGTACAGTGCCAAATTGGGTACAGTTACCTTATATGCTCGGCAGATGGACACGAACCAGAGATTCCGTGAATATGTTTCGGTGTCCAAGCGTTTTTATATAGATGGACTGCTGCGATTGCATTGGGAAAAGACTTTCTTGCGAGGATTTGTCTAGTCCGCCGCGTGTGCGGTTCTCACTGTGATACTCTGGATCCGTGTTGCTTATATTCAGTAGCTCTTTTCACGTACCCGACGATGTGAAAATTACCGTCACAATTTGTTATCGATTTGAAGTGGCTGCATTAGATCTAACCAAAATCATTATGAACCGTGGGTCTATCAGAAAATCTACCAATTTGGGTTTGCAGGAGCCGCTTGAAATTGTTGAGGGGTTACAACGTAGAAGAAAAAATATTTATTGGAATATGCGAGAATTAATTATTAGATTGAAAAATATTTTGACGCTTTTTAAAAAGGGACTTCTGTCTATGTTTGAGGTATTTCATTGCAAAAGTATGTCAAAATATCATAACAATCCTCAGATTCTAAGTGTATATGGAAATTACATTTTGTCTAGTGGAACCTAATTTAGGTGTCACGGGAAGTATTGACCTTACAGCAAACAACTCGAATAGCTCGAATTGCTAGAAAAGAAATTTCCACATACGCTTCGAACCGAAGAACTATGATATTCTAATTTAATTTTTCAATGGAACACGTTAAATATATATGAATGCACATAAATCCATATGAGACAGTTTCTCGTAATCGAACAAATTTTTGTTGTGTTTCTCAATGAATATCATTTCTTTGTTAAATCTAAGGTGCACATGATTCCCATTGTGACTGATTTTTCGAAAGTTTTCCATTGTCACGTTCAAACGAGCATCATCGTGTCCAAATACGAGTGCGCAGCACTGCCAGGAATTGAAGATCTGTTAATCTCAAATTTTTAATATAAGTACAAGTGTAGCGCACGCACAGGGCGTCCCGAGAATAACTTGAAAAATTTGGAAATTTTTTTCTCCCCCCAGAATAGCTCCTGTGGTTTCCAGCTATTCCATCCGGCCGTAATAGAAGAGATAATTTGGCCGGGCTACCGAGTCCGGCACAAAGCACACACGCGAGTCTGAAAGGAATTTCCATGCGGACTTTGAGACGCGCGTCCGTGCAGCACTTAATCGTGGCTTGGCCATCGTAATTCGATTGGGCCGAGAGCATTCGAGCAGTAGGTGTATATATAGTTGGGTGTCCGAGTCATGCTACGTAGGCAGCTCCTCCAGTGTGTGTGTGTGTGTGTACGCCGCTCTCTCGTACACTGGCACATACACATACTGCCGGCGGCGACTTATTGGCTCTTTTATCGGCTGTCACTGGTCTGTCGCGCTCACAAAGGATTATACACGTGTGTATATGTGTATACGACGCGCGAGAGTCGCTATATATTATATGTACGGGTTGTACAGGCGGCTGGCGGGTGACTGGTGCGCGCAGGACTCTGCGCCGATGTTTGTGCGCGGATAAGCGCTGATGGGAAAATTATCTTGATTCAATGCTGGAACGTCCCTCTCGAGCCGTCGCTCATGCGCTCGAGGGAAGGCTGCTCTCATTGGCAACGAGCCGCTTCAGCAGATGCGTTTGCTGATGCTGCGAACGTTTCGCGCTTTGCCTAATTGGTTTCTCTCCTTCCAAGCGTTTTGTTGTCGTTATAACACCCGCACGCCTAAATCGATGCTAATCTACCTCGATAATGTTGCGCGCGCGAGTAATTATACGCTGTAGATTCGGAGGCATCTTTGGTATCCAGAGCGATTTCTTTTTTGTATTTAGCATTTGGAACCTTCTTCTATCGAGGCCTACATGGCGTCGCTCTCCAACTTCATAATTATATAGAATACTCACATGTTTACGATATAAGCTTATACCTTTAGGTTATACACGAAACAGATGCGAATGTGACGCGTTGCTTTGTCGTTTGAGCTGTAGCTAAACGATTTTCAATATTTGGAGGCAACGGTATTTTTATTATCGAATTGGGCTTTAAAATCAATGTAGCTTCGTTGGTTATTGATGGAGTTTGAATTTCCAATCGTTGCCATCTTCATTTTTGGCGATACACTGGCAAGCTGAATCATTTGTTATGCCAGTTATGTTACTGTCATCAAACGCCCGATAATGGAGATTCGTAAAGTTGTTCGAAAGTTTGAAAACTTTTTTGAGAATGAAGTTCTGTAAAACACGCGTGTGAGCTTTTTTCCATAGATGAAAAACCGGCAATTCGGCAATTCTCCCTTCGAATCCGTGAGCATAATCGATAAATGCATAAAACAAAACGAAGAGAGAATACCACCGCACCTTCTTACCCCAACCTCATCAGTAGCTCGGGGGACACCTGTGAATTGTCCCCCCATTAAAGAGGGCAGCTCGAACGTCGAACGGTCGGCAGGAAACTCCGGGGCTGGTGTATATATATATATGTGAAGAATTGATCTTACGATGAAGCTCGATCTCGAGTATACACGCGTCTATATTAGTGATCCCGAAAGGAGAAGGGAAAAAAAGAGATCAAGACGCGCCGGGTGGGGTTGGAAAAAACCAAATGCCGGCACCGCAACGCGGCTCGTCCGTGCGGGCGTGATTACAAAGCATTTCCGCGTGCCGCCACCTGCGCGCGCGTTGGCAGGTGCGCGCGCACGCGTACACGTGTATATATCGCCGTATCGGGCGGTCTCGGCGCGGCGACGATTAGCTCTCGAGCCGAGCGTCCCCCGATGCGTTAAATTAAAGCTCAAGCCCGGGTGTACGTAGGATACATACATATATATACTCACAAAGAGGAATCGCTGAAACCTCGAGGAGCCGAATCGATTCGTGTGTCCGCGGCCTCACCTGCCCCAGTCGCACCACAGACTCGACAGACATAGCGAGAGAGAAAGAGAGACGGGGAGAGAAGATTGTTTTATGCGGCGCGACAAAAAAGTGCTGCTTTGTGTACTCGCGTTTATCTTGCTTAGCCGGCCGAGGACTTTCGATTACTCCGCCGGGGATAGAATTGCTTAATGCGATTCTTATTGAACGATAATGGCCGCGCCGGCTTTAAATTCTGCGATGCGCAGTCAATTACCGCTTCCCCGATTGACTGGGCACGATTTACATATATACGCGTTGCGGGCCGCTTCGGGCAATTCTTTTTTCTCTCTCTTTTCCCCTCGTTTTTTTCCTTCCTATCCTCGCGCGCGGGGCCGCCTCATATAATTGCGATCCGCGTTGTAATTCACGCGCGGCTGCGGTCTCCACTTGGAAACTCTCGATTGAATAAGCCACTGTGCGCGCGCGGCCGCGCTCGATATATACACACCCCGCGCCCGAGCCAGCTTCTTTCATTCCAATTGTATTGTTTGGATCGAACGGCGAAGCGTGGCGCGCGACCGACCGACAAGGATTCCTTGCAGTTTCCAGATACTTGCGAGTAATATTACATTTGCCGTGTTTACATCGCTACGATTCGCTCGTCTTTTCGCCCGTTTTCCCTCGTTCGCTTTGCCAGTCGATCGCTCCAACCGCGACCACCAGGCCCTACTTCCCATATCTATCGTTTTTCCCTCGATGCGTAAGATCACGTAAGAAGACCCAATTATCGAAATGTATTCGTGAGTTTTTACAATGAAAAGAGTCTATTTGACCACGCGCGACTGTCGTTCGAAATCTGTAACGAGCTGTGACTGCAAAGGGTTGAAATTGATTCGATACGGTTGCGAGGCTTCAACCGTAATCGTAACCCTACTTTCATACAAGTCATTTTTCTCTCAACCAGTATAATGCCTCCAGAACGAAACACTAAAGATTGAAAAGTATTCGTATGGATTTTCAAATAAGAAAAGTCAATTTGACCCTGTCCAACTGTCATTGAAATCTATGACGAAATGCATAAGGTTGCGATACGTTAGCGAGAAAACTTTGCTTCCCCCCATTAGCTCAAAATCACTCCGCTGCCTTTCGGAAGAACGGAAAAATCCGCGAGTAATCGGAAACAATGAGCTGGAGGGAGGATGGAGGGTGGCAGGGGGGAGGAGGGGAGGTAAAAGGCACGGCGCATACGCACTCGAGACTCGAGCTCGCTAAATATACGCGCGCGGCATTAAAAAGCGTAAGATCGGGACAAAGGCTCGCGATACATGAATCATTGAACGAGCTCGAGAGAAGGAGGTAGCGGGACGCGCGGCATCCTCCTTCCGGTCCTCTCCTCGCCCCGGCCAAACAAGCCGCTTTTTCGGCCGAGCTCGAGCTTTCGCCCCCTTTCAAAAACTCACCCTCTCCGCTGCCGCTCGGGCGGAAGCAGTGCAAGCGAGCGACGGCTTCTCCAAGACTCTGCTCCTTCAACCCTTTTCCTTATACTCCAATCCAAATAAAGCTCGAGCCGCGGCGTTCTCGAGTGTACGCGCACGCTTTGCCAATTTTACGCGGGCTGCCATTTATATTGCCGAGCCGATTATAAAGTACAATTTGGCTGGGGCGAGGAGCTGCGTTACTTACCGTGGGGAGGCAAAACGAACGGGGAGCGACCGAGCCTCGTTGAGGAATTCTATTGATCAACTGTTTGAGCTTCGATTACGCTTGATGATTATTACAGCGTATGAGATTCTTCGTGTTCATTTCGGCAAATCATTTTTTCGAAAATCACGATTAGTTGTGAGGAAATATTTGGTTAAATAGAGCTCTATAGAGGGTAGTAAGGTCAGGCAGGTGAAACGGTCACTCATTTTTGACAAATGTAGGGAAACGCGTTGAGCCATTCCACGATTCTTGCAGTACCCATTGAGACGTTATCAAGTGAAAAATGTTCCTTCGACTTGTACTTGCTTGAAAAGAGTAGTGGGTAATTTGTTTTTTTTTTAGAGTAAAAACCATATGTTTCTACAAAAATGGAAAAATCTTGTGTCTGCTTCTACATATTCATAAATCAGTGCTGGAACAAAGTGTCGGGCCATGAAATCAGATTATTCGAGGAGCTCTACAAGACACCAGGTGAATTTTTGTCCTAACTTAACGTATGAAAAATTAAAACTAGGTTAACATGTTTCTGGTTGTTACGCAGGTAAAACAACCATTTGCAATCTTACTCCATTTTCCCTCAAAAGAGTCGTTTTACCAGCGTAAACCAAAGTAACGTTGAGCAGATTTTAACGTATAAAAAATTTTTTTAGGAAAAAAATTCAACCAGGATCTTGTAGAGTACGTCATTCTTGTGACTCAGCACATTTTCAACGCTTCATATTTTCCATGTATACCATACAAATTCCCAAAGACGCAATATTACCTGCATTTGCTGGGAAAATCGCATTTTTTCGGTTTTATTGAGAAAAAATTTAATCTTTAATCAACCGCGTGAAGAATGTTGAAGTTCAGAAAAATCACCTATTTATCAGAAATTTCACTCAAAAGGTATTTTCACCAAATTTCAGAGCGATTTCGAGTTATGTCATCGACCTGCTGACCATTGAACTGGAAAAATTTTGGATGAATTGAATTCAATTCTAGTTGGGTAAAAATTAAAACTTACGTAGACCATTGGATAAAACTTCGACAATAGAGGATTTTTCATTTTCTAACCGATATTCTTGTTTCTGGTCTCATTCTATTACTCAAGTAATGCCTGAAGATAGTCCATGATGAATATTGAAAATATTTGTTGGTAGTGCATAAATTGTCAATTATTCGTTAAGTTTTTCACATGAAACAAATATCCTCAATATCCATTATTATCATATCAGATGAAAAATAAAACAGCCCCTATGGGCGAATTGATCTTTTCAAATCGTTTACACTTCCCATGTATCAACAAATATTTAATTTCACGAAAAATATTTTTAGGCTAATTATTAATGAAATATTCGATAACATAATTAAAAATCGCTTCGAAGCCGGATTACTCGCAGGAAATTCATGTTGTGCAAACGTATAGGAATAGATTATTGACGAAATAAATAAAATGATCCTTACTTTATTCACTACGCAACAGAATTATTCACATCACAAGCTAATTTACAATGAATCATAAGAATACAAGTTATATACAAGCGAAGATGTTTCAACATGACGTGTTAACAACCGACCATGTTCTGGGGAAAATAGTCTAACAGCTGCTCGCTCTTATTTCTGATTTGGAAATTGAAAACATTGACCAGCTTTGTTTCCACGCTTCATAAAAACGAAAAACCCATTTTTTCACGCTTCTGCAACCGACGCTTTTCATATTCGCTGATTAATTTTTGCTTCAAATAATCCGGGGTAAGATCACCGTCAGGCAGGGTCAATTGTAATGCACTGACGTACTGATCGTAAGATCGCGGAAGGCTCGCCAGCAGCGTCGCGCAAATCAAATCATTCGGTAGATTTTGTCCGAGGCTGGAATTCAGCCTATCGAGGTATTCAGACATGACAGCCAAGTGATTCGCCATGTTGCCATCTTCCTTCAGCACCTCGCTATGTATACATTTCACCAAGGCTACCTTGTACGACAGTGACGTCCTCTGGTGATATTTCCTCAGCGCTTCCCATTGTTCGCGCGCCGTCGATACATCTTTGATATGTCTTATTTGGGTATCTTCAACTGACAAGCCTATCGCGATTTGCGCTTTTTTGTCTTTTTCCAACCAATCGGCATATAACGGGCTTTCCACTTTGGCAATAATCACGTCCCACAAATTGTCTTTCATCAAAACGAGTTTCATTTTGAAACTCCACGTGGCATAATTTTCATCATTCAGTTTCACAATGTTATCGACCACTTGATCCGTCATTTTCGCATGTGGTTCAATAAAAATATAATCTTTTCTGGACCAATGCAGGCTAATGACTGTGGAAGACTGAATATGTACTTCAGATGGGTCGGCCGGTTCAGAAGTGACCTATCATAAATCCCACGTAAAAGAGACTGACGACTTGATGGCTTCGTATAATCCCTGCTTGGGTTGCGGTACAGGTAAAGAGCTGTATCATACAAATTAAAAAAATGTTATTCATAGAAATGAATTGAAGAAAACACGCGAATTAAAACATTTTATGCTGTCTCGTACTCGAATTAAAACTCTCCAGAGAAGGATTTAATTTGAATTATATCCATATGAACATAAACGCTCAGAGAACTCCGAGTATTATTTATCTTGCTTATATCGGATAAAATTGAAACAGGATGAAAACAAACTAATGGGAACGAAACAATCAACTTTCGAATCATATACGAATTTCAATACGCACTATTCACAATACGAAAACTATGTAAAGTTTGATACATACTTACTCAATAAACGTATGATAAATGCGCCAACGAAACCACAGAATTGCTCATGGGAAACTGCTTCACTAATGAATTTCTCGTTGCGACTGACGAGCTCGCGGTGGTACTCATAATGTAAGTGAGAAAAGCAAAACAATCCATTACTCCGAAGTGCTAAACACTTACACATATTGAGTTGACGTTGATCACGCATACGCTTGCAAACATACACACTTATATATATATATATATATATGGGCGTAGAGTCACGGATGCCCTATACTGTAATTGAGATGTTCCAACGTCGTTATACGTATTGATATATCAAAATACGAATGATATTTTCCTTTTACGTTATGATCTTGAAAATTGATATCAATATAGCCATTAAAATATGTCTAGATCGATTTCTTTTCGAAAGAGATTTCAGAACAGTAATTGAATTCATTCGAATGAAGGAGAAATGGCTCTCGTCTTGTTTCGCAAACATGATAGTTTCCGAAAGACTAGAGAGTTACACTCGAGTGCTCAAAAAAAAAAATCCTCCTCAATTTATAAGTGAGAAAAAGAAGTTATAACTGTCGATTTGGGATATACTTTTTGAATGACAACTAATCGCTTTATTTATAATGTCAGATTACTTGTTGCAACGAACTTGGCGTGATTGAAAGTATATACGTGAAATTTATTTCGCAGAAATTTGATTACGTCGCGCACGGCGCGCAATTAATTTTCCTTGGACTCGAGGATCGCCAGAGCCAACAAATCAATACAGAATTCCAATCAATCTGGACGGGACAATTCGATTGTGAAGCGTATGACGACGAGGCCGGCCCGCTCGACGCTCCTCCCATTGCGCATTCCCTAACGAACAAACAATATAGTTCGATTGCTCGTCCTCCTCGTCGGCTCGCTTTTTTAATGAAAACCCAGCATTCAAATGTACTCGGTGTCTCGCGTACTCACACACACGCACACACACGCACACACACCAGCGAGGAAGCAGCAGCGGCGGCGAAGAAGAAGGAGAAGAGGAAGAAGAAGAAGAAGGAGCTTGAAGACGTCGCCCCTCGAAGATTAGATGCCTCTTTCTCTGTCCCTCCCTCTCGCTCTCTCCGTCTGACCCTTTCTTGTGTTTTTGCCGGTTGCGCGAGGACGTATGCGCAAGCGGGCGGCCAGGCGGGCGCCCCGTCATCCGTCCGCCTCGGTAACGAGAGGAGAAACACCCTCGCTACTTTTAATCGACCCGCTGCTCTCTCGTGCTCGTGCATAGGAGCGAGCGAGAGAGAGAGAGAGATCGCGCGGGGGAGAGTAGGAGCTCCACAGTACACCCCCCTCGAGGAAAAAGCGGCGCCTCCCCCGGCCGCCGCTCATCTGCATCTCCCTCCTTGCCTCTCTCGTTTTTCCTTTCCACCCAAGACGGAGTACACAAGGGCGTTGTCTTGCGCCGCCGCCACCGCCGCCACCGCCACCGCCGCTGCCGCTGCCCTGTCGAAGCTCCTCAAGATACGGACACTCATCGCTGAAAAATTGGAACCTCCTCTCTCTATCTCTCTCTCTCTCTCACTCCTCTCGACTCGCGCCGCAAGTATATACATAAACCTTCCCCCCCGCGACTCGTTGCCCTTATTTCTTTCCGCGACGGCCATCGGCCTCCGTCTTGCCGGCTCTTTTTGCCTCGCCTTCTAATTGAAAGCGGAGAATCGCGTATCTTCGTTAAATTCAAGTCGATGCAATCTGAGTTTGGGCGCGATATTTTTCCACGGCTCGCCCCCCCCCCTACCCCTTCTTTGTTATAGCCCCCCCCCCTCGTGGTCTGGGTATACCGTATACCCGGTATCGGCCAGCCGCGACGCTTTATGAATCTAATTAAAATTATCGAAGACGTTCTGCCCGTCTTATCTGGCGACCGGTGTTTCCTTTTGTTTCGCGGCTTTGCGGCAACCGATCCTCTTCCTTGACTCTTTCCCCCGCCCCCGCCCCGCAATCCTTGCCCGCGAGACACGAGCGTATATATATATATATATATATATATATATATGGACTAGCTATCCGCGCGCGCGCCGCGGCGATTCTCCGGCTAGACATTTAAATTTTAGATCTTCCACAGATTACTTTGATGCCGCGCGAGCCGAGCATTGTACTTTCAAACAGCGATTCCGAGGCTGTAATGTATGCTTTTGATATACACGTCGCTTTGCCGTTAGAATGGAGGAAAAAAAAGCGGACTCGCTGCATATTCGGGTGGTATAGAACAGTTCATTGGCGTTTGTTTATGGCTGGTCGGTCGCTCTTCGCTCGGACGATCGCCGCCGCACCGGCCCGAGAACGCCGAGGTGATCGTCGCCGAGTGATCATTGCCGGTGTGCCGTGGAACGACGACGACGCCGAGCAAACAGGAAAACCACTCGATACTCGCCCCGCGGATATACCCGCGCGAAAATTTCCCAGTTGATAGAACGAATGAATTTTCAAGTAGGCGATAAAAACCGCCCGATCGTCGGGAGTACCGAGAAAAAGGGTCGTCGTATTTCCCGTCGCGGATTCTTTGAAAAGCCAAAACGTAGCTCGTCGCGTTGCAGCGATCGAGTGCGTGGATCCACGGGCGAATCGGAAAAAGCAAACAGCCATAGTGGATTATTATGCGCGGCGAAAATATTCGGACGGTACATTATAAACGCGCGGGATCTTTCAGTTTCACGGGGAGGAATACAAGGGAAATTCTTGGGAAGTTGTGCCGGGCGTTCTGCGGAAAAACTTTCGCGTCCCAACTCTTTTCAACTTGGGAGAAAGTAAAGTTCAGTGGAACAACTTCCCCGGTGTGAAATTAAGTGTGAAATCACACGATCGCCTCTTAAAACATTAGAATCAGATTTGCTGGCCCTCCCCACTCCCCCGAGAACGAGAGCAATTGCCATCCGTTTGGTCGCGGCCACCGAATCATACACGACGTATGTGTAGCTTGATGGCTTGAGAAAAAGCACATCTCGCAATCTATCAACAGAGGAAAACACGGTTTGGTTTAAAAAAAAAATGGAAGAATTAGCTTGTACCCGTTGAAACTATTTTTCTAAATAAATAAACCATCAAATCAGAGTATCCCCTCGTTGGCAGGTTCTGGGATGTGCTTTTCTCCTTTGGAAGATTGCGAGACTTTGCCCCGAGAGAGATTTGCATGTGCTTTTCTCCGTAGAGGAGGCGTATCGGTACGTTGACCATGCACAACAAGCGCCCAAGTATTTCGCCGTCTCTCCGCGTTCGGCTCGCGTACGTACATCCCCGAGCGTGTAATAGGCTTGCACGCATGCCCAGGCACCCCGTACACACGCGCTTTGTTCCCGGTCGACGAAACGAGAGTCTCGAGGTAAAAATCAGCTCGGGCATTTACCGGGCAATTCGCTCGCGGTATGTATACCGAGCCGCGAGCGCGTGCGTGCGAGTTTGGCGCGCGGATGACTTATCTATCGTTTCCGCGTCTCTCCCGCCCTGTCTCTCTCTCTGCACATCGGCTTTGTGTTGAGGAAAATTTGAAATGCAGATGTCGGGCAGCGGGGAGAAAGAGCAAGAGCGAGCGAGGGAATGCGCGAGCACAGGCCATACATACATGCATACGCATATATGCGCGAGTAGCGGCTATATCTCGGGCTCGTTCGAGCTTTATGCCCCGCGCGCCGTGCAGCTATATGAACGAGCGGCCCTCCTCGCGGTGCGTCGAGCTGCGACCGATGCCTACACACAAAGAGCAGTTGGGCAGTTTGCGCCGGCCGCGCGATTACACCGGTATGGGGGCATATGCGGCTACCGTGTGCAGATCTGCCGCTCGCGCGCGATGAGCAGAGCGCGTAGGCGATAAAACGCGGCTTTTTTACCCGACCGCCGCCGCCGTGTTTGCATTTTTGCCGGCTTTCGCGGGCTTTACGA
This sequence comes from Aphelinus atriplicis, assembly GCA_020882685.1. Lineage (NCBI taxonomy): Eukaryota > Metazoa > Arthropoda > Insecta > Hymenoptera > Aphelinidae > Aphelinus > Aphelinus atriplicis. The sequence goes on along the minus strand of CM037073.1, from coordinate 91,515,328 downwards.
GCCGCGTTACACGCGCGCACTTTTTGCCCCCCTCCTCCCCCGCGCCTCCGAACAGCTCGGCTGTATACGTAAATGCGCGGGACCCGGGGCTTCATTATCTCCCTCTCTTGGGCTGGCGTAATCGATGCGCACTTTGTACTCAATTTTCGTTTAATGCCGCGGCCGGCTTAGGAATCCCGGTGTGTATACGCGCGAGCTCCGCGATTTCGCCCGAGAGCGTATACTCCTCCTGTGTTTGGAGAAGGCGAGCGATTGCGCTTTATCGGCCCTGATGAGCCACGATGTCGTCGGAGCCACGGGATCCCGAGGTTCGTCGTGACCGACACCATAGCCAGTGTCAAATCAGCGTCTGGTTCTTTCGGGGGATTTTTAAAATCATCTACGAGCCTGTGAATAAGTGGTCTGTTTATTTCGGCGAAGGTGATAATGTCCCAGCCCGATCGGCTGAAAATCGCTGGCTGACGTAATGGAGATTCCGCCCCGGGGAGGAGGATAATTCGACCGATTGTCAGCGCAGGTGCGCACCGACAATCACGCAGTTACGTCGTTGCACTACTGACAATCGGCGAGTGTGTCTCCCTCGCGGCTGCTCTTGGCCGCGTACACATAGCTCCGTGGACTGTTCTAGCCTTGGAAACCAACGTTTTGACGCTCCGAAATCGGAACGCTGTCACGTACACCTTTCGAATATGATTAAAAATGAAAGTTTGCCCCCGAAGGACGCAACGTGTGTGTCCCGAGGGGGAAATAGTTTGTCGAGTCCTCGTTTATTAGTCTCGGTAAGTTCAGAGTTTATACGGTGAGTATAACGTTGCGAGCTAATTCCATGTCAAATCTAAGTTGACATTAAACGGCCTGAGTGTGATTTTGTAAAATTTTAGCTCGGGTGTAGTTTCGGTATGAGATATATTGGATATACTTATACAATTTAAACTCTGCAAGTTTCAAGTTTCAAACTATACTTTTCAACGTGCAATCTTCATAACGAAGCGTCAAGCGTCAAATCAGCATATTATCATTGTTGCGAATTAAATAATGTATACGTTCAAAAACGTGCTGTATGCGTGATGATACGAATTCTATTCCATGATTCCCCCAATACCTTATTCGAGTTGAGTGTCATTTGTTTTCGTAAGTTGGCATGTATCACGCGGATATTATTGTTCAGCCAGCTTTATCATTACTAATTGCTCAGGAAAACATTAGAGCACAGCAATCGCGCGCTGATTGTCCTGCAATATTCACTGCTACCAATCAGTTGAAATTACAATCCTAAAATTTCATCGTCATGCCTCGGTTATTCCTATAAAATTAAACGGAAGCTTTATCGCACACGTGGCCGATTAACCCGTCCAGAGTCCCACACAAACACACAAATCATCCAAGAATGCTGCAAATTTGTCGGGCCGGTGGTGGTTACGTGATCAAAATCATCCGCACATACTCGCGCGTGGCGCGGAATGATGGATCCATCGGTTGGGCTGACAGGCCCATGCGCGCGCGGGCGACTTTCACGAGTCGTGAAGCGAGCGCAATTTTCGAGGCGCAGCGCGCGCACCTTTCTCTTCGCGGCCGCGAGAGCAAAGTACTCGCGGGAGATGCTCGACGGGTTCCCACAAAGCTACACGGCCAACAAAAGAAGCTCGTAGGATGCTACACTTCATTTCTTACGGGCTCTGCACGTGTATATATATACTCACTCGGATTCGCGGAAAGCAACGCCTGCACTTTCTTCCCTTCCTCGTCACGTCCCTTTTGCCGTTGAATTCATCGATCTCCTCGCCAAAGAGATTACGCGTGCACGCGTTGTCATACTGTTGTCTTACACTATGCGCGCAACGTTTCGTCCGTATAATGTTTTATTTCATGTACACACACTATCCAATGTATCTGTGGCTAGAGAACCTCGAGTCCAAAGTAGAACTTGTTATTTATTGACTCAAGACAATCAAAATTGTATCAATCGATCATTCGGGATCTATAGGGAACGACGATCGTGCCAATTCTTCATCCGAATGAATATAGAGTTCAGCAATAGTTCGACCCGGAGTCTATGTTATAGCGTAGTTTTTCCGCCAAACGGGCAACAAGAGTATTTGGAAAACGCGTTTCTGACTTTGGGAGGCCGGACACGTTAAGAGAATCAATTTGGGAAACGATCCAGACGAAAATCCGCGAAGAAGCGAAACGGTCATCGGAGTCGTCGACGAAAAAACCCACGGGCAAACGTTGTTTTAAACACGAAAGAGAAAAAGAAACGACGCGTTCTTTCTTTTGCGGGCAAATCGGCACACCGGCAACGCGAACCCGGTACAATTGGCCGTTACTTTTTCCCGCTGATAATCGATGCCCCCGGGTCGCCCGACTCTCTTTCTCTCTGTTCCATTCTCTCGCTCTCCCTGCACGATGGAAAATCCGTCCTTACCACGTACGTATGTAAGTATACGCAAATTCCTCGAAACTCTTTCGCTCATATATAAAAGTGTGTGTGTGTGTGTGTGTGTGTGTGTGTGTGTGTGTGTGTGTGTGTGTGTGTGTGTGTGTGTGTCGGACGAAACGCACGCGCACAGTGTTGTTGGCCGAGAAAATCAGGTAATTGGCGCCGGGCATCGAGAGCGTGCGATTATTCGATTACGATTTCAGGGAATGGAGCCGAATGGCTTTGGGGAACAAACAATTTGCGGCGAATAGCGAGGCTGATTGCTCATAAAGTCGCCCTAGCGCTTGCCCCGCGCGCAGTATACGTCGGCCCTCGTTCGAGCCACGCGGCGGGACGCGACGACCATCTCCTTTCGCTGCGCGCGATTCTTCGGCAAAGCTCGAGCTGGCTGCAGACTCTCCAGCCCCGGACAAATTAGCCTTAATCAGCTTCAATTAACCCCTTCACTCCTCGGCCGACGATTCCCTGCCCCCTTCTCCTCTGCCTTCACCCCTCTAACGCTCCCCCTCTCTCTCTGTCTCTCCGCGGAGCGAGAGCGCGACAATTCTGACACTTTGCGCATTTATTATTTACGACCATAGGCCTCGGGCACTTTACACTCTTTAGTCTTCCTCCGCAGTTTTATCTCGATTAATTCGCGAGTTACTCTCGATTGTTGCTGCGCACGCGATGCTGCTCGATCCTCGAAGAATAAAAGACCCGAAGGTGCGAGTGAATTCAGATCTGTTATCTGTGGATAATCGATTGGAAGTGCTACGAACTGATAATATCCTTCTTCTTTTAACCTACAAAACGGATCCCTCATATTTGAGTACGCGTTGCAGCTTAATTTGAAGTAGCAAAATGTAGTGTCAGACTGAAGAATCTGTCTTGTATACTCAACAAAAATCGAATTTTGATAAAAGAAGAAAAATCAGTTTGACGCTAAAGTAAGAAGATTTATTCACTTCTAGCATTTAGAATAGAGTCTTAATTTTTTAGAGGAAATCTTTTTGCTATAGCATCAAGCTGATTTTTCTCATCAAGACATTTTTATGAGTGCAAGTAAATATTCACCAACGCGAACAACGGATGCGCAGCATAGATCTGTCACGTATACACCAACGTGCAAATATTGAATAAAAATGAATCTATCGTGGTCCATGATTTATACGTTTTACAGTTGGTTCGTCCTCGATTGCAGCTCTCGCGCGCGCACGAATCTTGAAATTTTACACGCTGTTTACAACGAGGCGTTTCATGGGAATCCGCGGATCAAGATCAAGCGGAGAGAAGATCCGAGGCGCATTAGGGAAACGCTCGAGCCCGAGGAATGCTCGGAAAGAGGGACATCGTATATATATGTTTGACATTGGTTTCGCGAAATGAATCGATCACCGGAAGATATTCACGTGGCCGGCACAGGAAACAAGCGTGTGCAAAGCGCCCGAGTAGAACGTAATAACCCGGCTCTGAGCACATAAGAAGCGGGGAATAAAATCTAATAATTGACATGTACCGCAGAACCCGAGAGTCGTTTCCCCCGGCGCGATGCAGTTTTTACGAGCGGATGTGACGATCGCGTGAGGAGATTTTATCGCGCGCGAGCCAAGCCCGGCCCCCGCGACTGACTGCAGCCCGCACAGATCTGATTCGAATGAAAATCTGTAAGTGCGACGAGTGACGGGATTACAGTGATTCCGGCGCGGCCTCACGACGAATCGATCGAGATATCTTTCTGGCAGCTTGCGGAATCCAACTCGCGGAAAATCGAGTGCGTTCTCCTACGGCGCTTTTTGCCCGGGTTTACGTCCAGTTGGAAACTCGGCCGGACGACTGGGGGTATATAGGAGAGACCAGTCGCGCGCGCGTTCCGGGCGACGACGATACGACGACAGAGAAATCAGTGTGTCCACCTGAGCGAGCCCGAAACCGATAAAAAACCCGCAGCTCTCGGCTCGAGCGGCTTAGAATGCGCCGGTGCTCCGCGACAAACGAGCCTCCCGTACCTCTCTTCCTCTCTCTCTCTCTCTCTCGTTCTTTCCCTGTCCCGTGCTTTTACCGTTTTCAGCAGGCATAATTACAACTCGGCCGGCCTTTTTTTTCATCCTCACTTTCCAAGTAGAGAGATTTCGCGGCTAACTGTACATAGCCCCGGCCTGTGTATACGCTGATCCTCCATACCGTGATTCGTACACGCTCGATGCAAATCCGTTCGTCGATATATGTGATCGTATTGCATTCTTTTGGGGGATCGTTGCATGTCCGAATCATCCCAACTTTTGAATCGATAAAAACTCTTTGCGAGGAGTCACCGTAGCAAGATATATTATCCGAAATGATTCCGATGAGTTTTTCAATATTGCCACGAGAAATCCTCGATGTGTGTATTGTTGCCTGTTTGTCATGATAAGCTATCCGAGGAACCTTTTTACAAATTAGTCTATTCATGAATTGCACACGAGAAACAATACCTATAAGACGTAATGCTTCCGGGTAAACAATGTCGATCCACAGAGCCTAAATAATTTTTTTTATCCTCTCTCGTGATATTCTCAGACGCAGTCACGATGTAACCAGTGAATTCACCAACGACAAGGATCCTCGAGGATCCTCGACGGTCGATCCCAGGCTGCCAGTACCAACTAACCTCTATGAGCAATGTTCAAAACGCGGCGATGGATATTCGGACTCGAGAGCTAGTGTGTCCATGAGGCGCGGAATCGAGCCGGGAGTGGAGCGCGCGGGCGAGCCGGTGTGCGCGGGCGCGCGACAAGTGGAGAAGAAAAAAGTGTCGCGAATGGGAAAAAGGGGGCGGTCGAGTGCGGCGCGCGGAGGAGGAGTGCCTCGGGCTGCCGCTGGCCGAGCCATAGTGGGAGAGACGCGGAGAGAGGGACGCCCGGAGTCGGCCGAGTGGGGAGGGACGGAGGCGCGGGTGGAGAGGCAGCCCGGACGACCTGTCGCGCGTTGAAGTCTCCCGAGCTCAAGCACATGTACTGCGCGCGCGCGCGCAAGTGTGCGACCTTGCGCCTCCTCGTGTGACGTGCCGCCGCCGCTGCACCCGCGAGTCATCGGCCCCGCGCGCGGCTGCCTAATCGCCCAGCGCTGATTCGGCAAAAATCACGATTTGCCTCGTTCGCGTATATACTCGCTCGACGTTTCACAGTCCCGGTGGATGATGAGCTGGAATTGTCTCGCGATTCGGTCACACGTTAGAGCAAATGTTCTCGATTCAAGTTCATATAAAATTCGAAGCTGAGAATTTGAGCATGAGATAAAACGTAGATTCTTTGGACTCATTTTTCCTCGCATTTTTCTACATATGGTAAATAAGATGTCAACTTAAAGTCATTGAAATAACGAGAGTACCATGAGCTCGGAATTTGATGTTAGGTATTCACTGGAACAAACGATGATTATATTCCATGAGCAGTTTTTACATGAATTTTATCGAATTGGGCACGCTTACCTGGGATAGACTTTTCTCATCTAATCTTCTACCTCCAAACGTATTATTTTTGTACAAAGAAAATTTAATTATTTCAAACGGAATATTGATATTTTGTATAGATGTAAAATTCTACAGATACATATATCTCTTCAGGTCACTTCACTGTGATACGAACAAAAAAATGACTCGTCACAGTTATACATCTCCAGGCTTATTTGAGCACTTTAAACGAAATTGTGAACCAATCATTTTCATTCTGGATCAAATTTGGTCAATTTCCAAAAAAGTTTGTTTTACCATATTACTAGAAAATAAGTACAATTGGAGTAAATGATGAAAATACTTTTCCAGTACCTATGGTCTCACTAAATTGTGCTTGATGTGTAACTTTTTCTCTTAGATTTCGATAATATTTCTACTCACCATCAACAACAATAACGGAAAGTATAATTGATTGATCATTAGACGACGATTTGCTAATGATATGTGTATAATTAGCAAATACAAAAGAGTCTTTATTGTCCAACTTTCTGGGACGCAAGAAACGTGACATGTTCAAGTGCCCTAACAACCCTAACAATTTTCAAATTACCATATGGCATTTTCACGACTTTGAGAGGACTCAAAGATATTGCCATTGTATTGTTTCTTAAGCCTAAATCAGTAATTTTCAATGAGTAATTTTTCATGAGGTTTGCTTTAATCGGTGGGTGTATGCTTTGCTGTGCGATGAACTATTTATAACAATTGATCTGATAATGTCACACTTAAAAAACAACGATGAAGAAACTTGAAAAACAAAAAATTCGAGATTAATTCACTTCTCAAAACCGAGCGTGACTCGGCATGATAAATACACGTTTTTGTAAACTCCAGTACTTTTCAACGTGATTACGATCATTCCCAGTGCACTTTGTTCAGCTAGAAGTATATGTGCATATATATGTGTATATGACGTGTGATGAATGCAGTCAATGGTGTGGTAGCGCATCAGCTGATAGAAACCAATTGAGAAACTCATGATGGCTATTGTCGTTTCTTCAAAAGTCTGTGGTAATAATGCATCGGCGCTCCAGTGCACTTTTGTTGCATAGGAAAGAGAAGTTTGTCTATCACTCGAGTCATTTCAGTACGAGCGATATGCGAGCAGACACTTGTGATATACATGATCTTTTGTTACAGGTATTACAGTTGGGTCTGAGATTCCTCTACAGATAGTCATATCAACTAACGAGCAATGGCATTATCAAAACGCGCGCGGCTTACGTAACACTCTGTATAGTTATTTCGTGAGTAACATAGGATAGTCCCGTCCTCGCGAACATTCGGTAAAAAGAAAACTGCACTGCTGGTATATGCTTTCACGAACTGATAATTTTATGTTAGAAACCATCAGCGATATATCATTTTTATCGAAATTCAATTAGTATTATCGCTGTTGAGGAGTACACACGAGTACGAGATACCGTCGATCTATGGTTTTGAGGGTTTCATATTAATAATTTCGAATCAATACTAAACCGGACATGAGGTCTAGTAGACGAATACAGGGACTCTTTGAAACATTAGTCAAAATGATGTTTGAACATTAGCGCAAGCACGGATGAAACTGAATTCAGATCTTGGATTACGCACCGAATGACATTGATCAATTCACATGAGGGATCGGCAACCAGATATAACAACGGGAAGAAACACAATTAGCAACGTACACAAGTGTTATAATAAAGGACCATTGATCCAAAGCGCGAAATAATCAGCCATCGGCGTCTCGCGAATCTGTATACGCTTCATTTCGACGACTCGAACGAGGGGGTTCAAATCGGCACACACACGAGAGCACGCGGGGAAATCATCTATGCAGACACGCGAGCAGTTGGGCATGATATACACACAATGTACCGTTTTTCCGCGGCCAATTAATTGAACAAAACGCCGCGCGCTATCGGATCGGACGGTCGCGGGTAAAGAATGCAAAACAAAGCCTCGCGCCTCCCAGCTTCTCGTGCGTGCTGCGCTCGCTCGCCGCGATGTTCGCCTCCGGGCTCTCCAAAGCGCACAATGCGCGCACAGTTTTTTCTCTCTTTCTCTCTCTCTCTCTCCCCTTTTTACGCGCAACAGTCCATGACGAGTTGCTCGGGCGCCGCCCGCGTTGTTCGCCTCCTCAACTCGTCGCGGCCACTCGCGATTCTGCAGCACAACTGGATCAGTGGTAAGAGCACCAAGTGAGGCGCCCGTTTGGGGGGAGCAGTTTTCACATTTGGTATAGAATGATCCCAGCTGCAGTCCCGTGGGCTACGAAAGATTGGATTCGTTTGGGGGGTACCCGGTCGCGATGGTCATTAAAGGTTGTCGAGGACCGTCGTTTTTCATCAATTTTCATTCTACACTTTTGCGTACATGAAGCCTGGACGAAGCAAATACCAAGTGTAATTTTCAGTTATATTCGATAGTAACTCTATTATAAATCATAACTAAACATTCGAGTGCGATAGATTGAAATCTAAGTAGAATACTTTTTCGTTCAGTACACGTTGAAATTAAAAATTTCAATGATATTTTCGGTATATTGAATAAAATCGAATGTATATAACGTACCAGATATTCGCTGATTCGAATTTAAGATATAGCGAGATATGTATATAAGAATGCTCATATTGACCTACTGAGATAGGAGTAATGTAGTAAAGTTGGAAGGCGCTTAATAGGTACCACACTCTATAATTAATGTCCTGAAAAAGTTTGTTTACATTGTAACGAGTTCTTTCGAAACTCATTGGCCTGGGAAAGGAGTATGAGTAAAAATCTAGTACTATCAAAAAATTCAACAGCCGCACATATACAGAGTTGCATTAATGCGAGAGAAATATGATCAATTATGCCAGCTCTTTTAGGTATACGTAACGTTACAACCACGTGTTTCTCTCTGCCGATGCGGTGGCGATAAAATTAATAATGTTATCTTTTCCCACCTATATACACCCTCGAACGGCTCGAACTGCGCAGTGTTGTGCCGGTGGAGAAATCAATCGAGCGTGCGTGTATATACGTTATACTCTATACCTTATCTCGGCGTTGCCCGAGTTACATATCGAATCGAGCTATTAAACGCCCGAGATATTGAATGCAAATCATGCCTCGCACATACGTCTTTCCCTGCGGAAATCGTCGATACAACGCGCGATCGAGGTGTGTCCACGCTAGAAACATATCCAATATAAGCGTCTCGTTTCTTCGTGGTATATAGGCGTGACCTTATTTCATTTGACCACTGTCGTAATTATGAGATTCTCTCGAGCCTTTGTTTCTCATAAAAGTCGCCCGTTCCGATATTTTTGCTGAAATAATCGATCCAATTGATTATTGCGCTTGTCTATATGCGAAATCTTTCATATGTAAGTATATCTAATCAAAAGCAAATAGATGCCTTTCTTGCTTCTAATAGATTTCATGAATGGTTTCCGAACGGTATGCGATGATTAACAAACCGAAGAAGACGTTAAACGACGGAGGAACGGCAGGTACACAGCGGACGATTGCACAACGAAGTATTTATCACAGCATCGCGCAGGTATGAATGGAACGAGTCGAGAGTACGAATGGGGGGGTCAGACGGAACGTACCGGTCGGAAGTCGCGGTGTCAGGGCTACCTGCGGCGACTCGAGACCAACGAGTATATATATCCGCGCGAGATGGAAAGGTGTCCCCCGTGAGCCGGAGTGTAAGGATGCCGCGGGGGCAATCCTTCACGTCGGTCGCGACAATCGCCGACAGGCCGGGGAAAATAATGCGCGGGGCTTAGCGCACATGCAGGTGCGCAAACCCGAGACAGTGCGGGGCGGAGTCGTGTGCGCATTATACACACATTCACCGGCATATTTCGACCTGCACACACTGCACCGACGAGAGAACAGCATCTATATATACTGCAGGGTCGCGCTTCGACGCGTGTGGCTGCGCAGCGCACTCGTACGCTCGGCCCTTTAGACCCGCGTGGCACAATAACCCGAACATTGATTTATTGGAGGGGGGGGGGATAAGTGCGGCTCATTGTGCGGGCTCACGTGCGCTCGCTCATGACCACGCAGTGCAGAGCTCGCGAGCTGCGTAGCGCGCAAGTGCACTGCAGCTCGAAATGCCGAATCATCTCTCGGCCGAGACGGGACACGGCGAGTAATCTCGTTTTACGACGCGACCCTTCTACGATTTAGGCGCTGGCGCGCCATCGCGCGCCAGCCGAACAGGTACGGACACACAAGTGCGCCTGTGCGATTTATCACTTTTCCGCCACTCGAATAAATGGGTGATTCGAGTCTCTTGGCTCGAGTGTGTGGGTGACAGTCGACGCTAAGAATCACGTGAGATGCGATGTTTGAGCGCCAAATTGGATATATGGGGAAGGAAAGTGAAAACTCGTCAGCTTAAGTCTTTTCCTTCAATGAGAACAACGAATAAATGATGTAACTAGTTTACAAACTGTCGACAATAATTGCTACCAATTTTGAATAATGAAAGCTGCAATCTGAGACGAGTCGTCCGCAAAAAATTTTGTCCTGTTGTCATACTCGCACGCAACATTTTCGCGAATCAACGGAGACGAATCGTTTATCGAGTCGACAACGAGACACGGGGCAAAGGTGCGCTCAGGTGTGGGTCGCGCGCGCGCGACCGGGGGAGCTAATCAGTCGCGAGCATACGTATATATCGTCACGCGGAGCGAAGGAGCCGAGGAGACAGAGAGGACAAAGGGCGAGCGTGCGGTGATTACAGCCGTGGCTGATTGGCCGCGAGCGCGGCCCGGGAGATGAGAGAGACGCTGCGCGAGCGTCGACCGCAACGAGCCGCTTCTTCTTCTTCTTCTTTTCTCCGTCTCTCTCTGTTTCTCCCTCTGTGTGCACACACGCCCACTCATATCCTGCGTGCGGTCAGCCGCGCCCGGTCACCCGTCCCTATACACACGTACACACACGCATCGAGAGCTCGGCCCTGTCTGTCTCTTTCTCCGGCGGCGCGACACCACACACGTATACAGGATATGAGCAGCGCCACGCCCACCTCGCGCGCCGCCGCCGCCGCCGAGCTCACCTCGCACGCACTTCACTTGTTGCGCTTCTGCGCGTCCCTCTCTCTCTCTCTATCTCTCTCTGGAGCCTACGGGACGCTTTTCCTCTTTTCTCTCCGTCGATCTGCTCGGCCTCCTTCGCCCGGCCCGCGAACCCGCTCAGCCGAAAGACACTTTCTGTGCAGCAGAGGCCCGCGGCCGACGACGACAGGGCGCGCCTCCCCATCGATCGACGATTGCCCGATTGTTCCCCTCTTGCCATATACTGCGAGACGGAAAAAACGATTTGCTGGACTAATCCACCCTCTGGATCTCTCCGTTCTCCGGTCATCCTCTACGTGGTCACGCACCTCCGTCTCATAGGGTCTGCTCTCGAGAACGGATCGCGATTTTTCATTCGCAAGTCAGATAGAGCAGGTATTGTAGTGCTCCATAATTCCAAAATTGTTTAAATGGTCGATCTTCGAGGGACAGTCCAGATTGGCCCTCAAAGATCGACCATTTGAACAATTATAGCGGCAGGTGCTGTTGACATTTGGGAATCTCACCCGAAACTTGTTCTACCGTATGTGAATCAACCCACCAATGCTGTTGGTCGACGCGGATTTTATTTTGGGGCCGAACTGGTGGACGACGGTTTCAGTTACCACGAGAGTCGAATCGAGATCGAAGGTCGACTTTTTTCGCAACCTTAAACGACGATACATCGTATATGAGTTGATGGGCAAGCGACGCGGGCCCCTCCCGCAACTCCGAGCGGGTTGAGCGGGCCGCACTGTTGCATAAACTCGCGCTGCATTCTCGGCAATCCAGCTATCGCACCTCTGCGATCTCTCTCTCTCCACGCAAGAGGCGCGCATTGCGAAACGAGCAGCTCGGCATCGGCGGCCCCGTCACAATCCGCGTCAACGACGCGCAAGAATGCAGGAAAAATCGTGATTGTACCTCGGTATCATATCTGCCTCGAGTCTCATCTGTGTGTGTGTGTGTGTATACACATAGCTGCACGAGGCAGAGCCGACGGGCGGCGGCGTTTCGAAAATTGTCGCGGTGGCGACGGCGGCGGCGTCGGCGCCCCAAACGAAATGCCGTTGCGCTGCACACTGCAGCAGCATCAGCAGCACTAAGAAGCAGAAGCAGCGGCGGCGGCGGCATCAATTTCGCGTTGCGCCGTTCGCCGCCCGGCTCGGCCGACCGCAACACGTCACCGGGCCCTAACTGCTTTTCGTTTAAAGTTCCGCGCGCGCGTACGACGGCGGCGGCGGTGGCGGCCAGATCCTGCTCGGGCCCCGGGGGCGCTCTCCTCGTCTCATCCCGAGCTTTACACACACACACACACACACACACACACACACACACAGCTATATACAAAGCGGCGGGCAGACTTGTCGCCAGCGAGTAATTGCGCGCGCGACGCGATTCAGCTCGCCAGCGACGATTGAATGTATATATAGTCTCTCGCTCTCGCGAGCCCCCGCGTATATATAAGAAGGAGCGCGTGTATATATTACGAAGGCTCGCCGGCCACTGTTATCCAGGTGGGTGTGTGTGTGTTTATGTGTACGCGTGTATAGGAGTCGCCTCTCGGCCGATTCTTTCCCGCTAAATACACGTTTTCCCGTGGCCGCTGTCGCCGGCGCCGGGCCTGATGCACAGTGGCCGCTGATGCTGCTGCTGCAGTGGATGCGCGCGACGCCGAGGTCGCCGCCTCCGGTAAATGACGGTTGTGTACAGAGATTCGCGTCGCGCGAGTGACATTTTTCTGCAAATTAAACACAATGCACGGCGTAGCGGCGGCAGCGGCGGCGGCAGCCGGTTGTAAGCTCGCGGCTGCTACGCCAAGCTATATTCGCCTATGTCTACATTACGTCTTCGTGGGTTGTCGCTCGAGGCTCGGCGCGCGCGCGCTCGCTCGCTCACATTTTTGCGGCTGATGATTTTTTACCCTCTGTGATTAGGCCGCCTCTAAAAACATACTACGTATTAATTGAAAAGCGCATTTTTATTTCGCGAGCCGCCGCCGCCACCGCCGCGCGCGTCTAGATATATATAAACACACTTGCTTATACACACACACATAGCGGAATATCAGCGTATATACCGCGAGTCGAGCTCGAGGATAATGTAACGGTGAAAAATTACACGCTCGCGCAATGGTTGGCATTACGCGAGAGAGAGAGAGAGACGCGACTCTCGATTCAATATCGGTTGTGGGCCGCTGTGTCATCTTGGATGCGCTGCTTCTGTTTCCTGGTGCGAGACGTCCAATCATTCTCCGCCAGCTCGCTCTTCCCGCGCCTGATAACACGGCTCTCCGTCCCCATCCCCCCCCCCCACACCTCTCTCCCGTCGCTCCTCGAAAATTCCAAAGCAACCGCATGTATATATATATATGCATGCGTCGATTGCACGCGTATAAGCCCAAGTTTGTTGTTGAGAAATCGCGACGGCCTCCCTCAACGTCCCGCTCGCCCAATCGACAGGTGAGCTCGAGGACAGCCGGAGGGATGCACTTCGTTGGCTCGAGTCGACGCATCATTATCGAACACCCCCTAACCTACTAGGATGCGAGTTTGACCCGCGAGACTCGATCGCTGCTTTTTGATGATTCATTTAAAAATAGATGTGAGGAACTGCGGTAATGTGCTGTAGCTAGAATTAGTCTCTGTAATAAAAATCGCAGCGAATATCATGTGTGTGTTTGCATACACGTTACGGCCGCGGCGGGGGAATCCGTGCGATAAAAAACGAGACTGTTTTTCCTGTGACGGCCCATCGTTGGGTCGGGTTATGGGGTACATGAGCCGCTTCTAATTTGTCCTGACAGGAGGTGGCGGCGCACCTCTGGCCGCTCGCGCTCGAAAAGGAAGACGACCCAGCCTTTGAACTGCACGCAACTTCGTTTCCACCTCGGCCGTTGCACCTGATATACGAGCGTCGAAGATGTAACTCCTTTCTCCCTCTCTCTCTCTGGCAATACTCTATCTGGTCCTTTGTCGTTCATCAATTTTCTTATTGTGATGGACGTCAGCACGAGCTGTTTTCATCGTTGCCCCATGATCCTCGGAGATTAGACGACAACAATATTCGATGTTCATGTTTCATTTATACGAACGAGTAATATTTAAGATGTATTTCAATCGGCTAACTACGTACTGCTGTTGTTATATAATCCCACGTTTTCAGGATTATATTTAAATGTTTGTTCTCGCATATTTTATTCGTATTATCATTTTAAAGTACTTCTCATATATACTACACTGAAGTATTACATGGTTGAAAAATCGAATCACCAGACGAGAAGCTTCACATAAACTTTTCAAGGAATGGTTAGTTCATCGAAAGACTTTACGAGTCGTCTTCAGTGTAGTACCATCAGTTCAATTATCCGCTATACAAAATATATGATTAATTTGAGTGTATTGAAACGATACAATAATGGGAGAATACAGTGCGGTGTAAGTGTGCAGACGTAAAAACCACCAAGAATCGCCTCTCTCCACTCGGCTGCATCTCGGTTGCGGGGGGGGGGGGGGAGGGGAAGGGAGAAGAAAAAAAATCAGCGAAAAGAAGAGAACGTGTAAGGGAAGGATCACACGGTCGTGCGAGAAGCGGTGTCCTTCGTTTGCGGAAAGAGCAGCAGCAGCACAGCATCCTGCATCGGAAGGGCCACCGGAGCAATTCGTTCGGGATCGATGCGGTAAAGAATGAGCGGAGGCGCGAGCGCCCTCGGAGCGTGTCTGTATATATATATATATATACACACGTATATATATATATATATATAAAAGAAGCGAGTGCGCGCGCTTGCGCCTACGGCCCGATGGACTTTCTCGGGAAAATAATCAGCGTACGCGGAATGGCGCTTAAAGCGCGAAAAAACGGAAGTAAGAGAAGAACGACGAGGAGGAGGAGGTGGAGGACGACGATGACGACGACGCCGCCGCCACCGCGAGAATAATTTGTCGGTGCAATTTCACATGTTTCCTGTCGCTCTCGCGCTCCTCGCTAAGCGTCCTGCAGGTGTATATATATATATGTAAGCAAGGAAGGCGCACACACACACACACTCTTCTGCGCCGGACTTAACTGTTAACCGAGAAAGGGAGAGAAAGAGAGAGAGAGAGAGGACACAATGAGCGAGTGCACAGCCGACTCGCTTCATAAAATAAGAGAGGGCACTGCCCATACGCGCGCGCGCGCAGCTCTGCTCATTTCCGAGACGGAGATAGAGGAGCGAACAGTGTGCATTGTGCATTCTTTCGCGCCAACTGCCCCCCCCCACCTCCTCCTCCACCTCATTCCTCCTTCTCTCTCTCTCTCTCTCTCGGGCTGCCCCCCCGACTCGTCACGATATGCATGCGGCCATGAGATATTGCGCATGTGCAGCTTCGAGGAGTCGTGCGAGCCAGATCTGACACGGCTCACAATGCAGATTGTTTTTACCTTTTTATCAGCCGTACGGAAATTGTTCTCGCGCGATCCCACACGAGCCAATGACTAGATTATCCCGATCTATCCACTTGGGGCGGCCGCGCTGTGATTTTTCTTTTTTTTCGTTTTTACGACGATGCTCGCGCGCGCGAGATATTGATTCGGATTTATTGTTTATAGGTTCTGAGTGTATGCGGTGGGGTTACTGGTCCACCGCCGGTGTATGCGCGTCCGGGAGCTGGATCTTGATGGAACTTACTAAGTTTCGTGCAGGAAGATCGTCAAATGCATCATGATCTCCCAGAGATGCTCTACGGATCGTTATTGATTATCTGGAGACAATATCTATGCTCATTTATACAGATGCAAAATAAAATATATACAATATGTAACAATTGATGGATGAAATTTATTATCAACAGATAAATATACTTGCATTGTTTCAGCTTCCCGAACTATTCAGTATACCCTTGTATGTATAGTTGGTTGAAAAAGATTATTCTGAACTTTAAAGACTTCGTTTTTCAATCGCGGTGAACATCTATGAGCAAATTTAAATTACTGTTCGGACGATCAAGTGAACATTTATTGATAATCAAAATAGTCATTCAATATAAATGGAAAAAACTGAGCTCCATTGTGGGGTTTGAGAAAACGTGGTTCATTCACCGTGAATTCATGAATTTGTATCGAACCAAACAGAGAAATTCATTTGTCTACACGAATATTTTCTCAATAGTTATCTCGAACTAACTCGCGAAATAATCAGAATTGAACAATCGATACACCACGATGAAAATTCAATTGAACAATCCTTGGATTGTTGAAACCCACGACGGAGCCTTGATGGATCCTCTCCAAAGTCATCACGTCTCGACTATTTGTTCAAGAAACAGAAAAAAAAAAACAAAAAAAGCTCTGTATCGTCGATAAATCACGGGGACATGTAGTTTTGGTTTGAGCATATCTCGTGTCGTCCGCGCGATCCGTCATTCGCCGAGTTTTTCCCGCTCGTTTCGTTGCGCAGTGGCGAATCGGATTCGCGCGCGGGGGCAGACAATGCGCACGAGCCGGGCCGTGCACGCAAGATTATATATACACTCGCGAAACGCGATCGCGCTAAACGGGCAGTTCCGGCTAATCGGCGCCTTCCTATGTATCTATACGCGTGCGCGCGATCACCGGGGTGCCGAGACGCGCGGAGCCAGTTCGGGAGGTATGTCCGCGATTATAAGCGAGGTGTGCACCTGCGCGCCCCCGCGCACCCACGACACACCTTCCTCCGGCCCAACGACGCGTGCGAGCGTTTGCTCGGGACTCTCTCCCTATTGTTAACCTATGTGCACGCACGCTATACCTCTTCCCCCCCGTCCGTTTATTTCTTCGGCTTGCGTTTTCTCTCTTTCGCGTTTATCGCTCGATTTCTCAGCACGCAGCTCGTCCGCCTGCGGTGTATATACTTTGGCGTGCTCGCGCACCTATGTGTGCATGTAGGATAGTGAGAAATTCGAGATTTAAAATACAGCAAAATCGTAGCGTGACTAAATTTGATCAAAGTTCGACGTTCCGAGTATCTGCACTTTAGATATATATCGTATAGGCAAATGAGGTGGCCGGAGATTTAGTCGATTTGAGGATACACGCTATGCTTGGATGCAACTCTTTAGTCCTGAATTATAACATACATGAAAGATCTTGTAAGAGATAGGCAGATCGAAGAAACGGAAAGTATGCGCTACCAAAACACTTTCTTAGCATCATTTACAGCAATGTAATATATACGGCTGTGAAATTGACTACACTCCTGTACGCTGCGGTGAGATAAAATCAGTTCATGTGTCCATGACTGACAATATGCAGAAAAATATGCCCTCAAAAGTTAATGAAATCAGATCATGCGTTCAAGAGAAATCGTATTTCTATAACTGAAATATTAATTGAGCTGTAGATATCATAAGTATAACCATACATGAACTCGAGGGGCTTCTCACTCTGTTACTCCTCTGAAATTTCGAAACTAGTTCCGTAGTTTTTTAGTACTCCATCAATACTAAAGTTTTTATCTCACCAGCATAAACTTCTTGTATGCTGATAGAGCTTGTCCTAATCTGATGAGCTGATAGTTGTTGGTTTATATTGGGAAGAATAAGAAATCCATGATACTCTCTCTTTGAATCGCCATTTATGATCTGAAAAGTTCGAATATAATTACAATAATTCAAATTGCATTTTGTTTTTGTCACAAACAGCTTTCCTTTCGAGGAAGAAAAATTTCCTGAAAGAATGATTATATTTGTTAATCTTATAATTCTAAGACTCATTGTATCTCATTAATAGCATCCTTCTGATAATATAATAAATTATAATAATTGACAATAAAACGTAAACTCTTCCGATACATTTTACAGTATTTGAATCTCTGTTTCGATAGTAAATACTCGGGATGGTAGCATTTCGAGAAATACTTGAAATTGATACAAGAAATTTCATCGGAACCAGGATTTCCAGTTACAATAACGTTCATGTACCATATTTCGGAATCCACGCGAAATTCTCTCAACCATATTACGCATTATTGCGTCCAAACGGATTTTCTAAACTCCCCAACAGACATTAAGAATGAAGTGTTACAATACCGGATTGAAAGCTCAAACTGTCTACGGCGAGTGTATACGGTAGTCGGGCGATTCGCTCGTGCTGGTTGAACGACAGGTTATTGTCACTCGAGACACGGCCAATAAAACCACGAGATATATAGTTAGCCCGACGCTTGTCACTGTGTATAGGTGAGCCGTAATCGAACAGCGGGCAGAATTCCAACTGCATCACTTTCACCCGCCGCCGCCGCGGCCGCCGCTGAGCTGATGTTTGTTGAATCGTGCCCGCCTATATATATATATATATATATACACGTCTCGGCGGTGTATATCATAGAAAAGCTGCGCAGCTCGGCGCTGCACATTCGGCGAGTCCGCGCCGCGCGGTATACTTGTCCCGACGTCACGAGCGTAATACATCGGTCCAAGCTCGTTGATCACGTCGATCCCGCGGATGTATATATATACACATATACTCACACGTCGACGGAGCGCACGCGGACTAATCTCGCGCTGCGATCACGTACGCGGTGCGCGTCGGGCCGCAGACGCAGTGCATATCAGATGCAATTCCCTCGAGCCCGCTCGTTCGATCTCTGAATCACACGAGATTTTACAATTGAATCGGCCGAACGAATTTCAATTGTCTCTCTCTCTCTCTCTCTCCCTCTCTTACCGCGTGCCAATCCGAGCCATATCTCCAACTCACTCTGTGTGGGCAAACTGGGGATTTTACATGTATAGGTGTAATTATTGAATCAAACTTCATATAAAGATTGAATGGAGTTTTGCAAAATTCAGTAAGGTTTGATCAAACTCATTCAATCTTGAAACGGAGTTTGCAAAATTCGAGTGGAAAAAATTTCAGAATTTACAACCCTGAACTTGAGCAAAACTTTATAGAAAGAAAATTTAAGTTTTGCACTGGGTCCTATCGGACAAACTCATATAATTATTTTCACGTATTTCATCTTGTTTTGTAGATCAAAAATTCGAGCAATGGCATGAGAATATTCCATTTTCCGGCTTCGTGTAGACTTTTACGTACTCATTTATTTTTGTCGCGATACATAACTTGTTACTAGATTTTTCAAACTGGGAAGCATTTTTCGGTGAGTTTGAACTGAGCTGCCTTGTGCACAGGCCGAAAAATTCCCCGTTGTTTGCATGAATGGAGTGGCTACTTTTCATAGGGTACGATTCCGTAGCGAGATTAAATGGAGCACAAAGCATTTCGAATAGTTTTGTAATGTTATTGTTTCTTTGAGAACGCGAGAAGATATGCGCGCGATAAGATACGTGAATCAAGTGTGCAATATCATATTGTTGATTGATGCTTCCGATAATGAATATACCGCGGTATGCACGAGTGCGGAAGAAAATTGCTCAATCAAGTCGTCTGGGGGACTTGGTATTTCGTCACATGGAGAAACAGACGTTTGAACCGATGATTTTATTGCCTTCGTACTCCCGGGAGAGCAAATATTCGCCGGTCGAAATGCAAACGTCGAGTCCGTGCTTCACGATCGAATCGCTCGGAGGAAGGAGCAGCCACTGACTAAAACTAGACCAATTGGTCTCGGATGCTTATCACGACGTTACCGCGAATTATTCTATTAAATCCGGATTATTACGTCATTATACGCTTTTCGCCGCAACGTCGCGGTATAGCAATTGCATTTATTATTCATTTAGCTCCCCGACAGAAACTGTCGTCGCCGTACAGGTATTTATGCGCGTATAACACGAATCAGTTTAATTTATATTCAAAAAAAATGCTTCTTTGGATTATACAAATAATTATGACAGTTTATTTGAGTAATCATAAAAATTGTACATCATATGGCTTTTAATTGCAGTCTACATAATTCAAATAAATTTCGTTATTACTAGCATTGGGGTACGATATACTTGGTTTTGTTGGAAATAAGGCAATCCAAACTCCATGTTATTTTGCAACTACCCATGCGCGTTAGCCCTCAAGGATCGCCATGGCAAAATCTACCTTGATCGCAAGTCGTTCCTCGCAAGATCCATACACGTACCCGAATTCTCGATACGAATCAAAGAATCGCTCCCGATACTCGAAAAGGCGCGCACGAGTTACAAAGCCGAAAGTTACGTACGAGGCGATATATCTCGGCTTTGAAAAACGGAGATTACTCAAGTGCCAGACGGGGGAGGGGGAGATCTTATTAGCGCGCGCGGCGAGGAGGGTTAAATCGTGGATTGGCAGCGCGACCGCAGCTCACTATATACGCGAGCGAAACTGCACGCGAGTCTGGAACAGAGCGCGCTGCAGCTACTCGGGTGCGTGCAGTGGCAGTGTGTGTGATTGGGCGCGTCGAGCCGCTTCGCTCGTTCAATTGGCTCAATTTTCGTGGCAGTCAGGAGACTTTGATGTGTATCGCTCGTGCGCGCGATACAGTGTAAGGGAGAGGGGGGGAGGCCGCGCACAGATCACATGTAAGCCGCGCTCCAGACCGCAGAGATATATTGAAATGGAATGATCGCTCGCGCGGTCGTTTCCCATCGATGTATATACATGTATACGGCTGCCTATGCGCCTCTCTCTCTCTCTCTCTCTCCCACACTTTGGCTACCGCCGCGGCCGTATTTGCCGACCAAGCCACGCGCAGACCTCAGCCGTATACCCATTATGAATCTCCCCCCGACTCCTCGGAGCGATCGCAAACGAATTACGTACATGTACAAATTTTAACTTGATTTTCCGACTCGTATATAGAGCCACGCGGCCGCCGATGTATATACGAGCGGCCCGATCCACGCGCGGATCGACCAGCGTAATAGCCCGAGTGTGTAGCGGGATCCGCGATCCCAGTGCTGCAGCGCGCCGTCCATTCTGCTCGTGTGCTCTTACGCATTCAATCTTAATCAGTTAATGCGAATTGAGTGGTATCCCATACGGCCGCTCTATCTCGATGCCTCAGCGGCGATTCAACTTGGAGCGAGCGAGTTTATTGCACTTTATTGGGGATGTATCCTCGTGTGAAGCTTATTTGGAACATATGCGCAGTTACCACCCTTAGATTTTAGTACGAGTTTTGATTCACTGTATGTTTCAGGTTTGCGTGAAGTGTGTGGTGGTCAAATGAGGCAAAACTGCTATTAGCGACTGATAGTCGATAGACTAATAG